>OY821754.1:60688918-61293449 GCA_963682095.1 Potentilla sterilis
ATGTCAACATCAGATCCATCACTGTGCATGCTTTCCATTCTTTCCTTGATGAACTCACCTGCAATTTCAAACGCTTTTTCAACGTGAAATTGGGTATTCTTCCTGATGCCTTGCGGGTCAAGCCAGCGCAGAAATGGAAAGAAATCTGCCATATTAGGTTTCCCAGCCATCTCCATAACTTTGCCTGCATGGTAAAAGAACCCAGCCCCTCTCTCCGATTGTGGGTCCAAAAGATCCTTGGAGAATATAAGGTTCCCAACTAGATTAAAAGCCATCAAGAAAAAGAACCTCCCCACATCAATACTCTTAACATTGGCGCCAATATCGGATATGTCACTAGTACTAGCATCCTCTATAAATTGCACCATGCGATCGATGCATGTAGCACGAACACCACTCATGGCGTCGAGGCGGCTCGTGACAAAGAACTCGGTGGTGCATAGCCGCCTCAGCATGCGCCAGTGTGAGCCATATTGAGCCGTGATCAGCGAACCCTCATTACCATAATCACCTAGGGATAAAATAAAAACAAGACAGTTCTATCGTAAACGAGTGTACGTTTAAGTTGATACACATCTCATGTACTCTCTTAAAGAAGCTATACCTTTCATGGCCTCGTATATTTTTCGACCAGCTAGCACCACATCGTGGTTCTTAAACATTTCACGAGCCACATTACTGGATGATATCACCACGGTGCTCATTGAACCTAACCACAAGGTCATGATAGGGCCGTGCTTGCGGGCTAATACGGCAAATGACTCATGGGGAGGTCCCAAGCCTAGTTGAAAAATGTTCCCGATCACTGGCCACCACCTTGGTCCTGGGGGGAGCTGCCTTAGCTCCTCAGAACGATGCCGTTGAAGTTTTGTTGCTGATACCCACACCACCCATGATAGTAAAACCCCAAATATCAAACACACCATCTTGTAGCTCTCCATATTTGGTACTTTCAATTTCTTGTGTATCATTCTAATAAGTAGTGTTGTGATCATATATAGTTGGTGACTACATTACGTGACAAATCATATTTAATCTACAAAGCGTTTCTATATGATATCTAATTCATTTATGTCCTTTTAAGTCTTATATAAACACTCTCAAGCAGGGGCATGAAGCTGATTTTTGTGACTGGATTTTGGGACCAATATGTACCATGTGTGCCACAGGGTTGATATAATATCATACATTTGTTCTTTGCTATAATACCACCTCGATCAATAATTCATAGAATTTCAATTTCTTGTAGTTAAGGGAACAAAGCAACATATATATATGCCAAGTTTGGATATAGATGACGTTTCTCCTCTCGATCATTTTGCCCATGCATCCATTGTATAATTAATGATGGTTTTATTTTCTTTAAGACATGAAATGATCCGACTGATGCTTTAAACCCAGAACTGTAGAACATCAGTATCACAGCATGTATATTTGAACTTTACGTCTTCTACGTACGTGTTCAGTCGATCTTCGGTCCCTGCTTTGGTAGGACTTGTGTTCACCTAATCTTGGCGTATGCAATTAACCTTTGTTCTAGGTGGAGATTAAGGTATGTATTACAATTAAAAATGAGGCCTTTACCAACTGCTTAGCTCATTCATGACCTTATGTGGTCCGAGTACAGAAGATTATAAATCGGTATTATTGAACTTTTTTCCATTTCAATACATCATCTTCGGTCCTACTTTGATTGGACGCACCAAGCTTTTGTTTTTCACAAATACCTATCAATCATTTGCACGCCTATCCAAATTCTGCCCAATTATAACATTCCCCTATGTATTTTAAAATAATAATAATAATAATAATAATAATAATAATAATAAATAAATAAATAAGTCTCCTATGTGTAAAGAATGATATGCGTTTGTAAAAAATCAAAGAATTCAATTTTAGAAGAACACGACACACCCACAAAGACTATGTAAGGAGTGAACCATGCAAAACAGCTTAAGACAACCTGGAGTGCATATACTCGGTAACGTTCTTGAAAAAGAATTTCAAAAATTAAATTAAAAAAAAATGAAGAAACACGTCATTTTTAAGCAATGTGACCACTCTTCCATTGATGTAAGTTTTTTTTCAGTGAAGAAACACTCAAATAAATACTTTGCCCAAAAAGGAAACATTTACTAGACTGAAGCTTGTTTGCTTCAAGTAATATATCGATACTAAAAAATCAACACAAAGAAATTAGCTTTGCCAGAGGCCGGTGTTACCTACGTTACAAGACTAGTAGCATTACTAGAAACTTGTAACACTAACTAAACTGATTCAAACAAGCAAATTGGCATGATTAGGTTATAGTTGCAAGGATCTTGAAAGAGATGATTTTGTAGATTTAGATATCCAGCAACACCTTATACGCAAACACACATAACTCACATGGCGAAAACTTAGTTTGCATCAATATCTCAATTTGTCAAGTTTTATTTTTCAAACTTCAGATTAAGGGGGTGTATTGTATTTAAATTTATACAAACTTTTTTTAAGTGATGGATTCATAAATAGTTTTTAGATTTATACAGACTTATCAAATTTTCTAGATTTCCATAGATTTATAAGAGAAATTTTTAAGGATTTGTGAAAACAAAAATACAACTTTTATGGATTTTCATAGATTTTGACAAACATTTATCATTAATTATTTTATCAACATAAACATGTAACATAAGTAAATAAACAAAAAATTAACATGGAATTTTTCCAAGTTAACTAGTTTTATATGTGTATCAAACTAGACATGTATATTATGGAGAATGAATAAGTATAAGGATAAAAATGATGAAAAGAAAAAATTGATAAATCCATGGAAATGACGAGATGAGAGAGAGAGAGAGAGAGAGAGAGAGAGAGGTTGGTCGATATAATTTGAGATTAGATCAAGTTAGTGTCGGAAAGTTAATTGATAGGGTTACTTATGAAAGACGTGGGCATTCTGATATATGCAGCCATGAGAAACATAGTTGGGGTCGTCGTCATGTACTCGTTGTACTCTTCTATTACCACCAACTTGTATAGCTACCTCCTATTGTAAAATATGTATGAGAAAATTGCGACCCGTTTGGAGGGAGGGAGAGAGAGAGAAAGAGAGCGAGAGAGTGAGTAATGAAAAGAAAAAAAAATTATAAATCTACGGAAATCTTGATTTTAGAGGTTGGATTGATGGAACCTTATTTTCTTTACAATTTACACTAAACAATCCATGTAAATCCATTATTTAATGAATCTTTTAAAATTCTTAAAGTTTTTGAATACGTTTAAACTTTTTTTTTTTTTTTTTTTTTTTGAGAATGGTGGATATATTCCAATGGCAAAAGCCATACGACCGAATTATGCTTGGTCAAGCAGGAGTCGAAACTCCACTACAAACTAAAAGTTCCAAAAAACTAAACAACGAAACGAAATAGACGAGACTAAAATCCAAAAAATAAAAACGTCCAAACAAACGGACAAACAAACTACGAAAGCAAATAACCAGCATGAAAGTAGAGAGGATTCGACCAAAACCCTCAGGCCTAGAGACCACATGGTGTACCATTCAGATAGAGGTAGAGCAACCCTCCCTCCCCTCATGATGGGATCTTGTTGCAACTGCTGCTTGGGATCACTCCTCATTGGTTCCATCCCCAACCTCAGAGGCCGACCCCGACTCTATCAAACTCCCCATATGCATAATCACCGTCATCAGGAATATCAGGCGTCCAAACTCAAATCAAGAACTGTCTCTTCCCAAACAAGATCGACAGCTGCATCACCTTCGACTTCGTCGCCAGTGACCAGCTCTTCCACATCCCGTCACAAGATGCCGTCTGGACCTTGGAATCCCGACACCAATCCTTGGCCACCCCAACCACCAAAGGGTAGCGCGCTGCCATAGCCATCAACACAGCACCGTGGACAGATCGCCACAGAGGAAGTACGGACGGAGAGGTCTCCTTCAGCCGCTGCTCGCCGCCATCAAAGCACACCCTCGCCGCAAGCACACGATTGACGCGGAGAGACCTCCGAGCCGCCGTTAGCCGCAAACCCAAACCATGATCGACGCCCTTAGACGCGGCCACCATATCTTCATTGTCGCTTTGCTTCACCAACAAAACAACAACCATCACAGGCGAAGCCGCCACACCATCACGATCGACGCCGAGAGACCTCTGCGTCGCCGTCAAAAGAACAGCACGATCTATGCTTTTGAGAGGAGAGCATAGCCGCCTTGGAACCCTAGTTTTCCCAACTAGGTTGCTCCGAAATACCCGGAGCCCCCTGATACAAGATGATGAGGCTACCACTATTCTTGTGTTTTATGTGTGAATACATTTAAACTTTTATATACTTTTTTAAAGTTAATTGAAGTGGATTTAAAATCTAAATTGAATACCCCAAAACTTCTAGAATCCATAATAATCTTGAAAACACTATGGAAATCTAAATACAATACACCCCCTAAATCTATTTAATATTTACTTGCTCCTTCCATCCATATTCTTACTATTCTCTACCTCTTGACAAATCGACTTATGCCACCTTATATCAATCGCTAAAGTAGAACACTTTCACACCAATAATCGTTCTTTTACTAGCACGATAAGAATGACAGAAATTCACTAATTTGGTGTGCACATGTTCTTATTTTTCTATTGCATGTCTGCTACTCTATGTATGTATGATTTCAGTTTGGTGCTTTTCTAGTGGCAGCCTCATAAAGGCTTTTTTTGGCATTTGTAAACCGAATAGTAAAGCTGGCTGTGGAAGCAGAAAACAAACTCACAAACAGAGAAGCTCAAGCTCAATTCTGGACACCAGGATGTAACCACGCCAAACAGTTTTCATACCCCTTTCTTATGCGAATGCAGACCTTCAGCTGGTAACTTGTTAAACTTTCTTCTGCTGCAGATGATGTTTATACGATAGCTAAACAACCTGCTGTATACAAAGATGCATGGATGGATTTGGAGAAAGGTAATCAATTTGCAGTTGTCGCTCATCATAGAATGGATGATTATGTGTGCTGTATATATATGGCTGTATAGATGCTGTTGGTATACTGAGTTAGCTTCAGCCCCTCCAATCAATGGTCCCATGGAAAACTTATCATTTCCAAACTAAGCGCAGAGCACAGAAGTAGGTCTTAATATAGTTTCTCCAAAGCCTCCAGTACAAGAAATGCATGCATAAAAGCTGTGATTGTATGCCAAACAACACAATCGAGTTTTTCATACAACTTACAGATCTTTGAGCCATTTGTAGGAGATAGAGTATACCTGTAATAATGTGATCGAGTTTAGAGACACATAATTACCGAGGCATGCTTTTATATTCTACTATAAATAAAGGTTGATTAGGTTGATAATTAGCTATAGCAAGGCGATGCTCCAAAGGCTAATGAAGAAATTACCATTCACCGATCCATCTACTACTTTGGTGTTTCTGTCTCTGGTTGCACCTCGGTAACTGTTTCTGAGAACTCTGCGAGAGAAGAGTCAATACCTTCACAATTGAAGATGACAAATCATCCCATCCAATGCCTTCACTTAGCTTTTTGGCCCACCATGTTGCTGTTTTTGATCGGAATCACGAAGATAGTTTTACCTAGGGCTGGGCATGGGCCGGGACAGGCCGGAATTCACCTGATTCTGGTCCTGTCCCGTGAGATTTTAAACGGGACGGGACGGGATGGGATTATGCTTTTTGAAAAATGATCCCGCAGGCCCGGGATCCCGTAAGGAATCGGGACGGGACCGGGACTAAAACGGAATCCCGTGACCAAAATATAAGCGCAAAACGAAAAGGATGTATAAGCCGACACTTATATCACAAAAGAACCAAGCCAAATAGCTTTCCAATAGCAATGAAAGTGACTCCAACTTTTACAGATTCAGCTCAAGTGATCAAAAATTCAAACTGAACACAGAACTGTTCTAAGCAATACTTCATTCCTAATCAAATTCAATTCAATCATCAAACTGATTAAGCAATCACAATCTCAAGTCTACGTATTCCACTATCTTCCAAATTCAAAGTCAAAAGAAATCAAACCAAACCAAATTTTGAGTTCAAGTACAACACAAACTCAAACACACAACAACCAAAGTACGAGTAAAGCTTACATTGCTGCCTTTCCAGTCCTTGTAACTTCTAACCAGCGCCAGCCCATCTCAGGAGGCGGAGGCCCGCTGACGTGGCTCCGATTGTATTGGAGTTTCAAGGTGTCAAAGAAACCAAAACAGCAAAAAGTAAAAGGCAAAGTCAAACGAGGGTTGGTATTTAACGGGATGGAGGACTTGACGGGCTCCTTGTCGAATGAGCTCTAGAAGACGAAGCCGAGGACTCCGGTACTGGCGGCGGATCGAGAATCTAGAATATGAGGATCGAGAATTTGGGGATCGAGAATCCTTGGTGGCGACTGTGACTTTGTGAGGGCGAGATGAGGGAGAGGTGAGGGAGAACGTCTGAGGGAGAGGTGAGGAGAGGCTAAGCGTCTGAAGGAGAGGGGATGAGAGCCTGAGAGTGAGGGGCTGAGAGAGAGCTGAGAGGATTTGAGAGCTACTGAGATAAGGTTCAATCTAACGGTTAGTGTTTTTTTAGTTTTTATGAATCATGATATCAACGGCTGAGATGAACTCAAAATATATATATATAATATAATTATTTTAATTTATATTTAATACGGGACAGGACGAGACGGGACGTGATTTATTTAGCTGATCCCGGTCCCGTCCCGTCGTTTTAAAACTGGATCAGGACAGGACGATATATGCATTTTTCAAACTTGAATCTCGTCCCGTCCCGTCCCATTTAGGGACGGCAATCAGGATTTGGGGACCAAATGCCCAGCCCTGGTTTTACCTAACACTTTCAAATAGACAGGCTACATGGGAGCTAGGGGTATGCTAGGTGGGGACTAGGAGTATGCTAGGCGGGCTTAGGGAAACACTAGGCAAGTATTAAGCGTGTACCAGCCAGATTCTAGGCGGGATCTAGGCTGGCATGGGCGAACACTAGGCGGATGTTAGGTGGATTCTAAGAAGGTGTCATGCGGGTTAGGAAGGAGTTAGGCGAGTTCTAGGTGAATACTAGGCGGGTGTCATGCAGTGTTAGGTGGGATCTAGGCAGATCCTAGACGGGTGTCATATGGGCTAGGTTGGGCTAGGCAACTGTTGACAGTAGCCACAGAGGGGCTACACAGACCCACAGACCCGCAGCTAGCATGCCCGGGGCCGAACCGAGGCCCGGAGCAGGATCCCCAGCACCCGGACCCGAGGCCCAGCAGTCTAACTTATGACTGGGGGTCCGGGAGCCGGGGACACCAGCCTGCCAAACAGGTCACATTAGCTGCCCCTTTGCGTACGAACATAAGGGAACCAGTTCCACATCGAAGAGTAAGACCAGACCTCACGATCGACCACCTATATAAGGGCCTCAACTACCCTCATTAATAGGTAACTCAACTCTCCCACTACTTATCATTCCCGCTTAAGTTATCTATTTGCTCCAACGGTACTAACTTAGGCATCGGAGAGGAGAAGACCGGCCCGCCCGGTATTCCCCTTAGTTAGCAGGGTTCGCAGGAGGAAATCACATCAAGATCCACCGGTTTCTACCAGGCCTACGGGTTTGTGCAGAAACAATTGGCGTCGTCTGTGGGAAGAGATAAAAGTCACGTAGGCATTATCTGAAAAAAAAAAAAAAAAACATGGCAGAAAGTTCGGAAGCGGGGCGGGAAAGGAATGCACAAGAAGATCAACGGATCATACAGGAGCAGGTGCTCATCACTACCCCGGTCGCTGTACAGGAGCAGCACCCCGGCCAAGACAACCAGAACGACGGCAGCTATCGGGGGCCAAGCGGCACGCCGGGGGCATGCAACGGTAGTACGCGCGGGAAAGGCCCGGCGAAAGGCGACCAACCAACACACCAGGGCCCTTCGTTGACATTCTCGGACGACCCGAGCGACGAGGAGGAGAGTCTGATAGGTGACAGCGACCGGGACACCGCATATAGCCCCGACCGGCACGATATGGCGGGGGAGGTAGAGGTAATGAGAGCAGAAGTCGATCGCCTGCGCGCGGAGAGCGACTGGGATAGAGCAGATTCCAATGCCCGGTATCAGAAAATGGAGAGAATAAACGCCGCCCTGGTGGCTGCCCTAGAAAGAGGACAGCAGCGCAATGCCGCTTTGGCGAGGGCACATGTACCCCTACTAGGCCGGTCTCAGCCCCCTGAGGCCGGACAGTCATCGGGCGGAAGGCCCAGTGACCCCAAGGGGGCGGAGGCCCCGGGCGGCATGGCCCTACCAAGGAGCACGCCGGCACCCCGGCAATCACACGCTTCATTCGAGGATGAAGTCATGACCCCGACCGCACGGGCACTACAAGTACTCACCGACTCCGTGTCAGATCTAAAGACCCAAATGGAGGCCAGCGAGAGAAGGGCAGCGCGGCCGTTGGAAGGCGCGCGCTTCAACGAACGTACGGGCCCCTTTTCGCACAGGGTCCTGGAATCCGGAAGATCCGGTAACCAAAAATCTCTAATGCAGACATACTCAGGAGCCGGCTGCCCCTACCAACACTTGGATAGCTTCCGGTCCCAAACATGCGCCAAGGGATACTCTGATGCTGTGTGTTGGAACATCTTCCAGGAAACCCTGTCCGGAGAGGCGCTTAGCTGGTTCTATGAGCTCCCGGCAAACTCCATTGAGGCATTTGAGCAACTGGCCGATCGGTTTGTCGGCCGCTTCATCCTTCCGGTCGAAGGAGCCCGGACATCGACGGTCCTCTTCAATTGCAGGCAGGCACACGGCGAGGAGCTAAGGACGTTCTTTAACCGCTGGCAAACGGCGACGGCCGGGGTTGGGAACCTAGACAAGGGCATCGCCGAGATGGCGTTCAAACAGGGACTCTGGCTAGGGAAATTTTCCTATGCCGTACGGGTAGAACTCCCACAGGGGTATGATGAGCTAATGGCGATGGCCATCAGGCACACTCAGGTGGACCACGAAACATATGGGCATCACCTGCTGAAGAGGAAGCGGGAGGAGTACCTTCCGTCCCCCCCCCCCCCCCCCCCCCCCGAGAAAACAAGGCCAGCAAGCGGGGCGAGAACCGAGGCACCCAACCAAACAGACTCAACAGAAATTGGGGGAACCAACCGCAACAGAAACCCTATCCTGACAAACCCCAGGGCGAGCACAGGCCCGGGCAGTACCGACAAAAACGCCCCCTGGCGATCATGCCAGCGGAACGTCAAGAAGTCTTCACCACTCTAACCTCTTTGTACGAGGACATCCTGCACAAGAACGGGAACATCATTCCCCCACCGCTAAAGAGGAAGCACCCAAAAGGGAACCTCACCCCGGCGCGAACAGGCAAATACTGCTCCTACCACGACGAAGCTACCCATAGGACAAACAATTGCGTCGCCCTCAAGACAGCGGTGGAGGGATTAGTTAGCAGCGGTCAACTTCAACGGTACCTAAGAGAAAGAAGGGCAGATCCCGTCCGGGATCAGGACCAGGGCTGGTAAGCACACCCGGACCCAGTGAAGGGTTAAATGCTAAATTTTCAAATACAATTAGCCTGGCATTCCAACGGTTCAACCGATGTAACATTGCGAAATATGTATGCCAACTATTTTGAACGAAATCCAAGACAAACCACCGGTACTAAAATATATGTCCAAAGGCAGGCAACAAAAAAAAAACCGTTCCAGCAGATTTACAAAAAAGAAAGAGACGGCAAACAAAAATCCTAAAGAGCCACGTCTTCCTCCCCAGGGGGCCTAGCCTGTCCACCGGCTTCCTCAGATGGAACCGCCGCATCCCCCCTAATGGGTTCAGATGGCTGAAGTCCGCATTCCCCTTCCGGCTGCTCCTCCTCTGCCGGCTGCCCATCAACATCATCATCGGCCCGCGCCTTCGGCATTTGCGAGGTCATCAGGTATCCCTTCTCTTCCCACTCCACGTAGGCATCAGTGATACCCGACTCCCTAGCATTCTCCAAGAGCTCAAGAATCTGATCACTATTGTGATATTTCTGGATAACCCGCTGGAAAAGCTCTGGGTCTTCTTCTCCAGCCGCAGCGGCGGTGGTGGCACGCACAGCGGCAGCTTCCACCTGGAGCTCATCCACTTTGGCCTCTTGCTCGGCCCTCTCCTCCTCAGCCCGCTCCTTCTCCTCCTCGAGGCTCCGGACCTGGCCCTCTAGCTTGGCCACCTGCCTCTTGGCCCTCTCCTCTAGTCTGACCTTCTCCCGCTCAAGCCTGGACTTCTCAGCCTCCAGGCGCTCACGGGTTCCGGTCAGAACGGCCACCTGCCTCTTCAGTTCCTACAGCTCCCCACTCGGGTCCGGCTAGTACAGATTGTACAACAGCTACAGAACGACAGGGAGCCGATTAAACAACAACAAAAAATAACGAAACCCTGCAGAAATTTTATGAGCTGTACCGTAGCACCAAACAATTCTTACCCGGAGAACCAACTCCTTACTCTTCTGGCGATTCTCCCCTGACAGGGCTCCAGCGGCCCCAGGCCTATCCCGATCGAGGCCAGCCACATCCTCCACCAGGTTCCGGACGAAGGGACTCTCCGGACCTCCCCTCCTCTGTTCCTCCACGGAGCGGGGCTACTCTGCTGACCGGCAGAACTTGAAGCAGCAGCAGCTCTGTCCCTAGCAGGACTCGTCGCACCACTGGTCAACTTGCACTACCAGATACGGACGAATAGCCGACGAAAATTTTTTCGTCGGCCATTCCATTTTTTCGTCGGCTATACCCTCTGCCGACGAAAATTTCGTCGGCCATAAGTCGTCGGTAATACGCCGTCGGTAATACCAATGGCCGACGAAAAAAAAAATTTCGTCGGCTATAGTTAAGTATGGCCGACGAGTCAAAAAATTCGTCGGGCAAACGTGGGTGAAATAGCCGACGACTTTCGTCGGGTATTTTTGAGTATGGCCGACGAAATCCATTAAGTATGGCCGACGATTTAATAAAATTTCGTCGGCTATGGTGTTTTACTATAGCCGACGATTTAATAAAATTTCGTCGGCTATGGTGTTTTAACTATAGCCGACGATTTAATAAAATTTCGTCGGCTATGTTGTTTTAACTATAGCCGACGATTTAATAAAATTTCGTCGGCTATGTTGTTTTAACTATAGCCGACGATTTAATAAAATTTCGTCGGCTATGTTATTTTAACTATAGCCGACGATTTAATAAAATTTCGTCGGCTATTTCCTCGAAATATATTACTATTTTTATAGGTATTAATTAGTTATAGCCGACGAAATAAGGCACTTTTCGTCGGCTATACAAGTTATAGCCGACGAAAATTGGTAAAATTCGTCGGCTATACTTGTTATAGCAGACGAAATAATGCAAAAATCGTCGGCTATTCTTGCATTTGGAAAAAAAAAATTAAATTATTTTCTAAATTACCATTCCAAGCAAGCTGCAAATCACAAAAACAATTCATGCATTTGCACCAACAAGAAACACGTCTAAATACCATTTTTATTAAATTCGTTCCAATATACATAAAATATAACCCTAATTATCCCCTAAACTACTAAAGTCTAGGATGTCATCTACAGCATCAGGCGCATCATCCTGCTGACCGAACTCGAGAGGTTCAGGCATTGGAGGCTCCACTAACTGCTGAAACGGGAGCGGGGGTGGACGGCCTTCTTGTTGTGCCGCGAACATCTCATAAACCCACTGTTGCTGGCCGTCGTAGTTGTATTGCCGAATTCTGGCGCACTCAGCATTCCAACGGACCATATCCAACTGATACTGCTGGTACTGCTGTTGTCTGCGGCGCAGCTCCTCTACTGTCTGGGACGAGGTCGCCAATTCTGCGGCCAATCGCTGCACTTCCCCCCTCATATGTTGGGTCTCCCCGCCTCCCTTCTTTTGACCTCCCTTAGTGGTCTTCAGGAGCCCTTGTCCAGAACCTCCTAAACCCCGGCAGTAGTACTCGTTGGACTGCTGTGGGAAGGCTGCGTTGAACATCCTCGCCGCCGTTTGGATATTGGTGTGGTCGACCTGGCGCACGGCTTCTTCCAAATCTGCCTCTGAGATGTCCGGTTGTGTCTCCCGAACTATTTGCTGGAGCACCTCTTGTTCGGCCTGGGTCACCCGCTCCTAATTGGACGGGGAAAAAAAATTAATATTCTAACAAATGGATAGTTAAGTATAATTAATAATTTAAATTTTAAAATCATAATGAACGACTTACGAGATCTTCTGTCGCTTGTGGATAAGCGATCTTGAACGTCTCCACGTAGGGGTTGCAATCAGGATGATCTCTGAGCGCCTCCTCCTGATATTGTGCAAACGGCCTTGAACCGCCGTGATGGAGGATTGTGTTACGGCGGCGGTTCTCCGAGTTTATCCGAGACCGTTCCTTCAAACAAATAATAAAATATTAGAAAAATGCATCAAAAAATATAACTGAAATAATTATAAAATATTTAAACTAATAATTAAAATTTTAATAAAATAAACATTTATAGTGAAGTTTAGTATTTACCATCATAGCCGGGTTGTCGAAGACTACGGTCCTCAACCAACGCCACTCGTACTCCCTGAACATGAACTCTCTGGGAGTACCCATACGACCACGGTTGCCGTACTCGTTATAGTAGGAACGGAGCTCGTTCTTCCACTCTTTGAACCTACGAAAAAAACAAAAGTGCATTAGAAATATGATTAATATCATAAAATATTTCTAATTATCAAATAAGACATTCCCAACGTACCTCGAGCTCTGTTGGGAGTCCGCCCAACCCCGCTTGTGTTCCGCAACCACAAAGTATGTCTGAAAGATAATATTTTATTAGTTTTATAATTATAAAAATACCGAAAATTTTTAAATATTACGATAACTAAATTAAATTTTTTTATTTACTCACCGACGCGGCGTTGTTCAACTCCATCTTGATTTCTTCGGGCACATCAGCCCACCGAGCCCACAACATAGGGACTCTGTCCCTAATGAGTGCACCCACGCAACCCGAGTAGTCGCGTTTCTTTTTCGCCCCAACCTCCTGATTAGGAGCTTCGTCAATCTGGATCCTCCCGCTCCGTTCAACCGTTCTCCTGAGCGTCTCAAAACTGATGACACCTCTGGTATTCCTCTGGGTTGAACTGCTAGCGCCTGTCCCTATCACATAAACGACGATTGGTTAATAAAATTAAATATTAGTGCGTTAATTTGAATAAAATATTTAATTAATAAAATCGAATGTTACCTGAACCCGATGATTCGGTTGCCGTCGACTTTCCTTTTCTCCTCGCCGAAATCAGGAGGTCAGGGCTCTCCTATGGCTGCTGCTGGTATGCCTCCGCAGCACTCACGAACTGAGGCATATCAGGCCACTGGGGCCGACCCTGATAGTCGACCTCAGGTATCGCAGGAATGTTGTAGGGGAGGAAGAGCTGGTTTGGGAGAGTAGGCCCCTCAGTCGAGTCACCAGCAGACTGAGTCGGACTCGGCATCGGCATCGGCTCCCGATGAACCTCAGGCATACGAACCTGAGGAACGTCGGCAGCTATCTCCTCGTGAAACAGCTGCCGACTAAACCTCGGTGCCACAGAGGGACCGACATTCGGAAGTGAAGTGCTCGACGGCCGCCCCGCCTGGAGAAGGGTCTGGTGCCGAGCACTCACACTCCGCCGCGGCTGGGCTGCATCCACACTCCTCCGCGGCTGGCTGGTGGTCCTCTCAGGCTGGCTAGCCGTCCTCTCGGAGTCTGGGGAACCGGCGGCATTTCCAGAACCGGCGGCATTTCCAGAACCTCTAGATCTAGAACGACGACCTCCGAACAACTGCCTAAATGCATCGGCCATCTAAAGCCAGACGCATTAATACATTAATTAATATTAAATTATATTATATTAAATAACAAATTCTAATTAATATAATACCCAATAATACTAACATATTTTAATATTTACCGATTTATATAATAACCAATTTATACATATAAATTATACAATTACACCTAAATTATACAATTAAAATAAATTTTACAAAAATTACCTAAATTAACATAAAAACCTAAAAATTACATACATTAACATAAAAACCTAAATTATAACTAAATTAACATAAATACATAAATTATACCTAAATTAACATAAATACATAAATTCTACCTAAATTAACATAAATACATAAATTATAACTAAATTAACATAAATACATAAATTAACATAAATACATAAATTATACACAAATTAACATATAAATACATAAATTATACCTAAATTAACAATTATATCTAAATTAACATAAATACATAAATTATATCTAAATTAATATAAATACATAAATTATACCTAAATTAACATAAATACATAAATTAACATAAATACATAAATTATACACAAATTAACATATAAATACATAAATTATACCTAAATTAACAATTATATCTAAATTAACAATTATATATAATTTATTAACCATAATTTAATTTATTAACAATTAAATAAAAAAAAAAAAAAAAGGAGGCTGGGTACCGAATCGGGGAGGAGGAGGAGGAGGGGGAGGCGGCCGGAACAGGGAGGAGGAGGGGCGGCCGGAATAGGGAGGAGGAGGAGGAGGGTCGGCCGGGGCTGCCGGAACAGGGAGGAGGAGGAGGAGGAGGGGCGGCGGATCGAACCAAGGAGGAGGAGGAGGAGGCGCCGGCAGGAGGATCGACTGATGAAGGAGGGCCGGATTCGAGGAGGAAGATTGTTTAGGGAAAATCGGACAAATGGAGGCTAGGGTTCGGCTGCATTTTACTTATACCCGATAGTATAGCCGACGAAATAAAGCGATTTCGTCGGCCATGATATAGTATAGCCGACGAAATAAAGCGATTTCGTCGGCCATACTATGGCATAGCCGACGAAATTACATAATTCATTTTTCGTCGGCCATGCTATGACATAGCCGACGAAATTACATAATTCGTCGGCTATAGTCTTCGTCTCTCAGCATCCGTCCGATCTCCCCCATCCAACGGTGGATAATGGGAAGGCGCGGATCACCAGACTTTAGCCGACGAAATATAACTTCGTCGGCTATACTTTTGGTCAAACTGCAAAGTCAAACCTCTAAACGCTTTAAAACGGAAATTGGCCCGTCTAAATGACGTTTTTTTGCCTGACCTTCAACAGAGAATAGTTTCAGATCGATGCGACGCATCTAATCGTATAAAAATTTCCCCCAAAATATTTACCGACCGTCAGGCTACCCATAGGAAAACGGGAGTAAAAAACAGCAAACCGCAACATTCGGCACACAGATTTTGTCGGAATCTTCCCATTTTTCAACCGTAGCCGTATTTCAATATTTCGGTCATGTCTTATTTCACGACACATTTGCATTTGAAGGGTCTACGTATAGTAGGTATTTGAAACTATACATTCACTTACACACTTAGTAAACAAGTTAAGGAACATTAGTGCATATATTACGATTTTGAATCTAAAAGTTTAGAAAATCTATTTCAACCGTCAGATATCACCGTTAAGATGAAATACATGTATGAAAAAAAATCCAAGGTTATCGGACAACGTTAAAGGCTCGATCGGGACGGTCAAACTGCAAAGTCAAACCTCTAAACGCTGTAAAACGGAAATTGGGCCGTCTAAATGACGTTTTTTGGCCTGACCTTCAACAGAGAATAGTTTCAGATCGATGCGACGCATCTAATCGTATAAAAATTTCCCCCAAAATATTTGCCGACCGTCAGGCTACCCATAGGAAAACGGGAGTAAAAAACAGCAAACCGCAACATTCGGCACACAGATTTTGTCGGAATCTTCCCATTTTTCAACCGTAGCCGTATTTCAATATTTCGGTCATATCTTATTTCACGACACATTTGCATTTGAAGAGTCTACGTATAGTAGGTATTTGAAACTATACATTCACTTAAACACTTAGTAAACAAGTTAAGGAACATTAGTGCATATATTCCGATTTTGAATCTCAAAGTTTGGAAAATCTATTCCAACCGTCAGATATCACCGTTAAGATGAAATACATGTATGAAAAAAAATCCAAGGTTATCGGACAACGTTAAAGGCTCGATCGGGACGGTCAAACTGCAAAGTCAAACCTCTAAACGCTGTAAAACGGAAATTGGGCCGTCTAAATGACGTTTTTTGGCCTGACCTTCAACAGAGAATAGTTTCAGATCGATGCGACGCATCTAATCGTATAAAAATTTCCCCCAAAATATTTGCCGACCGTCAGGCTACCCATAGGAAAACGGGAGTAAAAAACAGCAAACCGCAACATTCGGCACACAGATTTTGTCGGAATCTTCCCATTTTTCAACCGTAGCCGTATTTCAATATTTCGGTCATATCTTATTTCACAACACATTTGCATTTGAAGAGTCTACGTATAGTAGGTATTTGAAACTATACATTCACTTAAACACTTAGTAAACAAGTTAAGGAACATTAGTGCATATATTCCGATTTTGAATCTCAAAGTTTGGAAAATCTATTCCAACCGTTAGATATCACCGTTAAGATGAAATACATGTATGAAAAAAAATCCAAGGTTATCGGACAACGTTAAAGGCTCGATCGGGACGGTCAAACTGCAAAGTCAAACCTCTAAACGCTGTAAAACGGAAATTGGGCCGTCTAAATGACGTTTTTTGGCCTGACCTTCAACAGAGAATAGTTTCAGATCGATGCGACGCATCTAATCGTATAAAAATTTCCCCCAAAATATTTGCCGACCGTCAGGCTACCCATAGGAAAACGGGAGTAAAAAACAGCAAACCGCAACATTCGGCACACAGATTTTGTCGGAATCTTCCCATTTTTCAACCGTAGCCGTATTTCAATATTTCGGTCATATCTTATTTCACAACACATTTGCATTTGAAGAGTCTACGTATAGTAGGTATTTGAAACTATACATTCACTTAAACACTTAGTAAACAAGTTAAGGAACATTAGTGCATATATTCCGATTTTGAATCTCAAAGTTTGGAAAATCTATTCCAACCGTCAGATATCACCGTTAAGATTAAATACATGTATGGGAAAAAATCCAACTACATCTGACAACGTTGAAGGCTCGATCGGGACGGTCAAACCGCAAAGTCAAACCTCTAAACGCTTTAAAACGGAAATTGGCCCGTCTAAATGACGTTTTTTGGCCTGACCTTCAACAGAGTATAGTTTCAGATCGATGAGACGCGACTAATCGTATAAAAATTTCCCTCCAAATATTTACCGACCGTCAGGCTACACATAGGAAAACGGGAGTAAAAACCGCCTAACCGCAACATTCGGCACACAGATTTTGTCGGAATCTTCCCATTTTTCAACCGTAGCCGTATTTCAATATTTCGGTCATGTCTTATTTCACGACACATTTGCATTTGAAGGATGAAGCAATGGTTTGTCGATAGTGATAGAAAATGGAAACTGCTCTTTTTTTGTTTTTTTTTTAATCATAGCCGACGAAATCAAACCTAGTATTCGTCGGCTATTGTTTTGTCGTTTTCTGTTAAAAACTTATGGCCGACGAAATATTTAATGTTCGTCGGCCATTGTTCGTAATATTATTATTTTTTTAAAAACTTATGGCCGACGAAATAGTTATTTTTCGTCGGCCATTGTTCGTAAATAATTATTTTTAAATAACTTATGGCCGACGAAATAATTAGTTTTTGTCGGCCATTGTTCGGAAAATATTTTTTTTAAATAACTTATGGCCGACGAAATAATTAATGTTCGTCGGCCATTCTCCGTTTAGCCGACGAAATAATGCATTTTTCGTCGGCCATTCTCTGAAAAAAACCAAAAAAATCATTGGTTTTACACCTCTCCTATTCCGATGTCCTGTTCACATATAACCAAAATTGAACATAAAAAATCAGAAACCCAACAGTCAACATATTTCAAATTTTTGTTTAAGGGGTTTGGAACCCAGCCTAGCTGGGAGGCTCATCCCCACGCCCGTTCATTAGAAATGAGTTGATTACAAATGAAAGGATTACATCATTTAAATTACTTAATCCGTCGGATTGTAATCGGAATCATCGGATGAGTCTTCTTCGGTTTCTGAATTGCTCGATAGGGGTAATCTATGTCTTTCCTCACCACTAGAGTCCTCGTTAGTTTCTTCAATTGGATCAACATCAACAAGCAGTGGCTCTTCACGTCGAATTCGCACCGGCGTGTCTAGACGAATAAAAGAGGAGTCAGGAATACCGTTTGAGTTGGGCTCTTGATACGCGGTGCCCCCTTCCTCGTTCTCTTCAGCCACTCCAAGTGTAGACGCCCGGTAAATGTTGCGATGGTGGATAGTGTTGACTACTTTCCACGGGTCACCCTTGGCGAGATCATCAAGATAAAACACTTGTTTCACCCATGTGGCTAAAACGAACGGGTCGTCCTCATACCATGATGTACTAGTGTTCACAGAACTTACGCCGTATTGATCGGTTTTCATGCTCTGCGGCCGTGTGTCAAACCATCTACACTTGAAAAGGTGCACTTTCATGCCTTCCCCGTAATGCAGTTCCACAACTGAATGGAGAACACCGTAATAGTCAACTCCACCATCCCCACCATGTGCCATAACCCCTGAATTTTGTGTTTTCAGTCTGAGGTCTCTGTCTTCACATCGAAATAACACACCATTCACCTTGCACGTCGCATAAACTTTTGAATAGACCGGCCTCCTCGCTAAAAGTCTGAGTTCGTGCGACCAATTTGGGTGATTATCATTTGCAATAAGGTCCATCTACAACCATCAGAATCAACTATAAATATGAATAAATATACACAATAATATATGAACACGTATAAAATAGTGTTAAAGGTACGTACCCAGCGGCCGAAATACTCTGCGAATGTCTGGTTGTGGTAATCGCGATCACTTGCTACTCCTTCACAGCGTAGATGTATGTCCTTCCAAAACTGAACTTCTGGACAGTTGATTAGTACCCACCAATGTGCAATGGCTACCTCATAATCTTTCAACTTATAGGAAACTGGCATGTTTCCACCGAGTACAACATCGTCGGAGAGTATGGAAAGATTGAACTGTGAAGGTACATCTTCCGGTATGCTTTCCTGTAACGCTCCGAAATACAGCTTCATGTAGGTAACGCACTCGTGCGCAATATATGCTTCAGCTATACATCCTTCAGGTGCGGATCTGTTTTGGACAAAACCACCGTATTGTCCAAGTTGCCTATAAATCAAGTTTTTAAAGTGTTATGATAATACATTAACACTATATCACATATATTGATGAGGAAATTAACATAAGGTGTAAAATACGTACCTTTCCATCGGATACATCCAAGTGAAGTGCACAGGACCGGTAAGCAACAACTGCCGAGGAAGATGGATCATGAGGTGAGGCATGATGTCGAAAAAATTTGGAGGAAATATCATCTCAAATTTACACATGATATGAACGATGTCTTGTTGCATTTCCCGGAGGTCAGATTTTCTCACTTCCCGTGTGCATACCTTCTGGAAAAATCTTGCCAACGCTACTAACGGCTCCACAACGTGACGGGGAAGGAACGGTCGAATGAAAACAGGGAAGAGACGTTGTAGCAGGATATGATTGTCATGACTTTTCAACCCGTACAGATTGTTGCATTGTCTGTTGACACACTTGGCTATATTTCCAGCAAAGCCTGAAGGATACTTGGCCCGACTTATCCAATGCAAAATTTCTGATTTATGCTCAGGCTTGACGGTGTAAGGAGCTTGAGGCATTTTTCTCTTCCCTTGTTTCAACCATAGTGGTTTTCTGATATTCATGTTTTGCATATCAGTGCGAGCCTTAGGACCGTCTTTCGTCTTCCCCTCCAAGTTCAGCGTTGTGCCCACCACACTTTCAGAAACATTTTTTTCTATGTGCATAACGTCTAGGAAGTGTCGGATCAGCAACTCACACCAGTACGGGAGTTCTCACAATATGCTCCTATGTGTCCAGAATTTGTACTCCTCAGGCCTTTCAGGTATTTCCGCTACAATATCGGGATGATTGCTGAGGGGCCCAAAATCGTACTCATTAAGTCTTGCTAAAATTTCTCTTCCTGTCCATCTTCTGGGAGCACGGCCGTGTTCTTCGGTTTCATCAAATGCGGCGGACTCGTAACGCCAGTGGTGATCCGCCGGAAGGAACACACGATGACCCATTCGGCATATCTTGTTGCAATGAGGGGTGCTCCCATAATCGGTGAGGCACTCTGGACAAGCCTTGTATCCCCTGACAACGCTGCCTGACAACATCCCATAAGCAGGAAAATCACTGATGGTACCAATAACCATGGCATGCATCTGGAACGTCTCCTGCTTGTACTTGTCAAAAGTGGGATGACCAACGTCCCACAATACCTTAAGCTCTTCAATCAATGGTCTCATATACACATCGAGACATTTCCCTGGGTAACCAGGCCCCAGAATCAACAACGTCAACATATTATATTCCTTCTTCATGCACATCCACGGAGGAAGGTTGTAAGGTACCAAAACCACCGGCCATATACTGTATGAAAGACTCATGGTGCCGAAAGGGTTGAACCCGTCAGTTGAGAGCCCGAGCCTGATGTTTCTGACATCTGACGCAAAATAAGGAAACTCATTGTTTATATGCTTCCAAGCCGCTCCGTCAGAGATGTGTGTCATGATATCTGCGTCTCCCGCGTCCCGCTCACCGTGCCACCTCATAGCTTTTGCGGTGGTTTCTGACATGTACAACCGCTCAAGCCTATCTCTCAACGGAAAATACCGAAGCACTTTCACAGGTTTCCTATTGCCTGCTCCCGTCAACTTATATCGGTCAGACTGACATATCGGACATGCGTCAAGGCTAGCAAGGTCATTCCCTTCTGCATCTTTACCCCAGAAGAGAACGCAGTCAAATGCGCATGCATGGATCTTAATGTAGGAAAGCCCTAGATCTTTGAGGATACTTCGGACCTGACGGTGATTGGTAGGATTACGATGACCCTCCTCCAACAACGAAGAAGTGTACTGTAGATATTCATCTACTTGCCTGATAGTCGATTTTGTCTCGACTTTAATCCTCATTACCTCCATCACACTTTCAAGAACTGTCTTCTCAGAACTTGAACACACAGGGGTCTGTTGCAATGCAATCAGTTTGTTGTACTTGTCAAAGGCAGCAGTGTTGACAACTTGTGGGAACGGCTGCACCGGGTCCTGCATATATTGTTCCCCATGTACACCGCTTTCAAAAGGAAACACGTCGTTGACGAATGTCATTGTTGGATCGTTGGATGTACTACTACTGCCCGCCTCAAAATACTGCCCATGATCATGCGATCCATCTAATGATGGCTCACCGTGATATATCCAACGTGTGTACTTCGGCCAAAACCCATTGCTCTTTAGGTGCTCCCATACTGTCCTAATCGGAAATCGACACATATCACTGCGACACTTACATTTCTTGCACGGGCAATAATGGTACGGTTCTTTTGCATTTTCCTCGACGAACTGCATAAAATCCACAACTCCTGTAGTGTATCGTCGGTCATGCCGTGGAAGCGAAATCCAACTCTTATCTCGATCCATATATAGCCTGATAATAATATATATGTATAACTTTAATTAATAATAAATTAATTAACACATATATATTACAATATATATTATTATCAACATCAACTCATATATATATATACCATTAATTAACAACCATTATTTAAGTTCATTACACTATCAACAACCATTAATTAACATATTTATATATATTTTAACACTAATTAAAATAACATTATTAAATTAAAACACATAATTATACTCTAACTGAAAATCAACTCAACTACAACTCAAAATCAACATATATACATACATTCTAACACTAAAACAACAACAAAACAAAAAATCACTTACTATATCAAAATCACTAAAACTCAAAATCAACATATATATATACACATATATATATATACATACCTATATATAGCTCCACAATGTAAGAGAGGACGGATTTCAATAATACCCACAGATTTTTCACTCTTTCTCCCGTTTTTTTTTTAAATGAGCAGCTTCTGGCCAGATCTGAAAATATAAAGACTTATAGCCGACGAAATTGCCAACTTCGTCGGCCATTCTTCCCAAAGTTATATAGCCGACGAAAACTTTAAATCGTCGGCCATTCTATGTGTATGGCCGACGAAATAATGAATCGTCGGCCATTCTATGTGTATGGCCGACGAAATTTTTTTTTTGGCCGACGATTTTTAATTTTTACCGACGAAATAATTAATTTTCGTCGGCCATAAATGTAATATTTATTTTAAAAAAACTTATGGCCGACGAAATAATTAATTTTCGTCGGCCATTATTATTATAGCCGACGAAATGATGCATTGTTCGTCGGCTATTCTATGAAAAAAATAAAAAAATAATGATGATGTTAGTGACACTTCGGGTAGCATAAGTCCTCTTTCTCGTGCTTCGATGAAAGGAAAACAGAATGCCAAGCTCTCTGGAGTTTTTATCAAAACAGAATGATGATCAGAAGGTGATCCAGGCTACTAAAATGTTCAAACCGAAAGATCCTTTTTTCGCAGTTATCTTGTAACCATTCGACTTCATTAACTACTTAATCCTCACCAGATAGCAGTTAATGAAGTTGAATGGTTGCAAGATAACTGAGAAAAAAGAATCTTTCGGTATGACCAATTTAGTAGCCTGGATGACCTTCTGATCATCATTCTGTTTTGATAAAAGCTCCAGAAACCGTCAGATATTCTGTTTTCCTTTTATCGAAGCACGAGAAAGAGGACTTATGCTAGCCGAAGTGTCACTAACATCATCATTATTTTTTTAACACTAATTAAAATAACATCAAAACCGATTACTCTTTAGGATTAAAATAACATCAAAACATATATTAAAACTCAAAATCAACTCATGCAACTAAAACCCAAAATCAACATATATACACATGTACGTACCTATATATAGCTTCACAATGTAAGAGAGGACGGATTTCAACAATATCCACTGATTTTTCACTCTTTCTCCCGTTTTTTGCAAATGAGCAGCTGCTGTCCAGATCTGAAAATATAAAGACTTATAGCCGACGAAATTGTAAAATTCGTCGGCCATACTCCAAAAGTTGTATAGCCGACGAAAATATTAATTCGTCGGCCATTATTGGAGTATAGCCGACGAAAATAAAAATCGTCGGCCATTCTTGTAGAATAGCCGACGATTTTTACTTTTTACCGACGAAATAAAAATCGTCGGCCATTCTACAGGAATGGCCGACGATTTTTTTTTTTTAGCGACGAAAAATCATTTCGTCGGCCGTTTTTTTTTTTTTTCGTCGGCAAAACTCATTTTTCTGGTAGTGTTGAGCCGTTTCGCCAAGTTCTCACCAGACGGCCGGCCGGTCAGCGTCACCAGCGCGGAAGGCGGGACGTCCATGATCCTCCGCCTCTTCTCACCCAGGTCACCCGGTGAAGAAGATTGTCCGCCAGTTAAGGAGACCCTGGTGACGAGCGGGACCGATCCCGGTCGATACAGAATCATATCCGTCCCACCAGGAACCTTTGGTGGCCCTCCAATGGTCTTACCCTTTCCGGGTCCTGCAGAGGGTGCTGCGGCACGAGTCTTCACACGCCTCAAGGTGTAGGCGTCATCTGCAAGATCCAAGGCCATCGGTTCGACATGGACGGTAAACCGGCCAGACTCCCGATCCACCGAGGTCCGCGAAACGACCTCCCCCTTCTCCTTCAACCTCAAGACAAGGTCCTCACCGTCCGAGAAGATGCACCTACAGAACAAACAAAGGGTTAGTATCAACTCGGTCAGCGGGACCGTCACTACTAAAACCCTGCTACGCACCAGGATCCCGCCCGAGACAGCAGTACTCCAACACCTCCCGCCGTATGAAGTTGTAGGAGCTTCGCTCAAGACCGTCCCAGCACCCGAATATCGTGGCAATCCTATCCCGCTCCAACTCGGACAGTATGTACAATTGGTCACCAAGGGGCTGGAAGGCACCAGGAACCTGGTACATCCTCCTCCTTTTCTGCCACTTCCCACCTGTCATCACCACCTTCTTTCTCCAGTTATTGTCCATCCAGGAAGGCAGGTGGGTGATGATAGGCTGAAAGTGTCGGGCGCTAAAGGTGAGACAACCCCGACACCCTTTCTTTTTCGAGAAAGACAATCTGTACAAGGCCCGGAACTCGTTCACCATCGGCATGCGCATTCCGGACAGCTCGTACAGACAACCAAGGCTCAGCAGCTGCCTCCACTGGTTTCCGGGAAGCTGCGCAGGAGACACGTGCAGAGCGCTAAGCATGTACTGCACAAAGTCTGGCAGCGGATGGGAGAACCCATGACGGAATTGGTCTCCATGAACAGCAACCCAACCCTCCTCCGGGTTACAGGCCGATTCTCCGGGATTCAGTGGCCGTAATTTCACCTCATCCGGGATGCTCCACGTCT
The DNA here is from genome assembly GCA_963682095.1 of Potentilla sterilis. Classification (NCBI taxonomy): domain Eukaryota; kingdom Viridiplantae; phylum Streptophyta; class Magnoliopsida; order Rosales; family Rosaceae; genus Potentilla; species Potentilla sterilis. The sequence goes on from OY821754.1 coordinate 60,713,405, forward strand.
CCCGGAAGGCGGCAACCTCCGCGGGGCTCATGGTAACCTCCAGTTCATCACACACAACTGCCCATTCCTCATTCCCGATAGTGTAACTCACTGGCGAAGTACCAGGAAAGGGTACCCCGTGCAGGATGCTCTCATGCCCCAGAGACCCGGACGAGGAGACCTCGCCCCGGGAGCGGGCAGCGGCTTCGGACTCCGAGGAAACCAAAGCAAGCGAATCTTTCAACCTCTCCTCATCGTCCACCACAGGACGTCTGTCGGCCGATTCGAAAGTCCCAGCAGAGCTCCCAGAAGCCATTTAACCTAGGGGGAGGAAAACAAAACCCCACCGCTGGTCAGCGACAAGCTAAAACAGCGCTCTCTGCGGCTACTCCCCAAATCTGCCGCAGATTCCCCGCTCAAAACAACTCACCCGTTGCGACAGAGCCCCCCCCCCCCCCCCCCCCCCCCCGCAAAACACCAACCAACAAAGAAAAAAAAAACATGAAGCAAAGAAGGCGAAACTTACCGATTACTATGCACAACCGAGGAAAATCAGTCCTGGAAAAATACCGAGCAATCGTGGGTAAGAACCAGAACACCTGAAGCACGGATAGCGCGAGGATACCTTCACAGAACTTTCGCCGGATTCCTCTCCAACCTTCTCTTCTTCTCTCTGAGCCAAGAGCAAAAACAGCAAACAATGAAGACAAAAGAGGCCTTTTTATAGACGGGTCTGATGCCCTAGGCACCCCTGTAATCCCCCCAAAATACTCAATCGGGGCAAGTCAAACGCCTGCGAATCCAGGCCCTACATCTCAGATCGCTCCCTACTGACACGTGTCCCAGCATCGATAAAATCTCCACGCCATCATAGCTGATGGGACTGATGGGCTTTCTCCTTCAATGCATGTCAGCCACCTGCCTCGCCTACAAGCAGCAGTTACGGGAGATAGGGGAGAGAACCGAGGGGTTACGAACCATCCCCCACTTCCCCAAGAGCCAACCTCAAATCAAGGAAAGGCATTCCACCGGTTTACCGGCATTCCACCGGTTCACAGACATTCCACCGGTTCACAGGCATTCCATTGGTTATGTAGCATTCCACTGGATCCAAGACACTCCATCGGTCTAGTCACTTTCCTTCGCGCCTACGGGCACGGACAAGCCAGCAACAACTTAAGGTTTCAAACACATGGGCTTTATAAACCCGGGAGAGTTTACCTCTAACACATGCAAACTCTTCCAGCAGGCTAGAAACCATGCATCACACTAAGCTGTGAAAAATATGGGGATCCATGGCGAGACTTGTTCTCCACGCCACCCCACCAGGCAGATTGTTTCTCTAACACATAACAAGTCTCCCCGCAGGCTAGAAACCCTGCACAGCCTCACGCTTATTCCAACACAAGCTGAGAAGAACTAGCGGATGTTGACCGGTGCTTAAACATGGCCGCAATACCCCATCAGTGGACCTGTTGGCTTGCACCCATCAGACCTTCCCGCAGGCTCGCAACCCTGCACAATACCCCATGCTTACTCCAACACAAGCTGGGACGAATCAGCTGGTGTAGATTGGTGCCATGACATGGCCTAAACACCCCACCGGGCTACTCACCGGCCTGTTCCACCGTTGGCAGCAATTTTTCACTGGGGGACTCGTCCCAATATGGCACTCCACCGGTCGAGTCCTTACGCTCCATATTTATCGCATGGCGGATTTCAACGCCACATCATCATCCCATGCACTCGTCCGGGTTTCACCCTGCTCCATAATCATCGCATGGCGGATTTCAACGCCACATCATCATCCCATGCACTCGTCCGGGTTTCACCCCGCTCCATATTCATCGCATGGCGGATTTCAACGCCACATCATCATCCCATGCACTCGTCCGGGTTTCACCCCGCTCCATATTCATCGCATGGTGGATTTCAATGCCACATCATCATCCCATACACTCGTCCGGGTTTCACCCTGTTCCATACTCATGGCATGGCAAGACTTCAACACAACACCATCATTATTACAAACACATACTCATAACTGCCACACATCATCACTAATAGGTACTCACATCACCACGCACCATCATAACAGCTCTTCTGCTCGAACGCCCGGCCAAGCCCAATCTTCAATACGGACTTGGGGGACTAGGCACCGTTGGGTCGGTAACCCTGCGGGTCTGCGGGACAGGAGCGAGACATATTAAGTCCTCATTCAAGATTGCACTTGACCGGGAACTTGGGAAACTTGTTGACAATAGCCACAGAGAGGCTACACAGGCCCACAGACCCGCAGCTAGCATGCCCGGGGCCGGACCGAGGCCCGGAGCAGGATCCCCAGCACCCGGACCCGAGGCCCAGCAGTCTAACTTATGACTGGGGGCCCGGGAGCTGGGGACACCAGCCTGCCGAACAAGTCACCTTAGCTGCCCTTTTGCGTACGAACAGAAGGGAACCAGTCTCACATCGAAGAATAAGACCAGACCTCACGATCGACCACCTATATAAGGGCCTCAACTACCCTCATTAATAGGTAACTCAACTCTCCCACTATTTATCATTCCCGCTTAAGTTATCTATTTGCGCCAACGATACTAACTTAGGCATCGGAGAGGAGAAGACCGGTTCGCCCGGTATTCCCCTTAGTTAGCAGGGTTCGTAGGAGGAAATCACATCAAGATCCACCGGTTTCTACCAGGCCTACGGGTTTGTGCAGAAACAACAACCTTCATCTGTTGTCTTCTCTCTTGCCATGTCTCTCTTATCAATGACACAACCGCTCGACGACTCTGCCTCCCTCTACTCTCTGCATGTGCTTTAAATCAAAAATTCAACAACAAATATCAAACTTCATCATATATCTCAGATGAGATTATCGCAGAGACATGAATCTCTCTCTCTCTCTCTAATATCTAAACTTTAAAATCTTGGAGAATTTTTTCCTAATAGAACCACTTTAAAAATTTGTATAAGAAATCTTGGAGCCAAGTTAATTGAAAGAAACATAAAATATATTTTTTATAATTAATGGACATTTTGCGGTACTGCCGTTACGCATTAGAATTTACAACATCATACTATTCAAAAATAAACATCTTAACATGCGCATGTAATACATTTCGGATGAAAACTTGTGCACATGTACTTATTTGTGAACTTTATCTCCTTGAAAAACAAATTTTTTGACTATCCAACCACTGGACATGGAACAAATTTCAAAAGTGTTAAAGCTTTGTTATTTAACTTTTTTTATGAATCTCGTCAAGACGAGAAATTTATATATATAAAAAATTAATACATTAAGACGGGATGAACATAAACTTCACATCGCAGAAAAAACTAACAAAACTCTAACAAAGAAAGACAATACACGGAATATGAAAACTAACAAAAACGAAAATTAGGAAATCTTAACTAATCACGATTACAAAAGGAACTACTGATGTCATAAGGCAAGTCCCACCAAACCAACTTAGTAGCAATTGTCCCATGATTGGGTAACAAATTCTTACCTTCACAGAATATATGAGAAGTGAAAATGACAAAAAACACATTCGATTTTTGCCACTTAACTCTGTCATGTGAAACTTAATACATACAAAGATCATAACATTGTATGAGTAATAAACACAAGATGAATATATATATATATATATATATATATATATATATATAAGCAGGATTACAAAAGTAAAATAGAAAACAACAGTTCATACCAGATGCAGAAGAAAAGGCCATTGACAAAACAAAACAAGAGTCTTATGTGATCCTCTTACTATAACAACAGCTATCTATGGGTCTAGATCAATATGCGTGTATGTCTAAGAGGTCACAGGGACCTTGTTATTTATATGGTGCAAATGAATCAAACATTCCCATAATAAGTTTCTCAAGCCATCAATTTGAATCCCTTAATGTAAGCTGATTATTCTTGCTCGATTATCAAGCCTTTTAGATCCCCTAATTTGTGCTCATTCTTGATTCACATAATAATCACAATTTACAAGGTTTAGGAATTCCTGAATCATCTCTATTACATTCTCATTTAGTAACAATATCAAATCACACTTAATATGCATTCCTTTCATGTTCACATTTAGTCTTACAATCTCCCACTTGAACATCTCAGGAATACATGCAATGAGAATACTGTTGATTTGAGTTAAAGTAATAATCTGAAATGTGCACTGAGATAACTCAAGTTCCATCATCTAACCAAACCTCTGTCAATATGCAAACATGAAGAAAATTCACATACAAGACTTGAGTTTGAAAAACTCAGTCCCTCTGCCAATACAAAATTCAAGTTTGTATACCACATGAGACACTAGAATATCACTTAATATGTACAAAGCAATGAAAGTGAATTTATTATGAATGCAATTGTACATGGTCCTCTTAATGGTTCAAATGTGCAAGAACCTCAACACTCAGTTACTAACAAAACAACTGATCATAATGTGTTAACAAAATTCTGATCCACAACAATCAAGTACTGAAAGTATACATATATATGGTGAATGTCAAAATGGATCAAAAGAACATAAATTAAGACAAAATGCTCCAACAAACAATTAAAATCAAAATCCATGGATACTACTGAATTTTACTAACTTTGTAAAATTCATATGAAAACTGAAAATAAAAACAGAGGATTCAGCTAATGTAAAACAATGGCTCCCACTGGAAATAGCAACACTCCCACTAAACCTCAATGTCTAGATTAGGCAGAATACCAATACTCTTAGTATGAGCTACAAAAACTTTAACAATCAAATGTTTGGTAAATGGGTCAGTTAATTGGTTCAATGTATTGATCTTAATGACTCCAAACTCTTTGTGTTTTACCCTCTCTCTGACACTATAGTACTTCAAGTCGATGTGCTTAGAATTGGTTGACCTTTTATTGTTCTTGGTGAAGTAAACTGCAACTGAGTTGTCACAATATATTTTCAAAGGCCTGGAAACAATTGAACTCACCAACTTGATTTGTTGCAAGAAATTCCTCATCCACAATCCTTGGCAAGTTGCTTCATAGGCTGCAATATACTCTGCCATCATTGTAGATGTTGTTGTTTGAGTTTGCTTCACTGTTTTCCAAGCAACAGCGCCACCATCAAGCATGAATACATAACCTGAAGTTGATTTTCCAGAATCTGGATATTGCCCATCAAAATCAGCATCTGAATAACCTTCTACCTCAAGCTTATTTACTCTTCTATACACTAGCTGATAACCTTTTGTCTTTTGCAAGTATCGTAACACTTTCTTTCCTGCAATCCAGTGTTCATGACCTGGATTAGATTGAAATCTAGCCAACAGGCCTATTGCATAAGCCAAATCAGGTCTGGTACAAACCTGAGCATACATCAAGCTTCCCACTAGCCTTGAGTACGGCTTGGTCTTCATTTCTTCCTTCTCAATATCATTATTGGGGCATTGACTCTTATTCAACTTATCACCCTTAGATATAGGTGCATGTCCTAGTGAACAGTTATGCATTTCAAATCTCTTCAACACTTTGGAAATATAATTATGCTGAGACAATCCTAATAAGTGCTTAGATCTATCTCTATTAATTTCTATTCCCAACACGTATGAGGCCTCCCCCAAGTCTTTCATGTCAAAGTTACTAGAAAGAAAAGACTTGGTTTCATGCAGCAGTCCCTTATTTGTGCTTGCTAACAACCAAGTTTTCAGAAAAACCAAAAGAAGACACAACTGCATTGAATTTAAGATACCACTGCCTTGAGGCTTGTTTCAACCCGTAAAGGGATTTATTGAGTTTGCAAACTAAGTGTTCAATTACAGCCTCTATAAACCCCTCAGGTTGCTTCATGTATATCTCCTCATCTAAGTCTCCATTCAAAAAAGCCGTCTTCACATCCATTTGGTGCAATTCCATGTCAAAATATGCCACCAAAGCCATAATAAATCTGAAGGCATCTTTTGTGGAAACCGGTGAGAAGGTCTCATTGAAGTCTACCCCTTCTTGTTGTGTAAACCCCTAGCCACAAGTCTAGCCTTATACCTCTCAATTGAGCCATCTGCACACCTTTTGGTTTTATAAACCCATTTGCAGACAATTGCTCTATGGTTCTCAACAGGTTCAACTAACTCCCAAACTTGGTTATCAAACATTGACTTAATCACAAATTTCATTGCCTCTTCCCACTGCAAACACTGATCACTCTCAACAGCCTGCCTATAATTTAAAGGGTCATTATCATCACAAAACTCAAAATCTACCTCCTGTAAATAGACCTCATATTCAGCACTACTAATGGCTGGTTTTCTAACTATCGTAGATCTCCTCAAAACTTGTTCTTCAACAACATGCTCATTCAAAACTCCATTCTGAGCTTCCTCTATGATTTCAGGTTGGGGTTCTACTTCACCTTGTACAGGATTTGGCATCTCATGATTTTGAACTTGTGGCTGAACGTGTTCCACAACTTCAAGTGGAGGTCGCAAAATAGGTTCAGCATCGATATTGATGTCAAGTGGTGCACTTAACTTCTCATTTTCTTCTTCAGCTAGCTCTAAAAACTCAAGTTCAAGGTTTTCATAAGCATAAGAATGATTAATTTCATCAAGAAAAACAACTCTATTTGTCTCGATGATTATAGTGGTGTGATTAGGGCAATAAAACCTGTAACCAAAAGATCTTTTTGGATATCCAACAAAATGGGCAGAAATGGTTTTGGAATCTAGCTTTCCAGCTTGAGGGTTATAGGGTCTAGCTTCTGCTCTACATCCCCAAACGTGTATGTGATTGACACTAGGCTTCTTATTCTTCCACAACTCGTAAGGAGTCTTGGTGACAGCTTTACTTGGTGCTCTATTGATCAAATAATTGGCTATTTATAACGCTTCACCACAAAGAAATCTAGGCACCCCGAAGTACACATCATGCTCCTCACCATGTTCAAGAGAGACCTGTTTCTTCTCTCTGAAATGTCATTGGATTCGGGTGTTCCAGGTGTAGTATATTGGGCTTGAATTCCATGTTCCTCTAAATACAATGCAAAAGGTCATTTCTTTTGACCAGCCTCAGTGTATCTGCCATAGTATTCTCCCCCTCTATCATACCTAACTAACTTAATCTCTTTCCCCAATTCTTTTTCAACTTCAGCTCTAAACATAATGAATTTCTCTAAAGCTTGGGATTTTGCAGATAACAAGAAAACATGACAGAATCTGGTGCAGTCATCGATAAATGTAATGAAATATTTGTTCCCACAGATAGTAGTGCTAGCAAAAGGTCCACAAATATCAGTATGGACCAACTGTAATGGTTCAGTGTTTCTATTTGAGGTTTTATTCCTAGATTTAGTGAATTTTCTCTCGACACATTCTATGCAGGTATCAAAATCAGACCAATCAAGCTCCGGCAATAAATTTTTCCTTTTCATTCTCTGCAATCTCTCTTTGGAAATATAAGCAAGACGCCTATGCCACAAAAAATGCAGAATTTTCACTAAATTTTCTCTTCTTACTCAACACAGATTCAACATTTTCAATCAACAAAACATCTTTAGGCAGAGAGCAATCAAGCAACCAGTGATCATTGATGAAAGGGGCAAAGGCAAGAGAATTCGAACCAAAAGAAATTTTTATTCCCGATAAATCAATGAAAAAAGTACATTTGTTCTTGACTAAACACGAAACTGAAATAAGATTCCTTTTCATTGAAGGAATATAGTAAACATTCTCCAAATCAAAAGTGGATCCAGAGTCTAATACTAGCCTAATAGTTCTTATAGCTTTAACTGCTACGCCGACTCCATTTCCCACGGACACATTCACTTCATTTCTCCTTGGTGCTCTCCTTGTTATGAAGCCCTGCAATGTATTGGTAATGTGTATGGGTGAGCCCGTATCAAGGAACCAGGAATTAGGGAAAAAATTCACTAAACCTACCTCAATAGAAAACACTGAAACACAAGACTTACCCTTTTTCACTAGCCAATACGTGAACCCTGGACAATTCTTCTTAACATGGCCATCTTTTTTACAGAAAAAACATTTGAAAGTCTCAGGTTTCTTACCCTTAAAAATGCCCTTTTTGGGACCAAGCTAGAATGGCTTTGTCCCACTGGTACCCTCACCAGAATTTGCAGCACTAGGCGCTGCAGCTTTTCCCTTACCCTTCCATTTCTGCTTATTAACCAGGTTCACAGAGACAGTCCTTTGGTTCTTAATTAGCTCCTCTTCCTGCACACATATAGCTATCAATTCATTCAGATCCCACTTCTCTTTCTGAGAGAAATAGGCAGTTTTCAATGGCCCAAAACTAGGAGGAAGACGGTTCAATGCTAAGTGGACTATGAAGGCATCGGGAAACACAATCTCCAATTCCCCAAGTCTGGTAATTATGTTGATCATCTTCATGATATGTTCTCTAACACCCCTAGAGTTGTCATATTGCATGCCCAAGAGCTGATCCAGTAAGGCTGAGATCTCTGCTTTCTCATTTTCCTTAAACTTCAGGCCAATCGCAGTCATATACTCTAAAGCAGTGTCAGGTTCAATAATACTACCTCTTACCACAGGTGACATGGTTTGTTTCATGATCAACTTGGCCATTATGTTGGCCCTATGTCACTCCTCATGTTTAGCAATCAGAGCAACATTACTGTTCTCCACCCAAACAGGTGCAGGTTTCCTAAGACACACATCAATCCCTTGAAGGCCAAGGTAAAGTTCTACACGGTCTTTCCAAGTCTTAAAATTTGAGCCATTAAGAAGCTCAATGTTGCCTAGGGAATAGCCAGAATTCATAGCTGAAAAACAAAGAAAACAAAATATTTTAGTTTTCTGTTTAAAACTTGAAGAATTTGTTTGAGAACTCTAATGTGACAACCAAGGCAGTACTCATAAGATTCAAACAAAATCCATACAAAGTGATAACACTTAACACATAAAACAATAAGTCCCTAAAACGCACTGTTGAAACTGATAAATCTCAGCCACAGAATGATATGGCAATCAAGGCAGTATGAAATCACGGGCTGTAATCTCTTCCATCACTCATGCAATATTATTAGCTGTTAATTATTCTGATCTGTTACATGCTAGAATTGTGCAGCTTTAATATAGCAGTTGTTGTAACGAATATAAGAAAGAACATAGATTTACGTAATTCACCAACGATGTGTTGGCTACGTCCACGGGCAGAGGAGAACAATTTTATTATCTTGAGGAAAACATAATACATAATACAATTAGGTTTAGGACGTTTATATACTAAGCCCAAAAGGAAACTATAACCCAGCACAACAAATATCGTGGGCCCTGGACCCCGAACCCCCAAAACCAGGGTGCGTCGCCCCTGGACCCCGACTCGCTGACCGGGCAGCGAGATCCCCGCCTCAGTCAGTACTTCCGGATGGCTGGTTCAAGGCATATATTAACAGCAGTTAATGTCTTCGATAGAGAAAGATTTAGTTGTAAAAGTGTTGTCTTATATTAGGCTATATATACTGTACAGAATGCAATTGCAGAATCAATGAAAACCAATTTCTTCATGGTATCAGTCGCTTAGGTTTAGGATTCTCATACCTATTTTTCTTCCTTCCTTCTCGAGTCTCTCCCTCCCTCTTGCTGTTATGGCTACTTCTGCCCCACCAACAATCCATCAAAATACTTCTCAGTTTATCAAATTAGATGAAACTAATTATCTCATTTGGCTCCTGCAACTCAAACCATATCTTCGTGGTGCCAAACTTTGGGGTTATGTTGATGGCTCCATCCCGATGCCTCCCACCACCATCACGACTCTAGCTAGTGATGGTAACCCGGCACGCACAGAAGACAACCCTCAATATGATGATTGGATCACTACTGACTAACAAATTGTCAGTACTCTCACCACCTCTCTCACCCCAAAGGTTGCCAGACTCACCACCAATGTTGATACCTCCAAAGGTATCTGGGATTGTCTTGCCCAACATTTTGCCCAACAATCTATTTCTAACTCCACCAGCCTCCGTCTCCAGCTATTCGATCTTCAGAAGGGGTCCCAATCTGTTGATGATTATCTTGAGCATGCTAAGTCTTTGGCCGATTCCCTTGATGCAATTAGTGAACCTGTTTCTGAAAAAGATTTGGATGTTGCTACTCTTACAGGTCTTGATCAGGATTACCTTATGTTGAGGACAGCTATTGCACAGTCTGATCGCCTTCCCGGCATCTCGGAGCTTCGTGGCCGTATACTCTCCTTTGACAGTCAGCAAAATCGCAGATCTGATGCTACGGCAACGACTCTCTTCCAGTCCGCTCCCCCGCCTGCCCAATCTCCTGAGGTGGTTGCTCAGCCCCGTGGCCCTGGTTCTGATGCTCAGCCCCGCCGTGATTACAATGGCAAAGGTCGTTGTGATGGCTTTCCTGGTCGTGGCCGCGGTAGTGGCCGTAAAGGCCGTGGTTTTCCTAACAACCACGGTCCGTTCTATCAACACTCTTTTCATCCTTGGTCAACTCGTCCTCCTTGGTCCAATGGTCTTCTTGGGCCTGGTCCTATCCCTCAAGGCCCACAATGATGTTTCAACTGTAATACAAATCAGCATGGGCCCCATCATTGCCCGCATCGGTTCTCTGGCCCATCCTCTGCAGACAGGACCCGCCCCGGATTTCACTCTGAAATCCGGATAAGATCCTGCAGGGACCACCTTAAGACTAACTCTATCGATAAATCGATAAGTCAATCTTAAGATGGACAACCCTAAAACCTGCAACAACCAAAACAATTCTAAAATTCCAGTTCCAACCGTAACACCTGGAGCCACCTGCTCCCCAAATCACAACAACCGCCACCAATAAACACCACATCTAAATCAACTGGCTCACAAGTAATCAGAGCAATTTAACAAAATGAACTGGAATTACAAATGGAAATATAACAAGAAAATAGAATAATAAGGGATCACGGATCCCACCTAGTGGAAGCGACAATGATGATAGCTATGCCTCGACTACGAGTACTCTTGACCTCTGACCATTACTCTGCACACTGGGCGATTTAAACCGAAGGGCCCAAGGGAAAGTAATTTAAAAACGTTAGAGTGAGTGGATAAAAATAATATTGTATAATACCTTATATAAAAATATTATATTACTTTCTCAATATTTTATAATTGAAAACTACTATGCATGCATTTTCGTAAAACGTCCCACGTTTAAGAAAATCATAATAATTAATCAGCCCCGCTGATATCTCAAATACACAAATATTATTTTGTTTATACTTTCAAAATAAATACTTTGAAAATAAAATAGTAACATACCACGACCAATCCCATTGGCCGAATCCCAAATCATTTTGTAGTAAAAACCCAGCCCTACTGGTATATCGAATAATCAAATAAAATATAACTGGACCAATCCCATTGGCCCATTCCCAAATATTCTTGTAATTAAAAATCTAGCCCCGCTGGTTCGGGAATTTATTAAATAAATGAAAGTCGAAAATATTCCCGAAACCCAATTAATATAATATCCTGAGCAATCCCATTGGTCATATCATATAATAAAACTGGGGAACGTCACTACCACCATTTAATAATGAGCCTCCAAGGCTAAGGGTCAGCGTCTCTCTTCTCCAAGACTCTAGAGCGTCCCACGCTGCCTGTACACGTCGACCACCGAGCGTGAATATGACCTATGTGGTCAAGTCGTCACCTCGTATGGGATCAGGCGACTAAGGTAGCTAGCATCAATATATATCTGGACCCTGATATGTTGAAAATCCGAAAACGAAACCGAAAATATGTATCCCCTTATATATCATAAATCTGTACGGTCCCCGACAGCACATCTGAAGCTTATATACATAATCAATTAAAACAATAGCCTCGAAGTAAATATATGTATATAATATCGACATGTCTCACATGTCGTGAAATCACAAATTATGAAATCATAAAATCCCCGGAAATCTCATTTCCGGTCTTTTAAATATAAATACACTCAAAATGATCAATTATGATTTATAAAATCATGCTATTTCCAGAAATCTCATTTTCGCATAAAATTACATACTATTCAAAATAGTAGTACACATATACCCCAAACCCATATTTTCCTTTAAATACTAAATGAGCAAATATCATAACCATATACTTTTGATAATTCATATCAAGCTCAAGAAATCATTTAAGTAATATCAACTTCATTTCAATAAAATATTTATGCATGCATTTATTAAAAATAAAATCCACTCACAGTACGGCCGAGCGCGCCGCTAATCCGATCTCTCGTCCCGTCGAATAACCTCTCGACCTGTAACAGGGACGAAATTCTAAATATTACGAAACTCGGAATTTAATTATAAACGATAAATCTACGGACGTCCTCACTCGCCCTAAACTTCTAATTTTTCCGTTTTTGACTAATTGGTATAGGAATTTCGCCTCAAAACCAAATAATCTACGTCTGAAATTACTCAGGACACCCACTCCGTGTCCGATTAATTCTTTTCCTTGTTATTTCGTCGTAAAACCCTTTTAATCAGCTTGTAACCTTTTTACGGTAAGTCAACAGTAATAATCCAAGGTCAAAAAGTAATTTGGAAAGTCAACAGTAAATGGTCAAAGTCAGAATTACTATTTACCATTTACTTTTACTGTTTACCTTTTTACTATTTACTATTTACTGTTTTACTATTCACTATTCACTTTTTACTGTTTTGCCTTTTTTACTTTTTACCGGTTTACTGTTCATCTTCTTCCTCAGCCGCCAACAGCCGCAGCTCCGGCGCCCCGTGTGCAGAGTAGCGATCAGATGTCAAGAGTACTCGGAGTCGAGGCATAGTCATCATCGTTGTCGCTTCCGCTAGGTGGGATCTGTGATCCCTTATTCTTTTATTTTCATATTATATTTCTTGTTATATTTCCATTTGTAATTCCCGTTCATTTTGTTAGATTGCTCTGATTACCTGTGAGCCAGTTGAATTAGATTTTGTGTTTATTGGTGGCGGTTATTGTGATTTGGGGAGCACGTGGCTCCAGGTGTTACAGTTGGAACTAGAATTGTAAAAGTGTTTTGTTGTTGCAGGTTTTAGGGTTGTCCATCTTAAGATTGACTTATCGATTTATCGATAGAGTTAGTCTTAAGGTGGTCCCCGCAGAGCCTTATCCGGGTTTCAGGGTGAAATCTGGTTCGGGTCCTATCAATATCAATTTCTAATTCTTCATTTATCCAATCTCCCGATTAAGGTCACTAAGAATTAGAATTATTTATAGCTCCCACAATCTCTATATGGCTCTGCATTCCTTCTGTCATAACCGATATGTCCAAAATCAAAATAAGACGGTTATGAGATTGATAAAAACAACACATATACACTGCCACTTAAATGTCCACCGACTCATTTTCTCTACATACGCCAAATCTATTGGTCAATCCACAAAATATAGCTGAAGAGTGGCTCTAACACATACTCATAACAATCTAAAATTACAGTCTGATTATTACAAAATCAATTTCCCCACTCATTACAGCAAGGTCGCAACAATGACATATATCATTTCACTTAAATAGGCTGCTCAAGAACTAGGGCCAAATCCCCGTACACACGTGAATAAGAGACCAAGGTCTCAATGTGTAGCCTTCTCAGGAATAACATCTTCCTATCTCAAAAGAAATAGGGCCGAAACATCCGAGTTCCCAACTCGTAACCTGACGCTAAAACTACTGATAAGCGTCAAAGCACAACCGAATAGGTATAACCCACCTACCTATTACGTACGCAAGGATAACATCCTAAGAGGTCGATGTACTCGAGGTATAGTCCAAGAGATACAATTCGATACCTGAAATGTACTTTACATACTTAATAATGACAATAGCATCAAGGAGCACGATGGGTATCCGCTGCAGTCGGATCCATCAGTCGGAGGTACTAAGCATTACTAAGCATATAAAATAACTGAATAGAATAGTACTCTACAGAGTACATAACAAGACACCAAAGAATCAAAGTCACACACTTAATGAACACACTAGCATCGAAGTATATGATGGAAATCCGCCGCGGTCGGACCATCAATCCAAAATACTAGGCGTCATCAAGTATAAAAGATAACATGACTCATGGAATGAAAGAATCTAATGCTCTGATACCAAATTGTCACATCCCGGGACCAGCTCCGCCGTAACACGATATTGTCCGCTTTGGGCACTCTCTTCTCTGGCCCTCACGGTTTTGTTTCTGGGAGCTCACGAGTAACTTCCCAATAGCTCACCCATCCTGGGATTGCTCTGGGCTCAGCAAGCTTAACTTCGGAGTTCCCATCCCCTCCGAAGCCACTGAGCTCCCAAAAGGCCTCGTGTTAGATTGAGGTGGGCATGCACATATAAGGCACATCACTCCCATCTCCGTTGGCCTGAGGGGGATATCACAATCCACCCCCCTTAGGAGTCTGACGTCCTCGTCGGCATACTCCCACCACACAGCACAGTGGCTTTGATAACAAACTGACAAGACCCGCCCCGGATTTCACTCTGAAATCCGGATAAGATCTTGCGGGGACCACCTTAAGACTAACTCTATCGATAAATCGGTAAGTCAATCTTAAGATGGACAACCCTAAAACCTGCAACAACCAAAATAATTCTAAAATTTCAGTTCCAACCGTAACACCTGGAGCCACCTGCTCCCCAAATCACAACAACCGCCACTAATAAACACCACATCTAAATCAACTGGCTCACAAATAATCAGAGCAATCTAACAAAATGAACTGGAATTACAAATGGAAATATAACAAGAAAATAGAATAATAAGGGATCACGGATCCCACCTAGCGGAAGCGACAATGATGATAGCTATGCCTCGACTCCGAGTACTCTTGACCTCTGACCATTACTCTGCACACTGGGTGATTTAAACCGAAGGGCCCAGGGGAAAGTAATTTAAAAACGTTAGAGTGAGTGGATAAAAATAATATTGTATAATACCTTATATAAAAAATATTATATTACTTTCCCAATATTTTATAATTGAAAACCACTATGCATGCATTTTCGTAAAACGTCCCACGTTTAAGAAAATCATAATAATTAATCAGCCCCGCTGATATCTCAAATACACAAATATTATTTTGTTTATACTTTCAAAATAAATACTTTGAAAATAAAATAGTAACATACCACGACCAATCCCATTGGCCGAATCCCAAATCATTTTGTAGTAAAAACCCAGCCCTACTGGTATATCGAATAATCAAATAAAATATAACTGGACCAATCCCATTGGCCCATTCCCAAATATTCTTGTAATTAAAAATCTAGCCCCGCTGGTTCGGGAATTTATTAAATAAATGAAAGTCGAAAATATTCCCGAAACCCAATTAATATAATATCCTGAGCAATCCCATTGGTCATATCATATAATAAAACAGGGGAACGTCACTACCACCATTTAATGATGAGCCTCCAAGGCTAAGGGTCAGAGTCTCTTTTCTCCAAGACTCTAGAGTGTCCCACGCTGTCTGTACACGTCGACCACCGAGCGTGAATATGACCTATATGGTCAAGTCGTCACCTCGCATGGGATCAGGAGACTAAGCTAGCTAGCATCAATATATATCTGGACCCTGATATGGTGAAAATCCGAAAACAAAACCGAAAATACGTATCCCCTTATATATCATAAATCTATACGGTCCCCGACCGCACATCTGAAGCTTATATACATAATCAATTAAAATAATAGCCTAGCCAATCGACTCCAATTCAACCCAATATCATCGCCACCACCTCAAGACCTCGTCCACCACTGCCTCCGCCGCAAAAAACCAGCGCAGCCGCCGCATACGGCGGCCGACACGGAGGCCCGAAATACACAACCTCCAATTTTCACAAAAACCAACCAAATGAACATCAAATAACACATAATCAACTCCTTACAACACTCTAAACACGAATTCAACCACCAAATTCACCAAAAACATCAAATACCCAACCTCCACCAAAAATCACAAAAACCCTAAAAATTCCAAATCCTAAATTCTCCTTACCTGGTTCGAATCGGTTCAATTCCTCCCATGGAATTGTTGCACGGATCAAGGTCTTCGATTCCCGACCGGAATCAAGACGAACGGCAACCGGAGGAGGGAGCTCCGTTCAATCGGGGGCAGACGGTCCCGGGCGTCGCATGGCCAAACGGCGGCGATTCACGCCACGCCGCTGCCGCAAACGTGAAGAGGTGAAGGAGGCGGTCTGAACCGGGCCGGTGCTCCAACCCAGTTCGGCCGGACGACGGAGGTTCGGCCGGAGGTCGGGCCGAGTCGGGGGAGAGGAGAGAGAAAGGAGAGAGAAGAAAAAGAAAGAAAAGAAAAAGAAAAAGGAAAATGGGGGATTTCCTTCGGGAAATTTTCTCCCGACTATTTATACTCGTCCAAAATCGGCAACTTTCGGGTTTTTACGTCATAACTTCTTCACACGAACTCCAAATTAAACATGTCACATGTCCACGAACTCGTTTCAACGTCTTTTACCTCGTCATGATATAAAATCATCGGTCGGGTCAACTCATCTAAAAGTCAACCTTTAGAAGTTTCGAATCGTAAAATAATTTTCGGAACCTAAATATAGAAGTAAAACAGTTAAAAAGTAATTCAAGGTTCGGGTCGTATCATATGCTCCTCCATTTGCTGGTGCGCACTTCTTTGGTGATCAAAGCTGGTACCCTGACACTGGTGCTACCCACCATATGACCTCAATGCCTGTCCAAAATCCTCAGAATTACGGTGGTCCTCATAATGTCTATATGGGAAACGGTGATGCTATGTTGGTTTCTCATTATGGTAATTTTCCTCTTTTGTTGGGTGCTAAGAAATTTTCCCTAGAGAGAGTATTGTAAATTCCTTTTATTCGTAAAAATTTGTTGTCAGTTGCCACATTCACTAAAGATAATCTTGTTTATTTCCTATTCGCACTAAATTTTTATCAAATTCGTTGTTTACTCACTGGTGCTCTCTTGTTTCAGGGCCCTTGTAAAGATGACCTCTACCCATTATTTCCGTTCTCTCTTACATCCTCTCCTCAAGCCCTTGCCACAATTAACTCATCCTTGTGGCATCAACATCTTGGTCACCCTTCCGTTGATGTCTTGTCCTCTTTGAAGTCTACTCTTGGTCCTTCGTCATCCTTTAATAATTTTTGTCCTAATTGTGCTGTCAGTAACTCTCATAAGTTACCATTTGCTTCCAATAAAAATCATGCTACTAGTTTATTCCAAATAATTCATAGTGATGTGTGGATGTCTTCTTCCTTTTCAGTGTCTGGTTTCAAATATTATGTTCTTTTTACTGATGAATTCTCTCGTTTCACCTGGCTTTATCCCATGCGCCGTAAAATGAAGTGCTTACTCATTTTCAAACTCTTGTCGCTCTTATTCGCAACATCTTTAATGGGACCATCAAGTATCTTCAAAGCGACAATGGCACGGAATATGTTAATAATGTATTTTCTCATTTTTGCACAACTCTGGGTATTCAACAACGTTTCTCTTGTCCACATACCCCTGAACAAAATGGGCTAGCTGAGAGAAAGCTGCCATGGCTCGTACTCTCCTTCACACCGCTGGGGCTCCTCCTACTTTATGGGTTGAGGCGGTTCTAACCTCCATCCACACCATTAATATTCTCCTTACTCCTGTTCTTAATTGGGTCACTCCTCATCAACGTCTCTACGACACTCCCCCATCTTATTCTCTTCTTCGTACCTTTGGTTGTTCTTGTTATCCCCATTTAGGTCCTTATGTCTCCAATAAGCTTTCTAGTAAAAGTGTCGAGTGTGTCTTTCTAGGGTATAGTCCTACTCATAAGGGTTATAAGTGTCTCCATCGTCAAACAGGTCAAGTCTATGTGTCGCGTCATGTTTTATTTAACGAATCACATTTTCCTTATAAAGATTTGCAGGGTTCATCTCCATGTCACATTGAATTGGTGTCCTTATCACATCATGTTCCTCCGCAGGCCCAACTGCCGAGCCCATCGTCATCTTCATCTGACGTCATTTCCTCCAGGCCTAGTCCATCACACTTAGGTCCTCAGCCAGTGCACTCATCTCACGCGCCTACATCCACCTCAACCTCTCAATCTTCCACTGTTGATCTTTCCCTTGTCCATCATCTCGATCCACCTTCCTCAATAGCACCGCCGCAGCCATCGCCGCCACCACCGCTGATCTGCTATTCCCGTCGTTGCCCTCCAACCGCGTCAGTCGCTGCAGCCCCACCGCTGCAGCTCAATGCCCAGCCCTCTGCACCTACAATCCGACCTTCTGCCATCGCCACATCTTCCTCTGTCGCGGTACCCTCTTCTTCTCAGACCGACCCAGGCTCCGTTTCCACCCCATCTGGCTCCGTTCCGCCCGCATCGGTCGCACCGGATCCGACTACTGTCATTGAGCCCTGGCCCGAGCCCGACACACCCTTTGTTGTTCCTGCACCCGCCGCTGCTCTTCCCCACCGCCCTGGTGTAACTACTCGTCTTCAACAAGGCATTGTCCGACCCAAACAGCGCACAGATGGTACTGTTCGTTATCTGGTGCCTCGTGCTTTACTCTCAAGCTTCTCAGAAACCGGAATGGCGACAGGCAATGACGAAAGAAATCAATGCTTTGCTCAAAAATAACACATTGACAGGTACAAGGCTCGTCTGGTTGCTAAAGGTTACCATCAACAGCAAGGTATTGATTTTGGTGAAATGTTTAGTCCCATTGTTAAGCCTTTTTTTTATTCGCACTGTGCTTACCATTGTTGTCTCTAGACGTTGGTCTCTTCGGCAATTAGATGTTATGAATGCCTTTCTCCTTGGCATTCTTCATGAGGATGTGTTCATGGTCCAACCACCTGGTTTTGTGGATTCTTCAAATCCTACCTATGTCTGCAAGTTGAACAAGGCGCTTTATGGTTTGAAGCAGGCCCCTCGCGCTTGGTTTCAACGTATGTGTTCATTCTTGTTATCTGTTGGCTTTGTTCAGAGTATTGTTGATCCTTCGTTACATGGTTCCCATACTATTTATTTTTTGCTCTATGTTGATGACATTGTGGTCACCGGAAGTGATAATCGTCTTCTTCAGAGTTTTATCGATTGTTTGGGTTGTGGATTTGACATCAAGGACTTAGGTCCTTTGCATTACTTTCTGGGTCTGCAGGTTACTACTCTTCCTGATGGGCTCCATGTAAATCAGCTCAAATACACTACTGATCTTTTGACCAAGCATGATCTTTTATTGAGTCAACCAGTTGCTACCCCTATGTCTGGTAAACTTGAGCTCAGTGCCACTAATGGTCCCTTGCTAGAAAATCCAACAGTTTTTCGTGAGCTTATTGGGTCACTACAGTTTCTCAACATTACTCGTCCTGACATCACTTTTGCTGTTAACATGGTGTCTCAATTTATGAGCCAGCCTCGCTCTCCTCATCTGGTTGCTGCGAAGTGAATTCTTCGCTATGTTAAGGGAACACTTGGTCATGGTTTGCTGATTAAGCCTCAACATCAACCAGTTCAGCTCTCTACCTATTCGGATGCCGATTGGGCTGGTTGTCCATCCACTAGGCGGTCTACATCGGGCTATCTTGTCTATCTTGGATCTAGTCTCATCTCTTGGTGCTCCAAAAAGCAGCCTACTATAGCTCGGTCCAGCGCGGAATCTGAGTATCGCTCATTGGCTCATGCAAGTGCCGAAACCACCTGGTTAGGCTATTTACTGTATAAACTTGGTGCACGTGTTCAGTTTCCTGTTTTGTTACACTGTGATAACATGAGCACTACATATATGGCTTCCAATCCTATTTTTCATGCACGCACCAAGCATATGGAGCTTGATTATCACTATGTACGTGAGAAGGTTCCCCGTGGTAGTCATAGAGTGTGTTATATTCCTACTGCTGACCAGCCTGCTAATTTGCTTACCAAGCCATTGCATAAACATCGTCATCAGATTCTGTCTACCAAACTTGTGCATCCAGGACTGCCCAGTTTGAGGGGGGATGTTGAAACTGATAAATCTCAGCCACATAATGATATGGCAATCAAGACAGTATGAAATCACGGGCTGCAATCTCTTCCATCACTCATGCAATATTCTTAGTTGTTAATTATTCTGATCTGTTACATGCTAGAATTGTGCAGGTTTAATATAGCAGTTAATGTCTTCGATAGAGAAAGATTTAGTTGTAAAAGTGTTGTCATATATTAGGCTATATATACTGTACATAATGCAATTGCAAAATCAATGAAAACCAATTTCTTCACGCACATTCATGGAAAGCTTTACCTGTTGGCACAAAGACAATTCATTTACTGTAGGTTATCTTAATTATAAAACTGAAACAATAAAAACTAAGATATCCCTGAAACTTCAACACATATTAGCAAGAAGAAAGCCTCAGTTCACTGAATTTAGCTTCTAAGATCCCATATTACACTGTTTCAATTTTAAGAACATAAAAGTCGGATCCTTCTGTTGAAGATACAATTATATTCCAAAAATTAAAGACACAAATTATAGTTCACAACCAAATGATCATCAAAAACAATATAATGAATTTAGATTGATGTTACAACACAAATCACAGTATTATACTGACATCCAGAAATATAAAACACAAACGTCCAACACACACATATATAATCATAGTCCTTAATCAGACCATTAATCAACAACAATTGTGAGCATTGACGTTCTTGTCAAGATGATTAATCAAACATATCCATTAACCATGAAACACAACAACATAAAAGCACAAAACGTGCTTGATTTCCAGAGGAAATAAAAACAAAACACACCAAGGTTTCACTTTTCATAATCAAACAATAAAAACATAAGTTCCATCTGCTCACCATCTACTCTAGCTTATGCGCATGCCAGGAATGCATTTAGGGTTCTCATATAACATTCAAAATCAAAAACCCAGAAGATAGTAGTCAAGTTTATGAAAGAAAAAAAGAAAAAAAAAACTAACCCGGACGCTCCATCACTGCATACAAGGGTTAATTGATGCATATATGTATACAAACACAAGAATACATACAGGTCTCACAAGCTTTCAATCTAAAAACGTAGCGGAATTGATGGAATTAAAATTTCCTCACAGAACCCTAAAGCTCCAATTCCAAAACTGAAGACTCGACCGTTTTAACGGGAAAGTTTTGGGGCTGTTCTTTTTATGCATATACATATTTGGGCTTTAAGCAAATTAAGCCCAATCTTGATCTGTGATGGAAATTCATTAACATTTTAAGTCATGTGCCTAATGCAAAATTATGTTTTTGTTTATATAGAATACATTTTGCAACAACAATCAAATCCCAGTTATGTCCACCGGGAAGCTAATAGAGTTGCTCATAGTTTGGCAACTGATGTCCTGAATTCAGGGTTTAGTGAGTTTACTTTATTCCCTCCTCTTTTTGTTATGGAGTTGATAAATACTGATTGTAATGACGTTTAGTCAATGAAGTTATTCATTCCCCTAAAAAAAAAACAATCAAATCCCAGTTTATTAACATACAATATTGGCTCTAATACCAATTGTGAAACTTAATACATACAAACATCATAACATTGCATGAGTAATAAACACAAGATGAATATATATATAAGCATGTTGACAGTATATATGGTGCACCGCCAAGCATATCCAACGACATCGTGGACCGTCCAACCGGCGCGATAGGTCCTGGTTCCGGCATGCATCGAGTAAACCGACACCTCGGCTGCATCTCCATTGTGAAAGATCATCGGTGCTGCATCCGGAAGGCGTGCCCCCGGGCTCCGGAAGTAGCTTCGAGAGTAGTATTTGTGTGTTCGCATCCCACATCGGAAACATTTTAAAGGAGGGAGCTTTCCTTGCTTATAAATAGAAGGCTCCCTCCTTAGAGATAGAGATAATTGGATACTTGCTATTCTACGCTTGTAACCACCCCGATGGCTTACTGGCCGATCATAGTATAGTCCTAAGTGGACGTAGCCATGCCCGTCGTAGGCATGGTGAACCACTATAAATCCTTGTGCCAATCTATCTTTATTGTGCTTTTGTTAGAGTCTCCGGATTCAGACATAAACAATTGGCGCCGTTTGTGGGAAACTATACGAAAAGTTGTGTTGCTCTACCAGCGGGTAGAGATCGATCAGTCCATTGGAAGGCAGAAAAAAAAAAAGCGGCAGCAGGCAGCCCAGCGGGTCAGCCGCCCGGTCCAATAGGCCCATCCCGGTCAGCCAGTCAACGGGTCAGCAGGCCCCAGTCAACTGTCCAGCGGGAGACCTGCAACTGGACGCGCGACGCCTCCGATGCATGCCAGCCCCAGGGAGCGAAGGCTCGCGCCTCGCAGTGTCCAGCAGGCCGAAGCACTAGTCGCCACGAGGTGTTGTCTCCCGGTGACCCAGGCCGAGCGGCGCCTCCCGACTGATGTTACCTAGGCTCGCGCCTTGCAGAGCCTCCTGTTGTCAGCCCTAACCGGGTCCCGCAGACTTCCTCCAGCTGCTCCAGCTCCATTCCGGCATCGATATCAACTCCTCCGGGTCCCGGCGGCTTGACTCTCCGTGTGCGAGTGTCGGTGACTCGGTTGCGGGTACTGGTGGCTCTCCTCTCCAGACCAACGGCTTCCCTCTCCAGGTTCGACCGGTGGCTCGTCTCTCCAAGCCGGGCGGTCATCTCCATCTCCGGTTATCCTCCTCTCCGGGCATGACAAGAGAGAAACCAAGAGAGGAAGGAAAGAAAAAGAAGAAATAAAAGAAAGGAGAAGAAGAAGAAGAGAGAGAGAAACCAGAAGAAAAGCAAGAAGGGAAAAAGAGCGGGAAACAGGAGAGGAGGACAGAGAAATCCCGCCAAAAAAAAAAAGTCCGCAGGTCATTAGCCCGGTCAACGGGCCCAACACTGGTTTGACCGGAAGCAATTCTGCTTGGACACCCACCAATCTCCTTTGGGCACCCGATCCTTTCCACAGTTCAAACAAGTGGGCAGTGGCACTGCTCCGAGCGGCAAATCAAACTGCATCACTTCCAGTAAAGCTAAGTCTTTAACTCTCATAATTATGTTTGCTCCACCTTTATGCAAGTACTGTGCTCTATATTTATTTGGCAAGCATGTTAAAAATAGAGAGTTCCAGCTGCAATATAACCGTATACGCATGTTGTACCGTGCTAAACACATGGTTATTTTTGTACCGGCTAATGAATGTGCATGATTACCTGCTACACCGGTAAAACTTAGCTTGTTGATGCATAGCATATAGTCTTTCGTGTGTGACTGGCCGAGTTATATCCTCCGGGATTGTTTCTTCGGGAAATGGTAAGCCAATAACAACGGCTGAGGCATTCCAACGGTAAGCCAATAACAACTAAGGCTGAGGCATTCCAACAAGTAAGCCAACACCAACGAAAGACTATGCATGACATCTTCAAGCAATGCATGCCTTCATTCGATACATGATCATATATGTGTTCAATTAATGTCTGTAAGCATGACATTCGTATCACCGGGCAGTCAACGTGTTCACAAGCACAGTATAACAACTCTGTGCTTGTTGTAAGTAGCTTCATTTCTAATTAATTGTTCATTTTTTTTCTGAGGTACATATCAACCAACGGCAAAGGCATTCCACAGGGAAACCTGGGGGACTCGGTATTCGAACGCCCGGTAATGAGTCCAATCTTACTTAGGGAATTGGGGGACTAGTGGGGGTGACGTCACTTGGTCGTCACCTACCCTTGGCGGTACATTATATTAATTCCCCAAGTAAGATTTCCCTCTTACTCGGGAACTTGGTGGACTTGTTGACAGTATATATGGTGCACCGCCAAGCATATCCAACGACCTCGTGGACCGTCCAACCGGCGCAATAGGTCCTGGTTCCGGCATGCATCGGGTAGACCGACACCTCGGCTGCATCTCCATTGTGGAAGATCACCGGTGCCGCATCCGGAAGGAGTGCCCCCGGGCTCCGGAAGTAGCTTCGAGAGTAGTATTTGTGTGTTCGCATCCCACATCGGAAACATTGTAAAGGAGGGAGCCTTCCTTGCTTATAAATAGAAGGCTTCCCCCTTAGAGATAGAGATAATTGGATATTTGCTATTCTACGCTTGTAACCACCCCGATGGATTATTGGCCGATCATAGTATATTTCTAAGTGGACGTAGCCATGCCCGCCGTATGCATAGTGAATCACTATAAATCCTTGTACCGATCTATCTTTATTGTGTTTTTGTTAGAGTCTCCGGATTCAGACAGAAACAAAACAGGATTACAAAAGTAAAATGGAAAACAACAATTCATACTAGATGCAGAAGAAAAGGCCATTGACAAAACAAAACAAGAGTTTTATGTGATCCTCTTACTATAACAGCAGCTATCTATGGGGCTAGATCAATATGCTTATATGTCTAAGAGGTCACAGGGACCTTGTTATTTATATGGTGCAAATGAATCAAACATTCCCATAATAAGTTTCTCAAGTCATCAATCGCAATCCCTTAATGTATGCTGATTATTCTTGCTCGATTATCAAGCCTTTTAGATCTCCTAATTTGTGCTCATTCTTGATTCACATAATAATAACAATTTACAAGGGTTAGGAATTCCTGAATCATCTCTATTACATTCTCATTTAGTAACAATATCAAATCACACTTAATATGCATTCCTTTCATGTTCACATTTAGTCTTACATGCCATGGATGGCATGTACAAATCAAAAAAAATCTGATTAGAAACAAAAAGTTTTACAAAGAGAACCCTCGACTACACCTGCCTCCTACAAGATCAAACAAAAGAGGGTGGAAGCTAATCAGACCAATTTATAATATCAGAAATATTATGACCTATTTTGGGTAAAGTATCAGCTAAGAAATTTGCATCTCTCTATATATGCTTAAAAGAAACAGAGACAAAGTTAAGAACTAACTGATTAATGTCATCAACTACAACTCTAATCCTCCGGGGATAATCCGCTTTACGCAGCAAAACATTAATGAGTAACTTGGAATCTCAATAATTGGGTCACTTGTAATATGTGCTAGGTGTTGAAGACTTTCTCTTATAGCATCAGTAGTGGGGACTTATTTTTTAGACTCAAATTTGGGTCCAAATAAGTCTGAATAGTGATTTTAGTCAATCTGAATAGTGTATAACAAGACTTATTTTTTTGGGTGCTGTAGTGGTACATGACTTATTTTTAGACCTATATTTTTAATTCAATTTTTTATACTTATATGTAGGTTCAGAACACAATTTTTTTTTTACTCATATTCATACTTGAGTCTTTTATTTATGTTTGATTTAATTTTTAGGCATCTATGTATTCATTCCAATTAAGTTTAAAAAAATATTAATAAACTTAGTTTAAGATAATATAATTTATTCATCAGACATGAAACATAAAATCAAAACAGCATCATTTGGTGGGTCTCAGTTTTGAGTCCAAAGCAAATTTGCTCACACTTTGGGTCAAATTTAATCTAATATTTAGCTCTCCGACTAATTTGAGTCCTTTTTTTTCTGACCCACTACAAGACCTAATCTATTTTTTAAACCCAAATTTCAAATAAGAACCCAAATATAGGTCACAACTGCTGATGCTCTTAGGCATGTACAAATCTTTGGGTCTTTTAGCTTCTCTTTGAAAATGAAAACAAAAAAGGGCCTTTTAGAACTTGAACTTGTACTTGAACTTGAACTTAGTCTTGAAGTGAGCCCCTTCTTCCTTCTACTCGGGTTGAAATGGCAGCAACGAAAGGCAAGTTGGTTTACAACATCTACAGAGCGGTGAGCCATGGCCTGTCTCCTTTACTCTACCTCCACCTCCAGTGGCGTAAACTCCGAGGCCTCGAGCACCCTCTCCGCTGGCCCGAGCGCCTCGGCCGCCCTTCCCTCTCTCGTCCTCCGGGCCCACTCCTCTGGTTCCACGCCGTGTCTTTAGGTCTCTCCCATTCCCCCATTCCTTTACTTTCTCCTATTCATTCCATTCAGTAAAACTCAATTGGGTTCTGATTTTTGAGAACAGGGGAAGGAATGTCTGCGATTCCTGTCATCAAAGAATGCATTCACAAGAGGCCTGATTTAACCATTTTGATGACCACTACGACGTCGTCTGCATTGTAAGACTCAACATTATTATGTCAAGTTTGTATCTTTTTACTTTGGATAGTGTCAAGTTTGTATCTTTGAAACTAGAAGTTAATGTTTTTCTTAATTGTGCACTTTGTTATATGCAGTGAAGTAATCAAGAAGCGTCTTCCAACTAGTGTGATTCATCAGGTACTTTTTACTGTTATGTTACAATGTATTAGTCTTGGTCTCTGTGGCCTGATGGAATGTAAAGATGGATTTTTTTAAGGTTGTGATGTGCTCAAACTCTGTGATTGAACTAGTTTGCGCCGATTGATACCCCTTCTGCAATGGACACATTCCTTGGTCACTGGAAGCCGAGTGCGGTTGTGTTAATGGAGAGTGAGCTGTGGCCGAATTTGATCATCGGTGCTTCAGAAAAGGGTGTAAGTATTATGGCTTAGTTTGGCATTGAGGTGAAAAAACTCAAATATGGAAAAACTGTGTTTTAAATAAACAACATGTCACCTGCTTTTTAAAATCGTGGTTTTTTCAACTAAATTTTATAAATAAGCACCTTATAAAAAACTTACCAAACACATAATCAACTCATAATGATAATTATAAGTGATTATTTACTTGAAAACTCAATACCAAACTAAGCCATATATCTCTCAGAAATATGCTTTCCCGAACTTATGCCGGCATAAAGTACCTGAAACTTAATTTAGCCCAAGTATGGCTTTTCAACTGTTTGACACCCTCCAAAGCTTGAACCAATGCAGCTTATCTGTGTAAAAATAGTTACTTAGCTCGATTTACAATATGCTGGTCAGCTTGTTTTGATCCTTGTGTATTTTGTGATATGATTATAATATTGGTGTACTTATGTCATGTTTCGGATTTTAGACCCTTACATGATCCACATTCTTTTCAGATCATGCTGGCATTGTTTAATGCACGCGTATCTACTAAATCCTTTAAGCGTTGGTCAGGACCAGTGCTTCTACCACTTATTTCGTTAATGCTCTCTAAGTTTTCGTTGATTGCCCCATTGGTATGTGCTGCTATACATTATGTTGCGGTAATCTGTGTCTTCTGTTACTAGTAGCTCTAATTGATTTTGTTGCATGGTACAGAGCACTATGCAAGCAATCCACTGTCAGCTACTGCATGCCCCACCTTTTGTCATCAACTTTTCTGGTGACCTGAAATATGGTATTCTTCAGAATGAGAACTTACAATGTTTTTAAGGCTTAACATGTGGAACACATTTGAAGCTTATCATTTATTCTTTTACCTTTTGACAGTCAGTTTAAACGATGTGTTTGTAGGTCTTGATTCTTGTCATGACTATATCTCAGCAACTCTTGAAGAAGGTGATTTAGCATCATAATTCCTAATCCAGAAGTTTCTTTTTTTTCCATTCAGTTGTTGAAGAATTTGACATTTGTGAGGGAGAGATAAGAAGTATAGAAGATTTGATGGTACACCTATCCCACAGGCAGGTTTGGATGGCTTCTTCCCTACATAAGAGGGAAGAAGAAGGTGAATTTCTGTTACTTAGCCTTAGATTTCTGTTCTGTATATATTGTGTCATTCTCGTGTACGCATGCTAGAGTTTCATTAGGGACCTCACCTGTATTATGAAATGTCATCAGAGTGGGTTTCTGTTACGTACCATCTTCCTGATTGAATTATGCAGTGGCACATGATCCTAATTTGGTGCCACTAAGGCTTGCAACTTCATTGTTAACTGAATTCATGCTTTTTTATCTGGTTAGTTCATGTTGTCATCCATTTCTATATCTGTTAACTTTAGTGAAATTCAGTCAAACCAATAGTTGCTTCCTTTATGTCTTCCCTCAGTATGAGCGTGAGGAATGTTATTCTGCAGTCATTTGGGCAGATATATGGGTGATATAGGAAAATCATCATTTTTTTTTTCATTTTGGTGAAATCAATAGGAAAATCATAAATAGTTTGTGATGGTAGAAACAACTTCTGGTGGGTTGGATACTTCTTATGGATCTTTATTGGCTTCTTTCTGGGTTTTAGTTTTCTTTACG
This sequence comes from Potentilla sterilis, assembly GCA_963682095.1. NCBI lineage: Eukaryota > Viridiplantae > Streptophyta > Magnoliopsida > Rosales > Rosaceae > Potentilla > Potentilla sterilis. Next base: position 60,741,512 of record OY821754.1, read on the forward strand.
AACGTCTAACAGTAATCAATAGCTAGTTGACTCATGTTGGTTAAGGAATCACTAATACTCTCTGCAGTAATACTATGCATTCACAAAGTGCTCATGCAAGATTATCCTGATCTGTTCACAATAATTGTACCTCGCCATCCACAGCATGGAAAAGAGATTGCTCAAGTATGACCACTGCAATTTCATTGACATTTGATTCTTGATGAAATACAGTTGTCTTCATTGAGATTTACTACCTGAAATTTCTTATATATACATATATTAATTGTACTTTATACTATTTTCTTAAGTGGTGCAGAAATTGTGGAGAGAAGGGCATGGTGTAGCTTTGAGGTCTCAGGGTCAGAAAATTGTCGAAGAAACAAATATATTGGTGGTGGACACATTAGGTCAGAAAATTTTGAAGTCTTCTAAATGCTTATTAGATCAGTATATTTTAAAATCTTTTACCAATTTGAGTGTCATGCAAACCCTATATGTGAGGACATAGATTTTTCATAGTTAGATTCTCCTACAATTGCTTTAGGAAAAAAATTCTTCTCATTATATGTTTTGCATCCTTGATTTATAGGTGAACTGAGACAGTTGTATAGGTTAACTCCAATAGCTGTAATTGGAGGTTCCTTTTTTCCTAGTCTTTCTGGTCACAACATATCAGAAGCTGCTGCAGCTGGCTGTGCCATTTTGACTGCTGAATATTTACCTCCAAATTACATGTTGATTCTTAACATAAAACACACTGATAGATGCTTTTTCTTTTTATCCTGTCTTTTCAGGTCCACATGTCGGGCATTTTTCATGCATGGTACTCGAAATGCAACGATTAAATCCTCTTTCAGTTCTACAGGTGTGAATCATCTCTATCCTTTATCCTTTAAAGATCATTTTTGAGAGTTCAAGATCTAGCTTCAAACTTACAAATGCTTCATAAGTTTACATGTAATATAATCACTTAGCAAGTCTGATTGAAAGCATTTGCACAAATCTAGTATAATAAAATTGAAATTTATCATGTTTTAGTAGTTTGAAGTTAAATCTTTTGAATTGTCAGTCAACATTTTCTCATATTATAGCTATAACTAACTAGATTACTAGACTATAACATACATGACATCTTACGAACATCCGATCTAAAGCCTATACAACTGATTAAACAAGTTAGAGTTTTCAGGGAGAACTGACCACTTCCTAATTCCAGGATCAGGATCTCTACATTTGGCAAGACGAAAAACAAAAGAATCTGAATTTAAGTCAACTGTTTAAAAAGGTAGAACAGAGAAGTCACCAGGTAGGTAGAATGGGCTTTGTTTGGGTTCATTTAGAGTTGATTTCTTAAAGTTTCTTTCTGGTGTGTAAGCTCCATTTATTCTGTTGTTAATCTTAATAAGTACACTGTGACACCCTTATTGCCTAATATATTATTTTTGTAGTGGTGTTGCTACTCGTTTTCATGAATTTTTTAAAGTTTCTACATATTATATCACCATATAAAACTGGGACATGATCAACTATAGTTCCCGATCTTTGTTCATTGGAATTGAGAAGTCCGCTAATCAGGACAAAAAAAAAGTGCATGCCTTTGATCTTTGTGGCATTCTATGTCAATGGTCGTGTAGGTTTCTGCTGGATTGGAACTTGAAGAAGCTCTCAGAAAGTTATTGAGTGATGTTAAAATTTTAGAAGAACATCGCGTTGCTGCAAAACAAGTGTATCATACTCTGTCAGGTGGAATTGTTGGTAATATCTGGAATCTACTGGATTTTCATATTCTCCAACGCAATTTTGAGCTTAAAAGGAGATGAAGACCATCATGCAACAATAGTAAATTAGGGTAAAGTTAACGTTTATACTCATTTGTGTGTCCAAAATTTAGTTAGCCTGAACATCGCTATTAAATTTTGTTCTTTCTAGGGGAGTTCTAGTTGGAAGTATTTGTTTTGCATTTGTGCCCTCTCATTAGGTCTTGACAGATAGTTTCGTCAATTTCTTTTCCAAACAAGGCAAAAAGAATGCTGGCTATGAAATGAGTGGCTCTGTAAACAGGTTTTTGGCCTGTGTCTCAACCATTTTAGAACGTCAAACAATGGAAGGATAAATGTAAAACAATATACTGATACACAAGTCTGAGCACATTTCATGTATTTTAGTTCCTATGCCATATGTGAATGCTGTTTGGAATGTAGTTACTCATTATCACTGTTTATGTGGTAAGTAAATGTAATCCAAATAGCTACTGTTGCTGCTTCTTCTACAAGGGCTGCAATAATCAAATCTAGCATGAGGATCACTTCTCAGAAAGCCATGAAGGAGCAAGAGAATTGACTGGTGCTTGTACCAGCTCTAAGAGAGTGAACTATATCTTCAAACAGAAACTCATCACAAGGTATAGCTAAAGGGCCAGGGTTAGCGTGACCATACTCTTCATATGCTTGGTCTAGCAGCTGCCGTAAAACTGGGTGGTTCAGAAAATCTGTCCTTACAACAAACCGTCTCCTTGCTTCCCCTACTACCACGGCCAAGTGACCACGAGGGACATCCTGGGGTGGTTTTTTTCACCACCTCGGGCAAGCCTCCGCCTCACCTGCATTCTTTTCAGCTTAACAGTGCTGCAGCCTTGTCTAGAATATTGCTCTCTGGCAGCAGGCTCATCCTTGTGAAGAAAGGTTTCAGACATTTTTTGTTGTAAGCAGTTCAGAGTGGAAGCAAGTATTTATAGTTGGGGCAACACCAGAATGTGAGCTATATATCTTATAACTACTAACTGCATCATATGGCTAAGATTTGGAGACTGATCTCTGGGTTTGATGCTGTTAGGTTCTTTGAAAGTGACCGGTCCAGATTCAGTGCATGCCTAATACATAATCTTTGTGTTAACATGCCAGTTTATAAATTTTCCCAACATCAGTAGTGGAGGTTGTGTTACAAAAACAATTAGTTGGGTTTAAGAAGAACCCTATCCAAAACTCTGCTAATCCGGAGGGTCTGTTGGCATGTTGTTTCTCCAGGAGCTGCCACATTTGCTGGAAATCTGGAACCAATATAACAGGCTAGGGAGAACCAGAAAGAATGACCAAGTAGACATTTTCTGGAGTCGATCCTATGATCCTATCGGAGTAAAACCTTCATCGAAATCGGTTCATTCATTGCCTTGGTAATTATGTATCAATGATTGAGCCCTTCATTTGGCATAGTAGGTCTATAATTCCTTGTGCAAAGATAGTTGAGTGTCTGTAACAGGATGAGCTTTGTTGTCCTAGTCCAAATTCGTTACAGGTTCCTGTGGATAATATATCCATTGGATTGGTCTAAACTCTGATGCCTCAAAATTCAGGGATATAAATGGCCAACAAAGCTGAAATGTTGACAAAACAACGAACAGATCAGAGTCGTCCTGACCTGAGTAATCACTCTCACCGTTCTTGTCTGTACCAGAAGGTGTATATGAAAGTAGAAATGAACATGGACATTCTACAGCAGCTGATGACCTTGCTTTGTCCTCTTGAGTATTCTATTTATTGGAACATGGAACTCTAGGGTCATCTCTTTGCCAGTTCACGTTACTTGGTGTTGGGGACAAGGTTGGTTTTCTTGGATCTATGTTGTCATCTGTAAATCACAGTAAAGTAAGGTCTGATAAGAGAGGAAATGGCTTAATCCTCATTACAGATATGAGATCAGTGTTCTACCCTAAAATGCCGGCCTAATTATGACTGATATGAACCCCCAGCGCTCTCCATTTTATCAATCTCAATTTGATTTGAAAGAAAGTCATTGATTTGACAATTTCATTGTACCGTGCAAGCAATTTTGTTATAAATCATTGTTTCATCAAGTATTATCAGTATATCGTTCTCAATTTCACTCTTCTACTAACAAAAAGGAGACTAATAGCAAATGGTATTGGATCATGCTCATGACATGCTTAACACCTTTAGTAACCCTTCATATTTTCTTCAAAGAAATAACATTTTTATTAAGAAAATTTCAATTACTTTGGAGCCCTTATGAGTCACTTTCTCTCGGATTAGCAATTTGTAGTAGGGAGTGTGATTGGAGCATTTCTTTTAAGTTTCTCTATAAAAAAATTGTCTACAGAGTTTATTTCAGATGCTCGCAAGTGATAAACAACCAACAACAGAAAATGAATAATGAAGGAGTTCTAGAGGTCTTACTGTTGTGAGTGAAGTTGATATCCTTGATTTGGAATAACTGAGAGCACTCTCTGTCTTTCATGGAAAAGGAGAAAACCAAGAAACAAGTGCAGGTGAAACCTTCTACTTTGGCTTTATGTCTACACTGAAACTTCTTAGACATAAAATAACGCCCACTTTGTCTCCTTTCACCAAAAACTCCACCATAATCGAAATTTCACTGTTAAGCTTTTGCTTACTTTTGTTCTTGGTGGCTGGCCAGCTTTTGTCGTCTGCTGTTGGCTGATTATTCAGGCAAAACTAGAACGCCAATCGCGCCATCAATCTCTTCTTCCTTTTCTCTTTTTGCATGTGTCATCATTTGAAATCATAATAAACAAGCAAGAAAAGAATAATATAGAGAGAGGGAAAGAGACTGTGATCTGGGTAATTCACCAGTACTCATATTCACTTTTGGAGACACCCTGAGCTTCATCACTTTACCCTAAATGATCATTCGATTAGATTTGTCACTAATTCTCATACACAAAAGAGAATGATACACTAGAGATCTTGTTATCTATATATAGTTAGTTAGTATGGGTTATCAGTTTTACTGCACCAAATGAGGAAAACACGGGTAAAATTGTTTTTCTAAAAACGTGTCCGGAGCGTATCCGAGCGTTTTTCCGATGGATATCCGTCATCCGATGAGTTACCTAGCATACCATATCTCCATATTCGAAAACTACGATCAGATACATACAAATAAGTTACTGGAAAGACAATTTTACCCTCAACTGTTTTTGTTATGAATAAAACTAGGGCTGGGCACGGGCCGGGCCGGGCCGAAATTTTCGTGAGCCCGACCCAAAGCCCGAAATTTCGGGCTCGGGCCGGTTCGGGCTTTCTGAGATCTGGGGACCGACCAAAACCCGTTCGGGCCGGTTCGGGCCGGGTTCGGGCTTTTTTCGGGCCCAAAAACATGTTGTCTGCAGATCGGAGGCGAGGCTGAGGCCTTAGGCTGAGAGAGAGAGGCTGAGGGCAGAGGTGAGCGAGAGGTTGAGAGAGAGATCCTGCAGATCGGAGGCGAGATTGAAGACTGAGGCCGGAGGCGACGCGAGGCCTTAGGCTGAGAGAGAGAGGTCGAGAGAGAGATCGTGCATATCAGAGGCGAGGTTGAGGGCTGAGGACGGAGGCGGGGCGAGGCTGGGCTGGACGAGGCAAGGCGGATGGGCGCGGCGAGGCTGGGCTGGGCGAGGCGACGCGACGCGAGGTGAGGCCGAGGCTAGGCGGCTGGGTGCGGCGAGGCCGGGCTGGACGAGGCGAGGCGGCTGGGCGCTGCAAGGCTAGGCAAGGCTGGGTTGGACGAGGCAAGGCAGCGAGGCAGGGCGCGGCGAGGCTGAGGCTGGACTGGACGAGGCGTGGCAAGGCTGGGCTGATGGTGATTGATGGTGATTGAGATGGTGAACAGAGGAAGAAGAGGAAGAAGAGGGATGCGGCTGAGGTGAGGTCTAGGGTTGGAAACTTGGAATATATATATATCGGGCCGGGTCGGGCTTTCGGGCCACAGAAAAACAGGGCCCGAGCCCGTTCGGGCCTGCACACTTTCGGTTCGGGCTTTTACGGGTTCGGGCTTTCGAAAATCAAGACCCGGCCCGTTTCGGGCTTTTTCGGGTTTTTCGGGCCGGGCTTTCGGGCCCTCGGGCTAAAACGCCCACCCCTAAATAAAACTAGGAGCGCGCAGTCTATTTTTTTTTTTTTTTTTTTTTAGAATAAAACTAGGGATAGTTTAAATTTGTGCATCGGGTTAAACTATTAAAAGGAGTCGTAATTGTCCATGAAAATTGTTAGGGGATCCTTATAGTGCCCTACTGCCCTTAGCCATGAGGGTACGTACTCCATTTTCTCTTTCATCTTTGCTGAGCACGTAACAGTATCTTTCTATCTCTTCTTCGATCTCACCATTTATGCATTCTGAAACTTGTACGCAACTGTTTTCATAGAATTTGAGTCATGATCCGATTTTAAGGTCATATACAGTATAGAGAGGGGAAAACAGCTCGATGACAGTCTAGGTTGTCTTTTTGGTGCTCATCATCGTTCATGTAAGGACAGTAAGGTTGTTACGCAGAGACACCAACTTTGCTTTCCAAAGACTCAAAGTGGTAATAAGCAAGATGCAGCAGGCAAAGTTAATCATACACCTCGCTCCGCTCCTTTATGTAAAAGCCTAAGACCAAGGCCAATAAAGATGATCAAGAAAGCATGCATATTCTGGGTTAAATTTTGATTGCTAGCTACCTAGGTTAAAATAGCGCGCAGATGAGATTATTGGAGTCAAAGTCAATCTTATTATCTATTGCTCAAATGCAGAGGGTGGTCATCTATACAAGTATATGACAAAAGTTAGAATAAGACATTTGATTTTATCACAGAATCCAGAGAGAAGTAGACATCTTTTGAATCTGAGAGGTAGGAGATTCAAAATAGTGAATAACTGAATATGGATATATTTATATATGACAGAAACCCAACCATATATGAGGCTGAGAAGGGTTTTGAAGACAAAATTGATGTAAAAGAATTTGAATTTGAATTTGTGTAGTTGGTTTGGCCTAGTTTATTGATGTAGCTAGGTCTTTGGCTTATAGCCAGTATGGATTGGCCAAAAGTGAGTTCAAAGTAGAAGTAAATGAAAATGAAATACTGCATATATATAACTCCTTTCTTTTTGCAAAGAATTAAGTAGCATAATCACGTGTAGCAATTGCCTACTGATTGCTCCATTAGATTTCAGTAAACTAAGTCTGTCAATGTCAGTGTTATGAGTAGTGCTCATGAGGCAGTTGAGAATTTAGAGACACATAGGGTTTGCAAAACCTTTTTTTATCAAACACCTAAATTATCATTCATTTATGAGACTTTTAGAATATCTACAAAATGTAAACCGCTAAATTTTGTAAAAGCTGACAAGCTATTATGAGTAAGAATACGTTTATCTTAAGGAGCTTACGACTTTAGAAATCACTAAGAAATATTTCTAATACATCAAAAAATTGTTTTAACTCTTAACAAAAATCACTTAAAATACACTGAAATGGCAAATATATGCGCATGTAAACTTACTAAAACCGTTGCCGACAAACTCACATCTACCGTAACAATGTCAAACCCCAATTTACTAACTTGTGTAGTGTACCATGCCATGGACCACGGTCCTTGAGTCCATTCACCTTTGGCTTTGGTGAAGATAGAAAAAAGTGACAAAGATGTACCCTTGTCTCAAATCCCTTTACTCATTCCATATGAAAAGAGTGGAAAACATCAATCATTCCCACAACCAAACCATGCTCCTATTCTCCCCCTTTAATCATAACCCCCCCTCTACCCAAAAGCACCCATAATCATACCATTCCTCCATAAAAAAATAAAGAAAGTAAAAATAAATAAATAAATAAAGAAAATAAACTTTTTCTTTATCCCAACACTTATTATTATTATCATCTCTCTCACACTCTTTTTGAATAACACTTCTTGTTTTCTTTCCTTCTCTTCCCGCCTAAGCTCACACAGCCATGAAGAAGAAGGCTTATCCTCTCACCTTAGCCTTCCTACTCCTCCTCACCTTCACTTCACTCTCCCTCTCCTCTCCGGTGCCGAACGACACGTCAGCTCTAACCCAGTTCCGCATCCAAACCGACACCCACGGCTACCTCCGGTCCAACTGGACCGGCCCCGACGCATGCGACGCTGCATGGCTCGGAGTCCATTGCTCCTCCAACAACCTCCGAGTCATCGCTCTCACCCTCCCTTCTCTCAACCTCCGCGGCCCTCTCGACTCCCTAGCTCAGCTCGACCAGCTCCGCCTCCTTGACCTCCACAACAACCGCCTCAACGGCACCGTTTTGCCCTTGGCCAACTGCACCAACCTCAAGCTTCTCTACCTCGCTGGCAACGACCTCTCCGGCGAGATACCACCAGAATTTTTCTCTCTTCGGCGACTCCTCCGCCTCGACCTCTCCGACAACAACATCCGCGGCGCCGTACCCGACGGCCTCTCCCGCCTGAGTCGGCTCCTCACGCTCCGACTCCAGAACAATGTCCTCTCCAGCAAGATCCCTGACTTCTCCGGCGCCCTTCCCGACCTTAAAGAGCTTAATCTTACCAACAATGAGCTTTATGGAAAGTTACCTGAGGGTTTGCTCAGGAAGTTCGGCGAGGAAAGCTTTTCCGGCAACGAAGGGATATGCGGCTCGTCTCCGTTACCGGCTTGCTCCTTCACCGGAGCTAACGGCCCTCCCTCGGCTGCTTCTTCCGAAACGGTGCCGTCTAATCCCAGCTCTTTGCCCCAAACAAGTATTATAAACGAGCCTAAGGTCGAAAAGTCAAGAAAAGGGTTGAGTCCTGGAGCAATAGTAGCAATTGTGATAGCTAATTGCGTGGCCATTTTGGTCATTATTTCGTTCCTTGTGGCTCACTACTGCGCCAGAGACCGAAGCTCGAACTCGATTGTGGGAAGCGAAGCGGGGAAGCGGAAGAGTGGGAGTAGCTATGGAGGTGAGAAGAGGGTGTATGCTAACAACGGGGGTGGTGACAGTGATGGGACTAATGCTACTGACCGGAGTAAGCTTGTGTTTTTTGACCGGAGGAAGCAGTTTGAGCTCGAGGACTTGCTAAGGGCTTCGGCGGAGATGTTGGGGAAAGGGAGCTTGGGAACGGTGTACAAGGCTGTGCTTGATGATGGTTGTACAATGGCGGTGAAGAGGCTCAAGGATGCAAACCCTTGTGCGAGGAAAGAGTTTGAGCAGTATATGGATTTGATTGGGAAGATTAAGCACCCTAACGTGGTGAGGCTTAGTGCTTATTACTATGCTAAGGAGGAGAAGCTTCTTGTCTATGATTATCTGCCTAATGGGAGCTTGCACTCACTTCTTCATGGTAATTGCTATTTTAGAAATTAAATTGTTAAAATTGTTGAAAGTTTGGCTATATTTTTGTGTTCAACTGTTCGAGTTTCTGTTGTTAATGTAAACAGAGAACCGCGGTCCGGGGAGAATTCCTTTGGATTGGACTACAAGGATCAGCTTGATGTTGGGTGCTGCTCGCGGACTAGCTCGAATTCATGAAGAGTTTAGCGCTGCAAAAGTACCACATGGGAATATAAAGTCTTCCAATGTGTTACTTGACAAGAACGGTGTGGCATGCATTTCTGACTTCGGACTATCCCTGCTTCTGAACCCGGTTCACGCCATTGCAAGATTGGGAGGATACAAAGCTCCGGAGCAGGCAGAGACCAAGAGGCTATCGCAGACAGCAGACGTGTACAGCTTCGGGGTCTTGTTGTTGGAGGTTCTCACAGGGAGAGCTCCTTCCATGTACCCCTCTCCTGCTCGCCCACGCATGGATGAGGAGGAGCAGGCGGTGGACCTGCCGAAATGGGTGAGGTCTGTAGTGAAGGAAGAGTGGACTGGGGAGGTGTTTGATCAGGAACTTCTGAGGTACAAGAACATTGAGGATGAGCTTGTGGCAATGCTCCATGTAGGGTTGGCATGTGTAGCGCCTCAGCCTGAAAAGAGGCCTACTATGGCTGAAGTGGCTAAGATGATTGAGGACATAAGAGTGGAGAGGTCACCTCTTGGTGAAGACTATGATGAGTCCCGCAATTCGCTTTCGCCTTCCATTCCCACCACCGAAGATGGGCTGGCCTGATCGACCTTGCTCATCCCCCTGTTGCCTATTTATTGCCTACGCCGTAACTGTCAGTGTCTGTAGTATCATCCTCAGTTTCATTTGCATTGTCTCGCTGCGAATTGCTGCTACTGGTGGCTGACGTGGCTCGTTCTCAAGCCTTGTTCCTCTTCAGTTGTGGTCTCTGTAATGTAATATCTGTAAGTCCTTGTATTTTTAGATTGATGCAGTTGAGGGGATTGATCATCTTACCGAGTAGTTTTGATTAGTTGCCATTGTGTAATGTAGCCTGTAATAATGTGTATGATTATCCTTGAACAAGTTAAGACTAGAGAGTTGTAGTCGATGCAGCTCTGTCGGCATGCTTCTTAGTTTTGCATTTTCATTACCACGGTTCCTTTTGGTAAAATAGAAGTCAGAGGCCAAAGGCCACTCAGGCCAGAGACCAGAGGCTGGTGACTTACAATTTTAGGGATTAACACAGGGCTTCACAATGGATTCAATGCAAACAATTCTCTACCATATGATCCATTTCCTACAAATCCTACAATACCTCCAGCTTTATTACCGTTTAAAGCCAACAGTTCAGTAAGAAAAGGAAAAGAAAAATCAATTGCCAACTCATTTTAATTCTCAATTGATTTTTTTTTTTTTAATCCCTTCCAATTCAAGTATCATTGCTGCAGCAATTAACACTAGCCCGGATTGACAATTTTCAAGCATCAATCTCCAAGATGCATTTATAGGATTAGAAATTTACAGAGAATAGCACAACAATAATTTCAATGTTTCATGAATCATAACTTTGAACATATATAGTATATTACAATCCAAATGTACCAACAAAGAAGCTAATCCTCATCTGCATCAACAATCTTCCTCGAAGTAATATGGTCACCAAGTTCATACCAATTACAGGACAATAAAAGGAACACTAACGCAACCTTAATTTGCATAACTTAAAGATGATCATCAATCATATAATCATCAATCACTAGCTAATGTTACAATAGTTAGAATCTATACTCTACCTCTGCATGTCTCAGAAGGTAGCCCAGCAACCATGAGTACTCCTAACTTAACAACTACCTATGGCTTCTGACCTAACGATACAACAGCTCCAAGATTTATAAACATTAACTCAGACTCTCAACCTGATCAATCAAGGTACCAACTTGTTCTCCACGAAGTGCTTTAGATATGTTTCCAGTCTCTAGTAGATTAAAGATCACAACTGCACATATACATAAATTGTATTTCAACCCCCATGTACATGAACAAATGATTTAATTACTCCTTTCAGTTTCTTAGACCCATGCTTGATCACAAAATGTGGACAATTGGATGACTTAATTATTCAAAATAACAGAAGGAACCCTCTACAAGTCTACATCTCTAATTTGATACATTCATGTACTAACAATGGGAGATGCTTGCACCAAGGTAAAGCACAAGTCTGGAGCTAAATCAGCTAATTACAAATAAAATCCTAATGTACTTACCCGGAATCCTGTTGTCTTCGCATAATGTCAGTGCCATTGTGTCCATGTTGTGCTCACCTCTGACAACCAAGTCCCTGAAAGAGATGTGCTGGAACGTAAAATTATTGTCTTGAGAAGTGCGGTCATACACACCATCGACATTGGTACCCTTGAGTACTGCCTCTGCATGGACTGAAAATCCAGAATGTCACAAACTTTTATCAAAACTCAAAGAGATTGTGGGTGTGAGGATCCATGCATGTACCATGTGAGTGTATTCTAAGAGCTGGAGAACAATAGTCCAAATGTGATGTGATATATTTGGAAGTGTTAAAAGGTACAGAGACATACTCTCCGAAGCTCGAAGTGCCGCAGCTGTGTCAGTGGTAAAGAGTGGATTTCCAGTGCCTGCACCAATTCCAGCAAATATTACAACCCGGCCTTTTTCAAGATGCCGGATGGCCCGTTGCCTATTGTATGGTTCAGCAAGCTCTGGCAGAGAAAATGCACTTTGAACACGAGTCTGGATTCCCATCTTCTCAAATGCTGACTGGAGCAGTATTGAATTCATTACAGTTGTCATCATGCTGGTAGACACGAGAATCAACTTGTTAGGTCATGTAATGTGTGGGCACATTTTTGAGTACCATAAACACTATCAAGCAATTTCTAATAAGCCTAGGAATAAGTAGCTGAAGATAGGACACCAAAGTACCAAACCCAATATTCTTCTTCCTCAATCACTATACTTCTATGATATCCCTCACACATTACACGTAGTCTCCTGCCCAATTAAGGCAATTAGTCACCAGATATAAGTGTACAGTAGATACAGGCGTGTTTTGACAGAAACACTCAAGGATATGAAATAATACATCCTCCAGGGGTACATTTACAACACTTCTAAGATATTTGATTCATACGCCCACCCATACAAGTCATGATGACAAGTAGCTCTAGATCAGAATAAATCAATAAATAAACAATCATATTGTAGTTCCATATGATAAACAATCAATTTCATGTGCAGTGTTTCAAGGGATCAGTTTTATTGTCATTCCTTACTGATAAAGCAAAGAGAAGAGTCAGATAACAAGTAAATACTAGGTTCAGGTGAAAAAGGAAAAAGGAAAGGATTGATTCCATACAATTGTGAAAACAATGAATGGCCCAAACTTCTGATCTTCTTCACTTAAGAAAATGCATCATCATGATAATATTCCATGGGTACTGAGGATACCCAGTCGTCGGCATATACCCAGGTTGGGATACCCACGGGATGCAGTAGTGCTATTCAAACCTTCTAAAGATACCATAATCCTAAGTAACAGGTGGTCTGATCCAAGAACACAAGGACATTGTTAAAATGCAAGACGAGCAATAAAACTTACCCAGTCTGGTATGCAGTACTTCTGTCTAAGCCTGTTTCATTCACCCACGTATTTCCGCAAAAGAAGTTGCGACCTCCAGCGACAATTGCCACCTAATTCACCAAGCAAATTTTAAAGAAGTACAGAAACAAAGTTGAGCACAAAAGCTTGCAAATGACAATCACAGACACAATTACCTCCACCCCACTGCGGCAGGCCATTGCAACTTCTCTCGCAATCAACATTGTCAGCTGCACAATCACAAAACACATATCGACACTTGTTCAATTCAAGTAATAGTACAAAACAGACAATTCACAAGCTGACATGATCAACATTTACTCAAAAGAATTGAAGTAAGTGCATACAAACCTTGGGGTCAATGTTGTTAGCAGCAGTGCCAGCTAGAGCGGCACCACTGATTTTCAACACCACTCTTCGCCATTTAAGACTAATTTTCGGTTGCTTATTCATCAACGGTGCAGGACTGGTAATCGCACTTGCATTTCTGCTTAAAAAAAGAACAAACAGAGAGTAACCGACTATACTACACCATCAGCCAAAACACAACCCACCAAAAATCAAAACAACCGATTTCCAAACCTCTTAAATTTCTGAGGAGTGGCACCGGAGGAAACGGCCCTGTCATCATCAGAGGTGGCCTTCGCCGGCAGCGAATTGCCGACGATCTGCTCCATCCTCTTAAACCAAGGCCAATGACTCGGCGAGTTTCCGGAGTTGGTCATCCTATGCCTCTCAAGCTTGTACCTCTTTTTCAGATTATCAACCTTGTTCTTACACTGCTCAACACTCTTGCTCTGCCTCTCCGATCTCTGGCTCACGACGACGGCGACCTCCTCCCAGTCCCGGCCTCTCAGATTCCCTCGATTCAGCTGCGTGAACTTGTCCATGTACGCATCGAGAAGGCAAGCGATCGCGCCGTCGCTCCACTCCTCGCGATCCTTCCGGTACTCGCCGGCGGAGACCGCCCCAGATTTCGATCGCCGGATGATAGTGTACGAGGCTCCTCCTCCGCCTCCTCCGCCGCCGGCGCCGTCGCTGAGCTCATCGGACTGGTCCTTGCGCTTGGACGCGACGTCGTTCTGATCCGTGCCGCTGTCGAAGGGGTTGAAAGCGGCGGCGTCGGCGTAGTCGTCCTCGCCGTCGTCGGGATCATCGGCGGCGTTGGTCTTGTCGCCGCTGGAGACGGTGACGACGGGCTGGGGGTTGGTGCGGGCGGTGAAGCGGGCGGCGTAGGGAGGAGGGATGCGGTGGGAGGAGGGAGGAGGCGCGTGGGGGTGGCGGTGGTTAGGGTTTGATGAGTCGTTACTGCCGAGGAGAGAGAAGTCGTCGTCACAGGAGGCCATTAGAGAAGGAGCCGGACGTTACGGTTAGGTTGGGCGGAAACGACGACGTTACAGAAGGAGGGGAGGGAGGGAGAGAGAGAGGGGGGCGTTTTGACGGAACGTGGGGAGGACCCGGGGATGGGCCGTGACGCCTTTTGTGACGGTCCCGTTAAGTAATGAGTAGGAGATAAATGGTTGTTTCATGGAATTGGAACGTGGGTGGGACCCGGGCTTAATATTTTTTTTTTTTTTTTTACGTTTTTTGGGTGGTCAGCACCAGCTGACCTGTCTGGGTCCCACCCACGTTCAGCCGGTCAGGTGGAACCCGGACAGGTGAAAATTGAAAGGAGTAAATTTTCATTCTTACAGTATTTCATTTTGTGATTAAGGTTAAAACTGTTGAGCACAAAATATGATGGGAATCTCGATATGAGAAAGCCCAGGGAAGTGATATTTTTTTTTCCCTAATGGAGATAAACATAAGCCTCCAGTGTATTTAACGTTTACAATATCAAAGAGCAGAACTCTCGAAATTTCCTTTTAACATTAACCCAAGTATAAGACACTGTGTGACCAAAATCAGCAATAATATCAGCCACAAAATGGACCTCTCGAAAAAAATATGACTAGAACTAATAAGCTCATAAGAGTTAGCAGCATTCCTAATATCCTTAACAAAGCTTTCTAATCTTCAAGGAGGTTGGATAACACCATTGATTGCATTAATGACCAACTTGGAGTTATCTTCCACTTTCATTCTCAATAAACCATTATGTTGAGTAGCTAAATGCAAGACTATCCCTCAAAGCTTCGCCAATGCTGCATAAGACTGCCCGGATTAGTCTACCATCAACGTTATGGATGATGAATCCCCCACCAACATAATTCCTCTTGTTGACAGTAGCCGCAGAGGGGCTACAGCAAGCCCACAGACCCGCGGCAAGTACACCAGGGCCCGGCCCAGGACCCAGGATCAGATCACCAGCACCAGGCCTCGGGGCCCAGCGGTCTATCCTGCCTCCAAGGGTCCTGGGACCAGGGGCGCCTGCCTGCCAAAGAGGGCACCAGAATATCCAAACAGAAGGGAACCAGTCCCACATCGAAGGGTAAGGCCAGCCCTCACCCTCAACCACCTATATATGGGCCTCGACTACCACCATAAATAGGTAACTTGTCTCTCTCCCTGCTTACATACGTGCCCAGGTTATATATATTCCAACTATACTAACTTAGGCATCGGAGAGGTGAAGGCCGGCCCGCCCGGTATTCCCCTTAGTAAGCAGGATTGCAGGAGATCGAGTTGGATTCATCAAGTATCTACCAAGACCCCCGGGTTTAGGCAGAAACAATTGGCGCCGTCTGTGGGAAGTCTGAACAAGAAGCCGTGCAAGCAACACCGCTGGCTGAGATTGTGGGAATGAGTCAAGAGAAAGGAACTACCGAGGAGGGGCGTGTTGCGGCTGCGCAAACGCTCGCCTCCACCCCTGTCGTCACGCGGGAGCTGCGTGGCGAGCAGGGCAGCGATTTGGGAAGGAGCCATGGAGGGCCCTCCGGTGATCCGGAGCCCCGCCACGAGAGCTCGCACGGGAAAGACCCGATAGAGGACGAAGGCAGCCCGGTGCTTCGTGGCCTATCCCTGACGTTCTCGGATGATCCGAGTGATCAGTCTGAGAGCCAGGATCAAGACCCCACGTACAGCCCCGACCATGACGGCTTGGCGGGAAAGGTACGGGCGATGGCCGCAGAAGTTAGTCGTCTCAGAGAGGAGAACGACCGGGACCGAGCCAAGTCCCAGGCCCGATACGAAGAGATAGAGGCAGTAAACGCCGCCCTGGTAGCCGCCCTAGAGAGGGGGCAGCAGCGCAGTGCTGCCATGGCCGAGGCACAAGCCGCACCCCTGCTAGTCCAACCCCGGCAGCTAGAGGCAGGGCAATCTTCGGGCGCCCGACCCAGCGAGCCCGTGCGAGAGAAGTTACGAGCCGGCGAGGACCTGCCGAAGAGCACGCCCGCCTCCCACCAGCCGCACGCTTCGTCCATGGGTGAAGTGGATACTCCAACCGCCCGGGCGCTGCAACTGCTAGCCAACACCGTGTCGGACCTGAAGGCCCAGATGGAGGCAAACGAGAGGAGAGCAGCCCGACCATTGGAAGGCGCCCGGTTCAACGAGCGCATGGGCCCCTTTTCACACCGAGTCATAGAGTCGGGGAGATCTGGCAACCAGAAGTCCCTCAAGCTCACCTATTCCGGGTCCGGTTGCCCGTATCAACATCTGGACAGCTTCCGATCCCAGACCTGCGCCAAGGGTTACTCCGATGCAATCTGCTGCAACATCTTCCAGGAGACCCTGTCCGGAGAAGCGCTCAGTTGGTTCTACGAGCTTCCTGCGAATTCAATCGAGGCATTCGAACAGCTGGCTGACCGGTTCGTAGGCCGCTTCATCCTCCGAGTCGAGGGAGCACGGACGTCCACCGTCCTCTTCAATTGCATCCAGGCCCCCGGGGAAGAGTTGAGAACCTTTGTCAACCGGTGGCAGACGGCCACGGCCGGGGTCCGGAACTTGGACAAAGGCATCGCCGAGATGGCATTCAAGCAGGGGCTTCGGGCAGGGAAGTTTTCCTACGCCGTCAGGGTAGAACTCCCTCAGGGCTACGACGAGTTGATGGCTATGGCCATCCGGCATGCCCAGGCTGATCATGAGACCTACGGGAACCACCTGCTGAAGAGGAAGCGGGATGAGCAGTCTTTGGACCATCCCCGGGGGGAGGATCCCCCGCGCAGTCACGAGAGCAAACCCGGCCAGCGAGCCGAGCACGGGAGTCGCCGACCCGGCCGGAACAACAACAACAACAACGGCAAGACCTGGCCGCAGCGACAGCAGAGGCCCTTCTCTGACAGGCCCCAGTCTCGGGCCGAGAACAAACCTGCACCGTACCACCAAGAGCGCCCCCTGGCAATTATGCCAGCACCCCTGGCTAATCAAGAAGTCTTCTCCACTCTCACCGCATCCTATGAGGACATCCTGCTGGAGAATGCGGACGTCATTGCCCCACCGCCCCAGAGGAGGTACCCCAAGGGGAAGCTTACGACGGCGCAGACAGGCAAGTACTGCTCGTACCACGATGAGGCAACTCATCGGACGAACCAGTGCTTCGCCCTCAAGACTGTAGTGCAGGGCTTGATTGATAGCGGCCAGCTCCAGAGATATGTAGGGGAGAGAGGAGCAGGCCCCGACCGGGAGGGTAACCCGGCTTGGTAAACCCGCTGGGTCCAGGCGGTTAGTTTGGCATATCGCCGGTTCAACCGATTGTAAAGATCAAATATATGCAAACTACTTTTGAAAACTCTGGCCCCGCAAGCTCAGATATATATTCATAGTTAATTAAAGTATCCAAAAAGTAAACCGCTCCGGAGAGTTTCTTTTACAAGCAAGAGCAAGAAAAACATCCTAAGGAGCCGCATCTCCAGCGGTAGCTTCGTCGTCGACCTCAGCTCCGGCAGGTTCGGCACTGTTGGTAAAAGAATCCAAGTGCGAGCGATGCTCTGCTCCTGGCTGTTCCTCCACCACCAGCTGCTGCACGACCGGCTCCACAGGAGCATTTCCTTCGGCAGAGGTACCTGGCATCAGGGAAGTATTTAACCAACCCTTCGCCGCCCATTCCGTGTAGGCATCCGAGATACCTTCTTCCCGGGCCTTCTCCAGGCAGTCCAGGAACCGATCGCTCTCCTCGTATTGAAGAACGAACCGGTCGAACTGTCCCGGATCATCTCCACCAGCAGCAGCAGCGGTGGCACGTGCCTGGAGCTCGTCTATCTTGGCTTCCAGCTCGGCCCTCTCAGCGTCAGCCCGCTCCCGCTCCCTCTCCATGCTCCGGTTCTGCTCCTCCAGCTCCCGGGCCTTCTCCTCCATCTTCCTGGCCTTTTCCTCCATCTTCTTGGCCCTCTCCTCCGCCCTGGCCTTCTCCCGATCCGAGCGGGACTTCTCCACCTCCAGAAGCTTCTGAGACTTGGATAGCGCAGTTATCTGCCTCTTCAGCACCGGGAGCTCCTCGCTTGCATCCGGCTGGTACAGTTGGTAGAGCAGCTGCAGGGCAACAAAGGCGGTCAAGTGGCAAAGAAAGAAGGCAGGATATAAGCAATACGGTGGTACCATGCGGTACTTACCCGGAAGATGGATTCCTTGCATTTTGGCCGGTTGCCACCCGCCAGCACGCCATCAACCCCGGGCTTATCCAGGCCGAAGCTGGCCAGGTCCGCCATCATCTGCCGAACGAGAGCATTGTCCGGACTTCCCCTCACCGCCTCCGCAGGCGCAGGACTGCTCTGCCGGTCAGCTCCGGCTCCCTCCCCAGCATGGGATGTTACGCTGCTGGTTGTCCTGACCCGCTTCGCCAGGACCTCCCGGGATGACCCGCCGGTTAGCGTCACCAGCAAAGAGGACGGACCGTCCGGCCCTTTCCGCTTCTCTCCCCGCCCTTCGGGAGCAGCGGCACGTGCGCTCGCACGAGGAACAAAAGCAGCGATACTCAGGCTCGCCGCACGGTTGGGGACCCTGTTTTCTCCCCCAGGAACCCGCACCGGTCCCCCGGTGCTCTTGCCCTTCCCTGGCACCGCTGCTGCCGCAGAGTGATGGGTCTTCACTCGCTCCGGCACGTAGGACGATTCGTCCAGATCCCGGGCCTGGGGCTCCGCATGCAACGTAACCCGCCCGTCCGCTTCCACCGAGGACCGGGCCACGCTCGCACCCTTCTCCGTAAGATGCTTCAGGAGATCTTCCCCGTCCATCGAAAGAGTGTTTTCGGGCTTGATCACCGCCCGGGTTGACGCACCTGCAGGACAAAGGAAACGTTAAATTGTTGAGCAAAACCTAGCACAGAGTCCCACCGCTAGGGTTTGTTACCCACCGGGATCCCGCCCAAGCCCACAGTGTTCCAGCACTTCTCGCCGGATGAAATTGTACGAACTTCGCTCCAGGTGGTCCCAGCAGCCAAGAATAGTCAAGACCCTCTCCTGCTCCAGCTCGGACAGCTGGAACGACTGGTCGCCTATGGGCTGGAAGGCGCCAGGCACCCGGTACCTCCTCCTCTTCACCTGCCAAGCCCCGCCAGCCATCACCACCTTCTTTCTCCAGCTGTTGTCTACCCATGAAGGCATAGTGGTGATAACCGCTTGATTGTTGCGGGAGTTGAAGGATAAGCAGCCTTTGGACCCCGCCTTCCTCGAGTAGGACAACCTATACAGCGCCCGGAATTCATTGATCGTAGGCATACTCATTCCGGACAAGTCGTATAGGCAGCCTAGGCTTAGTAGCCGCCTCCATTGGAGACCGGGCAGCTGCGCGGGCGACGCTGGCAGGGCACTCAGTATATACTGCACAAAGTCAGACAGCGGTAGCGACATCCCGTGCCGGAACTGGTCCGGATGCACGGCAACCCAACCCTCCTCCGGGTTACAGGCCGACTCTCCAGGGTTCAGTGGACGCAAAAAGATATCGTCCGGGATACCCCACGTTTCCCGGAACGCAGCGATCTCCGCGGGAGTCAGGCTCTCCTCCGGTTCGTCACACACCACGGCAGTTCTTCCCCTACCAAGCCTGTAGCTTTCAGCGTGCGCCCCGGCCATGCGCACCCCGTGCGGTATCTCGGCTTCCGAGGAATCTGACCCAGAATCTGAGGACGTGGACGAGGCACCGCTCCCGGAGCGGTCCGCGGCTTCTTGCTCCGGGGCTTCAGAATCGAGCCAGTCCTGCATCCTCTCCACATCATCCACCACAGGACCTCTTGCGGCAGATTCAGAAGCCTCCTCCGAGCTCGAAGTGTACATCTTAATCTAGGGGCAGAAAAGCAAAACCCTAACGCTCGTCAGCAACAGACTACAACACCACCTTCAACGGCCTCTCCCCAAAAGTTTGCCGCTGAGCAACCCGGCCAGCGACACAGATCCCTCCCCCCCGCCGCAAAACAACAAATCAAAAAGCAAGAAACACCGGGGCAAAGAACACAACTTACCGATTAGTATGCTCAGCCGAGGACAATCCGCCCTGCGAAAGCAACGAGCAATGGTAAAAGGAGGCTTGGGAGCGCTTCAAACAACGGATCTCTTTGGGCAAGGAACTTAGGGTTTTTTTTTCGCCGGACCACCTCCTTTTTCTCTCGGTCTCTCTTAAAAAGTACAAGAAGCAAAGGTAGAAAGAAGAGCAGAAGAGACCTATTTATAGAGGGGACCGGTGCCCTAGGCATTTAGGATTCCCTCCAAAAAAACGCAATCAGAGCAACTCAAACGCCTGCGAATCCAGGCCCTCCATCACAAAACCGCCCCCTGATGGCACGTGTCCCAGCATTGGTAAAACTGCCCACGCCATCATAACTGACGGGACTGATGGACTCCCTCCTTAAATGCATGTCAGCCACCTGTCCCACACGCTGGCGACAGGAAGGTAGGAGCAGGAACCAGGGAGTCACGCTCCCCTACGCTTCCCCAGATTCCACGGTTGCACGCCATCATCATTGCAATTCAAACCGCTTAGGAAGACCTCTCACCGGTTATGCTGATCCAACCGCTTCAAGAGCACCTATCCGGGTTTTGAGCAGGACCTCGCACCGATATGGCATGTTGCCCGCGCGAGTCCCGCCCGGTACCATGGCAGTCCGCGGTTATGATCATTCAACCGGCTCCATGGCATCTTCCCCGCATTTACACCAACGACCTCGTTTCGATATGGCAGGACGCCCGATCGAGGTCCGGTCTGCAAGTTCATCCGGGACTCGTTTTGATTTGGCAGAACGCCCGTCGAGCCCCCATGAACTCCACCTCGCACCGATATGGCAGAACGCCCGGGCCAGGTCCACCCCATCGATTCCGTCATGTCCCACCAGGTTGACAGTACTTTCCGGAAACATAATCACCCGGACCCATGGCTTTTTTCACAGGGGGACTCGTTTCGACAGGCATGTCACCCGTCGAGTCCGCCCGCCTCCATGGCAAACGCATGGGCTTTATAAACCGGGCGAGTTTACATCTCACACATGTACTCTTGTCCAGCAGGATAAAAACTCTGCGTCGCATTGAACCGCGATACTGTCCAGCAGGATAAAAACCCTGCATCGCACTGAACTGCGATACCTTTGGGAACACATGGGGGAGACTCGTTATCTCTACACCATCCCACCGGGCAGATTGTATCTCTAACACATAACAAATCTCCCCGCAGGCTAACAAACCTGCACGTTTACCTCATCGCTTATTCAAACACAAAGCTGAAAAGAACTAGCAAATGTTTGCACCGCTCCGTTCTAGTTTGGCAGAACGCCTGGTTCTGGCCCAGTTGGCACCGCTCCGTTCTGATTTGGCAGAACAACCGGTTCTGGCCCAGTTTGCACCGCTCCGTTCTGATTTGGCAGGATGCCCAGTTCGGGATCAGTGAGCTCCGAAGGGCAGCAGACCCAATCAGAATTCCGTGCATTAATCTCTTGCATGGCGGATTTCAACGCCTCATCATCATCATTCCATGCACCATCTATCGCATGGCATCATCTCTTGCACTCTTCGGGTTTCCACCCCGTTCCATACTCTAACATTCAAGCACAATCCTGTTTTACATTACCCAACATGCTTATAAATTATTTCTTGCCATCAGTAACAGGTACTCACCTCGGTCACGCCCAATCTTTAACGCGGACTTGGGGGACTGGGGACCTGTAGGTTGGGGTAACCCCGCGGGTCTGCGGGACAAGGGCAAGACAGATAAGTCCCCATTCAAGATTGCACTTGACCGGGAACTTGGGGGACTTGTTGACAGTAGCCGCAGAGGGGCTACAGCAAGCCCACAGACCCGCGGCAAGTACACCAGGGCCCGGCCCAGGACCCAGGATCGGATCACCAGCACCAGGCCTCGGGGCCCAGCGGTCTATCCTGCCTCCAAGGGTCCTGGGACCAGGGGCGCCTGCCTGCCAAAGAGGGCACCAAATATCCAAACAGAAGGGAACCAGTCCCACATCGAAGGGTAAGGCCAGCCCTCACCCTCAACCACCTATATATGGGCCTCGACTACCACCATAAATAGGTAACTTGTCTCTCTCCCTGCTTACATACGTGCCCAGGTTATATATATTCCAACTATACTAACTTAGGCATCGGAGAGGTGAAGGCCGGCCCGCCCGGTATTCCCCTTAGTAAGCAGGATTGCAGGAGATCGAGTTGGATTCATCAAGTATCTACCAAGACCCCCGGGTTTAGGCAGAAACACCTCTAAACTAAAAATTAAGGGGAGTGGTTTTCTATACGCCTTTTGGCCTCTTAACTTCTTATTTTGCTAATCTTTTTTGGGTCATGTATTGGATGTACAATTGCAGTCTTAGACATTCGTGCTAGTTTATTAGTAGAATGACATAACTTCGACTGGATCAGAGTTTAGTGGGTTTAGTTTAGTAGTCATTTGAATACATATGCATGATAGTCCTATAATGTGTGTATAGCTAAGAATTGGTTTTCTGATCCGGTTAGAAAGTCAATAATCAAATTTAGTGTGCTTCACGAGTTTAAATTCGAGTATATGTAATATCCTAGTAGTATGTGGATATTCATTCCCTTATAGAAAAAACATCTTAAACAGGAAGTTATAACAAAATTTTATAAAAGATTCATGATAGCCTTTAAGAAGGTTGAGGGGTTATTTGATTTTGATCAAGAGTCAAGATGACGTATACAACAAAAGAGGCATTATGACAAATATTAGATGATTAAAGTAATCATTTTCTATGGATCTATTGAGTCAACTAGACGATTCCACTAACCACTTAAATAATTATGAAATTAAGATACTTTCATTATGATTGTGAGATGCAGATTCTCGTACTGAACAAAAATAATTTGAAATAATGTACTCCCCATTTTTCCTATAAGAAACAATTTTAGGATAGCATGTACGATATTGGAAAAATCGTACTTACACTATGAACATCAAATAGTTAGAATCCGCACATTTTTCTCATTTTAGGAACTTAAAATTTTGTTTGTTTTAGTAAAAAAAAATACTGTATTTTATATCATTCTAAAAATTTTAACCAAAAAATGAAGTAAAAAGTATACATAATTACCCTGACCCTGGCCATAAGGTAGGCTGTTGGGCCCCGGGTCAGGGTGTTAACGATCTTGTCCCCGGCCATGGACCGGGCCCGGGTGGTGCGGTTGCGGGTCTGTGGGCCTGGGTAGCCCCTCTGTGGCTACCGTCAACAAGTCCCCCAAGTTCCCGGTCAAGTGCAATCTTGAATGGAGACTTAAATATGTCTTGCTCTGCAGGCCCGCAAACCCGCAGGGTTACCGACCCAACGGTGCCCTAGTCCCCCAAGTCCGCGTTGAAGATTGGGCTTGGCCGGGCGTTCGAGCAGAAAGCCTGTTATGATGGTGCGTGGTGATGCGAGTGCCTGTTCATGATGATGTGCAACAGTTATGAGTATGAGTTGTGATGATGGTGGTGTGGTGCTTGAGTTCCGTCGTGCCCTACATATGGAACGGGGTGAACCCGGACGAGTGCATAGGATGATAATGTGGCGTTAAAATCCGTCATGTCATGCATATGGGATGGGGTGAACCCGGATGACTGCATGAGATGATAATGTGGCGTTGAAATCCACCATGTCATGCATATGGGGCGGGGTGAACCCGGATGAGTGCTTGAGATGATAATGTGGCGTTGAAATCTGCCATGCCATGCATATGGGCCGGGGCGAACCCGGATGAGTGCATGGGATGATAATGTGGTGTTGAAATCCGCCATGCCATGTTCCGCAAGGACTCGACCGGTGAACTGTGATGTCGGAACGAGTCAGGTATGAAATGCTCCGGGAGGACCCGGCCGGTGAACTGCCATGTCGGAACGAGTCCCCCAGTGAAAATCACTACCCACGGTGCTACAAACCGGAGAACATGTCATGTGTTAGAGGTTAATTCCCGGTGGGGAGTTGCGGCCATGTTATAGCAACGGTCAGCACCCGCTGATTCGTCCCAGCTTGTGTTGGAATAAGCGTGGGGTAATGTGCAGGGTTGCGAGCCTGCAGGGAGACCTGTTGGGTGCGAGCCAACAGATCTACCGGTGGGATGTTGCGGCCGTGTTAAAGCACCGGTCAACATCCGCTAGTTCTTCTCAGCCTGAACGTTATAGGCGTGAGGTTATGTGCAGGGTTTCTAGCCTGCGGGGAGATTTGTCCTGTGTTAGAAAAACAATTCTCCCGGTGGGGTGGCCCGGCCATTTGTCCCCCATATTTTTCACAGCTTTGTGTGATGCAGGGTTTCTAGCATGCGGGAAGATTTGGCCTGTGTTAGAGGAACAATTCTCTCGGCCAGTGACCCGGTTGTTGTTGGGTGTACCACTGATCGTGTCACAGCCCTTGTTCGTACAGGCGTGATGTATGTGCAGGGTTTCTATCCTGCGGGAAGATTTGTCATGTGTTAGAGAAACAACTCTCCTGGGTTTATAAAGCTCGATGTTTTGAAGTCTTGAGTTGTTGATGGCTTGTCTGTGCCCGTATGCGCGAACGGAAGTGACTAAACCGATGGAATGCTACGGAACCGATGTAATGCCAGGTGGAACCGGTGGAATGTATATTACCCGTTGGAATGCCTGTGAACCGGTGGAATGCCACATAACCGATGGAATGTCTATTACAATTTGTACCAGCCGGACCCGAGTGAGGAGCTGCCGGAGCTGAAGAAGCAGGTGACCGTTCTAGCCGGCACCCGGGAGCGCTTGGAAGCTGAGAAGTTCAGGCTTGAGCGGGAGAAGGCCAGATTGGAGGAAAGGGCCAGGAGGCAGGTGACCAAGCTAGAGGGCCAGGTCTGGAGCCTCGAGGAGGAGAAGGAGCGGGCTGAGGAGGAGAGGGCCGAGCTGGAGGCCAAGGTGGATGAGCTCCAGTTGGAAGCTGCCGCTGCGCGTGCTGCCACCATCGCTGCGGCTGGAGAAGAGGACCCGGAGCTTTTCCAACAGGTTATCAAGAAATATCACGATAGTGAGCAGTTTCTTGTCCTTCTGGAGAAGGCTAGGGAGGGGTACCTGAATACCTCGCAAATGCCGCAGGCACAGGCCAATGATAATATTGATGGGTAGCAGCGGGAGGAAGAGCAGCCGGAAGAAGAGGACGGACCTCAGCAATCCGAGCCCGCCGGGAAGGATGCGGCGGTTCTACCGAAGGAAGCCGGTGGACAGGCTGAGCCCGCTGGGGAAGAGGCCACGGCTCCTTAAGCAGTTTTTTTTTTCTTTTTCTCACGGGCTTTTGTGTTGCCTGCCTTTGGATTTTTATAGTACTGGTGGTTTGCCTTGGATTTCGTTCAAAACAGTTGGAATATATATCTTGTAATGTTACATCGGCTGAACCGTTGATATGCCAAGCTAATTGTGTTGGACAAATTAGCACTTAACCTTCGGCTCAAAATTTCTTGTGCCGCTTGACCTTACCAGCCCTGGTCCCGGTCCCGGTCCTGGTCCCGGGCGGTATCTGCCTGCCTTTCTCCTAGGTACCGCTGCAACTGACCGCTGCTAACTAATCCCTCCACCGCTGTTTTGAGGGCAATGAAATTGTTTGTCCTATGGGTAGCCTCATCGTGGTAGGAGCAGTATTTGCCTGTTCGCGCGGGGGTGAGGTTCTCCTTTTGGGTGCTTCCTCTTTAGCGGTGGGGGAATGATGTTCTCGTTCTCGTACAGAATGTCCTCGTACGAAGAGGTTAGAGTGGTGAAGACTTCTTGACATTCCGCTGGCATGATCGTCAGGGGGCGTTCTTGTCGGTAATGCGCGGGCCTGTGCTCGCCCTGGGGCTTGTCAGGAAAGGCTTTATGCTGCGGTTGGTTCCCCCAGTTTCTAGCCAGTTTGTTGGGTTGGGCACCTTGGTCCTGGCCCCGCTGTCTGGTCCTGTTTTCTTGGCGGACCGGAAGGGGCTCCTCCCGCTTCTTTTTGTGCAGGTGATGCCCATAGGTTTCGTAGTCCGCCTAAGCGTGCTTGATGGCCATCGCCATCAGCTCATCGTATCCCTGCGGGAACTCTACCCGCACGGCGTAAGAAAATTTCTCTGGCCGGAGACCCTGCTTGAACGCCATCTCGGCGATCCCCTTGTCTACGTTCCTAACCCCGGCAGTTGTCGTTTGTCAGTGGTTAACGAACGTCCTTAGCTCCTCGCCATCTGCCTGCCTGCAGTTGAAGAGAACCGTCGATGTCCGGGCTCCTTCGACCCGTAGGATGAAGCGGCCGACAAACAGATCGGCCAGCTGCTCAAATGCCTCAACGGAGTTTGGCTGCAGCTCGTAGAACCAGCTGAGTGCCTCTCCGGACAAGGTTTCCTAGAAGATGTTGCAGCACACAGCGTTGGAGTAGCCCTTGGCGCACGTTTGGGACCGGAAGCTATCCAAGTGTTGGTATGGGCAGCCGGCTCCTGAGTACGTCAGTTTCAGGGACTTTTGGTTACCGGATCTCCCGGATTCCGAAACCCGGTGCGAAAAGGGTCCAGTACTTTCGCTGAATCGCGCACCTTCTAGTGGTCGCGCTGCCCTTCTCTCGTTGGCCTCCATTTGGGCCTTCATATCTGACACGGAGTCGGACAATACTTGTAGTGCCCGTGCGGTCGGGGTCATGGCTTCATCCTCGAATGAAGCGTGTAGTTGTTGGGGGGCCGGTGTGCTCTTCGGTAGCGCTACATCGCCCGGGGACTCCACCTCCTTGGGGTCGGTGGACCTTCCCCCCGATAATTGTCGCGCTTCGAGGCGCAGGGGCTACCTCGGTGTGGATACATATGCTCTTGCCAAAGCGGCGTTGCGCTGCTGTCCTCTTTCCAGGGCAACCACCAAGGCAGCATTCACCGTCTCCATTTCCTGATACCGGGCGTTTGACTCTGCTCTATCCTGGTCACTCTCCGCGCGCAGGCGATTGACTTCTGCTCTCATCACCTCTACCTCCCCCACCATATCGTGTCGGTCTGGGCTATATGCGGTGTCCTGGTCGCTGTCGCCGGCTAGACTATCTTCCTCATCGCTCGGGTCGTCCGAGAATGTCAGCGAAGGGCCTCGGTGCGTTAGTTGGTTGCCTTCCGCCGGGTCTTTCCCGCGAGTGCTACCGTTGCATGCCCCTGGTGTTCCGCTCGGTCCCTGATAGCTGCCGTCGGTCTTGTAGGATCCGCTGATCCTCTTCTACATTTCTTTCCCGCCCCGCTTCTGAACTTTCTGCCATGTTTTTTTTTTTTAACCCGCTCTTCTACCCGCTGGTAATGCAACGTAATTTTTTTTTAAAATCTTCCCACAGACGGCGCCAATTGTTTATGTTGTAACCCATAGGCCTGACAGAGACTGGTGGATCTTGGTGTGATTCCTTCCTGCAAGTCCTGCTAACTAAGGGGAATACCTGGCGAGTCGGTCTTCTCCTCTCCGATGCCTAAGTTAGTACCGTTGGGATAAATGGATAACTTAAGCGGGAACAATAAGTAGTCGGAGAGTTGATTACCTATTACTGAGGGTAGTTGGGGCCCTTATATAGGTTGTCGAGTGTGAGGTCTGGTCTCACTCTTCGATGTGGGACTGATCCCCTTCTGTTCATACATTGGGGCAGCTTTGGTGGTCTGTTCAGCAGGCTGGCGCCCCCATCTCCCGGGCCCCTAGCCATAAGGTAGGTTGCTAGGCCCCGGGTCAGGGTGTTAACGATCCTGCCCCGGGCCATGGACCGGGCCCGGGTGGTGCTGCTGCGGGTCTGTGGGCCTGGGTAGCTCCTCTGTAGCTACCGTCAACAATACCATCAGCAGGGAATTAACAGTAATGGGCTGTTAATCCATCCACTATTTAATGACATAATTAACCCTGAAAATCTATAAATTACAACCCATGTCATCCATATAAATAAACACATTCTCCTTTTTCTCTTTCCTCTTTCTCTGCTGATCTCTTTCTCTCCTCTGTCTCTGCTGATCTCTCTCTCTCTCTCTCTCTCTTTCTCTCTCTCTCATACCAACACCACCAACCACACCAACCACTGCCTCCCTCCGCCAACGACGACCTCCACCACCTCAACCACTCCTCCTCGCCACCACTGTCGCACCACTCTCTCTCCCTCACACACACTTTTTCAATGGAGTCAGTGTATTGATGAAAGGTGGGAGATTGGTTATGGTTAGTTTGAGTTTGTGTGTTAGGGTTTTGCTTCCAGATCTGATCAGATCTGGGCGGAGAAATCAGATGGAGTATATGAAAGTTGATTTCTGAGGGTCAGTAGCATTTGAATTGCGGCGGAGGTAAAGTTTCTGAGGGTCAGTAACATTGGAATCGCGGCGAAGGACGACAGAGGTAAAGTTTCTGAGGGTCAGTAGCATTGGAATCGCGGCGGAGGACGGCGGAAGTAAAGTTTTTGAGGGTCAGTAACATTGGAATCGCGGCGGATGTAAAGTTTCTGAGGGTCAGTAGCATTGGAATCGAAGCGGAGGACGGCAGAGGTAAATTTTCTGAGGTTCAGTAGCATTAGAATCGCGGCGGAGGTAAAGTTTCTGAGGGTCAGTAGCACTAGATGTACATATTTCTGAAGGGAGTATTGTTGAGGGTAATTTTATAATTTATGAGTTAACGGATTCTGTTAGTTTTGGATGGAAACTTGGCAGTGGTAATTTTAAAAAATAATTTTAGTACTGGTAAATATGAACACCAAATTGTAGTTTTGGGTAATTATCTTTAAAAAGTACGGATTGTACTCCCCTAAAACATTCTCCGGACTATCTAATGGCACGCACGAAACCATAACCATCTCATTACCTTCTCTTGAAATTAATACTCCAAAGTTGAATATACATCTACTGAATGGCATTAGCAATTGATTGTGCATCTCCTCGACAATAAAAACTGGCGGGTCGGGTATGAGACATGTACAACCAGCTGGATCAAACCCACAGTCCCACAAGTGTCGACTTCCTTTCCCTGTCAAAATACTATGCCAAAGCAAGGTATAAAATTTCGACGGTCTAAAAAATGGAAATTTCGAGGAAATATCGATAGCAGAAAAAAATTGATAAAATTGACGGAAATTTCAAAAAAAACATGGAAATTCTAAATGAAACTTTCAGAGATGTTTATTTAATCTATTATCTATTATATTTCATAAGAAAATCTTCTATGAACATTGGTCTTTAGTGAGTTGTAGTGATATAAGGTGAAATATATAGATGCTGAATCGTTAAAAATTCTAAAAAAATATATTCTTTAAACATCTAATTTTTTTTATGGCTGGGAACCCAAAGGGAGGCTAGATCATCACGCCTTATACACATATAATACATTGGACATGACATTACATGAATAATTTAGAACCACATAGAAGATCTATGCGGTACAAAATCTTCATTATCTTCATCATCTCTTTGTATAGAGTCCTGACTATATTGTGAAGAATAGTCATTAAATGATACCTCTCCTTTGTAGTTTTGCATGTATTGACTTACATGCCAACCATATGGATCAGGGGGGATTGATGGCGGAATTTGGTAGTGGTAGTTATAGAAGGGATCTAGCATTCCTCGACTTTGACCATAACCATAATCATTTGATGATTGTCCATCAAATTGTGTCCATGAGTTTTCACTTGATTCAGTTGATTGCATCCCATAAGGAAAGGAATATGTTGGATAAGATATTGTCAAATTTTGCCCATAAGATATTGTAATTGTTTGGAGTCACGGATTGCTTGTCGCATTGCTGCACGTTCCTCAGGACCCATGTCATCGTCATCAGCATACACTTCGTCATCACTATCATCTTGTGAGCCAATTACTTCTCCACGAAGCTCTGCTCGGATCCCCTCCATCATATGTTGTTTCTTCGCTTTATCTTTTTGTTTACTCATCAAAAGGGATCTGATGAATTGTTTCACTTCTACTGGTACAGATTCACAACGTTGCACGTTATTTCCAGGATCTAGGCCGCTGAGGTGGTATTTAAGGCGTGTTACTCCACCACTTTTTATCGTAATCCGGCAGTATTTACATATGCTACCATTTTTGTTACCGGGGAGTTGCTCTCCATGTTCCCATGCGGGATCACGTTTACTTCCGCCACTAGCCATTGAATTTTTTCCAATGAAAGCTCCTTCACAAAAATCGAATAAAGTTAAAAATTAAAAATATAAGCATAGTAAATATTAATAAATAAATATCTTCATTTATTCATAAGTCGACCCTAAATTTGCGTCTGGAGATAACAGATCTGCAGGGACTTGGGTTAACTTAAAATTTTAATCTCCTATATGATGTATGAGTGTATCAAGATAATACTAATTACAAATAATCAAAACAATAAAATTAACCATAAGAACGGAATATTTAATAATACTAACATTACTAAGTAACCACTTATCAAAGTCTATTACTAATTAACTATTACTAGCCTTTCTGCACGCGCGATGCGCGTGCGAAAAAGCCGCGCTCGCGCGTGCGTTTAAACATTTTTCGATAAATACGTTGAACATATACACAATTTTCTCTTTGTCGTTGTGGTTCAAATATTCTTTAAATAAAAAAAATTTATAAAAAAATCTTGTAAATTAACTAACTCTCACGCATGCAATAGACATAAACTACTACGTCGTATTTTGCATTAATATGAAAATATATAAAATTTTGATGGCTGGAACCCAGTGGGAGTCTAGACCATCACGCCTTTAAATAATTTTATTATAGTAACAAATTTCCACAAAAATAAAAATAAATCAAAAGAAAGTCTATAAATTCAATGTGCTCCATTCAACTCCATCTCAGCCATCCATTTGTCAACTGTCGTTGTTGAAACTACAAATTAAGAGTAACACAAAAATAAAGATAACATAAGATAGTGTATCAATATATTTTCACTTTATATATGAAAAGATCTTTGATTTGCGATCTTTACCATGAACGCAGATAATTCAGTTATTGCACTACTCCTACTTCAATTATCTGAAGAGCTCTGAAGTTAACAAAAAGTGTTAAAGTCATTCAACTAAGTATGCCAATTAAATCAATCCATTTAAATAAATTACCTCAATATTTTGCTTCAACTTTTCAACACACTTGATGTTCCACTGTATGTGGAAATAAAAATTATTGTCAGGAGAGTTCAGAATGGTGAAGTATCGTGCACAAAAATGAAATGTAACTACCTTAATTAAAAAGTTGTTTTGTTCATGATGCTTTTGCCTTCTGTAAATGTCAATTACAAATTGTAAAATAAAAAGCAAAGAAATTTGTACAAAATATTAAAGGGAAATATATATTAATGATCATCTTCGATACCTAATACGTAAAACATTCCTCATAGTTTGCTTAATGTGATTTATATCATGTTTCATCAACTCCCTGCGTGCGTTTTTGTACCGCCAACTGCAAGAATTTCAATTAGTGACAATAATGTTATTAGTAATACTTAAAGAAGAAAGTAACAAAAAAAAAGGTATGTTTAAGAGTACATACTGTGCTTGCTTCTTTTTCTTCCATTCTTTCAAAATTAATTGGTTGAGATCAACTGTATTAATCTGGACTGATTTTCCCATGCGCCAATCAGATGAGAATAAGGAAACACGCCGCCTGAAGCCCTCGTTTTCTCGTAACTTTTTCATTTGAGGGCATTTATCTTGCAACATCTCTACAATTATGAAAGTAATATACGAAGTTAGAGTTTATTTACACAAAGTAATTATATATATAAAAAAATACCATAATTAATTTCATTAAACCATTGAAGTACCTATGAACATGACATATCATTTGTATTCGAATGAAGTAAAACTTCCTTAAACACAACATTCTTGGTGAATACTCCATCTCTACCCATTATGGAACCTTTTTTAACCAAAACCTTTGTAGTTGACTCCGACACGCCTCTCGACAATGCCACATACAGTTGTCCGTGACTAAAAACATTATCTGGAAGGTAAACACCTACGTGTGGGATAGTTTGGCCTTGAGATTTATTTATGGTCAAAGAGAAGCTCAGCTTGACTGGAAATTGCTTTCTTGTCAGTTTAAATGGTAAGCCCACATTTTCTGAACTGTTTAAACGGATTCTTGGCAGAAAAGCTCTTGTCCCAGCAAACTGTCCTGTTAGAATCTCTGCGTCTATGAGATTTTGGTACGAAGCACGACATAACAATCTAGTACCATTGCACAATCCTAATTTTGGGTCAATATTTCTCAAAAGCATGATTGGAGCACCTATTTTCAATGTTAACTTGTGAGGCGGTAGCCCACCCGTTGTTAGTGAGTTTAGGAACTCCGGTTGGTACAAATTTCGAAAGTCATCTTCAACGGAGTCAAATGAATAAAATGAAATTTCTTCACCGGGAAACATACTGATGATCTTTTCATTCAACATATCTGCATCATCGTTTAAAGGAGTAACCAATGCCCTGTCCACCATGTATTTTGCATCGTTTACATGATCATGCAGATTCGGGAAAACTTTATTAATAAGTTGATTGATAGACTCTTCGCTTCGCCAGGGAACTACCATGCTTTCTGGTAGTCTTATCATTTCGTCATTGATGACTTGTTCACTCCCATCGCTAACACGTAACAGAAATTCTGTAAATTGATGGTCATTTATAGATCTCATATTCTGTTTCAACCTCAATATCTTTGTTTGTCTCCAACACTACTACAAAAACACCTTCAGATGACGCCTTTTAGATGACGCAAAAAAAATAACCGTCATCTGATTGATTTTGAAATAATCAGACGTCGGTTCTAGTTTGTCTGTCATCTGAATCGCTTTTAGACATCACATTTCCTCAGTTTATGAGGAAAACATCCAAAATTTAGTATTGGCAATGGTAGACATCTCAAAAATTCATCGTTCAAAAATTATACTTAATTCAGATGACGGTTGACTGTCATCTGAGGGTTTAGGGTTTCTACCAAGTTATAAGCGGGAAAATTCCCTCCCAAACTCAGCCTAGGTATGCCATCACATTTTCTCAGTTTATGAGGAAAACATCTAAAATTTAGTATTGGCAATGGTAGACATCTCAAAAACTCATCGTTCAAAAATTATACTTAATTCAGATGACGGTTGACTGTCATCTGAGGGTTTAGGGTTTCTACCAAGTTATAAGCGGGAAAATTCCCTCCCAAACTCAGCCTAGATATGCCATCACATTTTCTCAGTTTATGAGGAAAACATCCAAAATTTAGTATTGGCAATGGTAGACATCTCAAAAACTCATCGTTCAAAAATTATACTTAATTCAGATGACGGTTGATTGTCATCTGAGGGTTTAGGGTTTCTACCAAGTTATAAGCGGGAAAATTCCCTCTCAAACTCAGCCTAGGTATGCCATCACATTTTCTCAGTTTATGAGGAAAACATCCAAAATTTAGTATTGGCAATGGTAGACATCTCAAAAACTCATTGTTCAAAAATTATACTTAATTCAGATGACGGTTGACTGTCATCTGAGGGTTTAGGGTTTCTACCAAGTTATAAGCGGGAAAATTCCCTCCCAAACGCATCCTAGGTCTGCCATCAAAAATTGAAAGGTTGAAACATCAGACGACGGTTGCACGTCATCTAATGTTTGGGTGCGAAATTTGTTAAAATTTTGCTTGAAGGCACAGGTTTTGGGATTTTTCCTAGTAGGCTCACTAGAATAATGCACTCAATCAGATGTCGGTTCGACTGTCGTCTGTATTTAGGGCTGAAATTTTAACAAATGGCGGCATTTTTACCTCCAAAAACCAACCAATTTTGGGAAACCTATAGCTAGCGCGCCACACCAACCAATTCACTAAGCCAAAAACCTCAATAGACAATATTCATCAGACAATGCTATACTTTACGCAATGAAAAGTCTACGTATAGTAACTATTTGAAACTATACATTCACTTAAACACTTAGTAAACAAGTTAAGGAACATTAGTGCATATGTTCCGATTTTGAATCTAAAAGTTTGGAAAATCTATTCCAACCGTCAGATATCACCGTTAAGATTAAATACGTGTATGAAAAAAAATCCAACTACATCTGACAACGTTAAAGGCTCGATCGGGACGGTCAACCGGGTGAGTCAAACCTCTAAACGCTTTAAAACGGAAATTGGCCCGTCTAAATGACGTTTTTGGGCCTGATCTTCAACAGAGAATAGTTTCAGATCGATGAGACGCAACTAATCGTATAAAAATTTTCCTCAAAATATTTACCGACCGTCAGGCTACCCATAGGAAAACGGAAGTAAAAAACAGTTAACCGCAACATTCGGCACACAGATTTTGTCGGAATCTTCTCATTTTTCAACCGTAGACGTATTTCAATATTTCGGTCATATCTTATTTAACGACACATTTGCATTTGAAGAGTCTACGTATAGTAACTATTTGAAATTATACATTCACTTAAACACTTAGTAAACAAGTTAAGGAACATTAGTGCATACGTTCCGATTTTGAATCTAAAAGTTTGGAAAATCTATTCCAACCGTCAGATATCACCGTTAAGATTAAATACGTGTATGAAAAAAAATCCAACTACATCTGACAACGTTAAAGGCTCGATCGGGACGGTCAACCGGGTGAGTCAAACCTCTAAACGCTTTAAAACGGAAATTGGCCCGTCTAAATGACGTTTTTGGGTCTGATCTTCAACATAGAATAGTTTCAGATCGATGAGACGCAACTAATCGTATAAAAATTTTCCTCAAAATATTTACCGACCGTCAGGCTACCCATAGGAAAACGGAAGTAAAAAACAGTTAACCGCAACATTCGGCACACAGATTTTGTCGGAATCTTCTCATTTTTCAACCGTAGACGTATTTCAATATTTCGGTCATATCTTATTTAACGACACATTTGCATTTGAAGAGTCTACGTATAGTAACTATTTGAAATTATACATTCACTTAAACACTTAGTAAACAAGTTAAGGAACATTAGTGCATACGTTCCGATTTTGAATCTAAAAGTTTGGAAAATCTATTCCAACCGTCAGATATCACCGTTAAGATTAAATACGTGTATGAAAAAAAATCCAACTACATCTGACAACGTTAAAGGCTCGATCGGGACGGTCAACCGGGTGAGTCAAACCTCTAAACGCTTTAAAACGGAAATTGGCCCGTCTAAATGACGTTTTTGGGCCTGATCTTCAACAGAGAATAGTTTCAGATCGATGAGACGCAACTAATCGTATAAAAATTTTCCTCAAAATATTTACCGACCGTCAGGCTACCCATAGGAAAACGGAAGTAAAAAACAGTTAACCGCAACATTCGGCACACAGATTTTGTCGGAATCTTCTCATTTTTCAACCGTAGACGTATTTCAATATTTCGGTCATATCTTATTTCACGACACATTTGCATTTGAAGAGTCTACGTATAGTAACTATTTGAAACTATACATTCACTTAAACACTTAGTAAACAAGTTAAGGAACATTAGTGCATACGTTCCGATTTTGAATCTAAAAGTTTGGAAAATCTATTCCAACCGTCAGATATCACCGTTAAGATTAAATACGTGTATGAAAAAAAATCCAACTACATCTGACAACGTTAAAGACTCGATCGAGACGGTCAACCGGGTGAGTCAAACCTCTAAACGCTTTAAAACGGAAATTGGCCCGTCTAAATGACGTTTTTGGGCCTGATCTTCAACAGAGAATAGTTTCAGATCGATGAGACGCAACTAATCGTATAAAAATTTTCCTCAAAATATTTACCGACCGTCAGGCTACCCATAGGAAAACGGAAGTAAAAAACAGTTAGGTACTAGGGGTACTGCGGTAAATTAACTCTTATAAACCTACCACATTGCTTCTTCCCTTAACGCAATCATCGGTCCACTACCCCCAAAAATAACACACCCCACAAACCATTCCCCCTTATTAGTTTTCTGTTTTTCACCCTCCCCTCAGATCTAAATCCATCTCCTTCTTCTTCTTCTTCTTCTTCGACCTCTCTCTTTTCTCTCTCTGATATTCAACACTAGAGTCTACTCATCAGAGTCTCAGCCAGAGCCTCACCATCTCCCACAACCAAATCCAGAATCACCGAGCCTTTCTCTTACTCTCTCACCACCGAGGCGGCGCCGCCGCCGGCGGTGTACTCCGGCTTGAGGCCGACGAAGGCTGGGGAGAAGCCGAGGGTGGTTTGTTCCACATCAAACACCGCTGTATTCATATTCCACAGAAACGAACCAAACCAAACCAAACCTCCCGATTTAACCCAAGACACATCTCTCTCTCTCTTACAGCTCACACATAAGAGCCCCATCACCACTCCCATCTCACCATTAATTAAAAAGCTCTATCCCTTTTGGATTTTCCTTAAAATCTAAAACCACCTTCTCCTTCTTCTTTTGCTCTGTTTTTCTTGAATCCAAAGATTGCTTCGTTTTTGACTATGGGCTCTGGCTTCTCCTTCTTCAAGGCAGACCCAGTTGGGTGCTCGCCTCTGCCGGCAAAGACCGGCCTCGGGGACTTGCCGGAGAGTTGCGCGGCGGAGATTATGGGGTACTTGGACCCGCCGGAGATTTGTATGCTGGCCAAAATGAATCGGGCTTTTTGTGGGGCTTCGTGGGCTGATTTCATTTGGGAGGCCAAGTTGCCTAGTAATTATGAGATTATATTGAAGAAAGTTTTCGGTGATGGGTTGGGGAATTTGGGGAAGAGAGATGTGTATGAGAGGCTTTGTAGGCCTAACGCTTTTGATGGAGGAGCCAAGGTGTGTGTTCTTCTCTGTTTTGTTTGGATTGTTTGCGGTTTTGGGTGCTCAGAAATTTAAAAAAGTTTGAGACTTTGGATTGATTTGTGATGTGGGTTTTGATTGGTTTCTGGGAGTAATCAAGGAACAACAGTTTGTTAGTATTCAAAGTTTAGATATTTTGATGTTTTGGGGTTGAAAGGAACATGTATAAATGGTTGACTCTGGATTGTTTTGTGCTTTGGCTTTTTTGTGTGGTGATTGAAATTCTTGTTGTGGTGTATGGTTTGCAGACGGTTTGGCTGGATAAGAGCACAGGATCTGCTTGCTTGTCTATTTCATCAAAAGGTAAATGGTGCACTGTTTACTTTGCATGAGACATATTGTTATACATTATGACTAGATTCTAGACGCTACAAAGGTCTTAGATTTTTATTTTTGCTGTATTTTAGTGTGATTTTGCACACAAAAAATTAAAAATCAAAACTGAAAATGTTAAATATTTCTTGCTCATCTGTTGTGTGTGAATTCCAGTGTCAGGTAATTTTGAACTTATTGTCCAAAACTTTGGTCTTAGACGTCTGTGCTACACTCATCCTATTTTAGCAAATAAGCTAATGACTGAAGTTTCTCAGGAGATTGATTACACAAAGGAAGCTGATAATGCTGAACTATTTGCAAGTAACTTCAAGGACTTGGACTATGTGAAAGTCCCAACAATAGTACGGGAATACACCACCCCACAAGTTTAAGATTTCAGCACTATTGACTCCTGAGCTTGTGGAAATTTTATGTTATTTTTATTGGCTTTTTAAAATCCCTCTGGAATTGCTATTAGGTTCTGACTATGGAATATGTCCCTGGGATCAAAATAAACAAGATACAAGCTTTGGATCAATTGGGAGTTGATCGGCAGAGGTCCAATAGAATTCACTTCCTTAGCCTGTCTGAAATTAATCTAATATGTGTCATCTTTTCATCAATGAGATGCCTCTGATAATCAATCTGTTTTTTCCTCAGGCTGGGACGGTACGCTGTTGAATCATACTTGGAACAAATTCTGTCTCATGGGTTTTTCCATGCTGATCCTGTAAGTCTTTTCTTCTGTTTTTCTTTTTCGTTTCATTCAATTCTCTTTGTCCCAATACATGTTCAGGATATTCATGACAGAATACTATGGAGACATTGTAAACTATCAAATGGTTGACTTTGGAATTGAGCTTACTATTATATACATTAGCATTATATGGAGGCATAATGTGAACACATAATAGCCGTCATTGGTAAGATGTGTGATGGCACTATTTTACGGTTTGCCTTCTGGATAAGTTTTTGAAGTAATGAGTTGTCAGTGTGTTTTAATCACCTAGTGCCATGCAATTTTAGTTCTGAACAATTAAAGCATGTACTGAACAATTAAGAGCGTACTTGGGAAATAATTTATCTATGTGAAGTAAAATTTAGTTAATATTGGAGAAGAAATCTAGTACTTGTGATATTTAATTTTTTGCTTGTTGCAGATTTAGCACTGTTGCATATCTTCAGCAAATATGGTGGTTTGAGGTCGACGGGGAGGTTGAGTTCCCATTTCCAGCCGGGAAATACAGCTTGTTTTTTAGGCTGCAGCTGGGACGGTCTTCTCAGAAGAGGTTTGGTCGCCGTGTTTGCAACACTGAGCATGTCCATGGCTGGGACAGAAAACCAGTGAGGTTCCAGCTATGGACTTCAGAAGGTCAGTAGAACAAAGATAGACTCTGCTGGAAAAAGAGGTCGATATTGACCAAGGGATGAGATTGCAGGCTATCTATTGAAGAACCATGTGAAGCTTTGAATGAGTAACAAGCAGGTTAAATGTTTTGGTATATAGGATGCTCAGAATTCTAGTGGTACCTATAGTATATGGCCAATCCTATTACAGTTATGTGGACTTGAATTGGTCATTTTTTTGCTACTGGCAGCTACAATTGTGATGGAAGAAGTTGATTTTGGTTTTGCTGCCAATGCATGTGTTTTTAGAAGTGATTGTATTACTCATGGTTTAAAACAGATCTAGGTAGAGACATATAAATATGGCAGGTTTATTGAGTACTATTCTACAGTTTTGGTTTATTTGCATGAAATTAGGTTTTATATGTGGAGATGAACCAGTACTGTGGATTTGGTCAGTACTGTTCATTTGGTAACATATCAAATGAACACAAATGACAGACTCAGTCATAAAATAACTGACGTTAGAAACACATTCGTATGACACAAACGAGTGACATCTGAACCAAAATCGTATGACACAAATAATATTATGCAAGACTGACGTCTAAGAGAGCTCAGATGACATACTATATGATAGTGTAAATGACATCTGTTCAAAATTCAGATGACATTCGCCTTGACAATATGACCGACGTTACATTGCACTTTACATGACGGTTTGAGTGTCATCAGGTTACATGCCATCAGACACAAGATGCGCACACCATGAATGCCAACCGTCATCTGAACAACGTACAACCGTCATCCTTAGAAGATGTAAATGACAGTCATTAAAAATGAAAGATGACGTCTGAGAAGATATCACACGACGCTTGCTTTGATATATTAACTGACATAAAAAGTAGCATTAGATGACAGTCGACTGTCATCTCAATATATGCCATTCATCACTGAAAATGCGCACGTAAGTTGGCATCAGTTGGCACCATGAATGTCAACCGTCATCTGAATACACAACTGTAATCCTTATGATCGGTAGATGACAGTTTTTTTTGGGTCTTAACCGTCATCTGAATGCGTTTTAACAGATGACATTGCGATAGATGACAGTTTGGGAGCATATGAGATGACGGTTAAAAACCGTCATCTGAATCGATTTCTGTACTACTGCAAAATGATGATTTGACAATGGAGGCTTGAATTAGTTGAGTCCTCGTTCCTTTAGGAATAACAGGAAGGACTTGACGAAAATCTCCCCCAAATATCATAATTTTTCCACCAAAAGGAAGCTTGACATCCATTACGTCCTGAAAAGTTTGATCAACTGCTTCAAAGATATCTCGATTTGTCATAGGCGCCTCATCCCAGATAATTGCAGTGGAAGCTTGTATCAATTGTGCTAGATCAGATTGTTTACTTATGAAAGACATAGATGTTGCATCTATATTGAGTGGAATCTTCAATCTAGAATGAGCTGTCCTCCCTCCAGGCAATATATTTGCTGCTATTCCAGATGATGCAGTTGCTAAAACTATATGATTCATGCTTCTTAACTTGGCTAGCAACGCACGATATAAATACGTCTTTCCAGTTCCTCCTGGACCATCGACAAAAAATAATGCATTTTCTCTTAGCTCGATTGCAGCCACTATGGTGTTGAATGCGGCCCTTTGGTCATTGTTAAGGCGGTCAATTGCATCAACATCTTCTTGAGGGACAATAACTGAAAGTTCATCCTCAATAGATCTCGGCATTTGTAGACCGTTTTCTGGCTCCCTTGTCATCTCAGGGAGGTCAAAATCTCTAATGCTCTTGTTAAATTGTTGAAGTATCCCGTTTAAATCCCGCAAGAGCCTGTTTCGACTCGCAATATCACCAGATAAAGGGTAATCTTCCACCATAAAAGGAAAAAATTCATCCCATAATGTTCGAACACCGGTTGGCACATTGTACACTAATATTGTAACGAATAATCTCCTCAAAGCTGATGGCATCCGTATTGAGGAGGCCTCCGTCAAACATATTCGAATGCTGTTGTCATTCTCAAGCAAACCTTGGTTCTCTGCTGCTTGTTTGAATGTTGGTTGTGGAACTCCATTAACAGTAAGCAATTCAGCAAATGATTGAGGACCTCTTACATGATTCAAAAGAACACGCATAAAAAATTTCTCACCTTCAGAGGGTGAGACGCTGTATATTCGCCCAATAACCTTCCAATTTCTTATTCTTGCAACCCATTCTTTGTTATCATTATCCCACCTGTAATGTTCAGGAATTTCTCGATACAAATATACCCTTGCATTCTCATCATTTCTATTTAAAGTGAAAAACTCAGTAAGCATTGACATTTGTGGGCGCTCATCAGCCAGAATATCCTCTATAGGTCTTTCAGCATTGAATGTTACTTGTTGCATGTTGGGTAGATGTATTTGTAATCGCTCAACTGTTGGATATACTTTGTTCAATGAAAATTTAAATATTTTCCATAAAGCTTCTGGTGCACACACCCACCTTGCATCAATAAATTGGCTGATTTCATCAAACTCTGGGTTCGATTGCAGCTGAAATGACACTCTGTCAGGACCTTTGTAAATGTATTTATATAAGTACTTGACACTCTTTATGCTCCCACATATTTCAACATTGATGTGACAATTATAGCGCAATAGCAACCATGGGTTGTAGGGAACCACCCAACTGTTATCCACTTTGATATTTCTTCGTCTGCGCAAAGATATCGGTAAAAGACTTCTTCGTCTCTGATACACAGGATACGTGTCGTCCCCTTGCACTGTAAAATTTGCAAACGGTTTTGGGTATCCTTTATTGCAAGTCCCATTTTTCATACATGATTGTCTTGGATCAAGAGGCCCACATGGACCATGGATCATATGTGTACAAACTGCATCATAAAGTCGAGGCTCCTCATTGCAATCTGGTATTTCTGCTCTAACAATGCAGTCATATTCATCGGGGTTGTTAAGCTTGTCATTTTCTTCTAACATAACCAACATGTGAACATGTGGTAAACCTCGTTTTTGAAATTCAATAACGAAAGCATGTGCGGCTACTTTTCCAAGCACCCCCTTTTTTATTATGTCTTCTTTGAATTGCTCTAATTTTGCATGAAATACCCTGGTGACCAAATCAGGACGATCTTGTAGCTCTTGTCCTGGAAGTAGTTGACTTTTAACTTCTTCCCAATTGAGGTTACATGTCATGGTGATAAAAAGATCTGGCCTCCCATATTTCTGGACCAAGGCCATGGCATCTTGATATCGTTGGTACATGTCACGTGGGCTTCCTATAAACGATGATGGTAAAATTGTTCTACGTCCAACGTTACCTAGTAATATATTATGTTACATTTAGTCTCTCTTCAAAAACCCTTATTGCATTGAAATTATAAAAAAAATTAAAAAAAAAAAAAAATAAATCAAACCTGCATTGTTTTCTCCTGCATGTAGAGAGTCTTCAAGTCCCTGACGAACATCTCTCCAAAATTTCTCTTGATTAGTACGAAGCCATCTTATCCGTTGGGATTCAATTTTTACATAATTATCTACAACATATTGTTGTAAGAGACGTCCGCCTCGATGTAGAGGATTTTCATGACCTTGGCGCATCTACAAAATGAAGGTTTTTAAGTAAAGAACATTTTTGTGTTATACACCTTCTAAAACTTGAAGTAGATAGATAACCAACCTGTAACATATATGCGTAGTAGTCGCAACATGTCATTTTCTTGTCATTATTTCCATACGTGTTAATATCCCATCCATATGTCCCGTAAGGCAATAGTAACGGATACTGCATAGGGTCATAATAACCAACCGAGTCTTTGATGTTGGATAATCGTCCGCCTTTTGCTTGTACAATAAAATCTCTTCCATTCGGATTGATGTCATCAGCTCCTACTATGATAGCAGCAACTTGTGATGCAGTTGGTAAACTGTACTGGCGACGATCAGAAGGTTGCTCTCTTATAATGAGTCTACAGTTAGGCAAATCTTGACATTGTCCCAAACTTCTAAATGATTTAACAAATGGATTGTAGTGGTTAAGGATTTCTTGAATTTTTTCAACTGTCCCTCTGTCCAAAACTTCACTTTCAGACATTCTATTCTCAAGTTCATGCTCGGTATCATATATATAAGCCTGCAAATACCGCGGTCTTCTCCCGTCTTCTGGTACCAGACCACCAATTTTATGATATATAGAACCCTGAGCGCGAAAGGTATAAGGTCCACGACCAAGAGTATTAATTCTGTCATCTAGATGTACACCCATTGAAGTGAAAGAGAACACATTGTTGTAGGATCTAATGTTTTGTCTGAATTTTTTGCTCTCATTTGTTTGGTCTGAAAATAGTCGAACCATTTCAGGTGGTGATGGTATTAGACTCAAAACAATATTTCCCATGCAACACAAACTAAAGGTCTCTCGAGGGAATAACCATGCATTGCAATATGGGCATGTTTTGGGTGGGGGCAATTGACAATCTTGGGCACCCATTTGTTCATGGAAATCTCTAGCTGAATTATGTCTAATGCGCTCCCGTCTCATTCGCGGTACATGGTGAATGTTGTTTTGCGCCTCATGACTCCTTGCACGTGCATTGACATTATATTGTTCTTCACCAGTAATCACGACTTGAATGTAGTTGGTAGCTCGGTCATCATTATGCATGACCGCATTCTCACTATGTTCTTCATCTCTATTTAAGGTAGAATTAGGTAACTCTGGATATCAATGAAAGTATTTAGTTTTATTGAAAGTTGTTTCTACAAATAACACACAATTTAACGACCATTGAATTCAATAAATTATGCTCACCAGAGCTAGCAGCATTCTGAACATTTTCATCATTTGCACGTGCCCCATTTGAACGGGCTAGCTGTCTTATGTGAGTTAATCGAACTCGTGAATGTACATGTTCTTGGTTGTTGGA
Organism: Potentilla sterilis; assembly: GCA_963682095.1. NCBI lineage: Eukaryota > Viridiplantae > Streptophyta > Magnoliopsida > Rosales > Rosaceae > Potentilla > Potentilla sterilis. Next base: position 60,784,867 of record OY821754.1, read on the forward strand.
ATTTGATGAAATTCTCCAACTTAAGACTTGATTGTCAGTTACTCCTATCAAACAAATAAATTAATTATAGGTATCAGTAGAAAACTCTAGACACAGGTATAAATATTGTGTTTTTTATTTATTTATTCACGTTTAGCTAACCATAGCGAGCAGAATCCTCGACTACTCCATCAGTTGCATGTGATAGAGTTGAACGGGGTATTTGTCTTATGTGAGTCAATCGAAATCGGGAATTGTCTCGCTCTTGGTTGTCAGAAATTGATGAAATTATTGAGCTTGTGCCCACATTGTCATATCCTGTTTTTGACACAATTAATTACAATTGGTATTTTTTGCTAGTTATTATGACATAATTTGGTAATTATACTCTAGCAAGGAAATTTCTATCAGTGGAAAACGGATAATATATAGAGATTGTAGCATTTCATTAAAAGATTTTAGTATAATAAAAGAAAGTATATATGGAAAAGAATTAATACCTGGATTTTGTTCAATCATATTAGTTGGCTCATTTTCCACTGTCGGTTGTTTTCCTTGAACTATTGCTAGACGTCGTGCCAAATATGCGTCATGTTCTGAAGAACTCATTTTTTCTCTCCTTAGTGCTTACCTTATTAAACAGTGCCTTAACTGTAAATTCAGAAATTAAAATTAAACAAATAAATGGTAGAAACAAATTGCCCAAACTATTTCATTGCAATTAATAGGGTGGAAAATGTAATACTAAACAGAAAATGTAATATTAGTTGGCTTACCAATATTTGCATTGCCCTCCTCTTTTTGGTTTAATTTATTCGTTTATTTACAACAAAAAAAAACATTAAGAAAGTACGATATCGAACACATTAAACACGCTTGGCATTTAGGTTTTCCTTCTCCAATGGCCTAGCTTTTTTGCTCTAATCAAAATCATCCAAAACCACATCCATTAGCTTGTATCTTTAGACATATCTAAACAAATCAAGAATACCCCAAAACCGTAACCTTATTAAAATCTATCATATATTGAAGATACCTTAAAAAAAAAAAAAAAATATCTCAAATAACAGGAAAATGAACTCTCGAAAGTATGACAATGGTAACAAAAAATAAGGTGAATCTACAATCTTGATATAAGCCTATTTTGATATAGAAATTGTGCACTTGGGAGAGTTATTAAATTTAGGTTAATGCAAAAGGAAAACGGGATAGCATAGAGCAATGATTAACGTTACCAATTCCAGCAAAGGTGCATCGTCACTGTTTGACAGAAAACCATTAACTCCAAAAAAAACTAAAACACAAAAAATTTATACACAAACCTCAAAAGTGCATCTGAAAAAAAAAAATTGATAATGATATATCCTCATCTAGTCCTCTCTAACGTACGACTTGATAATTGTCTGCCAAATTGAATTACGTATCCACATGAGAAGATGGTGAACAATGATATACGTACGTAAACCATACCTTTTTAGATCAAGAATACCCCAAAACCGTAACCTTATTAAAATCTCTCATATATTGAAGATACCTTAAAAAAAAAAAAATATATCTCAAATAACAGGAAAATGGACTCTCGAAAGTATGACAATGGTAACAAAAAATAAGGTGAATCTACAATCTTGATATAAGCCTATTTTGATATAGAAATTGTGCACTCGGGAGAGTTATTAAATTTAGGTTAATGCAAAAGGAAAACGGGATAGCATAGAGCAATGATTAACGTTACCAATTCCAGCAAAGGTGCATCGTCACTGCTTGACAGAAAACCATTAACTCCAAAAAAAACTAAAACACAAAAAATTACACAAACCCCAAAAGTGCATCTGAAAAAAAAAAAATTGATAATGATATATCCTCATCTAGTCCTCTCTAACGTACGACTTGATAATTGTCTGCCAAATTGAATTACGTATCCACATGAGAAGATGGTGAACAATGATATACGTACGTAAACCATACCTTTTTAGATCAAGAATACCCCAAAATCGTAACCTTATTAAAATCTCTCATATATTGAAGATACCTTAAAAAAAAAAAATATATATCTCAAATAACAGGAAAATGGACTCTCGAAAGTATGACAATGGTAACAAAAAATAAGGTGAATCTACAATCTTGATATAAGCCTATTTTGATATAGAAATTGTGCACTCGGGAGAGTTATTAAATTTAGGTTAATGCAAAAGGAAAACGGGATAGCATAGAGCAATGATTAACGTTACCAATTCCAGCAAAGGTGCATCGTCACTGCTTGACAGAAAACCATTAACTCCAAAAAAAACTAAAACACAAAAAATTTATACACAAACCCCAAAAGTGCATCTGAAAAAAAAAAAATTGATAACGATATATCCTCATCTAGTCCCCTCTAACGTACGACTTGATAATTGTCTGCCAAATTGAATTACGTATCCACATGAGAAGATGGTGAACAATGATATACGTACGTAAACCATACCTTTTTAGTTAGATGTTCTATTGGTGAACTTCTGCATGCTTGAGGAAATTGTCTTCTTCTCCCGAATAACTGGTTTATGCACTGAGCAGAAGAGAGAGAAACCGTATTTGCAAATCAGATGTTGCTAAACCTGGGAGAAGGAGAAGATTAGACGTGGGAGAACAAAACTTCTTCTAGGTTTTCTATTGCTTTAGTTACTGTTTTACTCTTTTTTTATTTAGTTTATATGTTGTGGATTTAATATTAAGAGGGGTAGTTGGAGTGAAAGAGTGTTTGACAGTTCCAAAAGTCAAATTGGCTTAATATATAGAGATATATAGAGATAACAAAAAATTGTATAGCAGATCCATTTCTATATGATCAAGACTAACGACAATGTTGATAGAACAAAACTCATTTGATGGACACCATGACTGAAGTTTCATTGCCAGTTAATGCATGGCATAAAATAATTAAACAGCCAAGCACATAGAAACTGTATGTGAAAACGAAGTGTTTCCCAAAACTGGTAAATGCAAGTTATGCAACAGTTGAGTGCCAAATCAAAAAAAGAAAAAGACAAAATTATTGGACTAAAATGAACTATAAGCACAATTACAGATAAAATATAAATGTAGCTGAATAATCTCTATATATTAATCTAAAAATAGAAGATAACTACCTATATAACTGTATTGACCACTGTAAATACTGGTTTAAAACACACATGAATCATACTCAGCAGTACCAACTAAGATCCATCAAAGAACAACACCCATAATTGCCAAAAACAGAAACACAAAGAAATAAAAAAAAAATAGAGGAATCGTTGTTTAAAAACCTAAAATCGTTACAACATATTATACTGTGTTTAAAAACCAATAAAAATATTTAAAAAAAAAAATCAAGAACGTTTGCTCAGTTGTGCAATCCCTAATCTTCAATCAGGATTGTTTGTAGGAACATATATTATACAGTTATACTATGTCAGAAGAACCCAATTCCAGAAACCTTAAAATCAGAAAAGAAGAATCCCAAATTAAAAGTAAATCAATGATAACCCGCTAACCATCTGTAATCAAAATCCCAGAAAAAGAGAAGGTGACCAAATTGAATTATTAATCGCTTAAGACATACTGATCAAAGGAATGAAGAGAGCCAAATTCCTTAAGCGAACGATGGCAAAGGGAGACAGAGCAAATCGATACAATCAAAACAAAAGTAATTGAAAATCAAATACCCAGAACGTGGTATTCTTTTTGTTTCTCTGATGAAAACCCAATAATTTTGATTTCTCTTCGCTCTAACTGACCCGAGAAGTAAAAGAAAGTAAAAGCTTACCCTTTTCTTTGTCGATTGAAGTGTATGATCATGAGAAGCGTATGAGGATTCAATCCCAAAGGGGAGAACGTCTTTTGCACGGTCTAGAGAATGCAACTCCTAAAGTTTTTGACAGAAGAGGAGTTTTTGATAAAGGAGAGAACGTGCAACCCGTTACTATGAGATCCTTTTTACTGTTTTATTACTGTTTTAGCCTTCTTTTATTTAATTATGCTTTTAGAAGATTAATATTAAGAGGGACATTGTAGGTATCAGTTGTTTGGCAGTTTCATAAGCCAAATTGGCTTAATATATAGAGATAGCATGAGAGCATAAAATTGAGATCAATGCATGAGCTAAATACGAAGGAGAGAATGAGATATAGAAGTAGTGAATTGAAGTAACCGGAGAAGAAAGAAAAGATGAAAGTGTAAGAAAGCATTTGCAATTGAGATTATTTATAGGAAAAAAATTTGTTTTGTAGTTATAAAATTTCCAACAAGCACATAATTGATAGTATGAAAAAATAGAGTATAAGAGGTGCGGAACACGTAAGACATAACCATATCTTTACCAAAACAAATAGTTTGATTTTTTATAGGACATAATTTGTCATTTTCATTTTTTTCAGATTTCAGTAAACATATTATATAACTAGTAAGATGAAGATATTGAACAAGAAATGAGTTCAGCTCAATTGACTAACTCATTAATTTTATCATACAAGCTGAGAGGTGAGGGGTTCGAATCTCACTTCACCCCCAAATTTGTGGGTTTTTAGCAGGCCGACACGCGTCAGTGCAAGTGGAGAGAGGGTTTTTGGCAGGTCGATACTCGTCAGTGCAAGTGGAGAGAGTGCGTCAGTGGCCGACATGCGTCAGTACAAGTGGAGAAAGTGCGTCAGACAATAATGTTTCGCCGAATTTTGAAAATATCGCGAAATTTCGAATCTTTCGCACCAGAAAAGGAAAGAATGAGTAGGAAATTTCGCTGACCCAAAAAACGAAATTTTCGCCGTTATTTCGGCGAAAAAATCGAAATTTCATACTTTGTGCCAAAGTGTTGACTTTTATGTAAACAACAACTTTCCGTATTTCCTTATTTGAAGTTGGCCTTCGACGACCGTATCCACCCGTATAAAACGACAGCCCATAGAAATTGACCCTTGACCTTTCACTAAACCAAACCACTGCGTTTCTCTGCTTCCCTTGTGCGCCCGCCGCAAGTAAGAGCCGCGAGAGTAGTAGGTAGGGGTCGTCAACGGGCCGGGCCGGGCCCAGTCCGGCCCATTTATAACGGGCTTGGAGCGGGCCGGGCCGGACTTTATAATGTAATTTAAAAATAGCGGGCCGGGCCGGGCCGGGCTTTTTAAAAATTTCTAGGATCCAAGCCCTTCAATATACGGCGGGCTTAACGGGCTTTTGCGGGCCGGGCCGAATAGCCCACGGCGGTTTGAGGCCGGGCCGGGCTTTAATTAAAATAAATAAATATCCGATATTATTTTTCAAAAAAGGTTTGGAACCCGGTTCATAACCGGGAGGCTCATCCCCACGCCTATATATATATATATATATATATATATATATATATTGTCATATTAAAATACAATCATAACAAATTCAATCATAACAAATACAATCATAATAAATACAATCATAACAAATATGATGAAATACAGTGATGGTAAAAAAATCACTTAAATCCGACAAAATTAGAACCCCGATCGGTGCGGTCAACCTTATTTAAACTTATATCTCTCTATGGGGAGTCATAGTATCGGGAGGTAAACGTTCCCAGATTTTTACATGGCTGATTACGACTCATTTATTTAAGAGTTTAATGTTTGGAAGAGTCGACAAAACAAAATCATCTAAAGGTACCTAATAGCGTTTACGTGTGATAAGTTTTATGAAAATATGGTTGACCGTTTCGATCGAGCATCGAACGTTCACGAAACGAGATGATTTTTCTCCTCTACTCATATTTAACTATAACGATCACATCAGACGGTCAAAATTTTTATTTTGTGAATTTAGTCATTATAATGACAACATACTTACTAATGCGGTATAACTTGATTAGTAGATTATACTCAAGTGTACAACTTTTCGAAACAACTATATAAAAGAAGTCAAATTTTGAAAAATTTTATGAAATAGAATTTGATCGTTATGATGAAATACGGTGATGGTAAAAAAATCACTTAAATCCGACAAAGTTAGAACCCCGATCGGTGCGGTCAACCCTATTTAAACTTATATCTCTCTATGGGGAGTCATAGTATCGGGAGGTAAACGTTCCCAAATTTTTACATGGCTGATTACGTCTAATTTATTTAAGAGTTTAATGTTTGGAAGAGTCGACGAAACAAAATCATCTAAAGGTACCTAATAGCGTTTTCGTGTGATAAGTTTTATGAAAATATGGTTGACCGTTTCGATCGAGCATCGAACGTTCACGAAACGAGTTGATTTTTCTCCTCTTCTCATATTTAACTATAACGATCACATCAGACGGTCAAAATTTTCATTTTGTGAATTTAGTCATTATAATGACAACATGCTTACTAATGCGGTATAACTTGATTAGTAGATTATACTCAAGTGTACAACTTTTCAAAACAACTATATAAAAGAAGTCAAATTTTGAAAAATTTTATGAAATAGAATTTGATCGTTATGATGAAATACGGTGATGGTAAAAAAATCACTTAAATCCGACAAAGTTAGAACCCCGATCGGTGCGGTCAACCTTATTTAAACTTATATCTCTCTATGGGGAGCCATAGTATCGAGAGGTAAACGTTCCCAAATTTTTACATGGCTGATTACGTCTCATTTATTTAAGAGTTTAATGTTTGGAAGAGTCGACGAAACAAAGTCATCTAAAGGTACCTAATAGCGTTTTCGTGTGATAAGTTTTATGAAAATATGGTTGACCGTTTCGATCGAGCATCGAACGTTCACGAAACGAGTTGATTTTTCTCCTCTACTCATATTTAACTATAACGATCACATTAGACGGTCAAAATTTTCATTTTGTGAATTTAGCCATTATAATGACAACATGCTTACTAATGCGGTATAACTTGATTAGTAGATTATACTTAAATGTACAACTTTTCGAAACAACTATATAAAAGAAGTCAAATTTTGAAAAATTTTATGAAATAGAATTTTATCGTTATGATGAAATACGGTGACGGTAAAAAAATCACTTAAATCCGACAAAGTTAAAGCCTCGATCGATGATATGTTTACTTCGTGATTTTTAGACTATAATTTAAAATTTTTAAAAATATTAATATAATAATTATGTTTAACGAACTTAAATGATAAAATAGATGAGTTTAATAAAAAAAGATGATCTATATTGTGCTAGTGAAGTGTGAATATCCATTAAAGTGTGTGAAAATGAAGATCTAATTAATATATTAATGTGTCAAAAATATAAAATAACTGTATATGGGGGTAACTTATTCTTTAATTATTGATGTATGGATTTTAACGGGCTTTACGGGCCGGGCTTTTACGGGCTTTTGATTGAGCGGGCTTGACGGGCTCTTAATGGGCCGGGCTTACGGGCCGGGCCGAGTTTCTAACCCCTAAACTAAGCCCGGCCCTCTACCCACCGGGCCCGGGCTTAAGCGGGCTTTTAGACGGGCCGGGCCGGGCTTGAAGTCCATCGGGCTTGCGGGCCTCCATCGGCCCACTTGATCCGTGGGCTTAATGATGACCCCTAGTAGTAGGTACCAACTGTAGCGGCACTCAAACCACATCAAACCACGTGCACATTTCCTCGCCTAAACCAAAACCACCGCGAATCTCCCCCCCACGCGCGCGCATACTCGCGTGCCTCCAACGCTTCCCCCTCCCCCTCGAAAATCACCACCTCCTTCTAAACCTAACCGCCCCAGATGCCGCCACGTGGAAATACTTTTCTGTTTGTAATTAAAAATCTCAAGTGAGAGCAAAAGAGCAACAAATAAAGAAAAGAGCATACTCTGATTTCTGAGGAAGAGGTCAAGTTCTCTTTCTCCTTCTTCTTCTTCTCCACGCAAAACTCAAAAGCTCTCTTGCTCTGTGTACCAGTCTGCTCTGTGATTCGGTAGCGAATCGAAAATGCATTCGAATCATCTTCTCCTCGAGGAGCCGATTAGGATGGCCTCGATTCTCGAGCCTTCCAAGGCGGTGAGGATTCTTCAATCCCTAATTTCAATTTTTTTTTTTTTTGGATCTATTGCTAGATTCGATTCGATATGATATGATTTTGTTTTGCAGAGTTTTTTCCGGCAATGACGAAGATTGTGGGGACGCTGGGGCCGAAATCGCGATCTGTGGAGGTCATCTCGGCTTGCCTCAACGCTGGAATGTCCGGTATGTGATTTTCAATTGGTTTGTTTTGATTTGGTATGGAGATTTGAATGAGTGGTTTAGGTTTTGATGGTGTGGATTGCAGTGGCCCGATTCGATTTCTCGTGGGGCGACCCTGAGTATCATCAGGAGACTTTGGACAATCTCAAGGCCGCTGTTAAGAGCACTAAGAAGCTCTGCGCGGTATGAATTTCATTTCGGAATCATTCAACTATTTAAATTCGAATTTCATGCATGTTTTTTTTTTTTTAAATTTATAGCACTTTGGATTTAATCTTTGTGTACTAACATCAGTTTGAAGAAGGAGTTCCTTTGAAGAATATTTGTAATCATTTTCCTAGTGGAATGAATAAATGGAAGGTGGGAAACTGATTGCGTGATGTTATTGTTTGGCTATTTGGTTACAGGTTATGTTGGACACTGTGGGACCCGAGTTGCAGGTTGTAAACAGAGGTGAGAAGATCATTGAACTTAAGGGAGATGGTTTGGTTATTCTGACCCCTGACAAGGGACAAGAGCCATCTTCCGAGCTTCTGCCCATCAATTTCGATGAATTGTCAAAGGTGTGTGGCATAAGCTGATTATGTTTGTTTTATCACGAGGTCTATAGTTTTGCTTCTAATTAAACTAGATGGACTTATAAAAGTGCGCTTGTTCATAAGCTGATTATGTATAAGTTCGCCAGATGTGCATAACCTGTTAATTGCACAACATATTTTTTAGGTGCTTGAAATTTATGGTTTTACTGTTAAAAGTGTAATACTGCAATGTCTTTCAGTAGTCATCTTCTCTTTAAGATATATGGGATTGTTCTTTTTACCTCTTAGTTTGGTTGAAGGCTGCAAATATTACTTTTGTCCTTACCGAAATCAGATATGCAAATATTACTGTCTTCAGTGTAATACTGCAATGTATTTCAGTAGTCATATTTTTTTAACACGTCAATCTTTAAATGGTTTTGTAGGCTGTGACGAAGGGAGATACTGTTTTCATCGGCCAGTACCTCTTCACTGGAAGTGAAACTACGTCTGCATGGTTGGAGGTAAAATAAAATATAATTCAGAGATCAGTTTAAATCTTCCTTTTATAAATCGCCCCTCCCTAAATCTGAAAAAGTCCTTTCTCCTTGAAATAAACCCAAATTAGAGCATGTAACAATTTGTTGTAGTTTTCATATAATATGCTAGCCTTTCTGCGCATTCTCGCGCTTGTGCAAAAACCGCTGCAATTGTCAATGCCATATTAATATCTGAATCAGTAATACTGTTTATCCATGAGTATTTTTTTTATATTTTTTCTGGTACAAACTGTTTCTCCTATGATTTTCATTAACTAATACTATTTCCTTTAAAGTGTTCTTAACTTTACTTCAAAATGTTTCACCCAAGGTCATGTTGCGGGACTCTTGCTTTCATATAGCACTATAGAGTAAAGGCTTTAATACAAGCATTCACAGTATATATCACTATGACAACCTTTCTACACGATCATTTGCAAATTGATAGGTTATACATTGCTGATTACTTTGAATTGATGGTCAGGTTTCTGAAGTTAAAGGAGAGGATGTCGTTTGTGTAGTAAAGAACTCCGCAACATTGGCTGGTTCTTTGTTCACTTTGCATATCTCTCAAGTTCATATTGACTTGCCTACCCTTTCTGATAAAGATAAGCAGGTAAGATAATCGCATATTGGGGAGTAGTTGAGCATGATTAAGACTCTCTTAGTACTTTAGCTTGCTACCTTGGCTTATTTTCTGACTGTATGAATTCATTGCTCCTCCAGGTTATCAGTAGTTGGGGACTTCAAAACAAAATTGATTTCCTTTCACTGTCATATACTCGACATGCAGAAGATGTTCGGCATGTGAGTATCCTTCCTAGTTCCATACCCTGTATTAAGTTTCACCTTAATACTGTATGACCTTTTAGCTCTTGAATATATTTGTTAACCTGGTTTACACTTTGATGCAGGCCCGTGAGTTCCTTTCTAAGTTGGGTGACCTCAGTCAGACACAAATATTTGCTAAGATTGAAAATTTGGAGGTGAAGATTCATCTTTTTTCAATTTACTTTCTGCTTTGTATAATACCTATGTATTTATATGAAATTTCTTCTTTACAATAGGGATTAACTCATTTTGATGAGATTCTACAAGAAGCTGACGGTATTATCCTATCCCGTGGAAATTTGGGCATAGACCTGCCACCTGAGAAGGTTAGTTTCCCTTGCGACCTGCAACAACTTAATTTTATGTTATTTATTGATTTATTTTATTAAGTCATTAAATTTCCCATGTCATTTGCAGGTGTTTCTATTTCAAAAGGCTGCCCTTTACAAGTGTAACATGGCTGGAAAGCCTGCTGTTGTTACTCGTGTTGTGGATAGTATGACCGACAACTTGAGGCCAACTCGTGCAGAAGCAACTGATGTTGCGAATGCTGTATTAGATGGTGAGTTACTACTTGACTCAATCTTTGCCTTGGGGATACCTATTTGAGGCCCATTAAATGACTTTTAAATGTTTTATGCTATCTGGTTTTATGTATAGTTGTTGCTAGTGTCATTTTATTTTGTATTTTATTCTCTGCCAATTTTTGCTAAAAATAATCCATTGACAGGAAAGTTTGTTAATCTGTTTGCTTGACCAAATTTTTTGTGCGTGCAGGAAGTGATGCAATTCTTCTAGGTGCTGAGACTCTTCGTGGGTTATACCCTGTTGATACCATTTCTACTGTTGGCAAAATTTGTGCTGAGGTTGGTATTTTCATCATTTTTCGCATTTCATTTCTCAGTTTTGATTTGATAGCTCTCCGTATTAAGATTGAGGATAACTTGCTGTGAAAGATCTATCAGAAGTAGCATGGTCCTAGACTCTAGATTGCATATAAAAAACAATTCTTATCTATGCAGGCAGAGAAGGTCTTCAACCAGGACTTGTATTTCAAGAGGACTGTCAAATATGTTGGAGAGCCAATGACACACTTGGAATCTATTGCATCCTCTGCGGTATTGACTTTATAAGCCGCACCTTCAATATTTTTCTTCTGATGACTCTTCCTTGCTTTCTCCCATTCGTTAGTTTGGTATCTTGAATAGCCAATGTTTGATTTGTCTAGGTTCGGGCAGCCATAAAGGTGAAGGCATCTGTTATCATTTGCTTTACTTCTTCAGGACGGGCTGCAAGGTATGTAAACCGACTATTTTGTTGTGTTGAAAGTATGAATCATATGTTTGTTGCAGGATAAATATGAGTTATCTATAGAGTAGAAAACATATTGTTTGGGGAATCTAGTGTACTAAGCTGTAAATTCAGCTTTGATGAGAAAGTAAAAATATTAAGAAACGACAAAAAGAAACCAAAAGGAAAGTATAGAAGCTACAAGCTTCATATCAGTAGGGTTTTAGGCATTACTTCCAAAAGCGTTCGGCATCACACACCTGGAGAGAAGCAAAAGCTTTTTAATTTCTCTTCAATCGTTGAGTCCTTAATATAGTCTGAAAAAAGAACCTAGCAAACACAGGTACTCAAGTACCCTCAAGAGAAATACGCTAGACACCTAACGGTGACAACATAAGGAGATAATGTTTCTAACAAATCGAGTTATGCATCTATTTATTTGTTAATGTTCACAACTACCCTAAAGGATTCTTTGTTGTGCAGACTGATAGCTAAGTACCGACCTACAATGCCAGTTCTTTCAGTCGTCATCCCCCGGCTCAAGACAAATCAACTGAAATGGAGTTTTACTGGAGCCTTTGAGGTTTGCCCTTGACTATGACCTCTAGCTCACTTAAAGCTTCCATCACAATGCATTTTAGATTACTTTTTAAAAATTTTCTTCTTGTTTGCATGTTGATAACTTGATACTTAAAGTTGACGAGAATGCCTTTGAATTCTTACAAGAAATTATTTACCTCCATTTTTAGCATCTAATTATAATAAAAACAAGAAAAACAAGATGATAAGCTCATGAAAATTCTAGGTCTCATGCAGATTTTAACGTTGACGTTAATGCTCAGGTTTACTTTTGTTATCTCAACATGCATCAACTCTTCCTATATATGGGCAACAAGTTTTTCAAATCCAGAAGTGTAGTTGTGATGAATTAAATTGACTTGATGCACAACTTCCAGTGTTTTCAGACATGGGCAAAACTTGGTTCCTGTGACTGTTACTTTGCTGTAGAACGTTGAAACTTCTGAAAAGAAGTTTGCATTGCTTTTACTTGAGTTATCTTTCTTAACCTTTTCCCCTTTTGTAAAACCCAATGTGCAGGCAAGACAATCACTCTTAGTGAGGGGTCTTTACCCTATGCTTGCTGATCCTCGACACCCTGTAAGTATTTTTCACATTGACTTGATACTTTTTCTTCATTTTCTTTATTGGTGGGTTTGAATTAAAAAAAAAATTACGTATGGATTCTGCTCGTTAAGTCTGAACTAGTCTCATACAATATACATGTTTCAGCCAGTACTGACTACTTTTGAAGGCCAACTCTTGATTTTAGTCTCTCCCTATATTGTTTGATGCATCACATAGATAGTTTATTGTTTTATAGTGATTGGAACCTTACACGTTTCCCACTCACCTGGCTTCATCCCTGTGCGTCAACATAAGAGTATTGTTTTATAGTAATTAGAGCATCTGTAGCAAATAATTGCAGTTCGGTATTAGTTTTGGCACCCTAGGGTTCTTAGCTCAATAGTATCCAGTTCTGTGATTGTCAAGCCTTGAGTACTAATACCGCCTTTGCTGTCTGCTTTTGTGCATCTGATGGGTTTGACTATCTGTGTACAGTAACCCCATAGGCGGAGAGTAATATCTGGTTGTCTATTAGAGAGGCCTTACTATATTCCCGCTTGGTTTTCTGCTACTTTTCTCTCATCTCGGATTCTATCTTCCTATATGGCTTCTGATGTCATTTAATCTTATACTAAATTTCAGGCTGAGTCTACCAGTTCAACAAATGAGTCGGTTCTAAAGGTTGCTCTTGATCATGGAAAGGCATCTGGAGTTGTAAAGTCGCATGACCGAGTAGTTGTTTGCCAGAAAGTTGGTGATGCCTCTGTTGTCAAGATTATTGAGCTCGAAGATTAGAATCCTTCTTACCCTATAATTTCCCTTTTTTAACTATTGGGGGGAAGTGAACCGATCCCTTGTTACCTGCCAGGTTTATATCTCCAGGTTTTGGAGACTTGCTTATTGATTTGACTTCTATGAAGGGTTACACACTGAGGCAACTATAGTCATCGATCTACAATTAAAGGGTCTATGTTGCCTATGATCCCATTTTGTGTTTACATATCATAGCCAGTCAAGTCTCCAATAAAAATGATGCTTTTTGTGATCTGAGTTTGTCACTAAAATTGTTTATATGCTAGAATTCCATCTTAAATTTTCTTGAGCCCTCTCCTGTTAAAACAAGGCTTGTTTGCTTTCTTCGGGAGTTTCAGGGGAGCAGGTTAGAGAGGAGATTGGTCAGTAAGCTAATTAGTAACCCAAATTGGCAAATTGTAGAGAAACTACAACTGGTAATGAATAACAAATTTTATTCCTTTTTTGAATCAATACTGTCGACCATTTATTGAAATGAAGAAAAATTGAAGAAATACAAAGTTCAGCTTCAATTGCAGTTTGAAGAAAGAAAGCAGCAGAGGAAAATAACACATGCAACCTCCCGAGCATTGATGTATTAATAGCAAAATGATCAGCTATAGCAAACTCCAAGCCTTCTTACATGCCAGCACCTCTGCGTGCTCAGCGGACAGTAAATCCCAAGCCAGACAAGCTCCCCAAGCCAGCATCGTACCTGAATCAAGTTGAATATAATACGATTTGAGAGAATAATTTTCTGATATCTATTCATCTCACATTGGAGGCTATATAAAGAGGATACAAGATGTACTACAATCCTACTTGCTTGGTACTACCATATACTACATATACCGAATAAGTAAGTACTAACTACCTAATTTACATTCCTAAATTACATGACTCACGCTAACACTCCCCCTCAAGTTGGCGCATACACATCAACCATGCCAAACTTGCAAAGTGAGTAAAAGACCTTCTTAGACACTCCTTTTGTGAGTACATCTGCAAATTGATCTTCTGAAGGAACAAAAGGAAAGCTAATGATCTTAGCATCTAACTTTTCATTTATAAAGTGACGATCAACCTTCACATGTTTAGTACGATCGTGATGAACTAGATTCTGTGATATATCAATAGCTGCTTTGTTGTCGCAATATAACCGCATCGCATTTGACGACTTAATACCCAAATCACGTAGCAGATTTCTCAACCACAACAATTCACACTCCATGAGCCATACCTCTATACTCAGCCTCAGCACTAGATCGAGCCACAACCTTCTGCTTCTTACTCTTCCATGTAACCAAATTACTTCCCACAAAGGTAAAATAACCTGATGTCGACCTTCTATCTGTAATATTTCCAGCCCAATCTGCATCTGTGAAACCACTAACCTCAAGAATGTTGTTGTGTTTAGAGAACATTACTCCTCTTCCTGGAGCTGACTTCAAATATCTTAAAATTCTCACAACAGCATCCATGTGATCCACACTTGAATTATGCATGAACTGGTTTACTACACTTACTGCATATGCAACATCTGGTCTGGTATGTGCCAAATAAATCAAGCATCCAACTAACCTCTGATAACGAGTCTTGTCGGTAGGGACTTGATCAGGATACTCTGTTAATCGATGATTCTGCTCAATATGAATGTCGATAGGTGTGCAATCTAACATACATGTCTCTGTCAACAGATCAAGAATGTACTGTTGAGATATAAATCCCACATGGGAAAATGGGACATAGCCTGTGGGTTTATAAGGGTTTGGGCTACTCCATCTATTGCCAATTGGTTTTGGATTGGAACCCAAGACTACTTTATCATAGTATCAGAGCGGGTAACCCACGTGTGGGCTTGAAAGTTCGCCACACAGACTCCACGTCACCCAAATAGTTGTTCACGTGTATGGCTTGAAAGTTCGCCACACGTGCGGGGGCGTGTTGAGATATAAATCTCATATGGGAAAATGGGACATAGCCTGTGGGTTTATAAGGGTTTGAGCTACTCCATCTATTGCCAATTGGTTTTGGATTGGAACCCAAGACTACATTATCATGTACTTCCTCTAGCACAAGTAAATCCCTTCTCTCCCCCTTGCTACCTCAATCCCTAAGAAATACTTGAGGTCACCTAAGTCTTTCATCTCGAACTCAGAAGCAAGCTGTCTCTGCAGTCTATCAATCCCTATAGTATCATTACCAGTAATCACCATATCATCCACATAGATAATTATGACTATTACATTTCCTTGTTGATGCTTGAGAAACAAGGTATGATCAGAATTACTCTGTCTGTAACCAATCTTTCGCATGAACTGTGAGAACCTCCCAAACCAGGCTCGGGGTAACTGTTTGAGACCATACAGTGACTTTCTTAATTTGCATACAAAATCACCAGTAGAAGTAGTTACATACCCAGGAGGAAGACACATACACTTCTTCGGCTAATTCTCCATGAAGAAATGCATTCTTGACATCAAACTGTCGGAGTGGCCAGTTCAAACTAGCAGCAAACGAAAGAAGAACTCTGATAGTATTCATTTTTGCAACGGGAGCAAAAGTCTCATCATAATCAATACCATATGTCTGAGTAAATCCCTTTGCAACAAGACGTGCTTTATACCGGCTCACTGATCCATCTGCGTTGTGCTTCACAGTAAACACCCAACGACATCCCACAGTCTTCTTTCCATGTGGTGGAGATACAAGTTCCCAAGTATCAATCTTTTACAATGCCTCCATCTCTTCCTCCATTGCTTTCCTCCACTTTGGATCTCCCAACGCATCCTGCACTTTGTTAGGTACTGATACAGCACATATTTGATTCACAAATGATTCATATGACTTTGATAATCTCCTAGTGGACATATAGTTTGCTACTGGATATTTTGATTTGGCTTGTAAACTAGGTTCATATCTTTTGGGGGGATGATCTCTAGCAGACCTGTTAGGTAACACATATTGTTCACTATTAGGCTCACTACTACTAGGAACAGTGGAAGGACATACCTCAAATGATTGATCTTCTACAACAAGGAGTTGTGGATCAGGGGTATGAGTGATGGCAGGAGGGACAGATTGATATTGTACAGCAGTTGTGCTCTCAACTATTGGTTCAATTCCTAGAAAATGGATGTCTGAGGCTACAACAGTTGTGCTCTCAGCTATTGGTTCAATTCCTGGAACATGGATGTCTGAGGCCTCTACCTCTGGTTGAGCTTCTGTCACTTCTTGTACTGCTGGTACTGAGGCTTCTACTTCTGGTTCCTCCCCCTCGTCATGATACAACTCTTCAAAGTATGAATGCTCCCCTTGAAGGGCCGGATCATCCGAGGTAAAATAGCTCATGTCCTCAAAGAAAGTAACATCCATAGTGACATAGTATTTTCTGGTAGGTGGATGATAACACTTGTATCCCTTCTTATGGCTTTCATAACCAACAAAAAAACACTTGATCGCCCGGGGATCTAATTTAGACAATCTCTGGCTCTTAGGAACATGAACAAAGGCCACACAACCAAAGACCCGGGCAAGTATATTATGATAGGAAGGAAGAGAAACATGAGATGCAAGAACCTGAAACGGAAATTTTCCTTGAAGAACACCAGATGGAAGGCGATTGATAAGATAAGCAGAAGCTGTGATAACATCATCCCAAAGATTCTTAGGCATATGGGCACTAAAAATGATGGAACGTGCCATTTCAAGAAGATGTCAGTTTTTCCTTTCAGACACCCCATTCTGCTCTGGTGTTCGTGGACAGGTTGTTTGATGAACAATCCCATGAGTTTTGAAAAACTGGTGAAAAACACGATTGACATACTCCCCTCCATTATCAGAAAAAAGAACTTTGATGGTGCCATTATATTGTGTTTGGACCTGAGAATGAAATGCTTGAAAAGCAGGAAAGACTTCATCTTTGGTTTGAAGAAGAACAATCCATGTCAACCTTGTGCAATCATCAATAAACGACGCATAATACCTCATACCCGCGACCGTAGGCTCTTTAGAAGGTCCCCAAACATCAGAATGAATCAATTCAAAAGGGATACTCCTCTTGGAGAAACTTGGAGAATAGGTAGAACGATGGCTCTTAGCAAGAACACACGTTTCACAGCACAAGGAGGACTCTTCCACACCAATAAACAGAGACCATATACATTTTTTCATAACATGGAAAGATGGATGCCCTAATCGACGATGCCATAACCAAATTTCACATAGCTGATTCGAACTGGCAGTCAAAGCAGTACGTGACGGTGCTCCTGGTTTCTCTCCCGCATATGTCTGATCCAGGTGAAACAGTCTGCCCCTCAAGTCCCCCCGACCAATTATCTCCCTAGTGAGAAGATCCTAAAAAATCACATACATGGGATAAAAGGTTACAGAGCATCGAGACTCGGTATTTAACTGGGGAACAGATATCAAATGGTGTGACAGGTCAGGTACATATAGAACATTGTGAAGGGTTAAAACAGGGGTTACACGGACTGACCCTATCCCTAACACAGGAAAAGCTTCACCATTGGCATTAGTGACATATGACACGGGTGGAGGAGACAAATCAGTAATATAATGAGAATTATCACAAGTTATATGATCCGAGGCACCAGAATCAATAATCCAAGTATCAGAACCAACAAAGTTAGAAACTTTTAAAGCCATACCGATCTTACCACATGCTGGAGTCGTATTAGTTATGGGCTATGCAGCACGGACACGCCAAAGAGGTAGCGTGTCGCGTGTCCGACACGAATTAGACACGGACACGACCCCAATTCGCCCAAATATGGCTGGACACGCGAATTGAGTTTTCGACACGACTTGGACACGCCATATAAGGTTGGACACGGGGGTAATTCTGTCTTTTGCTTTTCAAATTGGGGGTTTAGGGATTTCGATCCCTCCTGTCTTCATTCTTCAGCTCGATCCCTCTCCGCTCCTCTCTCAGTCTCTCTCGACGGTCTCCTCTCCTCTCTCTCTCGTTCCAGTCTCCGCTCCGCTCCGATCTGGTCCTTCGTCTCCGGTCCGCTCTCTTGTCTTCGTCTCCGGTCCTTCGCTCCGCTCTCTTGTCTTCGTCTCCGGTCCTTCGCTCCCGTCCTTCGTCTCCGCTTTGCTCCGGTCTTACGGAATTTTGGGGTTCATTTGTTTGGTTTGAAATGCTTGTTTTGGTATGAGATTGTATCTTTGTTTGATTCTTATAATCTCATCCTTGGCAAAAGGCAGATCGAAACACGGAAAAAATGTTGATTGGACAACCAAGGATTTGATCAAGGCATTGGAAGTGTTTGTACCGATCTATGAGACCAGACTAATCCAAAACAACATGTATGGGATGGGATTTGACCACAGCTTGAGGCTGCACATTGTCTCTGCATTTTGAGTGGTTCTCAGTCAAACTGGTTTGGTCGCTGACCTTCATCATTATCATCATTTAAATTTCAAAACAGGCTATCCGGATTAAAGGGAAGAGTGTAGTTGGCTACATCAATTGGATTTGGTCAAAGTATGCTTGCATTGGCCCCAATTCCTGCTGTATATGGTGCAGATTGCAGAAAATATTGAAGCCTAGCTGCATGCAAGACTAGTTATATTTTCGTCACTTATGGAAGACTATAGTTATTGATCAAATTGAACACATTTTCACTGGAAAGATGAGCTGCAAGTGTTTCGCAATGAATTGTAACTTGTAAATTACACCAAGTTGAAAGTTTGCAGCTGGGTGTAAATGAATGATTTCAAGTCGTGAACGATAGGATTGGACAATTTTGCAGACCGGAAGTGATTACTAATTCACTATATCAAATCACTAGCAAGCAATCAGCACAATGGCTGAAGCCGGATTTGATGATTAAGAGTGGTGCTTTTAAGGGGCATTCCACTTGGGTTTTGCGACAAGCAATGCCAGACAAGCCAATTGTGTCTCTCTCACCACGGCATCCTGAGAAGTATATGAAGAAGGGGGAAGTATCTGAAGAAGGGGGCTGCGTATGTTGATGAAAACTGTACTTACTTTGCTGGAAAAGACTTTGTTGATTTTAAGGGGCATAAAAGCAACAAATGGAGAAACTATTTTCGTTATATTTATTATTTTTTTAATTATATATATATATATAAAATATTATTTAATTAACGTGTCCACCGCGTGTCCGTGTCCGACTAAAAATTGATTTTGACATGTCCACGTATCGAATCGTGTCCGTATTGGACACTCGAACTCGTGTCTGTGCTGCATAAGTTATGGGAATATTACTATTGTTGCAGTATTGACCAACCGCATGTATAGATTTATGTGAGAACTCCACTCTCCAGCCATTCTTGCCATCTAACTCATAAACGACATTCTCTGCATCTTTACTATGCACAAAATCAATGAAAGCATAACCCGGTGACCTTCTTGCAACCCATATTCTTCTGATAATTCCGAAGCCGTGGAACTCATTTTCGAGTTCTCCTTCTGAAATCCAAGAACCCAAATTTCCAATATACACCCGAGACATTCTTCCGGAGCGGGTCGAGCCGAGCGGAATCGGGTCGGATAGCAGGAAACGGGTCGCCTGAAACCGGGTCGGGTCTGAAAGTAAACCGGGTCGGGTCTGAAAGTAAACCGGGTCGGGCTGAAAGCAGACCGGGTCGGGTAGGGCTGAAATCGGGTCAAACTCTGCAAAAATTACAGCGGAAAATAAAGAGACAAAGTCCTTTCGGATCTTTGCTCTATTACCAAATTGAATATAACACGATTTGGGAGAATAATTTCGGATCTACCATGTACTACATATACCAAATAAGTAAGTACTAACTACCTAATTTACATTCCTAAATTACATCACTCACGCTAACAAATCATCCCAGATTACATATCCCAATCCACTTTTTTTTGTAAGATGATTCAAAGCCCCATCCCCATTTATTTTCAGAACTCCCACAGGGAGGTGCAGACCAACACAAAACACGTTTCATTCCTAGGAGCATCATTATGGCTAGTCATAGAGCCATAGAAGGGTATTGCTTTGAATCACAGACTTCGGATATGAACAATCTCCGCTGAGATTGAGGGTAGATTCACCCTGAGCTTCACATAGCACACAAAGAAGTGAGTCCAACAGTACTCTCTTTGAAGCAAGGCTGCCAGGTGAAGGCAGTATTTCTAGGCAAACCCTCCAAATGTGGATTTTAGCCTTATTCGGAATCGAAACTATCCACAACTTCTTCCAAATAGTGGAACTCACTGAGAATGGCAGTGGAATATAGCTTGGAGAATGGTCTAAGGCAAACCGGTTCGACGTCTTGACTGAGAATTTTTCATCTCTTGACAACTTCCATGTTAATCTACATCTGTAAACCCGTCATCTGCTCAAAGGTATAGCAGCAATCATACTTGCTTCTTGCAACTGGTAATGATAGACCATACTTATCTACTAACTAATAACATGTGATGGAAGCTGCAACTAATTTGATTATGCGCAATTCTTTTGTTGATGGCATAATATCGTAATTGTATGAATTTAGATTTGGAAGGCCGAAGGCCAACACAAAGCTGATAGGTCTCAAATTCAACTTGTCATAGAATGGACTTATACTATTGCAGGCAGGCAGCTAGCGTTGTTTGATCTTGGTTTGTTCTTATTTTTGGCCAATACAACATTATTTCTTTGCTTTAATTTTAGAGATTACTTTGAAAGATGCAGATACATAAGACAATTTGAACTAATAAATATGGGATCTCCTTAGTTCTCATCTATCTGATCTAGGCCATATAATACAAATTATGCCGTCAGGGACGAAGGGTCGCTTCTCTTGTTTGAAGAATTTTGTTGCTGTTGGTGATGCGCATCAAGCAATTCGAGCTCCTTCTGCCTAACAAGCAATAGCATTCTCTCGTTTTCAAGCCTTCTTCCCTCATTCTCCAGCTTGGCTCTTTCCATATCCCTTTCCTTTTTGCTACTATACTTAATCCACTTGAGCCTTTGCTTTTCGAGCTCGAAAGATTGGCACTGGTAGCTCACTTGTTGCTCCTCCAATTGTAGCAGCCTTGTTTTCATCCACTGCTTCTTCTCCCATGGACTCTTCGACGCATCTTGGATCGCAGCAGTTACTTCACTCAACAATTGCTGCATCAACATTTTCATTGAGGACCCCGAAAAGCAGCTTCCCCTTCTTGGCCTTTTAGCTCTTACATGATCATTCTCATCTCCATCCTCATGTCCATGCCCAATGTGACCCCTCGGGACGCCTTCCACAACCCCTTCCTCCTCCTCCTCATCGTCGTCCTCCGAATCATCAACCTCGTAGTCTTCATCTTCATCCTCACCACCACTCTCTGCTTTCAACATTTTGGACGCCTCAGTCTCTGACCTGCCCGAATTGGCAACCACATGTGCATTTTCCGATACATGAAAGCACCTCTGCTGATGAGACTGCTGCTGCTGCTGCAATTGAACCTCCGAAGGGTCTGTCCCCATCTCCGGGGATGAGTTATGCGCGCCGCTAGCTCCTCCAGCAGCACCAACAGTGCCGTGGCCGCAGCTGTTATGATAAGCACACATTTCCCTGAAAAACAAGTGCTTGGAATTCAGCAGCTTCTTCACTTCCTCCTTCATCTTCGGCGACAATTCCATTTTCTCCAACAACCCTTGATTCTCCACAACCTTGCAGGCAGTTCCCTTGCCAAGTATATCATTCACCCTCTTGTACCTCTTGTTCAAGTCATTGAACTTGTCCTCACATTGCTGTGGAGACACAAAGAAGCCCTTCTCCATCATAGCTCTCGACACCGATTTCCACTTGCCTTTCTTCTGCAGCAATCCTCCTCCATTCTTCTTCTTCCCTGTTGGATCAGGGCCCTCAGAGCCACCCTCATCCCCAATGTAAAACACAGCCATGATTAGAAGCCTAACCATGGTGTCAGTCCACTTCATTCTCTGCCATGGTGACATTTTCCTCTTGTTATCGCCATTACTCTCATCAGCACCAAACCCAGGCTCATCTTCATCACTCAGATTGATCTGTTTCGGCTTTGCAGCAAATGGGTACCCATGTTTGACAGATTGCTGAGCCTGTGGGTGGTGACTATGATCAGCTTCATGGTGGGCATAGACCATTTGGGGTTGGTGCATATGTTGCTGAGCATTTTGGGGGTTTTGTGTTTGATGCAAAGGCATTTCTAGGCCTAACATTCCAGACCTCAATTCTGGAAACAAACTACCCCCTAGACCATTGGTTTCCATTCCAAACACAAAAACGAAAAAAACAAAAAATCTAAAACAAAGCTTTTATACTTAAAAAACACTTGAAAAAAAAAAACCAATGTCTAATCTCTGCAATATGGGGTATTGGTTGCTGAATTTTGAGAAGAACTAATGCAAATAGTGAAACAAAAACAA
This sequence comes from Potentilla sterilis, assembly GCA_963682095.1. Lineage (NCBI taxonomy): Eukaryota > Viridiplantae > Streptophyta > Magnoliopsida > Rosales > Rosaceae > Potentilla > Potentilla sterilis. Next base: position 60,807,463 of record OY821754.1, read on the forward strand.
ACCCAATAACTAAAATGAGTTTCGGAACAAGACCCAGTAAACTAAAACAGCTCAAAAGCAACAAACTTCAGAGACTTGTGACATCACCATGTCCTCCACGGCCAGAAATGACTCTGTCTTTTCAGTTTTTGCGTAAGTTTGGCAGAACCAGTACACAAGCAATGAGAGGTGTGGATAGAAAGAGAGTGGGGGTCTGATGTGCACAGAATTGTGAGACAAGGACCAAGTACAGAAACGGTAAATATAGCATACAGAGAGATAGAGGAGCAGTCGGTTTTGGGAGTGGAGAAGAAGGAAAACTTAAAACTGCCCATGGTTTTGGTTGTCCGCTGCTTTGGAGTGTAAAACCCACAGTTTCGTTTTTTCGCAAAACTAGAACTAAAACTAGCGAAGGAAAGGAGACGTCTTGAAAACCAAGATTTCTCACCCACCTTTCATTTTGTGTGCTGTATTTGGACGGTTTTTTAATTTTGATTTTTTTTTTTCATCACACATGGTCAGGACATGTAAATGGAAAGGTATTTCATAACTCTTCCATTTAGTAAATAAATTCAACTCTAGAATCTAGAGTGCTATGGATTCTACGATTGTATAATAAAAACTCGATAAACAAGCGTTTGATAAATTAATAGTTTTAACTTTAATAGAATAAAAGTCTCTTAGTTCTGAAACGGATATACATGATGTAGTGCAAATTTATATGTAGTGCAAACTTATCACGTGACAATATGATATAAACTAATCAAAACTCAAGAAATTTTAATTGTATTATGAAATTGACTTTACTTTATTAAAATGTATTCATAAAACACGCTCTCTATATGTATACCAATTTGTCTATCATACCAGTCACGTGATACGTTGGTCCCTACATAAGAATCTCTCGAATCTCAAAATGTTGGTTGCCTTCTAAATCCTTTTGTTCGCCTAGTTACCGTTCTTCCTTTGTTTGTATATCTACTCGTTGTTTGTTATTTCTTCCCTTTGGTCATCGTTCTAGGTTATTAGAGTAAGTTTCTTTGTGGGTTCATGATTTCTCTTAGGCATCTCAAACAAGTGGTGTGATTCCAATCGGTTATTTTGTTTAGTCTTAATCATATTCATTAATATAGAAATTTCCCATACTTGAAAGACAAGAAATTTGTTACAAGCCAAAACATGTATCTCATTATACATAAAAAAATAAACTCGTCAAAGACTTGAAAAAAAAAAATAAAAAAAATTACTCCCCTAAATTGTTTAATTTGAACGACTAGTATTTCCATATGGGGTTCTTCTCCTTCTTCGGCCGCGTCCTCTTCTCCACCATCTTCATCCTCTCCGCTTGGCAAGCAGAGGTCTGTGGGCAGCGGCTAGGGTTTGCTCGTGGTGGTTGTGTATCATCTACCAAGAAGAAGAGTTTTGTTGCTCCTTTCTCTTGGCCAAATTTTGGTGAGGGCGAGTTTACGTGTTGGCACTTAAATCTTATCGGCCTCGACCCATTGTTCTTGGTCGGCGGCGACATACCAGAGGGCCATGAGATCCAGATCTCTGATGTGGATGGTGGTGGTCTATGGTAGGGATGCAGCTTGATCAACACTGTTGCGAGGTATGGATCTCCTTTTGAGATTTCAGATCCGATGATGGGCACTGTAATTGGTCCTTCTTGGCTGGTGGCGTGGCTTCCGACTTGGAGGATGATGACATGGTTGGTGGCTGCAGCAAGGCCTAGGTTTGGTTGCCCTTCTGATGACGGAATCTGACCGGTCGTGGTCGTTGTGGTCGACAAAATGTTAGGTAGCGGCGGCTCTCCTGAGGGCGGCGGTTTCCAAGGTGTTGTGGAGTCTGGTAGGGTTTCTGCGAGTTTGGGCTTATGAACTTTTTTATTGGGCTCCAACTGGTTTGACTCTGTTTGGAGTTGGACTATGTTGACAATATATATGGTGCACCGCCAAGCATATCCAACGACCTCGTGGACCGTCCAACTGGCGCGATAAGTCCTGCTTCAGGCATGCATCGGGTAGGCCGACACCTCGGCCAGTGCAGAAGATCACCGGTGCCTCATCCGGAAGGCATGCCCCCGGGCTCCGAAAGTAGCTTCGTGAGTAGGAAAACTGTGTTTGCATCCCACATCGGAAACATTGTAAAGGAGGGAGTCTTCCTTACTTATAAATATAAGACTTCCCCCTTAGAGATCAGATAATTGGATACTTGTTATTCTAAGCATGAAACCACCCCGATGGCTTATTTGCCGGTCATAGTACATTTCTAAGTGGACGAAGTTATGCCCACCGTAGGCATGGTGAATCACTATAAATCCATGTGTTAATATCTGTCTTTATTATTAATTTTGTTAGGCCCTCCGGGTTCTGACAGAAATATTTGGCGCCGTCTGTGAGAACCTATACGAAAAGCTGTGTTGCTCTACCAGCGGGTAGAGATCAATCATCAATCAAATCCATTTGCCTTTAATCACACCATCGGGAAGCAGCCTGGCAACAAAAAAAAAAACTGTCAGCAGGAAGTAGGCAACCCAGTTAGGTTGGTCAGCGGCCTAGTTAGCCAGGTCCAGCCCAGTTAGCCAGTCAACGGGTCAGCAAGTCCCAATCAACTGTCCAGCGGGAGACCTGCAACTGGACGCGCGGCGCCTCCGGCGCATGCCAGCCCCAGGGAGCGAAGGCTCGAGCCTCACAGTGTCCGACAGGCCGAAGCACTAGTCGCCTCGCGGTGTTGCCTCCCGGTGACCCAGGCCGAGCGGCGCCTCCCGGCCGGTTCCGCGCTTCCTCTCCGGTCGTCTCTCTCCGGTGCAGGTCGCCCTCCTCTCCGGTGCGGTACCACTCCTGGTCCAGGTACGGATGCGGTGCCTCTCCGGGTGTGGGTGCGAGTGCGGCGTCCTCCCCTCCTCCGGTCCGGTGCGTGGTGCCGGTCGTCAACTCCCGTGGCCCCTCCTCTCCGGGCATAAGAAGAGAGAGAGAGAGAGAGACTAGAGAGAAGAAGAAGAAAGAGGAAGAAGGGAAAAAGAAACAAGAAGAGAGAGACCAGAGAGAGGAGGAAGAAAGAGGAAGAAGGGAAAAAGAAACAGGAAGAAGGGAAAAAGAAACAGGAAGAGAGAGACGGGAGAGAGAGAAGCCAAAACCAGAAAGAAGAAGAAAAAAGAGCGGGAAAGAGAAAGAGAAGAAAAAAAAAAGGGAGGCAGCCGGTTCAACCGGTCAGCAGAACCACTGGGCGGGTCAACCGGTCGGCAAGCTCGGTCAAACAAGTCAGCCACCGAGTTCTTCCATTTGGGCACCCGCTCATCTATGCCATCCTTAACTGATCCTTTCCACAGTTCAAACAGTGGCACTACTTCGAGCAGCAAATCAACATGCTCATTTCTAGCTAAGCTAAGTCTTTAACTCTCACAATTATGTTTACTCCACCTTTATGCAAGTATTGTACGCATTGGTTTATTTGGCAAGCATGATTAATAGTTTTCCCGCTGCAATATAACAGTATACACATGCTGTGCCGTGCTAAACACATGGTTATTTTTGTACCGGTTAATGAATGTGCGTGATTACCTGATCCACCGGTAATTTTTAGTTTGTTGGTGCATAGCATATAGTCTTTCGCAAGGAATTAAAAATCGATATTATCGGCGATATTTCGCCGATATTTTCGTTTTTCCGTTCAATCGATATTTCGATTCAATTCTTTCAGTTTCTCGTCAAAATTTCCCGATATTTTCAGATATTTCGCCTATATTTCCGATATTTCCGCGAAATTTCTGATATTTTCCAGAAACTTTTTATCTTACCTTCAAAAACTAATTTTCAACAATTTAAAACACATAATTTTCAACACTTAATTTTAATTTCTAACTTACCTTCAAAAGCTAATTTTATCATACTTATGTTTTGATTTCCTAATAAGTTTCTTACTCATGCATGCTTAATAGTAATGTGTCTTACACTATATATTTTACTATAATGTATATTTTTGTAACATATAATTAAAATAGTAATGTGTAATCATTTTACATGATAATGTATGTAATTACAATTTTATTGGCATGATTTTTCTATGATGTTCTAATAAGCTAGCTTCTCTTTTTTTTATGTAGCGATTCAACGACTATATAATGGCTAGTGGCAACGGGTCAACGACTATATAATATCAATTTCTGTATGGTTTTAAAAAAATTCATGTAGTTGCTTTTGTGAAATATTATGTACAAATAATGTTAAAGGGTGTGATAGTCTAGCCTCATTTTAGGTTTCAAGCATAAATTATATATATTAAATCATATTTCAATAAATATTAGCTCGATTCACATAGTAATTCATATAACATTTCAATAAATTGATATGTATTTGAATTTATTAATATTTTCTTCTCACATATGATTGATAACATAGCATAAAACAACCTTAGAAAGTTTCAATACAAATTTCCATGTATTTCTTATAGTTTCCGTCGTTTTGGTCAAAATTTCTAATGGATCGATATTTTATCGATATTTCCGTCGAAATATCCGTATTTTGAAACACCGATATTTCCTCGATATCCGATATTTTACTCGTTGGTCTTTCGTGTGTGACTGGCCGAGTTATATCCTCCGGGATTTTTCCTCCGGGAAATGGTAAGCCAGTAACAACTACGGCTGAGGCATTCCACCGGGTAGGCCAGTAACAACTTAAGGCCGAGGCATTCCAACGGCCAAGCCAACACCAGCGAAAGACTATGCATGACATCTTCAAGCAATGCATGCCTTCATTCGATACATGATGATATATGTGTTCAATTAATGTCCGTAAGCATGTCATTCGTATCACCAAGCAATCAACGTGTTCACAAGCATAGTATAACAACTTTGTGCTTGTTGTAAGTAGCTTCATTTCTAATTAATTGTTTTTTTTTTTCTGAGGTACATATCAACCGACGGCAAAGACATTCCACCGAGAAACCTGGGGGACTCGGCATTCGAACGCCCGGTAATGAGTCCAATCTTACTTAGGGACTTGGGGGACTAGTGGGACTAGTGGGGGTGACGTCACTCGGTCGTCACCTACCCTTGGCGGTACATGATATTAACTCCCCAAGTAAGATTGCCCTCTTACTCGAGAACTTGGGGGACTTGTTGGCAGTATATATGGTGCACCACCAAACATATTCAACGACCTCGTGGACCGTCCAACCGGGGCGATAGGTCCTGCTTCCGGCATGCATTGGGTAGACCGACACCTCGGCTACATCTCCATTGCGGAAGATCACCGGTGCCGCATCCGGAAGGCGTGCCCCCGGGCTCCGGAAGTAGCTTCGTGAGTAGGAAAACTGTGTTTGCATCCCACATCGGAAACATTGTAAATGAGGGAGCCTTCCTTGCTTATAAATAGAAGGCTTCCCCCTTAGAGATAAGATAATTGGATACTTACTATTCTAAGTATGTAATCACCCCGATGACTTATTGGCCGGCCATAGTACATTTCTAAGTGGACGTAGTCATGCCCACCGTAGGCATGGTGAACCATTATAAATCCATGTGTTAATATCTGTCTTTATTATTGCTTTTGTTAGGCCCTCCGGGTTCTGACAGAAACAAACATGGATTGAAGTCATTGAACTACTGAATATAAGTAATAGCTTTCATATGGACACATTCCTTTCGGACAAAAAAAAAATCAAATGTCACCTTACTTAAACTAAATTGGCGGTATATACTGTTAATTTAAAGTATGAAATTGCTTATGACATAAAAAAAAAAAAAGTTGGTATTAGAACCTCTACATTTGCTCACTTGACCTCCTTGTGTTTTCAATTATTAGATTGCATATATGTCCTCTTATACAATGACTATTAAGGACAATAATTATCAAAGATATATTACATTTATATTTATTTTCTCTAAACTTTCAAATTCTATAAAATAATAAATTGCATTATTTTCCTTATCTATTTTTATTTTCTAATTTTACTACATACACAGTTAATTATGATTTACTACATTCACATTTATATCCTTATGTATTTTTATATATTTTCCTGCATCTTAATTCTATATATTTAAAGAACTAGCTTGTGACACAAAATATATTTTATATAAATATATATTATATAAGTTGAACTTGTTGAAGGAAAATACCATAAATGTGCCTTCGTCAAAGTAACTGACGATGACGAATTAGGAAATTAGTATCAATCTGATGTAACGTTTCAATCAGTGTTTATTACCATTATTGTAATTGATGTTTCCATTGTAATCGTCACCCTATATAAAGGGATTCTCTAATGAAATGAGTAGACCAATTCTGATTCTGCTACAACACGTTATCAGCACTTTGCTTTAGCCAGAGAAGAAAAAAAAGAAAAAAAAAACTATAGGTTTTTGTTCTTGAAAAAACCAAAAACCCTATTTTTTTTTCCCGCCGGCAAAGGAGAAAAATCCCAGAAAAAACCCGTCTGCCGGCAACTTTTTCGTCGGCAAAGAAGGAAGTTTCTCAAGGCACCCAGAAATTTGATCTGGGCACCCTCCTCCGATGGCTTGTGCCCTCCTCTCCCCGTCGCTCCAACCGGCTCCCTCCGATCGGCCTCGTCCCACTCCGGCAAGCCTCCCGATCTCGCTAGCAGAGCCGCCTCCGCCTAGCCCAACCCCGACGCCGGCTCCGCCCTGCTCCGACACGCGCTGCAGATCGAACCTCCTTAACGCCTCCTGCTCCTCCGCTCGCCTCGTCACTGGCCATACGCGTCTGCCTCGCCTTTATCGGACCCAGATCGGACGACGATCGGACCCCCCCCCACCCTCCTTCGACCTCATCTGGGCACCCTCCTCGCGACGACTCCGATCTCGACATCAGCCCTTCCCTTCGATCCATCGACGCCGCTCCAGCAGCCAAGATCCGATCCCTCTTTTACCGACGACAACTCGTCGGGAAAGGGTGCCTCCCAGAAGTTCTACCGACAAAGCTTCGTCGGCAGAAGATTGACCCGACCCGGTCTTGTTGGGCCTGACCCGGATCTGCTGACCCGACCCACGAAAAAAAACAGAATTTTCTTTTTGGGATAAAATTTGAAGGTAATTTTAAAATTACCGCATAGTAATTCTTATTTACTGTAACTATTTACTGTTTTATGAATTTAATGGTAAATATTAAATTATTTAATTGATATGGTAAATGTATGATTAAAGTGACTAATCATATGAATATTTTTTTATGTGACATATCAATTTAATGATGCGACGATGAATATGCGACGACAAATTTGGAGTCGGAGATCGAGCAATCGATTCATATGCAGTTTATTTGGCAAACTTACAAGTAATATTTACATTGACGCTCTGCTTTCATTATATTTTGTTTCAGTTATTTATATGAAATAATGCTTTATTCAATTTGATCGCATTAGTATTTTATATAAATATGAAACTTGAAACATTATATGCTCATTTTATTAGTGTTAAATAATTGTTTTATTTAACATGTTATTTAGTTTGAGCATTGTCATGATAATGCAATTTCATGAGCATTGTAATATAAAGAAAAATGGACAAACCTACTACTGTGAAAAAGTATTTTCACGAAGCATGAAAAATATGACCATTATAAATTTCAGTCTTGAAATCCAATTTTAATTTCTTGAAAAATTTTCATCAAGGATATCTTCTTGATTATATAAAAAGCAACGATAATGAAATTTCATTAGCTTTACATGCAATGAATATGGAAAAATCAAAATTTTATGTGATAAAGTAATTTCACAAAGCATCAGATTTACTATAATGTATCTTGGTTTATTTTAGTTGTCGTGAATGTTATTTAGACCGCGAAACTAATTCATTTTCCTCTTCCCTTATTTTATAGATGGTTTAACCATCACAGTTTAGTTTTGACATATTGGACTCTGAAGAATTTGAGTACAAAATTCCCCTATTAAGCCGACTAAGGCTTGAGTATGGTATATTTATGCAAATTGCTTTATGTAAATAGCTAAATAAATAATTTCAATATCTTGAATGACAATGTAAGGTCTAAGAAAAAGAAATTTCCCTGGAACAAATTATGCAAAGTAATGCAACAACCCTAAACCAAAGGGCAATGACAATGTAATGTATGAGAAAAAGAAATTTCCGGGAACACATTTTGCAAAATAAAACAACCCTAAATCAAAAGGCAATGACGATGTAAGGTCTTAGAAAAATATATATATATATATATATATATTCTTGAACAAATTGGGCAAAATAATGCAACGACCCTAAAACTAAGGGTAATTACCATGGACGTAAAATTCATATAATCATCCAAAAGTAAGTGGAAACAATATAACATTTAAAAGATGACATAGGGGACATGTCATGTGCAGTGAAACACTCTGCCATTGTTGTAATTCAATGAATTATTGATACGTACATCATACGCTAGCAAAGAATTAGCTACGACTTTCAATAAGTATGAAGAATCATATGAGTACGTGGATTTTTTGAAAAAGTATCTTCAATATCCAACAAGAACATCGAAAATGAATTTACAACTGAAGACATAACATATGGGAAAAATATGTCAAATGACACATCTCATCATTGCAGCTATTAAAAGAGCAAAAAGGATCTGGCTCAATCCAAGATAGACTTTGATTAGTCTACTTTTAAATTTACAAGATATCCTTATAAAGGCTATTACGCCTAAATACGACTTTTGGTCCTAAATTAGACTTTTTGTCTTAAAGTTTCTCTCTCTAAATTGGATAAGACTAAATGTAATCGTTGGCACGTTCATTTTTGAAATTTCTCTAAAGGAATTGAGATTATTCAAATTTTATTCATAATATACATGATTCAATTTTCTATATCTAACTTTGCAAAGTATTGCATAAAGACAAACAATATAATATAGGCATGGCACAAAGAACTGTGTGCAAAGACATAATATAGGCATAACACAACGAAATGTGGACAAAGAAACGCACCATGTGATCCCTAGAATAATAGTACTGAAGGACAATGGTACTAATATAGCACAATAGTACTGAATAACTGTAGTACTATAATGAAAGTGATAAGGATCGGTATATCTGTTCCTTTGGGATTCATAATGCACCTGCCTAACTGGGATTACCAAAGTTTTTATAACAATCCCCATCGAGTTACTCTAAAAAACTTGAGTTACGTTTCGATGTATATATTGAGCATATGTCAAATTAACAATTTATACGATAAGAGAAAATTGAATTTGTCCTATACTTTAAAGAAATTTATGCCACGATGTTCATGTGAAAAAAGACACAAGTGAGAATTCATTTGAGCTCCTTTGCATTACCTCTAAATGATTGCGAATGTAAACGAGTATTAGAGAAGATTATATGTCAACTTAGTAGGTTCTAAGTAACCGCTAATTAAATCCAACGTCATAAGAAAATGATATTTTGGAATTCTGACATAGATTGGCTTTGATCTGGTGATCCATACATTAAAGAAACTACTATGGACACCCATATTTTTGGATAAATAGAAGCAAACACCAGAAGAATATGGTTCACATACAAATCTGAGGACGATCAATGAACATTTGATCCTCAAATATTGTCATATAGGGTTGAAGACGTATGTTCAATTCCTAAATCCCGCCGCTCCCCCAATGTGGCATTATAATATATTTGATGCACAAGCATATGCATTTATACCTTATTATGCTTCTCCTATCCGTCGTGATTTTATGGATAAAAGTACATCATTCAAAGCCTATTCGTTAAAACAATTATGATTGAGATCATCATATGCAAAGGACACATGAGTTCCTCATTATGTTGTTATATTGAATCAAAAGAGGATTCAGTGGATCGATTCAACCAACTTGCGGACACCATAGATATTTTATGGTGTTGGTTGTTGTGTCGACACGCTGGTCACGTGTCATGACACCATCCACAATTAAAATTTATGCTGCTTATGCTAGAAAGTCAAAGCACCTAGGCCGGGTTAATTTCCGTAGGTGTGATGATTTTATGGCTTATTATATGGGATTTGTAATGGACATCATATTCCTATATAAAAACCCAATTGGTCTCACGGAAAACGACTACAGTAATAGTCTTAATATTGGTAAAGCACACCAATACTTCCGTTTTGGGTTATGCAATTTTTGCATGCAGCGTTACTTTTTCATCCATGGCCAACATCATTGAACCAATTTACACCATAGCTAGTGACTATATGTGAGGATTTTAAAGGATTTCAAACGAACTTGTAATCCTTGAGCTCTTTTGGATTGACACGGATCTACAATCCTTGAGCTCCATTAAATGTTTTATGTGCCAAAATTGCGCCGCCACAGCGCACAATGATGGGTTACTTGAGATGAATAAATATTTATGCTGGATATGAACTTCCAGCTATAGTTCGCTATGTCGAAACCTTGACAGGCGATCTCCTCACCGCTAGATTTGCGGTGTGTCACTTTGATGAGACAGTCTTCCCGTCGTTAGGGGGAGATAAGAACAAGCATGTTCAAGTGGAACGACAGGAATTGTCGTGGTTTGTCCTCACTGTGTCTCATCTTGATCCCCAAAATCACACAAAGTAAAGTGTGCATATGTCTTATACATTAAAGTGACGAGATCATATAAACCTGCTGCAAATATACCTGCAAGGATTGTGTTTTATCAAAAGGACATGGTACCACCCAAGTGGAATTGGGTATTGTACTGCCACCATCCATGGTGGCATGGTGACGCCATAAGTGGCATAAATGGTGTCACAGGCCGTGGCTCTCCAAAGGAAGAGGGGGAAGCCACCTTAAGCTCGATACATACTTGTGTAAAGGAAGAAAACAAGTTTGGCACAACCTGATCTATTGATCAGTGATACTCAAATCCGTCTCATGAGAATATTTATGGATTGTGGTTATCATTGGGGGACGCCTCAAATGTTAGAACCAATCCTTAAAGTATAGAGATCTCTACAAACACATTACACTAGTGTACATGAGGACGTGGAATAATGAGTCTACTATCGAACCATACTTCGTTGAAAAATGTCAACTTAGTAAACTGGCCTAATGGAAAGAAGCGATCCAGTATAAACAAAGAGATAGGTATTTGGGCAGGTGACGCCGACACCGCAAATGTAAACCCTATCAAATATATCTTTGTTAGAATGCGTAATGAGAATAAGAGTATGCAAACTCAACTTATGGCGCAAGGTTTCTCAAAAACGCACTGGAATCGACTACGAGGAGATATTCTCTCGTAATGGACTACGATGAGACAATCTCTCGTAATGGATGTCATTGTACTCCACTACCTTGTCAGCTTGGTAGTTTCCGAAAAACTGAACATGCAGCTTATGAAAAGTGATCAAAACATATATCTCTATGGGGATCTAAATTAAGAGATATACATGAGGATCCTAAACGGACTTCATCCACCCAAATCAAGTGACTCTAGATCACATGAGTACGTTTGCAAAAGAAATTGAAACGTTCACTAAAGTGACTACTTGATTGGATAGAGATTGGTGAATTATGCCCTTGCGTGCTCATTATGGATATATATGAACTCTAAATTAAATAAGAGAAACTCAGTGTATTATCCTACGTTGAGAATGAAAAAGATTTTGGGAATACACAGTCTTGAAATGGAACTCAAGGACTGTAATGATGGTGACCATACATCAATCGGCTTAGGCACTCTAAAGAATAAAGTGAGGCCTACATATACTCCCATGATCAGTCGAAGTCTTTACTATAGATCCGTTTTCATCTAAAGGAAGATGACGAAGAAGTATTGGGAAATGAAATTCCTATACAAGTGCAATAACGCATGATTGTACTTAAACATAATATGTAAGACTCGACCTCTCATTCGATGTAAATTTGTAAAGCTATGTTTAGCTCTGCGCCTACACAGCGCAAATCGTTCTTTCATTAAAGATATGAAAGATTTGGACTTATTCAATCTCTACATAGAATTTGACATGATAAAGAAATTATCCACGTCATAGCTAACTATGCGTAAAGAAAACCGCATTAAAGGTGAGATAAGAAAATCTGTTATTACAGATCAATTTCAAATTTCTTAATGGTTCACTCATACTCTAGACGAAGTTACGACTATTTTGTTATATGAAGGTCATATCACGAGTGAACCTGATGTTCAATATGAACCTATGTATTCAGTTCATGAACAACCTTATCCTCAAGATCAAAGTAAATCAAGTTGGATCTGAGGACGATGTGGCAAGATTTAGTTACTAAATCATTGCTCAAAGTCACATTTGGAAAAACATGTGAAAATGCATAAGTATGCTAATAAGACTGAAGCTCCCTTGATCAAATGAAAGAATCAGGGAGAAACCCATGATTAATGTAGAAATCAGGGGGAGATGCAGACATCAGGGGGAGTCTAGCACATACATGTTGTTTTCAAATGTAATAGGTGCGTTGTGCTCTTTTTCCCTTCGTCCAAGTTTTATTTTGTCCCACTGGGTTTTGTTACTTGGCAAGGTTTTTAATGAGGCAACACCATATGCACCATTTCGTCTTTGACTTGGCACAAGAGGGAGTGTTGAAGGAAAATACCATAAATGTGCCTTCGTCAAAGTAACTGACGATGACGAATTAGGAAATTAGTATCAATCTGATGTAACGTTTCAATCAGTGTTTATTACCATTATTGTAATTGATGTTTCCATTGTAATCGTCACCCTATATAAAGGGATTCTCTAATGAAATGAGTAGACCAATTCTGATTCTGCTACAACAGAACTCATATATAAATTAATTAAACAAGATGATGTAAGATATTTTCTTTAATTTTAAAATAAATTAAATAACTATTAAAAAAATCATGAGGTATACGTTCAGAGAACCAAAAGAACAGATGATGAAAGTTTTCTTGTAAAAAGAAAAAAAGTGAAAAAAATTCAAACAATAGAGGGTTAATGAGTGAATAAAAAGTAAAATAAATAATTTATTATAATTGAAGTGACCTAATATATTCATGGTTATTTTGGGTATTTAAGATGAGGTGTACTAAGTAAATGTGTGAATTTAAAATCCAAAAAGAGGTGTAAAAAACATGAAAGGTAAGATAGGAGGCCCGCAACACAAAAAAAAAGAAAGTTGGCTGACTTCGGATAAAAAGAAGAGGAAGAGTTTGCTGACTTGCCCGTGGTGGGTCCACTCTTTCAAATACACGTGTTACACGTCTTCAAAAAAATTTATTTTACCAAAATATCCCCGTCTAATCGTCTATATCCAAAGCCACATTCCATCTTGGACCCGTCATTCATTTTTTCATTTTATTTTCTATTAATTCAGCATTTCTTTTTCTAATTGGAGAATTTAAAGAAATGTTTTTCATCAATTTTTTATTTTTTTTTACTTTGGAAGTAAATATTTTCTAAAGTTATCAATCAAATAAAAGCTAATTGTGCGTAATACCGTTTTATTAGTGGCATTTGTTTCTCTTTTACAAGTAACAGGTCCAGAGTTTGATTCACAATAGACTAGTTGTAACATATCAGTTATTTTTTTAATAAAAAAATTAATTATCATTAGTTATAGTATTATAACATTGTTGGACGTCGAGATTCTGTCATTAGTTTATGCTAAATTTAATATGCTTTTTATATTGATAAAGTAAAAATTTTATTAATTAAATAGAAATTAATGATAAATTCTTGACGTTCTAATAACTATTATCGACAACGACGTTATAGTGCTGAACTGCTTAAAGAGGTTGACTGAAAGTGGTAAACGCACAAACACAGTATAGAGTGTATGGATTTATACATTCCATTGTGTCAGCATAAAACCATTGATTAGTTTATTTATCGGACCACTTTTTTGCACTTAGGCAATTCCAATGTTTATATTCAAAGAGAGATTTAGCTCACTAACAAACTCGATCCCAAGCCAATAACATAGTTGTCGATAAAACTGTCAGTTCCAGGCCCGTCACAAAGAAATAACTCTCTCCGTACAAAAATTTGAAATAAGTATTTCCGTTGTTAAGTTTTTTACGTAAAATATATATATATATATATATATATATTTCAGAGAAAATATTGGATTTTATAAACTTAAATAAAAGTAAAAAAGACAGATAATGGTGGGGAGCGAAATTGCATCGTCCTCCTCCCCGTAGCAGCTCCCCTCCAAAATTCCCAATTTCCTTTCTCTCCCATGAACACCCACAAAATTCCAACCCCTTAGAAACTTCCCACTTTACTTCACTTCCACACTAAAACCTCAGCCCCCCAAACCCCATTTCCTCCGTACAGCCCCAAACTGTACGGATCCCCATGGCCTAGAAATCCCCAACCTTTTCCGTCAAATTCGGACCCGAAAACAGGGGCGTTTCCGGGATTTCACCTCTTATGGGGGCGTCGCTGTCCAACTTGACGGAGGGGGCTGCGAACGGGTCGGGTCCGGGTCTGGGCGACATACCCGAGAGCTGCGTGGCCTGCGTGTTCATGTACCTTACTCCGCCGGAGATTTGCAACCTCGCCCGACTCAACCGCGCCTTCCGCGGCGCCGCGTCCTCCGACGCCGTTTGGGAATCGAAGCTGCCGTCGAATTACCACGATCTGCTCGATTTGCTGCCGCCGGAGAGGTACCTCAGCCTGAGGAAAAAGGACATCTTTGCCCTTCTCTCTGGCCCTGTGCCGTATGACGACGGCAATAAGGTAGGGAGTGGTTTGATTTAAGAGATTGGGGGTTAATTTGGGAATTAGGGTTTTGGGTTTGGGGGATTTGTTTAATTTGGTTTTGGGGTTTGATTATTGCAGGTGTTGTGGCTGGACAGGGTGACTGGAAGGGTTTGCATGTCGATATCTGCAAAGGCCATGGCTATAACTGGGATTGAGGATCGGCGATATTGGAATTGGATTCCTACTGAAGAATCCAGGTAAAAAGTTAGGGATTATATATCAGTGATTTTGTCCGGTGATTGCATTTTTCAGCATGTAAAGTTAGGATCTTTGTTTCTTCTTTAACATATAGTTTGCGGGTGACTATTTGTTTGGTATGTGTTCTTGTTACTTCAGAGAAGAGAAATAAGAATCTCCAAGAAGCTGACATTCTTGATTGGATCATTGGACAATCGTAGCATGTGAACTTCATATGACTGCTGAGCACTAGTGTATCTAGTATGAATTATTGTCTTGGAGGTTTACGGTTTTGGACATATTTCTTAAATTGTTATACCAGATAAAGGGAAGATTTTGTTCCACAGTGTGATAGATACCATATTTAATGAGGCCGTGACGAATGTGAAATTACAGTGAATATGGGGAAATTTTGAAGGATGTGTCTCACGGCACTAAGGATTTATTTCTTATGTAGGAGCAGTCATCCCAAATTTATTATTAGGCTTTGATAGGTAGGGAAAGAAATGACTGGAATCTGGTGAATTAGTTATTGGATGCGACTTAGATTCAATGCAAGCTTTAACTGGATCTGTTATAGAAAGTGAAAAATTGGACCTCATATTGAGTTTGTTATGGATGCTAAGCTTATGATTGGCAAAATATGTTGCATCTTTTTTCAGCGGAAATTTATTGCGCGTAATTTCTCCCTTCTGTTGTTGCATAACTTTTCATTGCTTGGTGTTGTTAATTTTGGAACACACTTCTCTATGAAATCTGTATTGTGATTGGCCGGAGATGTCATTAAATGGCTTCTTTTCATTATAACTTGGGATTCAGAACGTTTTTCATGTAGAAAACTAACGGCCATACTCGTTGTAGTTCTATAGATTCTGGAGTACTTTCCTTGGTTTTGTTTCTTGAATATCTAATTAAGCATTGAGCATAATAGATATATTGTTAAAACTTTTCCTATGTTAGATTCTGTTCAATTGGATACCGTATAAGCCGTATACTATTATTTTTCTTCAAATTGAAGACATTCCTCCAAGAATTGCTATTCATAGTTTCAGTTGAGATATGCAATTTGACTTATTTAAAGCTTGTTATGTGCTAAAAAGTACACATATTTCACCAGCAAGTTTTGCTCCATCAGCAAAGACTGCCCATAATACCCTGCTTAATGCCTAAAGAAGTAAAACTATTTCTATTGAATTGTTTTTGTAGCTTAAAATGTTGTGAGTCAAGTACATTCATTGGAAAAGTTAAGCAACATATGTAAAAGTGGAGGTACACTAGAGAGTTCTTAAAGAAAAAGTACAAAAAGTAATAACCAGACTCTGGAATGTTAGAACATCAAATGATATCAGAATTCTCCTTTACATGATTGATGTGAGTCATCAATGGCGTTTGTGGGATGTACTGGCTTCTCGAAATGCTTCAGAATGTAAACAATGGTTTTGTAAAAAGGGCAGACTTTTTGAATAACTAGAGACGTTGATTCTATCAGATTGAAGGGGGATAATACATCATGTGTTAGTATCTTCTTGGTGGGAGTAGACTTGAGAGTGAATTGTGAGGTGCACAGCAATAGAGGCTTTTTTGGGGATTGTTCTCATACTTATTTTTTGTCATTTCCATATATTTTGGCTCATGATTTTGTCTTTTGGGTCTTTGCTGATATGATGATGTATAATGTCCTACAAATCTTGATGGTCTGTTCTTGTTGTTCTTTGGTTTCAGGTTTCATGTTGTTGCATATTTACAACAGATATGGTGGTTTGAGGTGGATGGGGTTGTAAAGTTCCCTTTTCCTGCTGATATCTACACCCTGTCTTTCAGGCTTCACATTGGAAGATTTGCAAAAAGATTGGGACGTCGTGTTTGCAACTTTGAGCACACCCATGGTTGGGATATAAAGCCAGTTCGATTTGAGTTGTGGACTCCAGATGGTCAGCATGCATCATATGAATGCTGCTTGGATCAAATTGAACATGATGATGCCTATGGTAATCATAAACGTGGATGCTGGGTTGATTACAAGGTTGGTGAGTTTATTGTCACTGATGCAGATCCTGTGACAGAAGTTAGATTTTCCATGAAACAGATTGATTGCACACATTCCAAAGGTGGGCTATGCGTCGATTCTGTTTTTATTATCCCCAGTAATTTGAAAGAGCGAAAAAGAAAAGGGGTTTTGAAGTAGCCATACATTGAACATGGAAGTTGTTAACTCAAATGAATGATCCTACAAGATTTAAGCTGGGATTTATGTACACCTTATACTTCTGAGTGCATAAGATGTTCAAGAGTAGATGTCATCTTATTTGGTTTTTTGCAGTAGGTGTGTGTCCTCTATGGTCATGTAACTTTAACTTTCATGTACTTGATCCAGTTTTGTTCAATTCTCTATAGCTTGCAGATTAGAAATAGATTAAGGAAACCTGCTTTGTATTACCTTGTCTCTTGTTTGCTCACTGTAAAGCATTTCTGTAACTTAGATGTGATGTCAATTTACACCGTCTTTTCATTGGTTACATCAGTCATGCTTGAAAGCATTGGTTGACCATAGGGATTGCTTATGAATGTTTGCTCGTCTCATGTATTATGGTAGTCTAGTAATTTCAAGATCAACCGACTCGTGGTGTGCCTTTTTCTCATTGTAAGCATTGTGTAATACCGTGCTGCAATTACTCATGATTACAGTAGTGGAAAAATGTTTTGCTGCCACAATACATGCAATTCCTGTATGTTTTCATCAGAAAATTTATGTGCAAGTCGTTCTGTGGTTACTTAACAAAGTGGAGAAGTTGCCAACTTGATTTGTCATTGTGGTAAAGTCTCTTCTTATGTAACCGTCATCTAGTCGTAGTTCTAGTTCCAGGTCTAAACTATGTTGTAACTTTGACCCAAATTGTGACCTCCCTCTTTGCCTATGGCGTATGAACACGAGCGTGATGCTCTGATCTAAACACTACATATATAGCTTTGCAGCTTATTGCAGCTGTACCGGGTGAAATTCAGTTGTAGATTCTAGGTTCTACAGCAGCATTTGCAGCTGCGTAAAATGTTATTCTTTTATAGTTGGTGAATATAATTATGCGTTACCTATTAGTACAACCTTTTGTGCTAATCTCTTACTCTCCAAGATCTTAGTTCATCAAACTTTCTAGGCATTAAGATATGTATGCCAACTATGCTTAGTTAGGAATTCATTGTTTCCCTTGCAAATTGTCTCTCCTTTTGTCTTCTTGTTACAGCAGCTAGCTCATACAATCGAGTGTCGCTTTCTCGCATTCCCAACAGTCATCAGGGAAAAAAATAAAAAAATGCACTCAACTAACTCAACACCTCCGAACCTCTTAATTGCCACATTAATCAACATTAAGATGGGATCTAGGAGTTGATTCTTGAATTTCAAATCTTTTGCCTTGCTTTCTTTGCACACTCAATGTCATTGCTCGAAATAATAGAATTTCGAATTTAAGAAAAATATCAGAGAAAATAACAAAGATCATATTGAAATATCGGTCGATATAATTAAATTTAATGTATTTTATACAAACGTGTATATCGATCAAATTCCGATTGATATGATGATGTAATTACAAAAAAAAAACTAATGAAACGATTTTTTTTTTTTTTTGTCGAAAATGCGTGACACATCAGTCATAATATAAGCAACTAGATCACTTGATCCATACAAGATTAATACAAGTATTTTGTATAATTCCTTAAGACTTGTTTCTAGTCTTCTGGGTTCAACTCACATAACGTACAGCATACGTGCAATGGTCCACATACTTAATAGTAGTACACTTTTTTCATTTGCACATTAATATAGAGGAGTAATGTTATGGAAAAAGCATATGATTCGATTTATATCAAACGCTATCCCAAAATTAGTCCTCTGTTCAAAAATCCGGCGCTGTTTGCAGTCATAAGGTGTCCTCATGCTAGCCATATTCGTATGGACTATTTCTTAGTCCTTTGACGAGCAAGGGCCTCTCTCATATATAGCCTCCTAGACGTGGCCTTAGAATTTTTCATACTTGTCACATATAGATCGAGATGAACTCTAAGTTATTAATTCATTGGACCACTGATATGTAACATTGAAGTTGCTGGTTATAGAACAGAATTGAACTTTATAGGCGGCTGCTGCTCTAGGTTTCAGCTTTGCTTGTTCTAATAAAGTTGCATCCATGTCTGCCAAATCCAATAGGGAAATGACAATAATGAAGGGGGCACTACCAGTTCAAATGCTCATCAACTTGGAGTTTTCATCACAGATAAAGTAGCTAAAGCTCTCATCTACCTCTGCTCTTACTGTATTGGTGTTTGGTACTGAAGTAGTTTTAGTCTTTTGGATCTGATTACAAGTGACATGTGTAACAGTTGCTCTGAGCAAAGCTTCTTTGGTTTATCAAGTTTATTTTGCTAGGGTATTAGGAAAATTCCCAGATCAATAGTTCATGTTGGAAGTTCGAGTTTCAGATACACATTCTGCTCTCTATGCCTTTATACCGGATTAAAGTCAGCTGCAGAGGTTGGTGGCAATAGTGAAAGAAATACACAAGAAAATTCTCAGTTGAGGAAAAGAAACTGGCCGGTCACTTTTTTTTTTCCTAAACCCCAGCGATTTGTATGATTTGAGACTTTGAGTAGAGTCGATCGTGCTGCAGATAATCTAGTGACAATTTGAAACATGATGATGATGAAACAAACAACACAGGAATCGGAACTGAAACTCGATTGGGAAATAGGTATTAATCAACAATCAAACGATTTTAACCCCAAAAAAATTACTTGATCAGACTTATTGTCACTTGTATGAGTATATATAACAACGAATAATATATAAAAAACTATTTAGGGTAAAGGATTGTATGGGAAAATTCTGTGTGATGAAGCATGCATACGAGTTTTTCTTTGAGTATGTATAAGTTGGACTGTGAAAAGCCACAAGGAGTCTGATAAAGCTGGCCTAGGATCTGCTACGGGACCATAGTTATTCGATGCTTTCAAAGAGGGTTTTACCCCTATCTAATTACTCAACAAAGAAAAACATCTGTTTTTTTGGTTCCTAAATTGAAATTAGAAAACTCTTTATTAGAGCAAACATTAGATCCATGTGATAGTTTGTTTGTCAATTCTAATATGGTACTCAATATCTGCTAGTGAATGAAAAGCGCGATGAAGTGTTTCATAATCATTTAACATGCACGTAATAATTTAACTAATTAATTGATAAAACCTCTTCTAATTTGCCTCCCTTCTTGGAAGGATTGTTTATGCCAATGTACTGAACTACTGATGTAGTATGAATTCGAAGATCTACAGAAGCCCAGCAGGTAACTGCAGAAGAGTAAACTTCTGACGTACGTTGTTTCTTTTTCCTGAAAACTGCCATGCATGGCTGGTTCTGTTTATGCCAAACGGGTAAATGATTTTCATACCTGTTCTCGCAGATACTCAGAAAATCCACATAAAAGGGTAACTTCTTGTGGCAGGGGGGAAATGATATATCGACAATTCCCAAAAATAAGAACTGCACTTAATTCGAAACTTTTTATTACTAAGGTCAAGTTTCTGTCATGTACCAAGCCCTAGTCTTCTGTCACTGCGAGTTCCCGTGAAGTTTAAAAGGAACTAGCTAGTGAATCAAGGCAATTCTATTGAATCGTTAATATGTTTGACATATAACTCCTCGTTGCAATGAAACAATATTCATTGTTGCCAATGTCCATCATAAACATTAGTTCTGATTCTACCTGAAAGAGATTATATTTCAATATTTTTTTACAGCTTGACTAGTGTTAAATGCAACAAGTATTTTCTTAAAGCGAAAATGACTTTTACAGTAAAAAAGGACATAAATAATCAGTTTTACCTCCTTGGTACCTTTAAGAAAAGACCTTACGTGAATCAACAACCCCAAAGATTTCAGAAGAAGATGACTGATCAGTCAGTTGGAATTTCTTTGCTCCCATTCCATGATAACTTTTCTTCAATATCTCTGATTAAGTAATAACTATAAGGCTTTAATATATGAGTCTCAGATTTTCTGGAACTATTGCACATGAGGTGTTGCTGTCAATTAGCTAGAATGCAGAGATAAAATCATCGAAGTTTTAATGCACGAGTAAGATATATCAGAGGAAGAGAAAGAAGACGAAGAAGAAGAAGAATAGTCATCTCTTTCAAGCTTAAAAGCCTCTGTCTTATGCATCCATCTCTTTCACCATTTTGGCTTCATTGTTATCGGCGTACTGTTAAAACCCTTTCGCGGTTTTTCTTTTGAACGATGCCCACAAACAATACGTACTCCAGTAAAATCTTTACCCTACTCGATCAGACTTAACCCCCTCTCAAAATCTAACGGTGCAGAGAGAGAGAGAGAGAGAGAGAGAGAGAGAGAGAGCTTTGGATCTGACAAGACTGCAACTTCATTAAGGTGGGGGTGAAATAATAGGATGAGCCCAGAGCCTCTTTTTCCTCCTCTACCTTTATTTGTCTTTATATTGATGATATATGCAGAAGACAGACTTGAGCAGAAGACGCAAGAGGTGGCAGTGGTACGTACCTTGGTCTCCTATGCCCCTTCGATCGAAGGACACCCACGTCTCTTCCTGTGTTGCATGCTAACCTAGTTACCTTACCTACATTACTATCTCTATATTAGGGATTCGGATACTCTCATAACCTTTTCTTTCACCTTACCTTCCTTAGAGCATCCGCACCGGCGAGCAAACGGGGGAGCTTTGCTCGAGCAGGAGGTGGGGCCGAGACGAGTTGCTCGAGCAAGAGCTTTTGGGAGCACGCACCGGGGTCGAGAGAGGAGGCAAACTGCTCGAGCAGTCAACTGGTCTTCGTGCTCGCCCATTCGCTCGAGCAAACTTTGCTCCGGCGTTTGCTCGAGCAAGAGGTGGGGGCCGGGCCCTTTTTTTTTCTTTCTTTTCGGCTGTTGGAAGAGGGTCGACGACGTGTGGAGCACGCTGCCTCGAGCTAGGAAGGACCGGAGATGACACCGAGCGCCGCCCTCGAAGGTGGCGGTCGCTCCCGAGCGTATCACGGTTCCTCCCACATCGACCAGCTCCGCTTCCCTCTTGGTTCAAAAGAAAAAGGGCGTCGAGCCCGCCATTTTGGTGAGTGGCACGTCGGCTGGCGTCGCCGGACAGCGGAGAACGGAGGCCGGGAAGGGCCGGACACGGGGAATTAAAGAGGAAGAAGACGATGAACAGTTGAATTAATGTCAGGGCCAATTAGAAGCTGCCACGTGACAGTTTGACCGGTCCATTAAAAAGGCAACGGTCGAATCAATCTGGGCCTTCCATTTGAATCAGAAATTTTGATCAAACGGTCAAAATTAAAAGGCAACGATCAGAAAGGAAATAAACCTAAAAAATAGTAAAAAAATCCCAAAAATTTACCTATAAATACTACTTCAATTTCAATGTAATTTCAATTTCATGTAATTTTAATTTTCGAGAAATAAAAATGAAATTTATTTATTAAGATGAAATAGAAACACATATTAAAATTAACACACATACTTAAATTGAACGCAAGCTTAATAATTAAACACAAACGAATTCGAAAGCACATAATAACACATATTCAGAGTATTTCACCATTTTCCACCCTCCAAAGGTGTTTCACCAAATCTCTCTGGAGCTCTCTATGGATGTAAACAGATTCAAGATCGGCAACACGGTTGTGAAACCGTTGCATATTGGCTCCATCTCTACCGATTGGTTCAAAAGGGATTTGATTCCCTTGTACATCCACCGGCCCATCATAAACCCGGAAAACCCTCGCTAGGTTTTGCAAGTCTTCTTCTTCGTCATCCTCTTCTTCCTCATCCTCCACGTACTCTTCCTCAACAATCATGTTATGCAATATAATGCAAGCTAACATGTTGGTAGTCATTACCGATTTGTGGTGCATTGTACAACTATGACGTATAATTGCCCATCGAGATTGCAAGATGCCAAAGACCCTTTCCACATCTTTCCGGTATGCCTCTTGTTTATTTGCGAAGAGTTTATCTTGCGGCGTCTGAGGATTGAGAATTGTTTTGACAAATGTAGAGTACCTTGGATATATTCCGTCAGCAAGATAGTAAGGGGTCGAGTACCTCTGTCCGTGGATTTCGTAAACGGCAGTTGGGCCTCTTCCGGCAAGGATCTCTGAGAACACGTTTGATAGGTGGAGCACGTTAATATCATTTTTAGCTCCAGGACACCCAAAGAAACTGTGTCATATCCACGTATCATACGAGGCAACCGCCTCCAGGATAATCGCTGGGCGACCCTTTCAGCCCGAATATGCCCCTTGATAGGCGGTTGGGCAGTTCTTCCACTTCCAGTGCATGCAGTCAATGCTTCCAATTATACCTGGAAAACCTCGGCGTTCGCCCTTAGCTAGTAGTCGTGCGAGGTCTGCCGGTGTATGACTGCAGAGGTATCTTGGACTATAGAGCTCGACCACTTGCCTGTAAAACTCCTTCATACATTCGAGGGTGGTCGATTCCCCCATCCTTGTAATTTCAATACATTGATCCGCGGCTGATCCGTACGCCAACATTCGTAGAGCCCCGGTGATCTTTTGTTGGGGAAGTAGCCCTAGCAAACCAGTAGCGTCTTCTCTTTGGTGCCAAGATTGGTCATGGTTGCAGAGGTCCGTCATGATAATGTTGAATCGGTCTCTGCTCATTCTGTACCTCCGGCGAAAGTCTTGGGCGTCGAAGATTGGACGATCGATGAAGTAATCTTCCATGAGATTGCGGCCCCTAGATATCCTCAAACGCTCCTTATTCGGTTTTTTACCGTGACGTGAACCGCTTGCTCGTGGTGGTTCGTCGTCATGTTGTGCTTCCGCCATCACCACCTGATTGACGAATGATTGCTCCATATGGGCATCCTCTTCTTGTTGATGTTGTCTCCGCTTGAAAAATTGTTGAAGCTGAAAGGATTCATTGATGCGGATGAACAAGGAAATGTTGTAAGTGTTTAGATTGATGGATGAAAGATGTGAGTATAGAATGAGTGATATTAGACGTTTTATAGCCAATTGGTCGAAAATCTTATAAAAAATCAGCCCTCAATTATTTTGCCGACAATGACACGTGGCAGTGACACGTGTCAATTATCTATTAGTCGAAAATCTTATAAAAAATCAGCATCAATTATTTTGCCTACAATGACACGTGGCCGTGACACGTGTCAATTATCTATTAGTCGGAAATCTTATCGAAAATCTTAGATAATATCGAGTCGATAATGATACGTGGCACATTATTATTAGTGGTTAATCTATCCGGTAAAAAAATTTTAATCATTTCACAACAAGACAAAACTGAGTTGCTCAAGCAAATTGTTAATGGGTGTGTGAAAAAATCGATTTGGTTGAGCAAAATTTTATTTTCATTTGCTTGAAGCAAATTTTGCTTCTGGGCCCACCAGGTGCTTGAGCAAGATCATTTCATGGGTGCGGATGCTCTTACCTTCCATCTAATGGCTCACAATCTCTTGTTCTTTTCTTCTACACTTGTGAGCCATTAGATAGAAGGTAAAGAATGTAATGTGAAAGAAAAGGTCAGGAAATGATCCTTCTTTTTACCCTTCTTCAACTTTCCGCCGCCGACACAGTAGCGCCGCCGCCACCCTTTTTACCTTTCTTCAACCTAGTTACCTTACCTACTCTACTTTGGGGTTGGGTTTGAGTCCAATCGCTTGGTAATCGAGGAGATGCATGAGAGTAAAGTTCTGATTTAAGTCTATGCGTTATAGTTGAAGCTTCCCATAAGTTCGTAAGATGGTTCTAGGTTTAGTTTGTACCACAATTGCGTGATTAGCAAGTGAGATTTAGGCTTAGTTTGGTATTGAGGTGAAAAAACTCAAATATGTAAAAACTGTGTTTTAAATAAACAACATGTCACCTGTTTTTTAAAATCGTGGTTTTTTCAACTAAATTTTATAAATAAGCATCTTATAAAAAAAAAACTTACCAAACACATAATCAATTCATAATGATAATTATAAGTGATTATTTACTCCAAAACGCAATACCAAACTAAGTCTTAGATAAATGATTTTGTAGTAAGAGACGAAGTTCTAGCATTTTTGTAGTAAGGGCTTATTTAGTTGTGTTTCAATAATTTCTAGTAGTAGTTTACTTCAGCTTCTATATTCATCGGCTTTTTTGTCGGGTGCTTTGTAAGTTTTGGTAAACTTTGGTCATTTTTATGGTTGTTGTTGTAAACTTGTAATGCAATTAACAGGTGGTTTTCAAAAAGGAAAATAAGATTAATTTTTCTTTGAGGATGATATCGAACATAAAGTTTGAACGCGTGGATACTTTTAAGCTATGAGCTTAATTCCTTATAATGCCAACAAGCAGCTATGCGACAAGTGCAAGGGATTAGAAACATGTATATTGATTGTAACAATGAGAAACGAGACAAAGGGGATCTAAAAGCAATAATCTAAAATAAATGATTACGCTGAAGCTGCAAAAATGGTAATGACAAGTTAGCCAATTCCTGCATCTACCATACCTGAACTCTGGTTCCCCCTCATAAAAACTATTGAGAAGAAATTACAACGCTGTTTGGAGTACGTATGATGGTAGAAGTAGGAATACAACTCTGAAACATGCATGCAGGCCCCTTTGAGGTGGTGGTGAACTGGTGATGGTAGACTTCTCAGTTTTGTAGGTCGTCGACATCCACTGCTCGTACTGGCATCATCGCATCTACTACATATGTAGTGGTTGCCGGAGGTCTCATCAGCAGCCATGCATGAGATTGTGAAAAGGAGAAACCCCAGTGACTAGGGTTTGAAGTAATAGACTCGTAATCGATCGTCTTGGCTCAATGGAGCCCAAGGACAACTCGTACAAGTTTCTCTCAATATACTCATTGTGTGATCACCATCACTATTACAAGATTTTAAAAATCAACTGCACTAATGATTCTTAGAGAAGAACACCTAGCTAAAACCGTTAGGACGTACAACAAAACTGAGGTTTAGTTTATGTCTAAATTTTACAATTACATATGCGTCTACGTACGTACTTCTACATTCAGACAACTATATGTATTTATATGTATCAGTATGTACGTATAAATGCAGTGAGAGAGAGCTGTCGGTTGGAAGGTGATGTAAATGGGAGAGAGGAGAAGAGTGGACTCAAAGGTCTCCATCTGAATATGGTCCCCGTATTAATCCTGCTCCTATGGAAGGAACTACTCACTACTGACATACTATGCCTCCCTTTCTCACGCCTCGTCCTGCAACCCTTCTGAACCCTGCTTCTCCCTCCCTCCTCCCTCCTCCCTCCCCTCCCTCCCTTCCCTCCCTACAAGTAACTATCCACTGCTACAACTCTCTCTGTTTCTCTCTCTAGATCTCTCTCACAACAATTAAACATAAAGCTTAATTTGTTGCTCCCCAAAGTTGATGTAGGAAACAACCAGCTCACAGTCTCACTTCTCTCTCAACTGCTGAATTCATTCATTGATCACTACGTACTGTTTCTCTCGCACCTTGAAATTTCAAGAGAGAGAGAGAGATATTCGATAAGAGAACAGTACCCTCTCTCTCTCTCTCCACGCCAAGCCTCATCATCCTCCTATAAGCTTAGTTTCATCATCATATCCCACTGCCTTCTCTCTAGATCTCTGTCTCTGTGGTCCATATATCTCGATTACTTGGACCCTGCAGGTCCATATAAACGTGTTCGATATTTGAAGGATCGAGGAGACAAGGAAAGCGAACCCCAATTAGAATTCCAATAGGAATTAGAGAGAACAGCCAAGCATGGATTGGACAAACACCAACCCGAGGCAGCAGCAGCAGCAGCACCACCTTGTATCTCGACCTGAACCTTCCTTTGGTTTCCTCTACAACTATAACTTCGACCCCTTTCCACATCCTGGTAATTTCTACTCACTCCTCGATCTATTCCAGTTCCGATCGATACCCTTTTAATTTCTTACATGCATCTTGCTTTTCCTGAACTAGTTAAGCTTTTTATGTGCTTTGAAGAAACATGTCGAAACAAGCTACCTAGTTTGAAACTAGTACTGTAGCACTATCAACTTCAAGCAATTGATTCCACCCTACTTTATGGAGAAGTCACTCTAGTCGTTTGAGGTCACACCTCCATACACTAAAAACATGCAAATCTTGTATTCTTTATATATTTTTATGCAGATAGAATCTATAAAAGCCGTTGTTACATATTACCTTGTTAATTAAGTACTACGCCTCAGACTTCATCTATAAAACAGTTTGGCCTTCTTTCGTTTTTCAGGCATGGAGATGAAGCATCACCAAGCCATGTTCTCCGACACACCACAAGGATCAGCTCCTTCTTCCATGGAGAGGAACAGTCATCACATGATGAGTTACGGCTGCAGCAGTCAAGAGAAGAAGAAGCGATTGTCAACCGATCAGTTAGAGTCACTGGAGAGGAGTTTTCAAGAGGAGATAAAGCTGGACCCTGATAGGAAGATGAAGCTGTCCAGAGACCTCGGCCTCCAGCCTCGGCAAATCGCTGTTTGGTTCCAAAACCGACGAGCAAGGTGGAAGGCCAAGCAGCTTGAACGCTTGTACGATGCTCTCAAACAAGAGTATGACGCCGTCTCCAAAGAGAAGCAAAAGCTTCAAGACGAGGTAAAAGAAAACTATTTTTGTTACATTTACCATGATATTCTCTCTACTCCCAGATTATCATCCCCCATTTTTCCTATGTAGTAATTTAGACTGCATGATGCCAAAATACAAAGTCTGATATATATTTTCCAAATAAATTTAAGTGTTAAACCCATGCATTCTAAGAGAGTACATATACCGTTCATTAGTCAAGTGAGCTATAAGTATATATGGTGGTGTAGGTCATGGAGCCGAAGACGTACTAGTTTAAGACAAGAAGTTGCTTGAGAAAGATTATACCAGTATATTTTATAGATTAATTGTACAATGTTTCTAACTAATTAAGCTAAGCATACATGTATTATGGTGTAGGTCATGAAACTGAAGACTGTTCTCAGAGAAGTTGCTAGGAAGCAGGTTTCTCCGGGCTATACTGAAATCTCCGGCGAAGATACGGTCGAAAGCACTTCGGTAGCTGCCACCCGAAGCTCGAACAAGGCAGGAGGGGTGAGCCAACATCAGATTGCAGAAGGCAACTATCTTTTCAATGTTGAGGAGTATAACCCTGTATCACCACCTTACTGGGGTGGCCTGCCTTCCTATCCCTAAGAGCTTTTGTTGTGCAAGTTATTCCTAACTTTAGTTCCTTAATCTCTCAGGGTTTTGTTTGCAGTATTGGCTTAATTAGTAGTTACTACGTAGTAAGATGCACTATTTGATGTAATTCCTAGCTAGAGTACTAGTAAATTAGAGAGGAATGACATTAATAACATTCAACCTAGTGGACCTTATGCATGATCTGCATTCATTTTTCTTTCATGATCACTTTCATCAAGACTTCTGGTCCATGAGTCTACCTTTTGGGCAACACCCAGTTTATCTTCGACTTTTAAACTGCTCAGAAAAGGCGTCAACGGCCAGGCCATTAGTAGTCTACTGCAAAGAATCTTTATGAAATTTTCTATTTCTGGTATCTAATGTAAATAAGCTTCATAACATAGTAGCCTTGGAGCAGAGCTTTTACCTAAGATAAATGAGTGAAGAGTCACGATTTAAACGACAAAACCCTGGAGGCGTAATGATACAGGGACTGGCCGGGAGAAATGACCCACTGTGTTTATACCAGTTATATACAAAGTTAGCTATATCTTGGCCGGACATTGCTCTACTTGATACTTATTATGTGTTTACACTTTTTCATTATGTGAACAATGAGGAATCAGCGAGAGGAAAAGAAAAGAAAAGAATGAAGGTGCTAATTGTCACTTTAAAATCTAAATTTCGAATATCTAATATGTTTTCTCGCCTCACAAGATGGTCGGTCATAGTAATAAAATAATGGTTGAAATCTTATACAAATAAAAATTAACAAACTGGAACAAATTTTGAACAATTTAGACTATTTGAGTTGTTGTTATCGAAAATTAACAAGTCTTACTAAATCTCATCACGGCACATGACCATAGCATAAAAACATTAAGCCAATTTACACTCAACCTTTAACTTTAGGTTGCAAGCTAAACTTGAACTAATTAATTTAGCTTAGAGCAAATCGATCGAGTCAAATTGTCATAATTGTTAAACAGCTGCCTCATGAAATTCAAACAACAACATTTACGAGCTCAAGCAAAAAATGAATTATATACAGCCAGAGAAACCTTCGAGACTTGGGAGTTAGGATAACGAGGGGCAGAGCCCTCCACTGAAAAGCTCATATTCATTCTCAGTGTGGCACCAGAAATAGACCTCAAATAAGGATCAATACGTCGAGATATATAGCATGTTCAATAATACCTCACAGACTACATAGATCTAACAATCCGTCGATGTCTCTCGATCTGCATTCTTTTTCAAAATACAGAATGTGTTTTCCTAACAGAAGCACCACCGCATTATCATATGTCATAATATTTGAATGTCAATATACAAGTCGTGGCCGATTTTTAAAAACCTTGTTAACAGCATGGCTGCGAGTGCCAGTACTTTCAACTTTTCAATGGTTCCTCTTTGGTGACCAATAGGATCATGAAATGATGAAATGGGTTTATTACCAAACGCTGAAAGATGTTTTGTAAGGTAAGAACTCAAGCTTTAACAGTTGAAAAGAATTTTCTCATGCTACACATCCATTTATTTATTATAAAAAACAGCAAAAAGAAAACATGCATTGCCAATCAGATTCTTAAGCTCGTTTATGGTTTCCTTTGGCTGGATTTTATATGCATATAGTGAGAGATAAAAGCAAATTCAAGTCCAACACACAATTTTCCATACTTAATAATACCAGAGTGTGAGGTATAGAATAGATGAAAGCAAAAAACAAATAAACCATCAAACTGCGCATATCAATCCTTATAAAATCTTCAAAGAGAAACGGAACAAACATGTCCTATCAATTACTTTACTCAGCCTGTAAACAACAGAAACGTTGATCAGCGCTTGCCACCGCCACCACCAAGCTTGGGACCCTTGGGAGCAGCTCCCTTGGAAATATTCTGACCCTTGACCTTCTGTTTGGCAACAACTTCTGCCTTCTTTGCCTTCTTTTCATCCTTTGTCTTCTTGATCCTTTCCTTGATTTCACTGCAGAGATAATCAGATATTAAGTGTGTCATGAAACAATATTATAAAAAAAATCAACACAGAGAGCTCAACAATATTAAGGCTAAAGGGACAAAACACTTGGGAATGACGAATAAGTTAATCAACTCTAGGCCACCCGTAATAACAAATAAATAAGAGCACAAACCGGAGTGCAGCTTCACGGGCAGCATCACGAACTTCTGGCTTTTCAGTCCTCCTCTTCTGGATAACCTCAAGGGTGGCACCAACAATTGACCTTGAGTAAGGCTTCTTATTGGTACGTCTCCTCTTCTTAACAGATTCTTGAGCAATATCCTACATATGTCAACAGAGCATAGTCCATAAGTAATCATAACATGGAGCGAAATAAGTACTTCATGCTACTTCTAACAATAACCCAGCTAATAAAAGACTGTTGCAACAGATCACAAGAGGTGAAACTGATTTATTTGAAAGAATTAACTAAAAATATGATGAAAACAAATCATAATCAATCAATTAAAACATGGTTCCAAAACATGTATGAAAGCATTAAAAACAGTTGGCTAGTTATAAAATCTAGGTGTAAGAGCATCTTCAGCAGACTCTATTTTTTGACTTCTTAGCTATTTTGGATAGCATATTTAGCTTTTTGCGAAAAATAGTAGCTATATCAGAGTCTCTATTATAACTCTATGTTAACTTTTAGCTATCTCGCTAACCAAATTTGGAGAGCGTGATAGTTAAAAATTAAAACATTTAAATTTAATACATTCCTTATATGTAATTATATATAATTTATAAATACATTTAAACCACTTTTTATTCATTTAATAAATATTTTAAATTCAAATCAAGCTAAATTAGAGAGAACCGATACAGACATATTTCTAAAGTGGCTAGCCAAAATGACTTTTTAGCTATTTTAGCTAAAATTTAACTAAAATATGGCTAGCATTGCTGAAGATGCTCTAAGAGCAATAAGATGGCTATAAAGATTAAGCTGCTGACTTCTGAAGATTCAATAGAGAAATTTACCTTCTTGTGTTGCTTCCTGAACATGGCTGTCCATGTAATCTTGGATGGCTTCAATCGATTGTGGAAGTACCTCTTGCATTTTGAGTTGATAAAGAGGAACACCTAACAAACCACCAAATAATAAAAAGTTAAGATAAAACAAATTACCCCACAATTCCCAGGTAAATAATAGGCCTAAAACAAAAGCAAAAATGTTTAAACTCAGATCTTTTCAATCACCTGAGAGTCGGACCGGATAAATCTGATACCTCTGCCAGGGTAGATCTTTGCCCCACTGAACCTACAGAGTTCGGTCCTGGCAATCCAACATAAAAATGTTAATAACCAGTTGTAAAACTAAAAATGCATGGTGGCAAAATATACACACGTCCAAGAATTGAAGGATGCCCATCAGGAGTAGTAGTCCAGCACATTCAAATTCAAACACACCTCAACCAGCTTAATAATTTCACAACAGAACAACCCAAAGAGAAAACACTTCACCTAAAATTTACAAGTAAAATGTAGGGCAGGGTTTCACAAAACAACTAGCAAAAGAAAAGCACTAGACCTAAATCTTACAAATGGTTTATGTGCAACAAGAGTTTGGCGTCTGAGCAATAGGCCATTTTTCAGATATCTATAGCGGGTTTCAGTTTTCATTTTTGTTTTGTATACTACATAACTACATGTATGCAGTTCACATTATTGTGTGTCTGTGCATAATACCATCTACATTTGTTGTCCCACTCCCATCGGCATCGAGCCCAATCACTACTATCAAATTCCTCAAACACCTTAGAAGCTCAGAGCTCTACATACCATTATACTAAGCCATCAGCCAAAACCCAG
Source organism: Potentilla sterilis (assembly GCA_963682095.1). NCBI lineage: Eukaryota > Viridiplantae > Streptophyta > Magnoliopsida > Rosales > Rosaceae > Potentilla > Potentilla sterilis. Next base: position 60,839,377 of record OY821754.1, read on the forward strand.
CACTGATTATACATTCATCAATTACAAATAAAATGAACTAATTGCCTTAGTTCCTCGGGCACCATCAACCATTTCTTTTTGCACATACCAAAACAAACACAGCATTTTCCATAACACAATGAAAATCAAAGCCAGAAAAGCTCACAAATTTAGAAAAGCAGAAGCGAAAATCTAAGGAAGTGAAGGCAACTTGCATCGAAATCAAAAGCTAAAAACAGAGGGATTTTAAATCGACGAAGATGAAATACGAAAGGAATTTGGAATTTAATAGATTCTGATTAGCAGATCTCAATGAAGGAGTAAGTGAAAATGAGAAGGAGGCGTACTTGAGAACCATGGCTGCTGTTGTTGACTGCTGTTGTTGATGGAGCGAAAACCCTAGAACCCTAAAATGTTGATAACGCGGGTGCTTTATAAAGGGCCCTGATAGCGGATGAAAATGCCATTTACATTGGGTCCAAGTACTTGGTTTAGTTCTGGCCCAAACCCAAAAAATAATTGAGATGAGGCCCGTTGTTGTTTTTATTATTATCCATACTATTATTAGATGAGATAAAAATAAGGGAAAATGATCATTTGGTCAAATTCAGTCTGAAAATTACCCGGTCCATTTTTATATGCCCAATCCAATCTTATCTACTAAAATTATCTAACTACCCTATTCTAAAACCACATCTATCCTATGATCTTATCATCTCTCTCTCTCCTTAACCACGACACCGCATCGGTGACGAAGCCGACAAGGAAGCTTTGATGCCATCGTTGCGAGGCATCTTCAGTTGGATTGGTTTAGTTAGTTGGATATTTAGGGTCAGTTGGATTGGGATTATGTTTGGCTTTTGAAATTTGGAGGCTTGTTTTGGTTTTACTTGTCTTGGAATCATTGGTGTTGGTATTTGATTTGTTTGTTACAGGGAGTCAGTAATTTTAAATAGGGTAAATTCCTCCTATAATACTTGACGTATGACCAATTGGACACTTTGGTACCCAACATTTCAAAGAGTACAGTTTGGTACCTGAAGTTAAGTTTTATGTAACACTATGGTACTTCTGTTGACTTCTTTATTAAATGTAAGGGGTAAAATTGACATTTAGATATTATTTATAAAAATAAATTTAAAAATATGAGTGTTATGTATCTAAGGTTATTGGTTATCACCTTGATATTCATCATTTTTTTTTTATCTTTTGAGAAAAATAAATCTGATTTAATTTTTTGTCAAAAGAAAAAAATATGAATTAAAATTTTGAGCTACGTTGAAGGTAAAATAATTGAAATTTTATTTAGTAAATTTAGTATTTGTAATTTAAACACCCACGATAATACATTTAGTTGTTAGATATAGCTCCACAGAATAGTTTTGTGAGTGTTTATATTACCACGATTGAATTTCTTAACTTATGTTTCCAACATAACTAAAAAAAATATTAAAAAAATACATGTTTTTATCTCAAAAAAATTAAGAAAATGCCATATTTTATTTTATTTTTATAGATTATACTTAAATGTCACTTTTACCCCTTACATTTCACAAAGAAGTCACAGAAGTACTAAAGTGTCACATAAAACTTAACTTCAGGTACCAAACTGTCATCTTTGAAACGTTGGGTACCAAAGTGTCCAATTGGCTATATGTCAGGTACCATAGGAGGAATTTACCCTTTTAAATAACTAGGTGTTGGTAATTCATTTCTTATCCCTAATAATATGTTTACTGAGATAATATGTTTACTCAGGGTCAGTAAACTATCCTTAGTGTTTACTGCCTCCTAATAAAACTTCTGGTAAGTGTCCGATAATGTTCACTAAGGGGTAATAATTTGTATTAAATGGTCATTTTTATATGCCGAATAATTTATAGCACATGTTCTCTTTCTTCTTATTCTTCTTCTTTTTTCTTCTTTCATTTGAAGATTAGTTATGTGAAAATGGATATGGAAAATGTTGTATTGCATAGCAGGAAGAAAAAAAACATATTAGGAGTTACTAAGGATCAGTAATTTATTATCGGGTGTTACTAGGGGTCAGTAACATAATATTAGGAGTTACTAGGAGTCTATCAATATTTAGGTCGACACTAGGGGTCAATAATTTATTATCGGGTGTTACTGTGTGTTTCTGCCTAAACCCGGGAGCCTAGTAGATACAGATGAATCCAACTTGATCTCCTGCAAACCTGCTTACTAAGGGGAATACCGGGCGGGCCGACCTTCTCCTCTCCGATGCCTAAGTCAGTATAGTTGGAATATATATAACTTGAGCACGTATGTAAGTGGTGAGAGAGATAAGTTACCTATTAATGAGGGTAGTTGGGGCCCTTATATAGGTGGCTGGGGGTGAGGGCTGGCCTCACCCTTCGATGTGGGACTGGTTCCCTTCGAAGGGCAGTTCTGGTAACCTCTTTGGCAGGCAGGCGCCCCCGGTCTCAGGGTCCCTGGCAGCCGGATAGACTGCTGGACCCCGAGGCCGGGTGCTGGTGGTTCGGTCCTGGGCCTCGGGCCGGGCCCTGGTGCACTTGCTGCGGGTCTGTGGGCCTGGTGTAGCCCCTCTGCGGCTACTGTCAACACTGTGTGTCAGTAATATATTATTAGGAGTTACTGAGTGTCGGTATTTGGGTCACTAAGGGTCATTATTTGGGTTCATTAAGGGTCAATAATTTATTATCGGGTGTTACTGGAGATCGGTAAATCGTAAAATACAGTTTACTGTCCCCTAATAAAACCTCCGGCGAGGTTTGAGTTTGGTTTCAGCAATGTCCGACGAGATACCGATGAAATCTGAAGAAAAAAATAGGGCGAGATTCTGGTGCACTACCAGAAAAAAGCACATTACCGACGAAAAAAAAAAACGGCCGACGACATACTATTTTCGTCGGCTATTCCCAAGAATGGCCGACGATTTTTTCTTTCGTCCCTAAATTTTTTTTTCGTCGGCTATACCCCTAGAATGACCGACGAGTTAAAATTTTCGTCGGCCTTTCTTTTAAAGTATAGTCGACGAAAACTTTTGAAAGTTTGGCCGACGAAATTGGAATTTTCGTCGGCTATAAGTCTTTATATTTTCAGATCTGGACAGCAGCTGCTCATTTAAAAAAAAAACGGGAGAAAGAGTGAAAAATCTGTGAGTATTGTTGAAATCCGTCATCTCTTACATTGTGGAGCTATATATAGGTACGTATATGTGTATATATGTTGATTTTGAGTTTTAGTTGAGTTGATTTTGAGTTTTAGTGATTTTGATATAGTAAGTGATTTTTTGTTTTGTTGTTGTTTTAGTGTTAGAATGTATGTATATATGTTGATTTTGAGTTGTAGTTGAGTTGATTTTAAGTTAGAGTTTAATTATGTGTTTTAATTTGATGTTATTTTAATTAGTGTTAAAATATATATATATATATATATATAAATATGTTAATTAATGGTTGTTGATAGTGTAATGAACTTAAATAATGGTTGTTAATTAATGGTATATATATATATATATATATATATATATATATGAGTTGATGTTGATAATAATATATATTGTAATATATATGTGTTAATTAATTTCTTATTAATTAAAGTTATACATATATATTATTATCAGGCTATATATATATGGATCGAGATAAGAGTTGGATTTCGCTTCCAAGGCATGACTGACGATACACTACAGGAGTTGTGGATTTTTTGCAGTTCGTCGAGGAAAATGCAAACGGGAATGAATACCATTATTGCCCGTGCAAGAAATGTAAGTGTCGCAGTGATATGTGTCGATTTCCGATTAGGACAGTATGGGAGCACCTAAAGAGTAATGGGTTTTGGCCGAAGTACAAACGTTGAATATATCACGGTGAGCCATCATTAGATGGATCGCATGATCATGGGCAGTTTTTTGAGGCGGGCAGTAGTAGTACATCCAACGATCCAACAATGGCATTCGTCAACGACGTGTTTCCTTTTGAAAGCGGTGTACGTGGGGAACAATATATGCATGACCCGGTGCAGCCGTTTCCACAAGTTGTCAACACTGCTGCCTTTGACAAGTACAACAAACTTATTGCATTGCAACAGACCCCTGTGTCTTCAAGTTCTGGGAAGACAGTTCTTCAAAGTGTGATGGAGGTAATGAGGATTAAAGTCGAGACAAAATCGAGCATCATGCAAGTGGATGAATATCTACAGTACACTTCTTCGTTGTTGGAGGAGGGTCATCATAATTCTACCAATCACCATAAGGTCCGAAGTATCCTCAAAGATCTAGGGCTTTCCTACATTAAGATCCATGCATGTGCATTTGACTGCGTTCTCTTCTGGGGTAAAGATGCAGAAGGGAATGACCTTGCTAGCCTTGACGCATGTCCGATATGTCAGTCTGACCGATATAAGTTGACGGGAGCAGGCAATAGGAAACCTGTGAAAGTGCTTCGGTATACTGCATCCATATGCTCTTCACTGGGACAATGCATAAATTGGCTAACCACACTCACAGCATAAGCAATATCAGGTCTGGTATGAGAAAGATAAATGAGTCTCCCTACTAGACGTTGGTCGTACCTTCTTTTATCTGTTGGAACCTGATTCAGATAGATGGCGAGGTTGTGATTCATCTCAATCGGTGTCTCAACTGGTTTACAATCAAGCATCTCTGTCTCAGCTAACAAGTCGAGTACATACTTACGCTGGGACAAAGAAATTCCTTTCTTAGATCTTGCAACTTCAATACCAAGAAAGTATTTCAATTGTCCAAGGTCTTTCATCTCAAACTCCATAGCGTTGGGTGTATCCTTTGGCAACCAATCTGGTTTTATATCTGTCAATACTGACATCTGCTTTGAGTTTCACTGTATACACCCAACGACATCCAACAGTCTTCTTTTCAGGTGGCATAGTCACAATATCCCAAGTTGAGTTTTTCTGCAAGGTTTCAAGTTCTTCATTCATTGCATGTTTCCATTTGGGATCTGCCAATGCATCTTGTACACTACTCAGAATAGATACAGAAGATAATTGACTGACAACAAGTGCATGTGATCCAGACAGCCTATGATTAGACATATAATTGACTATAGGATATTTTGCTTTGGCTTGGATATCTGGTTCATAGTGTTTTTTGGGAATACCCTTAGTAACCCTCTGTGATTTCCTAACATCGATACTATCTACCCTAGATAAATTATTTGAAATTAATGGTAGCTGAGGAGGAACATTCGCGGCAGGAGGTGCAGAGGAATGATTATTTGCAGGGACTGTACTATCTTCATAAACTTGTGAGCTTGTACATGTTTGTGGGCCAGTATCTCGTCTGTCCAAATCAGACTCTGTGTCTGCGTAAACATCAGGGAATGGAAATGGGTTCGGCACCTCACAGCTTGACACGCCAGAGGAAGGAGGTGTAGGCGGTCTTCTGTCATTATCACAGTTTGACACGTCAACTTGGCTTGGCTTGGCTCCATAGCTTGGCTCGGGTCGATATGTTTGTATCACATGGGGCACTTCATGATTTGACATGGCAGAAGGAAAAGGACCACTTTTCTCCAATATTCTTTGCTGTTCTGAAGAGATGAGACCATCACCTTCTGTCCTTATCACATGGAGTTCAGCATTTTCTTGCATTTGTTTTTGCTGCTGTTCTAATTGCTGCTCTAATTCACTTTCTCTATCACGTGATGTTATAGCCTCTGTGTCAATGCGAAGTTGTTCTTCCAGTGCTTCTATTTCCTCAAACTCGTCCAAATCAAATACATGTCGAGAATTCTCTTCATAACCTTTCTCCCTCTGAAGAGAAGTGTCTGAAACTCCGCATGAGAAATAAGGTTCAGATTCCCGAAAAGAAACGTCAAGTGATGTATGTATTGTGTCGGTGTGAGGTTCATAACATCTATAGCCTTTTTGAAATTCAGCATAGCCAATAAAAATGCATCTTCGGGCACGAGGATCAAGTTTGTTGCGCTGAGCCTTAGGAATATGAACATATACTGTGCAGCCAAATACACGGTGCTCCAAATTGGGCATAAAGGGAACCGAAAGAAACTTGTGAAGTTGTTGTTGAGGGTTTTGAGATTCAATCACCCGAGAATGAGTACGATTGATGAGATATGCGGCAGACTTCACAGCTTCTCCCCAATATTCACGAGGCACATTTATGCCAAATAGCGAGGCACGAACAACTTCAAGTAACTGTCGATTCTTCCGTTCTACCAATCCATTTTGCTGAGGAGAATAGGAATTTGAAGTTTGATGTCGAATTCCATGAAATTGTGTGAACTCTTGCATAAGACCATTAACATATTCTCCACCATTGTCAGGTTGGAAAACACGAATAGTCTGTTGATGTTGTGTAGATACCATCTTGTGAAATTCTTTGAACCTGAGACAAACATCGCTTTTGTTCTTCAAGAGAGACACCCAAGTCATTCGGGTGCAGTCATCAATAAAAGTGACGAAATAACGAGCGCCACATAGTGAAGGAATTTTCGCTGGGCCCCATACATCAGAGTGGATCTTCATGAAAGGAACCAGACTTTTGTGAAGACTTGGTGAATATGAAACACGGTGACTCTTGGCCAGTTCACAAGTGTCACAATGGAAATCTGAAGCGTTGACACCAGAAAATAACTGAGGTTGCAGCTTCTTGAGATAATGGAAGTTGAGGTGGCCTAGGCGACGATGCCAAAGCCACACAGCTTCTCGACCACTCACGACTCCATGAACCTGATATGCTTGCCCCAAAAAATATTTATGTTTTTCTCCCGTCTCTGTTAGATCCAGATAGTACAATTTTCCTCTTCGTATACCATAACCAAGGATCTGCCGAGTCAGAATGTCTTGAAGCACACAGAATGATGAGTAAAAGGTAACAATACATGCAAGGGCTAGAATGAGCTGACCAATAGACAGAAGATTATATGCTAGTGATGGAACAACTAAGGCAGATTTAAGAGTTAAGGTATCAGATAAGGCAACAGAACCTTCTCCAATAACTCGAGTTGGTGTACCATCAGCAGTAGACACAACATTTTGAGAGGAAGGTTCAACTGTGGTCAAGAGACTAGGGTCATTTATCATGTGGTCTGATGCACCTGTATCAATTATCCAAGATCTATTCAAAATAATTCTGTCTTTTGCCATCAGAAATTCGGAGTGCCGGAACAAATTCTTGTTTGGTGTTGTTGAGGATACACGTGCTTTGTAGTAGACCAAAAAACTAGATGGGGCCACGACCTGCTGTGTAGCAGACAGAAAGAAAAGAAAGAGACCGGGGCAGGTCTGTTGTGGAGCAGAGGGAATCTGAAGCGGCTCGGCTTGGGCTGTCGGCTTGGCTGCACGTGGTGAGCCGGCTGCTATGCCCCTCCTTTTTCTTTTGGGTGTGATGTTTGGATTTTTGTGTTTTGCTTTTTGCTCTCCTTTTTCTTTGATTTGTGCTTTTGTGTTTACTGTTTGGAGTTTGGTGTGTGTGCTTTGAATTTGCTTTTGCTGTTGCTTTTGTGAGATTTGGGTTGGCTGAATTTGGGTGTGTTCTGTGTGGTTGCAGGATGTGCTATCTGGGTGGATTTGTGCTTTGTGGTTTGATCTGGGTGGATTTGTGCTTTGTGTTTTGTGTGTGGTCTTTGCAGCGGAAAAAAGAAAAAATGTGTAGGCTCTGATACCAAGTAGAAAATAAGAATATGATTTTAGATTTAATGGTTTTATATTTTATTCTTCTCCATGGATGTGGTATATATAATGATACAAATTTATATGTACAAGGAAATATATCCTAAAGATTACATAGAATAATCTACGTATACATACACGGAAAGTAAATATCTTAGAATATTCTACAAAGCAGAAGACGGCTCATAAGATGTACCACAAGAGATAGAGGGCTTTTGACTATCAAGGCCGAGAACGGCGGCGCTTTCCCTTGCCATGCTAAGAAGCCCGCGCGCCGACGTCTTTGCTGTCATGGTTCCCAAGTTTTACCCTGCTGATGATGTGTAAAGAAGCGTTGCATCAACGAGCATAAGCCGAAGGCCCCGAAGCCAACCAAGCAAAGTCCTTTCCATTTCACTCCTATCATCTGTTCCTCTCTCCTGTTTTCTGGTTCTCTCAGTGCATGTGTTGGTACATGTTACGTGTGTGCTTTGTGTGGAGAAATGTTGTTGTCAGTTGCTTCTAGGATGGGATAGAAATGATGGGATAACCAAATACTAGCTACGCCTTTAATTCAATATGTTTTTCAAACGATGAATGGAAAACTATGTAAGCCCTATGTCACACTAGCATTTTCATGTCTTACAATGACATATTTGTTTTTGCTAGAAGTAGTGTTCTAACACAATGCTGTCCGGCGAGCTTAGACACTATTTAGGCGCTAAGCCTGCTCTCCGCCCTAGGTGTGCCTAGGGTTTCCAGTATTTTAATAACTATTATTTTTAGGCTAAAACAAATGTTTTATTCTAATATTAGTGTATACTTAACATTCTCACCCTATTTTAATGTGTTTCGATTATTTTAAATTAAAAATATTTTAGATGCAACTTTATTACTCTTTACATTCTTATAAATCTTTAATTGAATAAATAGAAATTATAAAATAAATTAAAAATTCAAATATACGAATCCGCCTAGAAGTCCATGGCCGCCTAGGCGCTCTAAGCTTGCCATCCATCCTACAAGTGCCTAACGAGTTCTAAAACCTTCCCTGGAGCTAATAAAAGGAACAAATGACTTGTTTGTCCCATTGCACCAAATGTAAGAAACCAATGATTTTTTTTATTTTTTTTCTCTTTTGAGAATTAGAAACCAATGTTTTTTTCTTGTTCAATGAGAAACCAACGTTGAAAAGATCAAAAATATTATAAGCCTTGACTTTCAACAAAAGGAAAAATATATGTTGATGTTTACTTTACTTTGAACAAAAGTCATCACTAAGCTTTCAACCAAAGATTTATGATTTAGCTCTTTTTGTTTTTTTTATCCGACCTGATCTATAACATACAATTCATATCTTCAAAATAATTTTACACATTGGTGAGGTGAGGTGAGAAAAATTATGAGAATGATTGGTGACACCTCAGTTGAACCTGAATGAAGATCCAGATCGAAATGATATCAAATCCAACACCAAACCACTCTCACAAAATCTACCAATTAAAAAGCCCACTCTTTTTTAATTTCGCGACGACTATCTTTCACTCACTCAGACTTGTATGACTCTCTCTCTTTCTGCCCAGTAATCTAGACAAACCTCCATTATATATAACAAATATATTTTCAAATTTCACCCAAACCCAAAATCCCAATTCCCAATTCCCAATTCGGAGACCCAACAAAACCCTAGAAGTATAGAACCATCGATTCTTCTTGGACGGGATCGAAAAGGAAGAAGACGATGGGTGACAAGGCGGTGGAGGACGATGATCGGAGCCAGAGCAGCGACTTCACGTCGGAGGACGAAGGCACAGAGGACTACCGGCGCGGTGGCTACCACGCAGTTCGAATCGGTGACACCTTCAAGCTTGGCCGCTACGTCGTTCAGACCAAGCTCGGTTGGGGCCACTTCTCCACCGTCTGGCTCGCCTGGGATACTCACACATCTGTATATACTCTCTCTCTCTCTCTCTCTCTCTGTGTCACTCCTTTTACGACATCGTTTTGGTGCCTTTTTGATCTGGTAGATTTTCAACTGGTGCCTTGATTGTGTTAGGAGCTTAGGAAATTAGAAATGTAAAGGAAATAGAATGAAAATTTAGTCTAATTTGGTCTGTGACATATTGCATGATACTGGATTTGGTTAGTTTTCGGCAGTCGATGGATGGTTGGTGAAAGTTTTAGTCTAATTTGGAGGTCAAGAATTGAAACAATCACTGTAAGGGTTAATGCAGAAGTGAAACTAACATGATGCTTTTGGTTATGACTTTGTAAGTGACTTAATTGAGGGTTAGTGAATAGTTTGTTTTTGTTTGGGTGTTAATGGCAGCGGTATGTTGCTCTGAAAGTGCAAAAGAGTGCTGACCACTACACGGAGGCGGCCATGGACGAGATAACCATATTGAAACAGATTGCAGAGGGAGATCCGGAGGATAAGAAGTGTGTGGTTAAGCTTCTGGACCATTTTAAGCATTCGGGTCCGAATGGGCAACATGTTTGCATGGTTTTTGAGTACTTGGGGGATAATCTGTTGACACTTATTAAGTACAGTGACTACCGTGGAGTGCCGTTGCATATGGTTAAGCAGATTTGTTATCATGTTTTGGTTGGATTGGATTACTTGCATCGACAGCTCTCTATTATACACACAGATTTGAAGCCGGAGAATATCTTGTTGTTGTCTATGATAGACCCATCCAAGGATCCAACTAAGTCAAGTGCACCTCTCATTCTTCCAAGTAACAAGGACAAGAATGCTTTCGACGCAGGGGTTTCACAGCCATTGAATGGGGATATCTCTAGGAACCAGAAGAAGAAGATTAGAAGAAAGGCTAAGCGCGCGGCTCAAGAATGTGCAGACAGAGAGGAGGCTGATGTTGACCAAGAAACATCAGGGGAGGCTGAATCATCTCTTAATACAAAATTGAATGTGAATTCCGCCGAAGACCAGACTACTAGTTCTGTAGATATGAATAGATCGTCAGATGCTGATGGACTAAAGGGTGCTGATGCAGGAAATCAGAGTGGTAAGAGAAGAGGGAATCGTAGCCTAAGGCAAAAGTTGTTGGCATCAATGGACTTGAAGTGCAAACTAGTTGACTTTGGAAATGCATGTTGGACGTACAAACAGTTCACAAATGATATTCAAACAAGACAGTATCGGTGTCCAGAGGTGATCTTGGGCTCAAAATATTCTACTTCAGCAGATCTGTGGTCTTTTGCTTGCATTTGTTTTGAGCTTGCAACTGGTGATGTGCTCTTTGATCCTCACAGTGGTGACAACTTTGACAGGGATGAGGTATGGACATATCTGGAATATGATAACCTTATGCTTACTTTTTTTCTTTTTCGGCTAATATCTTTGTTGCTTTCTTTCTTACATGTAATATACACCTATATACAGTTATTCCCTATAGCCACAAAGACACCCACACACAGTCTCTGAGTTTTTTAAATTCATACGATGTGAAAGTTAATTGAGAGATACATATAGGAAATCATCATGTTTGCATAGTAGAAGTCACTCTCGCTTTGCTGCCACTCTCCACAGGTTCTGTTTTACAAACAACACATCTATCATATTGTAAACAGCAAATAATGCATTTAACATTGCAGTTAATAGGAGACCACTGATTCAGGACTGGAGTATCCACATTGAATAACTAATACTGTTAGGAGCAAGCAGGTAGTTATAAGCAATATTCTTGGCGGTCCACTAAATTGAGATAATCTCTTCACAAGAAAAAACATTTGTTTAGTACGATAGTAGATAACTTTGAGAAAGTCTTCATTGCATTATTGTTGTGCCGGACAAAGAGAGTTGTTACTGTTGCAATTCTGAATATGTTGGGATTTTTGTTTCAGATGGACTGAGCTTGTACTCTAAGTATTTCTCAATCTATGGAAACTTTTTTTCATAAGAAGTGCTTTATTTGCATCTCTATGCTAAAGTATTGGTATGAGCTCAGTAAGGGGAGCTGACCATAGTAATCCTTAACTCTCAGACATACAGTAGTTATTATGTTCATTATCTTTGTGCTTGTTGAAGGAGTTCTGAAGCATGTTAGTAAATATTTGAGTATCTTTGGCTAACGAGAGTTTATATATAGAAGCTTTGAGTTCATACAACTAGAGTATTACTTTTAACTGGTTTCCTGGGAAGAAAAGAATATTTCTTGGTTTTTATTGAAAGAAGAGGTGCATTAGCCAAAGAGTCCATGAATCAACTAGAGTGCCACTTCAGTTGCGTGTGTTGTTAAATATGTTACAATACCTTTTCCTTGTTAAGGACTCCCTTAAGCCTGAAATATCTTATCTATCTTAGTAAACTAAGTTCCTGAAGTGTTTTTTTTTTATATAAGCTTTCAGTTTACTTCTTTCACCAGTCTTCTCAGAAGAAAATGGAAGGCTTCTCGTTTTTTTTTTAGTGAAATTTCTTATTTTAAATTTTTCAGGACCATTTGGCATTGATGATGGAGCTTCTTGGAATGATGCCACGGAAGGTGAGAAATTTATATAAACCAGCATTATAGCTCATAACAGAATTTCTCCCGTATTAGTTGAGTTTGATGTTTAAATTTGTTGATGTGTCATATATGTCATCTATCTCTTCTGAATACTTCCAAAGTCTTGGTATACCATTCATTCTTCTGAGATGATCATGTTATCTACCAATTTCACCGTATGCTAGGAGCTTATGATCTCATTCATGTAGATTCAGTACTGAGTGCCATCTACTAGATGGAAATTTTTTAACAGTCATTTTACTATTCCTCAGATTGCTTTAGGGGGTCGATATTCAAGAGATTACTTTAATAGATATGGGGATTTAAGGCACATTCGCCGCCTGCGTTTTTGGCCCTTGAATAAGGTTCTACTGGAGAAGTATGAGTTCAGCGAGCAAGATGCTAGTGAATTGACAGAATTCCTGGTTCCCATCCTTGACTTTGTTCCAGAAAAGCGGCCTACTGCTGCACAGTGCCTTCTTCATCCATGGATCACTGCAGGTCCTTGCCTATTGGAACCATCTATAGCTTCTGATAAAGAAAAACATAGGGACAGTGGCATTGCTGAAGAAGACAAGAAGGAAAAAGATAGGGAGGCCATTGAAGCTGGAATGGGAAATATTGCCATCAACTCAGATTCTAAACCGGTCAAAGATCTTCCGACTAGTAGTAAACCCGCTAAGGCAACCACAACTATAAGGCAGAACTCTAGCAAGGCATGACTTCTGTTGGCTCAAGTTACAAATTTATATTGGATGGGAGTGAGGGGGATAGAATAGCTGGCAAATGGGTGTGAGGAAATATTATGCTCTGATTGAGAACGTTCTTTCCAAACGCAATTGTCAAACGCTGTACACTTAACTTGCAACTGGTCAAATGAGAACTTTGCTATGACCATTCGTTTCAATGTGATTCATGTACTGGATGTCATTCATTTCCCTGCTGGAAATATTCTTCACTTTCTGACTGAAAGTTCATTTTCTTTTGGCAATATGTAAAAGTGGAGGTTTGCCATGTTGCACGTTGGAACCAACCATCTCGCAACGTCTTAAGGCAATGGACAATGCGATAAGGAGAGATTCTGGTTCTCATCCTTACTGTACAGGGTAAGACTACGATTACCATCTCTCTTTCTTGATGCAAAAATTTTACCTCTAGAACAATAACCTGCTGTATCTTATAGTTTTTTTTTAAATTTAAATTTGGACCATTTCTCGATTTATGCACGTCATCCTTGCGCAGGGGTTATGTTAATCTTCTTTGTATCGTTCTAATTTTATCAGATGTCCCCGAAGGGACAACTGTATCTTAGAGCTTAAATGGATCATGATTTTTATTCCTCGTATTACACTCCACTCCACACTCCATTTTCTATTTTGGTTAAAAGTTGCAGAGATGTGTTTTATCCTAAAAGAGAAAAATAGGATTTTTAGGAGTGTGAATCTTAATTTCCGGTTTATTACACATTCCAAATTACAAGCCACATGAAATGGGAGACAAGATAACACGGTGGCGTTGGCGGTGGCTGTATAGGGGTGAGTATTAAATACAAAATGATGTTGGGATCTTTGTCTTGCCGTGCAGTACATTCGTTGCCTCCAATCATGTGAGGCAGAAAACAAAAGCTCTGAAATGATGAACAATGGAACAAACACTCAAATCTTGGCCACAAGTGCTCCCATGATTATCCACCAAAGCAGAACTCCTCCACATACTACAGAGGACATGTTCTATTTCACTTCCAACATCACAACCACTTTAGCGGTCGCTCATTCAATTTATGATGAGCCAGCCAAAGCAATCACTTTCATTGGCTTCTTCCCAGCAATTGCCTCATATGAAGTGCTTATCGTTATCATTTTGTCCTTCTCAGAAGATATCTCGGTGGATTTTTATTTTATTCACACGGTGGAGTAACTAAAACTAGAAAACATTCTGACCTTTGGTTTTAGCACCGTTGATTAAAAAAAAAAAAAAAAACTAGGCAGTAACCAGTAACCAATCTTTTTATTGAAAGATGAGATTTGATACTGAAGAATGAGATGATGAGACTACAAAAGGCAGGAAGATGATGGTGTTAGCGGTAGCTAACACGCAACACAACCTATGCAAACTTGACCTATACCAGACAGAGCAAAACAAACTAGGTTGGTTCATGAGTTAGCGGTAGCTAACAAGCAACCAAACCTAGCTCACAGTTCTTTTATTGCTTCACAAAGACATCAATGGAGTTGGACAACTATGTGTTGGCCAACGATTTCTAATCTTTATACAGTAGTAACTTCCTATCCAAGAATCTGTTCTGCATTGCTATCAGCGATCACTGACTGCTACAGAAGTCCAAGAATCCCATAAACTCGCCTTCTTGTATCATTTGAATGCTTGTCTTGATGCCAGTGACACCTAAAAAAGATTAGTCGACAGAAACCAGAAATTAAGACATGATCGATAACGATTTGGTTGGAAGTGATAGAACATGATTTTAGGTACGAAGACTGCGTTTTACCCATTGTGATGGCACTAGCAAAGATGACACCTGAGAGGACAAACACTATGATTGATGCTCTCTTGAGAAATGTAACAATTTTCCTTACTAAAAACTGTCCCCAAAAGCCAGCCAAGATTGAAACGCTTGTGAGGTACAATGCTGCAAAAGATACACAAGTAAAACATGACTCTTGAATCTTGATCTCAAAGCACTTGTACATTGACTGCTAGATGAATTGAAAAGGAAATGTACCATATGGAATAGGAAACCTCTTGAGGAGGTAAAACTCGACCACTGATAAGGATGCTGAGAACATCATCACAAATGTAGCTGTTGCACTGGCAACCTGTTCATTGAAACAGCAGGAATGTTAAAACCAACTTTGTTCCATGAAATTTTTCACCTTATTTAAGGTACGTAAATAAGTAACGTTTTAGCTTTGTAAGCATTTGAAGTACCTGTGGGATAACACCTATTTCAAGTAGGAGAGGGCCAAGTATAAATCCTCCACCAGATCCAAGCAGACCTCCAACAGTGCCTCCCAAGATACCACAGAGTGCACAAAATGTAATGTGCATTGGAGTCCATGCAATTGAAGCCTCACAAATACATTCTGGATTCCCTGTGCTCATTCTCTTCTTGTGGTCTTTGTACAACTTGATTGCTTCATATCCAAACACCCCAAATGCTATAGGAAACTGCAAAAAAAAAAAAAAAAATAGGTAATTAGATTGTCCCCACAACATAATAGAGTCAAGAAACAAGTTGTCCCAAACAAAGCACTACTACCTACCTGTAAGCAGAAGAGGACCCAATACCAGGTACTGCAAGTAGTTGTATCATTCTGCATTCGATTTATAAAGTGTTAGAAAAAATGCAAGCAGGTAAGAAATAGAGACACGGGTAGGCATTAGAGAGAGCACTTGCTTTGAAGATTTGAAGAAGTAGAAAACCAGCCCAAAGAGTAACTAGGACCATCACCCTTTTCCATCTGAGGTTGAAACATAGTGTTTGCTGAAAAGAAAAGGTAAATGTACTCCCCATTACAGTGAGAACTGAGAAGTGTGTAGAAAAACATAACTATATATACACCAGTACTATTTTTTTTTACCATCATTGACTTCTCTTCTCTGGAATCTAATTGTTGATATTCTGCATCAATTAGAACTGCACAAAAATAATAAATTCCTTGTTTTAGGCACAGTGATAAACACATAAAAACACAACAAAGTAAAATGATGTACTGCAATTATACGTTCGCCACGAGAGTCTACTCGAGATTCTTGTTGCCTTTGGAATTCCTTCTGTAAATTTAACATTTTTGTAAACAATGAGTATACATTTTAATGAAAAGATTAGCACTCCAAATTTTAAACTAAAGTCTGACCTTCAAGACAGTCTCTTCCTTCCACATCTCAACCCCCTTGTAAGCAGACCTTGATGAAGTGCCTGATACATAATTAAAAAAGATTGAGAACTAATGAGCTGACTAGGAAGGGTAGCTGAAATAGTAAATGCTGGGTTTCTGTCATTGCACCTACCTAAGAAGAGAATGATGATGAGAACAGTTATGAGCCAGTAGGGGAATACCACACTGAGAGCCACACCAATTGTGATCCCAAGCATGAGCATGGGTTGAAATAGAAGTGCCAAATCATAATCTAATATGGGAACTTCCTTGGTTGGATGGCGCACCCTCAGGTTGTACCAAACTGATGATGCAGAAGCCCCCATTATCATACCTGCATATCCGGGTAATCCCAACCAACTCATTAAGAAATTTCTGTAAACACAAATGATTTATACCGGAAAAAGAAAAAAGATAGAGATAACAAATTGGAATTACATTTAGAAATAGCAGCAGCAGACTTGGTATCAAAACCAACAATCAAGGTAAGCATAGGGACAAATATGCCACCACCTCCAACCCCTCCCACGGTTCCACACGCCGATCCCAGAAAACCAATCACTGTGGCCAGCACAACTCTCCAGTTAAAAGCCAAATCCTGCACTTAAAATAAAATGAACATGTCATGTTAGTCTAATAACATCCTTATGTTGTCAAACATCGACCCTAGTTTTTATTGATAGTTTAACAGCATAACATACCGGCCAAACTTTATCAGAGGTATCCAAGTGCAAGAGATTGGAATTGAGAGAAGAAAGACGGGTCCGGTAAGAGATGTGATCATTCTGACGAGTGAAGAACAGCACAGACAGAATAGCAACCGAGAAAGTAGAGACGAGATAGAGAACGAAGGCTTTCGTGGCCATGGAAGAATGAGTTGGAGGAGGTTGGCTTTCTCTTTCTACCGAGCAACACCAAAAAGTGAAGACTGAAACTGAAACTGCAGAAACGTGAACTCCTGCCCACTATTCCTGTACGTTAATTTTGAGGGGTTTGGAGGGAGGGAGAATAAGGAGAACCTATTTTTTTCGACGATGAAATAAGGAGAACTTATGGCTCCAATGGACTTAAATAGCAATAAATAAAAGAATATAATGACAGAGAAACAAAATTGTCGTTTAATATAATCATCCCACATGTTAGATACTGTGTGTCAAGTGGATCAAACTAAGACACCGCCTTTGAATTCAAGTTTTTGGAATATTTTTTCTGGTCTAATAAGAGTTACCAATAGGGATGCCTCAGAAAAAAGAGTTACCAATAAGGATACAAATATTAATGGCAAATTGGCAATCAATCCAATACCATTAATAAAATAAATAGCTTTGACTCTTCTTAGAACAAAGGGTGCAATGAGAAAAACATGTCACTACTTTTTTTTCCCCTAGGGTTTAAAGATTTCACGATCAAATTAAGGTCTAAAAAATCGATAATATCTCTGAAACATCGGTGATATATATATATATATATATATATATATATATTTTAGAGTGTATAATCGTCCGATATTTTCATTGATATATTCATTTTTTGGAGCGTCGAAATTTCCTCGAAATCGATATTTTTTAGTCCTTAGATCAAAGTAATTTAGAATTCTGGACTTTTCTTTCAAGAGTCTATGATTGTCTTTAGATACATACTATCTTCAATTCCATATAAAGAAAATAAAATTGTGATCAATATTCTTTACATAATAAGTTATTAAATCTTCAAACTAATATCATATACGAGATCCGAAAATAGTAAACATAAATGCATAATGAATCTTGATTCACACATACAATTAGTAATGTACCAAATCATCTTTAGTCAATACATCATCTCATTAAAATGTAGTTGCATTCTATATGTATCCTCCATTTCTTTCTATACACTTGTTGACAGTAGCCACAGAGGGGCTACAGCAGGCCCACAGACCCGCAGCTAGTGCACCAGGGGCCGGTCAGAGGCCCGGGACCGGATCACTGGCACCCGGACTGGGGGTCCAGCAGTCTATCCTGCTACCAGGGGCCCGGGGACCGGGGACACCTGCCTGCCAAAGAGGTCACCAGAGCTGCCCTTTGGTATGCAAACAGAAGAGAACCAGTCCCACATCGAAGGGTGAGGCCAGACCACACGACCGGCCACCTATAAAAGGGCTCCAACTACCCTCATTAATAGGTAACTGATCTCTCCTACCGCTTATATACGTGATCAAGTTATATCTATTCCAACTATACTAATTTAGGCATCGGAGAGGAGAAGACCGGCCTGCTCGGTATTCCCCTTAGTAAGCAGGTTTGCAGGAGATCATACGAGGATTCATCTGTCTCTACCAGGCCCCATGGTTTGTGCAGAAACAATTGGCGCCGTCTGTGGGAAACTTGGACAAGAAACCGTGTAAGCATTACCAATGGCAGAGAATTCGGAAGCAAGACAGGAAAGGAATGCCACCGAGGAGCAGCGCGTTGCAGCAGTGCAAACGCTTATCTCCACCCCGATCGTTGTGCGGGAGCCGCGCGGCGACCAGGACGATCAGGAAGGTGGGAGCTGTGGGAGGCCGTCCGGTACACCGGGGCCATACCACGACGGCTCGCGCGGGAAAGGACCGGTGGAAAACGACCAGCCAACGCACCGGGGCTTTTCTCTGACGTTCTCGGATGATCCGAGTGACCGAGAGGAAAGCCCGCGCTGTAACAGTGACCGGGACACCACGTACAGCCCCGACCAGAGCAATATGGCGGGGGGAGATACGGGCAATGGCCGCATAGGTCAGTCGCCTACGTGAGGAGGGCGACCGGGATAGAGCCAAGTCCAACGCCCGGTATGAAGAAATGGAGGCAGTGAATGCTGCCCTGGTAGCCACTCTGGAGAGAGGACAGCAGCGCAGCGACGCTATGGTCAGGGCACAAGTAGCACCCCCGCCAGTTCGATCTCAGCAGTTTGAGGCAGGGGAGTCATCGGGTGCTCAAGTTATATCTATTCCAACTATACTAATTTAGGCATCGGAGAGGAGAAGACCGGCCTGCTCGGTATTCCCCTTAGTAAGCAGGTTTGCAGGAGATCATACGAGGATTCATCTGTCTCTACCAGGCCCCATGGTTTGTGCAGAAACAATTGGCGCCGTCTGTGGGAAACTTGGACAAGAAACCGTGTAAGCATTACCAATGGCAGAGAATTCGGAAGCAAGACAGGAAAGGAATGCCACCGAGGAGCAGCGCGTTGCAGCAGTGCAAACGCTTATCTCCACCCCGATCGTTGTGCGGGAGCCGCGCGGCGACCAGGACGATCAGGAAGCTGGGAGCTGTGGGAGGCCGTCCGGTACACCGGGGCCATACCACGACGGCTCGCGCGGGAAAGGACCGGTGGAAAACGACCAGCCAACGCACCGGGGCTTTTCTCTGACGTTCTCGGATGATCCGAGTGACCGAGAGGAAAGCCCGCGCTGTAACAGTGACCGGGACACCACGTACAGCCCCGACCAGAGCAATATGGCGGGGGGAGATACGGGCAATGGCCGCATAGGTCAGTCGCCTACGTGAGGAGGGCGACCGGGATAGAGCCAAGTCCAACGCCCGGTATGAAGAAATGGAGGCAGTGAATGCTGCCCTGGTAGCCACTCTGGAGAGAGGACAGCAGCGCAGCGACGCTATGGTCAGGGCACAAGTAGCACCCCCGCCAGTTCGATCTCAGCAGTTTGAGGCAGGGGAGTCATCGGGTGCTCAAGTTATATCTATTCCAACTATACTAATTTAGGCATCGGAGAGGAGAAGACTGGCCTGCTCGGTATTCCCCTTAGTAAGCAGGTTTGCAGGAGATCATACGAGGATTCATCTGTCTCTACCAGGCCCCATGGTTTGTGCAGAAACAATTGGCGCTGTCTGTGGGAAACTTGGACAAGAAACCGTGTAAGCATTACCAATGGCAGAGAATTCGGAAGCAAGACAGGAAAGGAATGCCACCGAGGAGCAGCGCGTTGCAGCAGTGCAAACGCTTATCTCTACCCCGATCGTTGTGCGGGAGCCGCGCGGCGACCAGGACGATCAGGAAGGTGGGAGCTGTGGGAGGCCGTCCGGTACACCGGGGCCATACCACGACGGCTCGCGCGGGAAAGGACCGGTGGAAAACTACCAGCCAACGCACCGGGGCTTTTCTCTGACGTTCTCGGATGATCCGAGTGACCGAGAGGAAAGCCCGCGCTGTAACAGTGACCGGGACACCACGTACAGCCCCGACCAGAGCAATATGGCGGGGGGAGATACGGGCAATGGCCGCATAGGTCAGTCGCCTACGTGAGGAGGGCGACCGGGATAGAGCCAAGTCCAACGCCCGGTATGAAGAAATGGAGGCAGTGAATGCTGCCCTGGTAGCCACTCTGGAGAGAGGACAGCAGCGCAGCGACGCTATGGTCAGGGCACAAGTAGCACCCCCGCCAGTTCGATCTCAGCAGTTTGAGGCAGGGGAGTCATCGGGTGCTCAAGTTATATCTATTCCAACTATACTAATTTAGGCATCGGAGAGGAGAAGACTGGCCTGCTCGGTATTCCCCTTAGTAAGCAGGTTTGCAGGAGATCATACGAGGATTCATCTGTCTCTACCAGGCCCCATGGTTTGTGCAGAAACAATTGGCGCCGTCTGTGGGAAACTTGGACAAGAAACCGTGTAAGCATTACCAATGGCAGAGAATTCGGAAGCAAGACAGGAAAGGAATGCCACCGAGGAGCAGCGCGTTGCAGCAGTGCAAACGCTTATCTCCACCCCGATCGTTGTGCGGGAGCCGCGCGGCGACCAGGACGATCAGGAAGGTGGGAGCTGTGGGAGGCCGTCCGGTACACCGGGGCCATACCACGACGGCTCGCGCGGGAAAGGACCGGTGGAAAACGACCAGCCAACGCACCGGGGCTTTTCTCTGACGTTCTCGGATGATCCGAGTGACCGAGAGGAAAGCCCGCGCTGTAACAGTGACCGGGACACCACGTACAGCCCCGACCAGAGCAATATGGCGGGGGGAGATACGGGCAATGGCCGCATAGGTCAGTCGCCTACGTGAGGAGGGCGACCGGGATAGAGCCAAGTCCAACGCCCGGTATGAAGAAATGGAGGCAGTGAATGCTGCCCTGGTAGCCGCTCTGGAGAGAGGACAGCAGCGCAGCGACGCTATGGTCAGGGCACAAGTAGCACCCCGCCAGTTCGATCTCAGCAGTTTGAGGCAGGGGAGTCATCGGGCGGTCGGCCCCTTGATCCCGAGCGAGCGAGTTCACCGGCCGGCGCAGGTCCGCCGAAGAGCACGCCGACGCCCCGCCAACCCCACGCTTCGTTTGAGGATGAAGTCGAGACCCCGACCGCACGGGCATTGCAGATACTGGCCGACACTGTGTCGGATTTGAAGGCCCAAATGGAGGCCAACGAGAGAAGAGTGGCACGGCCGATGGAAGGCGCGCCATTTAATGAGCGTATGGGCCCTTTCTCGCACCTGGTTATGGAGTCGGGGAGGTCTGGTAACCAGAAGTCCCTCAAGCTCACCTATTCAGGGTCCGGCTGCCCGTACCAGGACCTGGACAGTTTCCGGTCCCAAACATGCGCCAAGGGCTACTCCGATGCAGTATGCTGCAACATCTTCCAGGAAACTCTGTCTGGAGAGGCGCTCAGCTGGTTCTATGAGCTTCCGGCGAACTCGATCGAGGCATTCGAACAGTTGGCCGACCGGTTTGTAGGCCGCTTTATCCTCCGGGTCGAGGGAGCCCGGACATCGACCATCCTCTTCAACTGCATGCAAGCGTCCGGAGAGGAGCTCAGGAATTTCGTCAACCGTCGGCAGACAGCAACGGCCGGGGTACAGAACCTTGACAAAGGAATCACCGAGATGGCGTTTAAGCAGGGGCTCCGGCCAGGAAAATTTTCTTATGCCGTGCGGGTGGAACTCCCGCAGGGGTACGACGAGTTGATGGCAATGGCCATCCGGCATGCTCAGGCCGATCACGAGACGTACGGGCATCACCTGCTAAAGAGGAAGCGGGACGAGCAGCAGGAAGACCACCCCCGGGAGGAGCACCCCCCGCCCAGCCAAGTAGACAAGCCGAGCCAGCGGACCGAGAACCGAGCCACCCGACCGAGCCGGCCCAACAGAAATTGGGGACAAAGACAGCAGAGGCCCTATCATGATAAGCCCCAGGGCGAGCACAAGCCGGCGCCGTACCAGGAAGAACGCCCCCTGGCAATCATGCTAGCACAACCGGCCGGTCAAGAGGTCTTCACCGCTCTCACCTCTTCATACGAGAACATTTTGCTTGAGAACGGGAGCATCATTCCCACACTGCCCAGGAGGAAGTACCCAAAGGGGAAACTTACCACGGCGCAAATGGGCAAGTACTGCTCCTATCATGATGAGGCTACTCATCGAACGAGCCAGTGCTGTGCTCTCAAGACAGCGGTGGAGGGTTTGATTAGTAACGGCCAGCTCCAGCGGTATATAGGAGAAAGAAGAGTAGATCCCGACCGGGAGCAAGGCCAGGGCTGGTAGACTCGCCAAGCCTCCAAGCAGTTAGTTTGGCATACCACCGGTTCAACCGTTGTAACATCATAAGATATATATGCAAACTACTTTTGAGAAAATTCCATCGGCTCTGCAAGTTCAAGTTTATTTATATTCGAAGAAAAAATACAAGTAGAAGCCGTTCCGGCAAGTTTACAAAAAAGAGCAAGGGCAAAATCCTAAGGAGCCATGCCTCCCCCTCAGCGGGCAGTCCGTCAGCCTCTCCAGATGAAGCAACCGCGCCAGCAGCAGGTTGGGGTCCACCCTACTCTTCCGGTTGCTCCTCCGCCGACTGCTCATGGATATCCTCGTCAGCAGCCTTCGGCATCTGGGAAGTGTCCAGCCACCCCTTCTCCGCCCATTCCTTGTACGCATCCGAGATGCCTGATTCCCTGGCCTGCTCCAGGAACTCAAGGAACTGGTCGCTCTCATGGTATTTGAGAACGACCCGCTCGTACAGTTCCGGGTCCTCTTCCCCGGCAGCGACGGCGGTGGCGGCGCGCAAAGCAGCAGCTCCCACCTGGAGCTCGTCCACTTTGGCCTCCAGCTCGGCCCTCTCAGCTTCGGCCCGCTCCTTCTCCTTCTCCAGGCTCCGGACCTGCTCCTCATGCTTCTTGGCCCTCTCTTCCAATCTGGCCTTCTCCTTCTCCACCCGGGACTTCTCTACCTCCAGGCGCTCCCGGGCCTCCGTCAGAGCGGTTATCTGCCTCTTCAGCTCCGGCAGCTCCTCGCTCGGATCCGGTTGGTACAGGCTGTACAACAACTGCATAATAGAGACAGTTAAACAAGCAGCAAAAGAAATAAGTCACGAGCGGTGTAGTAGGCACCAGTCAACCCTTACCCGCAGGAAGGACTCCTTGCACTTCTGGCGGTTCCCGCCCGCCAAGGCACCGGTGACCCCAGGCCAAGGCCAGCTAAGTCTGCCGCCAGCTGCCGGACGAATGCACAGTCTGGGCTTCCCCTCGGTGCCTCCGCAGGCGCGGGGCTATTCTGCTAGGCAGCGGCAGCCTTCTCCCCAGCGGAGCTCGATGTACCGCTGGTTACCTTGAGCCGTTTGGCCAGGCTCTCTCCGGACGACCCCAGGGTTTGTGCAGAAACAACACTTTACAATCAATGGTTTTCAGAAAGGTAACTTTTCCTTTGCCTAAATGAACAATGAAATGGATCGGTTTATGTACTAAATATTCTTTTAATTCGATTCCTTAATTAATCATACTGCCAAACATGTTTATTCTACCTTCTTGAGTACTCCTCATGTACTACCGCGCACCTCAGATATATAAACCTCATTGTACCAGACAACTTTGCCAAGCTTAACTTCGACCCAAATTTAGTTTGTTTCAACACGATAGATTCCATAGTAGTTCAACATGCATGGCCTGATGGCCCTCACGAGGAAAATGGAACAGTCTTTCTCATTCTGCATCATTTTGTTCTCAGAAAAGATGCCAACAAAACGCTATGATGAAAAGTGTTTAGAAAGCTAGTTGGCATATGCATGCACTTTATCTAATGGAAGAAATAGTTAGACGAACTTTTTTGTGATTAATAAAACTAATGTGGCTGTGCTCAAGTCTTGATCGATTAAACTTTAATTCGAGGAGGTAGAAAAAATATCTGTTAAAAGCGAGAAATTTTAAATACATTCCACAAATCTTGTTTTATATCTCAAATCAGATTCTATAAATAGGTTAAATGACCAAAACATACATCAATTATCATAAGAAAAAAAAAACTAAGAAAAAAAATTAAATGGTGCAATACAGTTGTAAACCTAGACATCTTAGGCTTAGTTTGGTATTGCGTTTTAGAGTAAATAATCACTTATAATTATCATTATGAGTTGATTATGTGTTTGGTAAGATTTTTATAAGGTACTTATTTATAAAATTTAGTTGAAAAAACCACGATTTTAAAAAGTAGGTGACATGTTGCTTATTTAAAACACAGTTTTTTCATATTTGAGTTTTTTCACCTCAATACCAAACTAATCTTTAATTTTGACATTTTATTTTGTCTGACTATTGATTGATGTTGGAGTTGTAACAACAGTTGTCAATTTAATTATCAACTGACCAATGATCTTTTGAATTGAAATTTTAAAAATTTATAGACGAAACTTGTAGAAAGTATGTTAACAAATACATGAAAATATTTTTAAAAATTCAGTATATATTAATTATCACTTATATTAATATGATATTTTATGGTTTTTTAGCATAATGGTATTTTAGGGACTTGGGATGTGTATCTAGTCTAATATTGAAATGAAAAATTTAGGGGATAGTGTATTAAGTAAGGAGTGTGTATTAAGACGTTAGGGGAGTGTATTTAAAACTACTAGTTAAAAGCAGTTATTTACAAGAAATATTTGATTTTGTAATCAAGAAGTATCATTACAAATATCAACATTAATGCTCCAACCAATCGAAACCAGATCAAAGTACTATGATCCGATTTGATCCTTGCGAAAACCATTTACGCTCTTATCCCCTTTACACTTAAAAGAGAACGACGACAATCCTCCTCAAGGTCACCAATACCGATAGAGCCTTCACGGATTTGGACAGTGCAACCCTCACCACGCGGCTTTCAATCTTACTGTGAAAACGTGTTCTAATATGCATCATTTGTTTATTTTTTTTATTTTTAATATAAATAACAGGCTAGAACAGGCTAGGTCGGCTACCCTCAAGCCATAACCATTAATGAAACTACAGAATTCAAAAGGGAGACATTAAACCTAAACCTCATTCATTTCATCAGTTACATTTAGGGCTGGGCGTTTGGGCCAGAAGGACCGAAAGCCCGGCCCGAAAACCCGAAAAAGGCTCGAAACGAGCCGAGCTGAAATTTTTTTAAGACTGGCCCGAGGAAGGATCGGTCTGAAATTCCCAAATTCGGTCCGAGCTCGGGCCCTATTTTTTTTGAGACCGAAAACTCGGTTCGGCCCGAAATTGCTGCCCATTCAGTTTCAGCCAGTCCCAACTCTCTCCCTTCTCCTCATCAGTCATTAAACACCCACGAGCCCAACCACTTTCAGCCCGAGTCCTCAGTTCCACTTCCTCACTCCTCAGCCCTCCGGCAACAAACTATCAGTTTATCATTGACTCTAGAGAGTGTGAAGAAGGAGGAGGAGAGAAGAAAGCATGGGAGGGATTCTGTCAAGCATAACTGGAGGAGCGGCGGCGTCGTCATCGGAGGCGTCTCCAGTGTTGTCATTTCACTCAGCTACCAGATGGCAGCTTGTAATATCCCGATTTTTTAAGTTGTTCAAATTATATTTTTCTTTTGAGAAATAGAAAGTAGAGGTCGTCACGAGTTCTTCACATTTTTCGGTGAATTATTTGAGTTTCCGAGCTATTTTTAACGATTTTCGGAAGTTTTATCGAAAGATAATTATGTGACGACGTGGCGAGCTCCGATTAGAGGAGAAACTGACACGTGGCAGAGAGAGAAGAGGGCAGTTGACGCTGATGTTAACCAAGTGGTGCTGATGACGTCATCATCAGCCATAGTCATCATACACGTGTCAGCTAAAGAAGCAAGCTTGGTGTGTTGTTGACATGTGTCACCAATAGTATGGTGACACGTGTCAATTTGAGGCTATAAATAGGGATCAGCCTCATTTTTTTTCCCCTGTCGTTGCTTTTCAGTCTCTCTCTCAACTTTCTTTCTCGAGAAATTATTATTTTATTATATTTACAACGAAACTTCCGAGGATCATAACTTTTGATCCGTAACTCCAATTCTGAATCCGCGAGTGGCTACGGATTCGTATTGACGCGATCTTTCTATCCATGATAGTTGGAATTAGATCCAACCGTGATTTCTAGAAGGCTCGTTTTAGGTTGCTCGATTTACGATTTGGGTGTCGATTAGGTTCGTTGAGGTGAGTGGTTTATGTAATGTGTTTCAAATGTTCTTATATGCTTTTTAAATAGTCGAAAAACATGTTTTTGATCTATTCGCAAAATATGTGGAAATTATGTATATTATTATGTTGGTGACATATGTTTGGTGATATTTATATTCTTGATTTGTTGTTACGTATCCACAATGTTGGAAAACATGTGTTTTTGTTTTGAATTACATTACCTGATCATGCATTTCATGATGGGAAAATGGTGAGATTGGAAGTTGAAGGAACCATGAGTGTTTGGGAATTATTATTGGAAATAAAATATTTCGTGTAGTTGAGTTAACTCATGGGGACATCCAGTAGCTATGATCAGCCCACATGTGCACGAGTTGAGGGAAAGTATGCCATTTCGACGCCAGAAGTTGTCACTTGGAGAGAGTGACTTTGTCTTTTGCTTGACACTTGGCACAAGCTTGTTGGTGGAAGCCTCACACTTTGACATTTGCCACTCTTTGATTGGTCTTGCTTTCCTATAAATAGGGATCAGCCCCCCATTTCCATCCGTACCATTTTTAGAGATGTTTCTCTCTCTAGAATTTTCTCTCATCTTTCTCTCTCTAGAAATTATTATTTTATTAGATTTCCGACGAAACTTTCGGGGATCATATCTTTTGATCCGTAGCTCCGATTCTGAATCCGCGAGTGGCTACAGATTCGTATCAACACGATCTTTCTATTCATGGTGGTTAGAGTTAGATCCAATGGTGATTTCTAGAAGGCTCGTTCTGGGTTGCTCGATTTACGATCTGGGTGTCGATTCGATTCTTCGAGGTGAGTGGTTTATGTAATGTGTTTCAAATATTCTTATATGCTTTTAAAATAGTCGAAAAATATGATTTTGATCTATTTATGAAATATCTCTCTATTTACAAGTGAAGCATGTCTGTTTGTGAAATATACGGTATTAATATATAGGATTAATTTCAGTTTACTACCCAAAACTTTGGGTTAGGTTTCAGTTTCGTCCTTATTCTTTTAATTTAATCACGTGTGCCCTCCTACTTCTAATTTTCTATCAACCCAAGATAAAAATTCAATTTCACTTCGAACATGACGTCATCATCCGATGTGGAAGAGACATGCTGGCGCAAAAAAATAAAAGTATGCCATTTGAAAAGGGTTGGAAACTGAAAAGTAGGCTAGAATGTCTCGTCCACGTCGGATAATGACGTCATGTTCGAAGTGAAATTGAATTTTTGTCTCGGGTTGATAGAAAATTAGAAGTAGGAGGGCACACGTGATTAAATTAAAAGAATAAGGACGAAACTGAAACCTGACCCAAAGTTTTGAGTAGTAAACTGAAATTAACCATAATATATATTATGTGCTGGACATTTTTTGTTATGAATATTGGTGATATTTAGATTTTTGATTGGTTATTACGTATCTACAATGTTGGAAAGCATGTGTTTCTGTTTTAAATTATTTTACCTAATCATGCATTTCATGGTGAGATTGGAAGTTGAAGGGAACATGAGTGTTTGGGAACTATTATTGAAAATAAAACATTTCGTGTAGTTGAGTTAACTCATGGGGACATCCAGTAGCTATGATCAGCCCACATGTGCACGAGTTAGGGGAAAGTATGCCCCTTCGACGCCAGAAGTCGATAAAATGATCTATATCGGGTTTCGGGACTGGGGACCATGAGTATAACAAGAAAACTAACGAAGGAAGACAAAATATATATTTGAGGGCGGTGGAAAGTGTGAGGAGGAGCATTACATGCATGCATTGTTATTATGTTATATATTTTGGATTGCTTGTGTTGTTTATTTATTGGTGTTAATTGTATTGTGGTCGATGTGAAATATATTATATACGTATTTTGTAGCGTGCGTAAAATGACAAGGCTTTGCTGGCATATTACATAGGGCACTCACTGAGCGCGTGGTTTTGCTCACCCACCCATTTACTTGTTGTTTTGCATAAAAGTGTTTAGTGTTTATCAAGTCAAAGTGTCGGACGAGCCTAGGGTGAAGAGCCTAGAAAGAAGTTGTTTTATTTTTTATTTACATTCCGCTTTATAACATTTAACTCACACCTCGGGATCGGCGCTGGGTGCCTAAGTCCCAATCGACGCCGGGACCGGGGCGTGACACAGCTCTACTTCAATTCCATCAAGGACACCCCCAAACTGGTACTTGTTTCTCAAATTCCTAATTTGAGCTTGAAATTAAGGATCTGAATTTACTGTTACTGACTGTGAATTGTTGGCTCTAAACCCAATCGTTCGGACTTCGGTTTCTTCGCCCTAGAGTCCTAAATCGCAAATCCAGTTCTCCAGTGAGTCACGCGACCTCCGGCTCCTCCTCCTTCCTCGCCTCTCTTCCCGAGCTCCCTCCGCCGCTTCATCCATTTCTCATGTTTAGACAGTGAGTCTCTGCTAAATCTGAAGGTTGGGGATGATAATGTTGAGTTGTTTTTGAATGAGATGGTGGTGGAGGTGCACTGATCTTCGTCTTCGTCGAGACGTTGATTCCATTTCTCATGTCACAAGAGCTTGAAGAGGAATGGGGTTGGTGATCATGATTTGGGCCCGAAAAAGCCCGAAAGCCCGGCTCGGCTAGGACCGAGGGTGTCGGGCTTTGAGAATTTTAGGCTCGGCCCGCGCCCAGCTCTAGTTGCATTCATTTCACTACTTTTAAAATTGGGCAAATGTTATATAAGGTCCTTGTGGTTTGAGGTCCTGGCTATGTTTGCCCTCGCGGTTTAAAAATGTCCGGTTTTTAGTCCTTGTGTTTCATAAATCACCTATTTTTTGTCCTTATTTTCTTTTCTTCATTCAATTCATGTTCAAATTCACAAGAGTCTGAGATTTTAACACTTGGTTGAACAATTCATCTGGAATTTGAGAGAGCAAGTCATCAGGAATCTCATCATTGGGATGAGTCAATGTATAATTACCTTCAGTTTCAATATACATGAGTAAATACATAAGGCTGTGATAAACAATTTTTTTATAAAACCTTTAATTTGTATACAACTATACATCAAAACTATTTTAATGAAATAGGTTTTTTTTTGCATAACAAATCAACACATGCATTAGAGCATTTTCAGCAATGCTAGCCATATTTTAGTTAAATTTTGGCTAAAATAGCTAAAAAGTCATTTTGGCTAGCCATTTTAGAAATACGTCTGTATCAGTTCTCTCTATTTTAGCTTGATTTGAAATTAAAATATTTATTAAATAAATAAAAAGTGGTTTAAATGTATATATAAATGTATATATAATTACATATATAGAATGTATTAAATTTAAATGTTTTAGCTTTTAGCTATCACACTCTCCAAATTTGGCTAGCGAGATAGCTAAAAAATAACATAGAGTTATAATAGAGAGTCTGATATAGCTGTTATTTTTTACAAAAAGCTAAATATGCTCTCCAAAGTAGCTAAAGAGTTATAATAGAGAGTCTGCTGAAGATGCTCTTAGTACTAGAACCTAATGCTAAACTGATATTAGGGTTCACACTACCAGAAAAAAGACTTTTGCCGAAGAAAAAAAAAAACGGCCGACGAAACCAATTTTCGTCGGCTATTCTCAAGAATGGCCGACGAAAATTGTTTTCGTCACTAAAAAGAAAAAAATCGTCGGCTATTCCCCTAGAATGGCCGACGATTTTTTTTTTCGTCCCTAAAAAAAAGTCGTCGGCTATTCCCACTGAATGGCCGACGATTTTTTCTTTCGTCGCTAAAAAAAATATTTCGTCGCCTATACCCCCTAGAATGGCCGACGATTTAAAAATTTCGTCGCCTATTCTCTGAAAGTATAGCCGACGAAAACTTTAGTAAGTTTGGCCGACGAAATTGTCATTTTCGTCGGCTATAAGTCTATATATTTTCAGATCAAAACCCAGTTTACTGCAGATTTAGCGTCCGGCGTCCGAATGATGATTGTTAGGCCTGTCAATTCCGACACGACCCGATAACACGACTCGAAACCCGCACGAAATAAAGCGGGTTGAACCCGCACGATTAAAAAACGGGTCAGCGGCGGGTCAACCCGCCATGACCCATTTATTAAATGGGTCAACCGCGGGTCAACCCGCCAACTCGAAATTAACCCGCTTAACACGTTTATTAAATGAGTCGGGTTATATTATATATAACATGCATACATGACCCATACATTACGTGTTTATAAGGGTCGATTAAGTCTTTTCTTACAATTAGGGTTACCGTTAACACAATAAATTCTCTTGTTTAAGCCTTGTATCAACACAAAAACCCTAAGTTCCACCGCACATCAGCATCAAAACTTCACCTTTTCTCGAGAAGGTATTATCGTCAAGCCAATGGTACTTTTATATATGAGACATGTTTATCTGATACTTGATTTTGATCAACTCTTGTTCTAGATCTTCCAGTTCAAAACTGGGATGAGATATATGATTATTATATATATGCTATCGTAAGGAACTTAGGGTTTATACATATGAACAAACATATATATATATATATATATATATATGTTCACGTTTCCATGATTATTAGATAGCATGTTCAAACCCTAATAAGATTATTGTATTCATGTTTGTTCTCGTTTCCATGATCTTGCTTTGTTATAGGTGGTGATTACTTGTTCCTTTTATGCTGAATAAAGTGAAGCAGTGTTTGCAAGTTAGCATTTGATGCTTTACATTCAAACTTAAATTTCAAACTCAGTTTATGGATTATGTATATCTTTTTTTATACAATGGATGAATTTTTTAATTTTGAACTTATGAGAGTTTTTAATTTTATGAATGGATTTATATATGAATTACAGATAATTGTGGTCTTGTGTAGTTTGTTGTGAATTTAATCAAGTCATTAGTTAAATGGGTCACAATGTTAATGGGTCATTTGTCCAACACGGCACGACCTATTTATTAAATGGGTTAAACGGGTTGGAAACGGGTAACCCGTTAATAAATAGGTTGGGTTTGGGTTTAAATTTTCGACACGATTATTAAATGGGTTAGGTTTGGGTTTGTGTTTTGTGACACGCGAAAAATCTTGACCCGACACGACACGACCCATTGACAGCCCTAACGATTGTGATACCATTCCGGAAAGGGAACGACGCCAGGAATCAAACTCGTCGCTTTGCCACGACGTGTGTGCCTTTTCGGGCTTTCGAGTTCGTTTAGGGCCTCAAAACGGCAGTTTAATATGTTTTCAAGATTTAAGTTTTCTAATTTATTTTGTTTTAAACCATTGCTTCATCCTTCAAATGCAAAAATGTTGTGAAATA
Organism: Potentilla sterilis; assembly: GCA_963682095.1. Classification (NCBI taxonomy): domain Eukaryota; kingdom Viridiplantae; phylum Streptophyta; class Magnoliopsida; order Rosales; family Rosaceae; genus Potentilla; species Potentilla sterilis. The sequence continues at coordinate 60,871,070 of OY821754.1, forward strand.
AGATATGACCAAAATAATGAAATACGTCTACGGTTGAAAAATGACAAGATTCTGATAAAATCTGAGTGTCAAAAGATGCGGTCAAAGGTTTTATTCTTTCGTTTCCCTAATGGTAGCGTTACCTTCGGTAAATATTTTGAGGAAAATTTTTATACGATTAGTTGCATCTCATCAATCTGAAACTATTCTCTATTGAAGATCAGGCCAAAAAACGTCATTTAGACGGGCCAATTTCCGTTTTAAAGCGTTTAGAGGTTTGACTCACCCGGTTGACCGTCCCGATCGAGCCTTTAACGTTGTCAGATGTAGTTGGATTTTTTTTCATACATGTATTTAATCTTAACGGTGATATCTGACGGTTGGAATAGATTTTCTAAACTTTTAGATTCAAAATCAGAACATATGCACTAATGTTCCTTAACTTGTTTACTAAGTGTTTAAGTGAATGTATAGTTTCAAATAGTTACTATAGGTAGACTCTTCAAATGCAAAAATATGGTGAAATAAGATATGACCGAAATGATGAAATACGTTTACGGTTGAAAAATGACAAGATTCCGATAAAATCTGTGTGACGAATGTTGCGGTTAACTGTTTTTTACCTTCATTTTCCTATGGGTAGCTTGACGTTCGGTAAATATTTTGAGGAAAATTTTTATACGATTAGTTGCGTCTCATCGATTTGAAACTATTATCTGTTGAAGGTCAGACCAGAAACCGTCGTTTAACTAGACTAATTTCCGTTTTTAAGCGTTTAGAGGTTTGACTTAGTGGTTTGACCAATAGTTTAGCCGACGAAATATAATTTTCGTCGGCTAAACTTTTGCGATCCGCGCCTTTTTATTGTCCGCCGTTGGATGACTCAGATCCAACGGCTGTTGATTTTCCAAAGTATAGCCGACGAAATATATTAAATCGTCGGCTATTCTCTAAGTATAGCGGACGAAATCTTTTAAATCGTCGGCTATTCTCCTTCTAAATCTTTTAAATCGCTTCCTCCCGCCTTTTTTCTCTCCTCCTTCCCCCCCCCCCCCTCCTCCGGCCTCCGGCCTCCTCCTTCCCCTCCTCCTCCGGCCTCCTCCTCCTCCTCCTTCCCCTCCTTCCCCTCCTCCTCCTTCTCCTCCTCCTTCCCCTCCTCCTCCTGCTCCTTCTCCTCCTCCGATCCGGTATTTTTTTTTTGCCCAAAATGCAGTTATAGCCGACGAAATTGACATTATTTCGTCGGCTATAACTTTAAAATATTAATATATTCCGACGAAATAGCCGACGAAATAGCCCAAATCGTCGGCTATACTTCAGAACAAATAGCCGACGAAACCAAATTTCGTCGGCTATAACTTTAAAATATTAATATATTCCGACGAAATCGTCGGCCATACTCGAAAATAGCCGACGAATTTCGTTGGATATTTGACCAAGCTTTGGTCGACGAAATTTCGTCGGCCATAATTCGTCGGCCAAGGTTGGAATGGCCGACGATGTCGTTTTTTTCGTCGGCCATTACTTTTACCGACGGGCTTTTACCGACGAAATTTTCGTCGGTAGAAGGCATAGCCGACGAAAAAAATTTCGTCGGCTATTCTGTCAAAGCTGGTAGTGTCATGTTAAAATAGGACTAAAATTAAGTGATTTATAAAACACAAGGACCAAAATTAGACATTTTTAAACCACGATGGTAAACATAGACATGACTCCAAACCACAAGGACCTTTTATAACATTTACCCTGATAGAGTAATTTTCCCTTATCTATTTCATCGGTTACATTCATTTCACTATTCATATCATTGGCATTCCACATCCAAAGTTTAAATTGCTTTTTTACTTCATCCAAAATAAATTAAACAGAAGCATAATTCTCTTGCGCCATAAGAATATGCGCATAGAATTACAAAAGAAAAGGAGGTGATGATACTACGGCCGGAAAATGATATATGTGGATACTGATATAGAATGGTAAACTTCAAAAGTATCAAAACAGGCAAAATCAAATGGTAAAATCCAAATGTGATGGATATGTATCTGCTTTCGCCTATGGCTCACTGTCGTGAGGGTCACTCATTGTTTCTCAATTTATTGTGGTCCTCCCAAGGACTAAAATATCCTCGATAACCTCGATATTTCCTCGAAATTTCCGTTTTTTTCAAACATCGATATTAATACTCATATCTTTCCGATATTTTACTTTTAGTCTATTTTTATCTAAATATACAATTTTTATATAAATTTTTGGTAAAATTTCCATCGATATTCGATATTTTCTCGAAATTTCCATCGAAATTTCTTTTTTTTTCAAACGATCGATATTTCCGTAATCGTCGATATTTAATACCTTGGGTCCTCCTGCGACATGATCCCCGATCGATTTGTTTAGAATTCAGATCTTTCTAGCTTAGTACATGAATTATGGATTATACTATCGAACTCATGGATTATTTTATACTCTTTGCAGCGGAGGTGATCGAATTTTTAACATATATATGAACTTAAACCTAACTTTTCACGATCTTGATCTTTCATCTACTACTCATACATGACGTGACCTTGAAGATATTGTTGAATGCATATGCAGGCTTTAATTTCCTCCCTTATGTTTCTGTTAGTTTAGTCTAATTCGATTAATTGTCACTTCATGTAGTCAACTCAACTATACTTGAATATTCCATACCAGCTTACCGAACCCTAATCAGTTTATCTTGTATGAACCGATTCGCATAGCGTTTTGTTAACAATAAATGACTGATTATAGCTAAGTCTTCATTGAGAAGTCCCAGTAGAAAGAATAAGCACTAGAAACCCTTTGCGGATGTTGTTGCCTGTTATTCTCCTAGGTCTCATTTGGTTGGCGGAAAGTAAGCTGGAAATTATTTTCTTCAAAAATCCAATGGAACCGCTTTCCCTTCTTTTTTCCTTGTATTTATTACATACAAATAATATTTTATTCTTTTAATTTCAAATTTTCTAATAACGAGCCTGATTGTTTTTCTTAAGTTACCAAACATCAGAATGAAACGCTCTCGGAAAATTTCATTTCCCATCTCTTTCCATTCCCATGGAAAAGACAAAAGAATCATTTTTCTTTTCGTGTACCAAACGAGGCCTTAATGTTAAAATAAAATGAAAACTCCGATAGAACTCAAAAATTCGCGATTGAACTCACAAATTGGATGTGTTTATTATTTGCTAACAAAATAATTGACTATATAATTAAACAGAAATGCATACACGCAGCATTTTTTAATGATCATCACCTTTCAATAAATTTAAATGAGAGATAACTGGCCGATTGATGTCACCTCAGTAAGGATTACATAACTTATGAGCGAGACCGGCCAACGACTAAACTCCGTGATTGAAGTATGAGCACAGCAAACAAATATGTGCATGGAAGTACAACAATACTTTAATAACAAGTTGCGGTCTACCTCAGACAATTAACTACTGTAAAATATAATCAAATTAGTTTGACATTAGGTAAGCGTAGTGATAGAAGATGATTTGAGCTCTTCATAGGGTACACCCACCAACCCAAGAAATGGGAATCATAAGCCAAAATTGTTGGAGATAGAACTTCAGATGCCGGGAGGTAAATAGGTAATATATATGTCGCCTAAATTGTACGTCCAACCAAAACGGAGAAGTAAACAAAGATATTTGGCGTATGGTCAGATTAATTATACTGCTTGACTATTGATCATGTTCAGTCACTTCAGTGTGGAGCTGGGAGGTATAACTTCGTTGCTTGTTTGCAAGTAAACACAAGCTAGATTTGCAATTTTTCTTTTACATCAATAAATTAATTTCAGTTTACCTACTTGAACTTTGGTTGAATCATCACTTCAGTCCCTATACTTTTGATTTCATCAACTATACCCCTATGCTTTCTAAATTAATCAACTAATACTAATTTTGTAAATTCCGTATAAACGATCTATCAATACCAAAGGCTTTTTGGTATATTTTCCCTACATTAATGCACCGTTACCATATTACGATTATAAATAAAGCTAAACAAATCATATAATCAAGTTGAACAATAGAAAATAAAGAAAAACAAATCATATATGGTAAAATAAAAAGAAATCACCATATATGATTTTTTTTCTATTGTTCAACTTGATTATATGAATTGTCTAGCCTTGTTTATATTCGTAATATGGTAACGGTGCATTAATGTAGGAAAATGGTACCAAAAAGTCTTTGGTATTGATAGATTGTTTGGACGAAATTACAAAATTGGTATCAGTTGATTAATTTAGAGAAGTACAAGGGTGTAGCTGATGAAATCAAAAGTACAGAGACTGAAATGATGATTGAGCCAAAGTTCAAATATGTAAACTGAAATTAATTCTACATCAATTTACCGACTACTGTTTCCTAACCAGCTCAGGAAAGAGTGGAAGAAACCTGCACGTGCATGGTAAAGTTAGTTCTCTGCAGTTTTTGTAAATTTCTTAAAATCTCAGCCAACCAAAAAATCTAATGGTTAATAAGTGCGCCACGTCATCTAACATGACACCCAAACAACTTGACGGTAACCTGTCGTTATCTCTTCTTCTTCTTCTTCTTCTTCTTCTCTCTCTCTCTCTCTCTCTCTCTCTCTCATTTCATCTCTGACTGACCTGAGTTCATCTTCTGAGTTCGTTACTTCTTTTGAGATCTTCTTTCTCAAAGCAGTGTATTCTAAGTTTCTGACCCTACTCTTGAGATCTGAGGATTGGTTCATCGAGTTTATCTGAATTGCTAGCTGGTCACTTCGTGAGTTCGTGATGCCCTAACTTGAATAGAGGAATAATCAATTGACCCCAATTAATTTTGGGTTTTGAATCATATTTGTTTGTATCCAAATTGATCTAACGGGTTGCTGACCCAAATACATCTTTTATTCTAATGTTTTGATCATTTTCTCTTAACTTCAGTCACATTTGAGAATCATCATCATATACAGATACCTTTATGAATTCGTTTACTAGATAAAGGAAGGAGAAGAAATCTGAAGACACAGCAGCAAGAACTGGGTTCAATCGTGAGAGCATATGAATCCTCTCGTGTTTCGTTGATGGAGGACCACTGGACGACAATTTTTCTTTTTTTGGTGTTTATAATACATAAACGGCATCGTCAGTGTCAGTTACAGGAAAGAAATTTACAAAATCATCTCAGCTGATGTGGGGAGTTCACCTACCATTAGATTTCTTGGATGACATGGATTTTATGAACTTTACATAAAAGGAGCCGGATCCGTATCGCCTAGGATAATAGATAGAGTACATATATATCATAAAAGGAGTGTTGATCAGACTGCTGGCGATAGAAAAATGAGATGACCATAGAGACAGAGACAGAGTTCTAACCCAAATAAACCGATTGACCTGCATTTTGGTGTTGGAAGAGTGCCAAGAGTACCAGCGAGCGATACTTGAATGTTGGGGTTCTTGAAGTCACTGTTGCCAACAGAACCCACTGCTGTCTATAGAAATTGTTCTGAAATCAATTGATGAACTGAACTTCTGCCACCGATTTTAGTTATTGATTTTATTGTTTAAAAGAACAAGCTGTGGTACGTATGTTATAGATCGGTAGAGTCGTGTTAATTGTTACATGTAGTATATAATTAAGCGTATGGAAGGGAGTGTAGCCAAGTAGCGGAATAAAACTATCCTAGCTAGTAGATGTATTGGAATTGAAGTGTAAAACGTAAGCATCCACGCATGCTTCCAAGTTGTGTGACATTGATCTATGGTCAAACCTTTCAAGTTAATGCATTCAGAGTCACTTTCCTGATGCACTAATATATAAGTATATAACCCAATTTGGTCTGGCTGATGCATAAGTGAAGTCTGATACAATCTTGTTTCTGTCTGAATCCGTCCTGCTTACTAAGTGAAGTCTGGACTGTTTCGGCCTTTGCTTGAGGAGCTGCTGTCCCCTGTCTCCGGGTCCGGCTCACCAGTAAGGTCCGCCCGGGTGCAGGACCAGGTGCTGGTGCTGAACTTTCGGGCCTTGGGCCGGGTCCAAGAGCTCTTGTTGCGGGTCTGGGGGCCTGGGTAGCCCCTCTTATGGCTACTGTCAACAAGTCCCCCAAGTTCCCGGTCAAATGCTATCTTGAATGAAGACTTAAATTTGTCTTGCTTTACAGGTTTGCAGACCCGTAGGGATGCTTACCCTATTGTGCCCTAGCCCCCCAAGTCCGCGTTTAAGACTGGGCTTGGTTGGGCGTTCGAATGAACCTGTTATGATGATGTGTAATGCGATGCGTGCATGGTTATGATGTTCATGCTGACAGATGCATACGAGCATGAGAATAATTGCATGGTTATGATAATGTGGCGTTGAAATCCGCTGTGGCGTGCTATGTTTCGGGAAAGCCCGGTGGATATTGTGACAGGACCCGAACCAGATTTCACCCTGAAACCCGGATAAGATCCTGCGGGGACTACCTTAAGATTAACTCTATCGATAAATCGATAAGCCAATCTTAAGATAGACAACCCTAAAACCTGCAACAAATAAAACACTTCTAAATTCCAGTTCCAACCGAAACACCTGGAGCCACCTGCTCCCCAAATCACAACAATCGCCACAATAAACCCAAAATCAAACTCAATTTATTCACAAGTAATCAGAGCAATCTAAAACAATGAACTGGAATTTCAAATAGAAATAGAACAAGAAAATAGAATAATAAGGGATCACGGATCCCACCTAGCGGAAGCGACAATGATGATAGATATGCCTCGACTCCGAGTACTCTTAACCTCTGACCATTACTCTGCACACTGGGCGATTTAAACCGAAGGGCCCAGGGGAAAGTAATTTAAAAACGTTAGAGTGAGTGGATAAAACAAATTCTTTTTATAAAATACCTTAAACAATTAAAAATATTATTTTACTTTCCCAACAATTTCGTACATAAAATCCACTATGCATGCATTTTAATAACACGTCTTCACACTTTAAGAAATCATATTTTAAAACAATTAAATCAGCCCCGCTGATATAATCCAATGAACAAATAATCATTTTGTTTATATATATTCAAAAACAATATACTTTTGAAAATCACTTTATAATATTTCTCGACCAATCCCATTGGTCACATAAAAAACTCCAACCCCATTGGTTCGGGAATTTATTAAATAACAGAAAGTCTCATAGAGAAAATATTCCTGAAACCCAAATGATATAAAATCCTGACCAATCTCATTGGTCATATAATATAATAACATAGGGGAAACTTACTACCCACCATTTAACAATAGCCCCTAGGGCTAAGGGTTAATATATACATAAGGGTCCCCAACAGCGTCAACACGCTATGCCCGTACACGTCGACCACCGAGCGTGAATCTGACCTATATGGTCAAGTCGTCACCTCGCGTGGGCTCAGGCGACTAAGCTAGCTAGCATCAACATATACATAAATCCTGACCCTGATATGGTGAAAACAAAACCGAAATTACGTATCCCCTTATATATCATAAATCCATACGGTCCCCGACCGTACCCCTGAGGCTCATATATATATAATCACATAAACTCGTAGCCTCAAAAGAATATATATATATATATATATATATATATATATATATATATACATCCGACATGTCCCACATGTCATAAAATAAATATCGAAAATGATATATAATTTCGACATCTCACATGTCGAAAATCACAAATAATGAAATGATAAACTCCCCGGAAATCTCATTTCCGGTCGTACAAATATAAAATACAATAAAACGATTAAGTATGATTTATCGAATCCTACTATTTCCGGAAATCTCATTTCCGGTCATTTCATTTAAATACCATTAAAACTTTTCAGTACGATCAATTATGAACAATTAAAAACATATTATTTCCGGAAACGAGATAAAATCATGTACTACTAAAATCGTAGTAAAAACATAACCCCAAAACATAGTTCTTTAAATATCGTATCATTTAATTATTTAAATTATCATCCTTCTCAAATCATTTATTTAAATCAAACTGCATTTCATTAAACCAATTATGCATGCATTTATTTAAAATAAAAATCCACTCACAAATATGGCCTAAGCCTGACGCCTCACGGAAGTCTCGTCACAATGAGCGTCCCCACGTCCTGAACAAATGTTAACGTTAATCCAATTTTTCTTAAATATAAGGAAAACTTAATTTTATATAATTGGGCGATCCCAACACGCTAAAATCATTTCCCTTAACTTTTACCATTTAACCTATACACCAATTTAGCTCCCAATACCCCTTTAACCACTCAAAACACTTCTCTACCACTGCTGCCCTCTTCTCTGCCACCAAAAATTCTTGCAGCCGTCTCAAACAGTGGCTTGACATAGGGCCAACACCGTTTACCAACAATTTTTCCAAATTCACAAACCGAAATACCTTAAATAATTATCTTAACCCCTTATAAATTCTTCAAAAATTCCAAAATAATGTTAATACATTGCATTCATCATAATTAACCAAATTTCATTCTCAAAATACCCCCACGGCGGTGGCAGCGGTGGTCAACGACTGTCAACACTGCCGCCGCCACCAAAAATTTCTAAAATTTAACAGAAGCTTCATCTCATTAATTCGAACAACTTTCCCTTCTACAACAATCATCAATTTAAAGCTTAAATAGGTCGATTAACAAAAACCCCCAATTCAGCACTATTCATCATAAACCCTAAAAATCAAATTCATTGATTCCTCCTTGCTTACTGTAAATTGAACCAATTCCTTTTAAGGGGTTGTTTACGACGACAAGACCTTCAATTCAAAACCAAGAACTTGTCCTATTTCGACCCGAGGAGAGAGAATCGATAAGGAGCTCAATGAACAGTAAAACGTCCTTAATTCGATTGATTCCTTTTAAATTACTGCAAGAGGGGATGAGATACTTACCTAGAATTGTAGAGGAGGAGAAAAGCTTCGTCTGGACTCCAAGATCACCACCCATGGTGGCCGGATGGCGGCGCAAGAGCGGTCGGAAAATCCGACAGAAAGGAGGCACGGGGTCGGGGAGAGTAGAAGAGAAAAGGAAAAAAAAATTCTGATTTTCACCTTTTTACCATCTTACCCTTTCCTCTTCCTTTTATACTTGCAACGAAACCGGAAATTATTGTTTTCACGTCACAACTTTTGTGTTCTAACTCCGATTATAACCAATAATATACCGATAAGTTCGCAACGACGACCTCTTCAACTTCCTCGAGCAATAAAATTATCGGTTTAGTCGACTTATAAAAAGTCAACCAATAGAATTTTCGAATCGTAAAAACAATTACCGGAACGTAAAAATAAAAGATAAAACTGTCAAAAGTAACTCGAGATTCGGGTCGTATCATATTGTGCACGAGATGAACGAGTCCCCCATGTTTTAGAACCGTAGCCGCAGAGGGCAACGATTGATTTAAACAGTGGTTGACGAGGTGACATTGTATCAGCGGGAAACGTGTCCTGTGTTAGAGAAGTTCCCGGTGGGGTGGCGTGGGCAAGAGAGCCTCGGCCGCTGTCCCCACGTGTTCTGCTGCCTTTATTCCTGCATGCATATAGGATAGGGGTCATCATTAAGCCCACGGATCAAGTGGGCCGATGGAGGCCCGCAAGCCCGATGGACTTCAAGCCCGGCCCGGCCCGTCTAAAAGTCCGCTTAAGCCCGGGCCCGGTGGGTAGAGGGCCGGGCTTAGTTTAGGGGTTAGAAACTCGGCCCGGCCCGTAGGCCCGGCCCGTTAAGAGCCCGTCAAGCCCGCTCCATCAAAAGCCCGTAAAAGCCCGGCCCGTAAAGCCCGTTAAAATCCATACCTCAATAATTAAAGAATAAGTTACCCCCATATAGAGTTATTTTATATTTTTGACACATTAATATATTAATTAGATCTTTATTTTCACACACTTTAATGGATATTCACACTTCACTAGCACAATATGGATCATCTTTTTTATTAAACTCATTTATTTTATCATTTAAGTTCGTTAAAAATAATTATTATATTAATATTTTTAAGAATTTTAAATTATAGTCTAAAAATCACGAAGTAAACATATCATCGATCGAGGCTTTCACTTTGTCGGATTTAAGTGATTTTTTTACCGTCACCGTATTTCATCATAACGATCAAATTCTATTTCATAAAAATTTTCAAAATTTGACTTCTTTTATATAGTTGTTTCGAAAAGTTGTACACTTGAGTATAATCTACTAATCAAGTTATACCGCATTAGTAAGCATGTTGTCATTATAATGGCTAAATTCACAAAATGAAAATTTTGACCGTCTAATGTGATCGTTATAATTAAATATGAGTAGAGGAGAAAAATCAACTCGTTTCGTGAACGTTCGATGCTCGATCGAAACGGTCAACCATATTTTCATAAAACTTATCACACGAAAACGCTATTAGGTACCTTTAGATGACTTTGTTTCGTCGACTCTTCCAAACATTAAACTCTTAAATAAATGAGACGTAATCAGCCATGTAAAAATTTGGGAACGTTTACCTCTCGATACTATGGCTCCCCATAGAGAGATATAAGTTTAAATAAGGTTGACCGCACCGATCGGGGTTATAACTTTGTCGGATTTAAGTGATTTTTTTACCATCACCGTATTTCATCATAACGATCAAATTCTATTTCATAAAATTTTTCAAAATTTGACTTCTTTTATATAGTTGTTTTGAAAAGTTGTACACTTGAGTATAATCTACTAATCAAGTTATACCACATTAGTAAGCATGTTGTCATTATAATGGCTAAATTCACAAAATGAAAATTTTGACCGTCTGATGTGATCGTTATAGTTAAATATGAGTAGAGGAGAAAAATCAACTCGTTTCGTGAACGTTCGATGCTCGATCGAAACGGTCAACCATATTTTCATAAAACTTATCACACGAAAACGCTATTAGGTACCTTTAGATGATTTTGTTTCGTCGACTCTTCCAAACATTAAACTCTTAAATAAATGAGACGTAATCAGCCATGTAAAAATTTGGGAACGTTTACCTCCCGATACTATGGCTCCCCATAGAGAGATATAAGTTTAAATAAGGTTGACCGCACCGATCGGGGTTCTAATTTTGTCGGATTTAAGTGATTTTTTTACCATCACTGTATTTCATCATATTTGTTATGATTGTATTTATTATGATTGTATTTGTTATGATTGAATTTGTTATGATTGTATTTTAATATGGCAACTATATATATATATATATATATATATATATATATATATATATATATATATATATAGGCGTGGGGATGAGCCTCCCGGTTATGAACCGGGTTCCAAACCCTTTTTTGAAAAATAATATCGGATATTTATTTATTTTAATTAAAGCCCGGCCCGGCCTCAAACCGCCGTGGGCCATTCGGCCCGGCCCGCAAAAGCCCGTTAAGCCCGCCGTATATTGAAGGGCTTGGATCCTAGAAATTTTTAAAAAGCCCGGCCCGGCCCGGCCCGCTATTTTTAAATTACATTGTAAAGCCCGGCCCGGCCCGCTCCAAGCCCGTTATGAATGGGCCGGGCTGGGCCCGGCCCGGCCCGTTGACGACCCCTAATATAGGATGTGCAGGGTTTTTAGCTTGCGGGAAGAGTTGTCCTGTATGAGAGGATGAAGTCTCCCGGGGTGAAGCGGTCCTGTGTTGGTACCATGTCAACACTCCCAATGGGTTCCCAGCTTTTGTTCTTACAGGGTGCGGGTGCAGTGGCATTTCTCTCTGGGTGCGGGTGCGGGTGCGGGTGCAGTGGCATTTCTCGCTGGTGCGGTGGTGTTCCTCTCCGGTTCGGTGACGCTCCTCTCCGATGGCACTCCCCTCCCTTTCTGGTAAGGTCCTGTCCAGCCGGACGTCCTCTCCGGTGCGGTGTCGTCTCTCTCTAGTGCGAGTTCCCCTCCTCTAGTTCTAGTCCTCTCCTCCGGTGCCTCCTCTCCGGTGCGAAGTTCTCTCCTCCGGGCATAAAGAGAAGAGGGAGAGAGAGACAGGAGAGAGAAAGAAAAGGCAGAAAGCAAGGCAGAAGGAAGAGAGAGAAGCCAAAACCAGAAAGAAGAAGAGAAAAAGAAGGAAAAAAAAAGGGTCAGCGGGTCAGCCCGGTCAACGGGTCCAGCGGGTCAGCGGATCTGACTGGAAGCAATCTTCTCTGGACACCCACCAATCTCCTTTGGGCACCTGATCCTTTCCACAGTTCAAACAAGTCGGCAGTGGCACTGCTCCGAGCAGCAAGTCAACCTGCTCACTTCTAGCAAAGCTAAGTATTCAAACTCTCACAATTATGTTTGCTCCACCTTTATACAAGTAGTACTGTGCTCTATATTTATTTGGCAAGCATGTTAAACATAGACAGTTCCCGTTGCATTATAACCGTATACGCATGTTGTACCGTGCTAAACATATGATTATTTTTGTACCGGTTAATGAATGTGCATGATTACTTGATCCACCGGTAATTTTTATCTTGTTAGTGCATAGCATATAGTTTTTCGTGTGTGACTGACCGAGTTATATCCTCCGGGATTTTTCCTCCGGGAAATGGTAAGCCAATAACAACGGCTGAAGCATTCCACCGGGTAAGCCAGTAACAACTTACGGCTGAGGCAATCCACCGGGTAGGCCAGTAACAACTTAAGGCCGAGGCATTCCAACGGGCAAGCCAACACCAGTGAAAGACTATGCATGACATCTTCAAGCAATGCATGCCTTCATTCGATACATGATGATATATGTGTTCAATTAATGTCTGTAAGCATGACATTTGTATCACCAGGCAGTCAACGTGTTCACAAACATACTATAACAACTCTTCGCTTGTTGTAAATTACTTCATTTCTGATTAATTGTTCATTTTGCTAAGGTAAAAATCATCCAACGGGGTATCTTCAAGGCAGTCCACGGGGAAACCTAGGGGACTCGGCATTCGAACGCCCGGTAATGAGCCCATCTTACTTGAGGAGTTGGGGGAGTAGTGGGGGTGACGTCACTCGGTCACCACCTACGCTTGACGATACATGATGTTAACTCCCCAAGTAAGATTGCCTCTTACTCGGAAACTTGGGGGACTTGTTGGAGCTATATATGGTGCACCGCCAAGCATATCCGACGAACTCGTAGACCGTGCAACTGACGCGGTGGGTCCCGACTCCGGCATGCATCGGGAAGCCTGACACCTCAACTGCATCTCCGTTGTGGAAGATCACCGGTGCCGCATCCGGAAGACATACCTCAGCTGCATGCATCGGGAAGACCGTGCAACCGACGCGGTGGGTCCCGACCCCGGCATGCATCGCGAATCCTGACACCTCAGCTGCATCTCCGTTATGGAAGATCACCGGTGCCGCATCCGGAAGACATACCTCCTAGCTCCTCAAGTAGCTTCGTGAGTAAGAGTAATGTACCTCCATCCCACATTGGAAACATAGTGTAGGAAGGGGCCTTCTTTAGTTATAAAAGGAAGGCTTCCCCCTTAGAATCTGTTAACTGGCAACTGGACATTCCACCCTTGTAACCCCGATGACCCATTGGCCGATCCTAGTATATTCTAAGTGGACGTAGTCGTGTCCTCCGACGGCACGGAGAACCATTATAAATCCTTGTGTCGTATCTATCTTTATTATTGATTTTATTAAGCCCGGGTTCTGACAGAAACACATCTATATGATTGATATAGTCCAAGTTTATGAAAGAGATGCTTCATTTCAGTTGGATTAAGCATGCAAGTTTATAAATACTTACTTTTTCACATCTATATGATTGATATAGTCCAAGTTTATGAAAGAGATGCTTCATTTCAGTTGGATTAAGCATGCAAGTTTATAAATACTTACTTTTTCAGTATCATAAGGAGATCCTGAAGAATATATGAGAACCATCAACAATGTACGTACCCGTCACCCGTCAAAAGGGAACCCGACATTGATCAACTGCGCGCCCGATCTTTTGATTTGGGATTTGCTACCTTAGCTCTCATGTTAGCTTAAAAGATAATTTGAAAAAACAAACGCTAGTCGCTCTTAATTAACATTAAGATACACGTAATACAAGAGGGCCGAAGCCAATTTATGTAGCTAAATTACACATAGCCAAAACGACCAGCTAGCCATGTCGAAACCCGAAACGCAAAACATCATAAAGTGCATATATACTACACACAGTGGTCTAGATCACATCTTACTTACCACTACGGTCCACACGAACATTGCCGGCTTCATCCACCACGCGCCGCTCCACAACCACCGTGTCCTCATCTCCCATTCGACCAGGATCGTTGAAAGTTTGACCGAACAATTGGTCAGACATTTTAAGTGCCTCAGCCACAGCCCCCGGGCGCGTATCCTTAATGTCAATCTCTACCTTCTCCACAGGTACCTCCTCACGTGCAACACACGACTGCTCGACCACATCGGTTGGATGAGTCAACTTGCTCTTGATCGCATCAGTCACACTCCCAAGTGAGCTAAAAATGTTGCCCTTTCCTGCGGTGCCCTTAGCTGCCTCAGTCTCACGGTCATCATCCCGGTCCATAGCTCTCGCTTCATATCCTCTCTCTCTTAGCCTTAGCTCCTCCATCTTTCTCCTAGCTTCCTCCTCCGTCTCACCCATCGACTCCTGCAATGTAATCAAGCTATGTTAGAATTTGAAATGCAAAGCAACCAAGAAGGTTTAAAGTACACGAGTGACTTTGATAACCCATTATCACCTTGGTCTTTAAGCTATATATGTTAGAATTTGAAATGCAAAGCAACTAAGTAGGTTTAAAGTACACAAGTGACTGATAATCCATTTTCACCTTGGTTTTATCAGCTGCCTCTCGGGTCTTCTGTTTGGTTGCGTCCGCCGTTTCCATGGTCTTCTCCTTTGCTGCCTCAGCTGTCGCTTTAGTATTCTCTTTGATGGTCTCGGCCGTCTCTGCAGCCTTCTGTTTGGTATCTTCTTTCTTACCGGTCAAGTAATTCATAAGCCCACCCAACTTGCTCACAGTAGTGTCCTTCCCTTCTTTTGCTTTCTCAGCTGTATAGTCCGCTGTCTCTCTAGTCTTATCTCTCGCTGCCTCTGCAGTCTGTTTTGCCTTTTCTTTGGTTGCCTCAGCAGTCTCCTTTGCCTTTTCTGCCGGGTAATTCTTGTACTCCTCCGCCTTCCCCACTGTCGTGTCCTTGGCCTCCTTTGCCTTCCCAACTGTTGTATCCTTGGTATCCTTGGCCTTCTGAGCAATGTAATCCTTGTACTCTTCAGCCTTCCCCATCGCGGCATCCTTCGTCTGCTTAGCCTTCTCCGCAGCGGCATCCTTGGCATCTGTCGCTTTCTGTGCAGTGTAATCCTTGGCATCTATCGCCTTCTGTGCAGTGTAATCCGCATACTCGCCCACCTTTCCCCTGGCAGACTCCTTGGTCTCTTTCGCCTTCTCCGCCCCCTCCTTGGCCTTCTGCGCAGCAGTGTCCTTCATCTCCTTCGTCTTTTCTGCCGCTCTATCAGCAGCATCCTTTGCCGGCCGAGCCGCGGCCTCCCTATACTCGTCCAGCTTCTCTCCAGCCGCATCAGTCGTGTCCTTCGCCTTAAGTGTGGTGTACTCAGAACGCTCCCTTGCTGCATCAGCCGTGTCGTGGCTTTTGCCCACAACAGCGTCCTTTGCATGCTCCAACGTGCCGGTAACAGCCCTAAAAACAGACCCAATAACACCAGGCTTCGCTTCTTGTTGCACATGCGATGATTCTCTTGGCTGGCCGTACATGTCCCTGTCCATCTTCACCCCAGCTGACTCGTACTCTCTTTCTCTGTTGACATCTTTCAGATCAAGAGCGGCTTTCCTCGCTTCAGCCTCAGCTCTCTCCTCCTTGAACTGCTTCGACGACGCCATTGAAATGTTGCAAATTTTTTACACAGTAAACTGAAAACTC
This sequence comes from Potentilla sterilis, assembly GCA_963682095.1. Classification (NCBI taxonomy): domain Eukaryota; kingdom Viridiplantae; phylum Streptophyta; class Magnoliopsida; order Rosales; family Rosaceae; genus Potentilla; species Potentilla sterilis. Next base: position 60,886,956 of record OY821754.1, read on the forward strand.
AATACTCTAATAAACACAATCTGTTTTGCTTCCTCTCTTTCTTATCTTTGGTATGCAAGCAGCTCGTGCGAGGTGGCATATATATAAATTTATGGAGGTCTGCGACAGTGACACGTACTGTTCTACGTGATCAGTATGATGTGCAACGTGGTGCTGTGAGCTAAGAAATTGACACATTGCGTTTGCATGCAAAGGAGCTAAATGGTACAGTGGTTGAGGATGAAGACTGTGGAGGGAAATCTGAGGGATGAGGTCGGTGGTCTGAGGAGGTCTTGAGCACTCTTGACTCTTTTGCTGTGGCTGCATTCCACGTGTTGTGCCAGGTGCCGAGTTGGGTTTGTTCTTGGCAAATGAGAATGGTCGGTTCCCAGTTTCCTAGAAGAGGCTAGGATAACCTAGGGCTAACTTGTGCGTGGTCTAATTGGACTTCGTTTGGTCCTAACGTACAATGAGGACGATATTTACGTTGAGAGAAGTCAGTTTAGTGACTACTTACATAATATGCGAGCCGATCCTAATTATGAGCCCAATCCTAACTGATCCACCCTCTCTAAACCTCTATGCATGTACGTAACTAAATCAGGAAATAGGTACAAAGACAACTTTAAATGTGTGGATTGGTTTCCAATTGTAAAGATTTGGAACAAACGTTTTCAATTATGTTAGTAATTTCCCGTTCTCATTCATCATGAGCCAAACAAACAAAGGACTAATGCATCATGGTGCATGCACGTCAGCAACTTAGGATTGCACTTGAGTTTTTTACCTTCACGCTAGCTTGGAAGTGTGTACTACTTACTAGACCTTCTTGCCTTCTTGGCTATGTAATTATACAGGGCTTTTACCTCGATCTATCAACAAAGTTATAATTTTAAACAAACAAAACAGGATTCATATGACCAACAGTGACCTAAATAATCATTTCAAGTGCCTAGCTACTACAATTGTAGTTACTACTCCTCAATCTGGTAGATCGATACGAATGGATTTGAAATGAGCCATAATATCGATCGGCTCCCTTTTTATAATTCGATATGAAACTATTTGTAATGGAAGATCACTTCCAGCACATTCTTTGCTATTAACAAAGTGAGCGTTACCATATTCAGAGGAGCGCGATTTCCAAACCCTGTAGTATGAATTAGAATTCATATATAGCTACCACCATCTAAGAATTGGTACGTATTAAACTATCAATAGATCTTTACAGCCACCTGAAAAAGAATTAAAAAAAAAAAAAACTACTTTGCAAAATTGGAACTATTTATTTTCTTGCTAAGCTTATTATTACACATGGACACTTACATGAGGAATTTGATCGAAGAAAAGAATTACATCACCCACACAGCTTATAATTAAAAGAATACAAAACAAACCAAAGAGGCTTATTGATCATCATGTACTCTAACGTTCAGTCTTCTTAGCCAAATAGAATGTAGGATCATATGGAAAACATCAAATCGTTTAGGAGGAGAATTGACCTCAAAATGCCTCCTGACTTGTACCACTCTCCTCTGCATTCTTAGATATTGTCTCGTAGATATGCTTGTCAATATGTTTTTCAAGTTAGGAATGTCACTCACCGAAACCTCAACGGAGAAAGACTTCCAATTGAGAACATCACCGAAGGGTGGTACATAATGATCTGAAATTAGGACCGGAACACACCCTGTGTATATTGCCTCGACCACCCTTGGGCTTGCAACTTCATACCCGCTCGGGCAAAGACAGAACTTGCTCTTTCTCATCATGTCATAGTAGCTGACACCCTTAGGAAGATACTGGTGCACCCTCAGGTCCTCATCTTTGTTTTCCCAATGCTCTAGCAAAATAGGCCTAATAGGACCGTGAACTCCTCCAGCAAAGAAAGCTAATATTGAGCGCAGCCTTGGAGAAGGCCCGCCAAGAAAGCCATGTGTGTCACCAGTTTGAAGATTGATTTCTGGAAAGGAGACATCCTTAGAGGGATTAAACCCTTCTGAGGTATTTGCATTGCATAGACCGCGGATTGAATTTTTGCGCAGATAAGGATCTGAATTAGAAGTTTCTGGCCCCTGAATGAGAATATCAAGTAGTTATTAAAATCAGAATATGTTTATATACTACATATGTAAAGTATCATATAGTTTCAATAGTCAATACGGAACAGAAAGATCATACGTACCCAGTCATGGCAAGCAAGTGTAAAATGATCAGCTGCAAGGCTTCTATTCCAGTAGGGATATTTGGTAGAGACAATATTGATATAATCCCTTACTGTCTGTCTAATGGGAGTGAAATCATGTGAATCACGCACGTAGACAAACCGAACCAACATTGTCACACTGTAGGGAAGAAAGTATACATGCGCTTCCTCAGGATTTCGAGTCCTAAATTGCTTGTTTACCTCAATCTCATGTATGAAATTTCCCTCCATAGAGTATATACTTTTGCAAGGGCCATTATGAAATAATGGCTGTTCCCCTTCTTCATATACAAAGACTTTGAACCGTTTCTCCATTTCCAAGTAGCTCCTGCAGTAATAACGAAGTATCCAACATTAATTTTGAATTGATGTGCACTGAAATAACTAATTGAATATTTCATGTTATTTCATTATCAAATACGTACTCAGTTGACCTTATTATAGATGAATGTGTTAATTGTGATGATAACTATGCTAATAATACCTCAAAATTGAGTGGTGGGTACCTTTGAAAGGCATTAGCATTCCAATACATTGGACCATTAGGAATGTAATCTGGATCATGTGTTTTATTTGCAAATCTAGCCTCTCTTATCGCCACCCGAGCTCTTCGAAGACGACCCTCTAGCCGCCCTAAACTATTATACTCCTTGCGTCTTGTAGCAGAATTAGTCAAGGCAGAAGCATCAGTTTCATTCATGGGGTCTTCTTCCTTTGTCCCATTAATAATCTATTCAAGAACTGATTAATGGTCAGATATACTACTACAAAACACATTACAGTTCTATTCCCAAATAAAGAATCAAATTGCTTAAACGAAGGGCACGTTGATAGACAAAGTTCAATAGCATGTGGCCCATTTATGTGTTTGATACAATTTCCAATTACATATACTATACCAAATGGTCCATGTAACAACCTGATATACCATTAAACAAGTTCAAACTTAAGACGACGTCGATCAGTACAGGCAATGCGAGGTTTGCAAACAGAGTGCCGTAAAGGGATTAGGCACTTAAATCAATAGTCTACTTCTAAATCACAGCAATTACCAATACCAAAGAGTGATGCGATATGCCCACAAGGGACACATTACCATTGAAGAAAAAGAAACGTATACCGGACCTAAAAACATGTCAAGTGCATTGACATATATATATATATATATATACAGTATAACCATAACATTTCTTTCACCCGGAAAGTATGCCCAAAATTACAAAAGCTCTGTAAGCATGGGACAGACCTAAAATCAGGTACTGTATGCATTCTAATTAAAGACGTTGCCAGAAATAAAGATGGTTTTTTTTTTCTGGACTTCTGGCCGTAAAATACTAAAAGAATCAAAGAGATTGGAAAAGCAAGCAAGGAATAACTCAAAACAAATTCATGAAGTAAATAAAATTAAAGACGAAAAAGGTCTTACCGGTTGTTCAAGTGGTGGTGGTGATGCTGCTTCGGCGAGCGGCGGAGAAGCAGACCGGTTCTGTAAATAATCATCAGAGTGAATTACTTCCTCTACAGTACTACTCTGAATATCCATAACAACCACCGTCGACCTCAAGCCCAAAACGTCGTCGTGTGAAGCTCCGATCTCCGACGAGTTAGAGACGCTGGTATTCGAAGAAGGGCCGGTTAAGTAGTAGTTGGAGATGAACACCCAATTGGAGGAATTCGGCCTCAACAGCGAGATCAACCCGAAAAGCACAACCAATGGAACAATAAACACCAAAATCGCTGAGTAAGACGAAGAAGACCAAGATGCAAATGGACCAGTACTACTGCCACCACCAGAACCGCCGGCTCCGCCACCGGGTTTCTTAGTACTATTCCCCATCATATATAAACCTTCTCTCCGCACCCAGCTAGCTAGCTCCTCCTCCTCAAGCTATAAAGGAGCTCAACTTGTTGCTGTGTGAAGCTTCCTATGATAAGAACAGCATCCGTTGCAGAAGCAGCTAAGTTTTCTTTTGCTGAGGAAAAGCTGGGGGAGAGAGAGAGAGAGAGAGAGAGAGAGAGAGAAGAAGAAGAAGAAGAGCTTGGGTTTGGGGAAGGACAACGTTTGGTAATAAATGGTTGCACCATCACGCCAAGCGTCGTTTTGTTTCAGCCTCTATTTCTGAGTTCCTCATGCAACTTTTGGGACTTCCGATTCTGCCCTCTTTGTCATTCTTTCTTCATCAGTATTCGTATTCCTACCACCCACGGATTCTTTGGAATTAAATTCCAACCGAATTCATTCCAAGCATGGAGTTCTTTATTCCACCTTTGATCTGATCATACCATTTACACTTCGCCGCTTGGCTCTTCAATTTAATCGAAATTAACATGGAATCAAGATTACTAATACATGAACTTCAAGCACATTCATTGAGGTTACCCTAGCTAGCTAGCTATAAAGAAAATAAATTTATAATTTCTCTACATGCATTAATTCAAGATCTCTGTAAAGTCTTGTAGTTTACATATTGGTTTCCAAATAGAATTTGCTCACATATATATATAAGGTTGAAGTTCATTACAAATTAAGTTATTCTTATGATTTAAGTATCAAAGAAAACAAATTGACTCTAAATGAATGTTTTACTGTAGGTATAAGACTAGGATGTTTAAGCATTATTAATTTGCATTGGGTCACATATCCGTAATATAAAGAATTCTAATAAATCAATTATTGTAGCGTCCTAATATGAATCCAATTAAGAACATTGTAGAAAAAAGAAAACAATGATACAATTGGAAGAGTAGTCAAATAATGTCCTTGTACAAGCCAAGCTAAAAATAATATTTAATACAGCAATCAGTCATCTATATGACACTTCGAGATAAGAAGTGAAATCCAAATTGCAAATGAGAAAGGGAAAGGTGTACAAAAATATGTGATTAAGTTTTACTAAAATATATAAATATATACAAATGACTTAATGAGCTTAGAGCAAGTCCAACAGCTTCTCTAAAAGTTTCTCTAAAATAGGGAAATAAAACTCATTTTCTCTATAATTTTTTACTCCAACTCCAACAGATTCTCTATTTTGCAGATTCTGACATTTATAACACAATAATAAATATTCAACATTTATTGTAAATTGTAATTAATGATTACTTTTAAGTTATTCTATAATAATAAATTTATTTATTTTAAATAAAAATCCATATAAAATTCTATAATTAATGATTACTTTTTAGTTTTCTGTGTCAAATTGATTTGATCATTAATTTTTCATTCTGCAAATTTTTCTTTCTCTCTCTACAAATATAGGGATGCATATATTCTCTCTCATCCAAATCTCCATTTTAGGGAATGAGATGGAGAATCTGTTGGAGGAGATTTAGAGCCCAAAATCCCCAAATTTAAGTAAAATCTCTATTATAGGGAATCTGTTGGACTTGCTCTTAGAGAAGTCTTAAATATTATTTTTGATAAACTCTTTTCACCCTATTTTCTTGAATTCTTACGAATCATTTTATGTTATATTCACACATCGATATCTTGATCAAACTACATTATAATCCATTACTAAGAAGATTACAGAACAAGAAACCTATATATGTTAAACTGAATCATTATATTAAATACACATAAAAAAAAAACTATAAATGATCGAGGAAACTAGATAGAAACTTATTAAGAATGCATAGCAGCATATATATATATATATATAGGAGTAACTTAAAAAAAGCCACAGAACCAAGTACTATTGCATGGTTGTTAAGCAAATTAAGACAAACTAAAGAGAAGAAAGGCAAGAGAACCAAGTCATTTCCCCCTTTAATCTCTATCAAAGTTTTCTCCATCGCTTAATTAATTGCTTATAGCGACGGTGACCCTTCAACGTACTTTTGTTACGTGCGTCTTACTCGTCGTCTAGCCAGTCAAACGGTGCCACGTCAAATGTTGTGCTAGTTCCCAAAGCTCAGTTCATTATGAGAATGAAGGGCTGCTGGACTTAAGAGACCGCATTCGTTGTTGTTTAGTTGCCAGAGGGATAGAAAACGGAGGTGAAGGGTAAATCGGTCTTTTTAAGCTGCTGCTAGCTGTTAGGCTTTCTTGGATGCCACCTCTCCTTTACTTCTGCCACGGGTGATCCACAAGTCCACGCTCTCTCATTCCCTTTGTTATTCGATCTATTTCTTCCCTCTTCTGTTTTCTCTTTGCATCACAAAATTGAAGGTATATGACAACACATTTGAGAAAAAATTGAAGAATGATTTGTTGATTAAAAGACTAGATACTATATTTAGACTAATTTATGTCATGTATAAAAATACAATACACGTATATGAGTAGAGTATTGATCAAAATAACTAACACGTACTTAATTATGATGCCACTATATAGAGTCTATAATAGGGCTCAAGCTAATTTGATTGCATAGAATGTGGAAAAATGATGTAATTTTATATGCCATAGATAGAAATGATATTGTTTTATGTAAAATTCGATGATCACAATTTTGAAATTGAGTTATGATTTAACATTATGCTTAAATTTAAATTTGACTCTCAATTTACGCACAAATTGTAATCGAACAATGTGAATTTAATATTGAGTTAATTTCAGTTTACCTGTTTGAACTTTGGTTGAATCATCACTTCAGTCCTTATACTTTTGAATTCATCAGCTACACCCCTGTACTTCCTAAATTAATCAACTGATACCAATTTTGTAAATTCCGTCCAAACGATCTATCAATACCAAAGGCTTTTTGGTACACTTTCCCTACATTGATGCACTGTTACCATATTACGATTATAAACAAGCCTAAACAAATCATATAATCAAGTTGAACAATAGAAAACAAACAAAAACAAATTATATATGGTGATTTCTTTTTGTTTTACCATATATGATTTGTTTTTATTTGTTTTCTATTGTTCAACTTGATTATATGATTTGTTTAGTCTTGTTTATAATCATAATATGGTAACAGTGCATTAATATAAGGAAATGGTACAAAAAAGCCTTTGGTATTGATAGATTGTTTGGACGAAATTACAAAATTACTATCAGTTGATTAATTTAGAGAAGTACAGGGGTGTAGCTGATGAAATCAAAAGTATAGGGACTGAAGTGATGATTGAGCCAAAGTTCAAGTAGGTAAATTGAAATTAATTCTTTAATATTTAACTTAACTGACTAGCTAGTTGCCAAGTTCATATCAGAAATTCGGTTTTAATCCAGAAATAAATGCAATAATAAGTTTGGAGTAGTGGCTAACAAAAATGACGTAGGTTACATACGATGTGTAGGTTAAAGCCCATGTTATTAAAAATTCTTCAAACATGTATCAAGAGAGCCGTGACATCATTAGGCATGGAAGACATGTGAAAATGTCAGCAGAATTGCCCGTTCTAGCATTGAGTCTCTCAGTCCTCATCCGCAGGCTGAGGCTTAACAGTTATCACTATTGCTGCATATGATGTTGGACCAAATATATTTGGTGCTCCACACCTTACTACTAATAGCTAGGTTAAGAAAGATATAGCTGAGTGATGACATGTGGGATTTTCTACTTCTTTTTTGCTGGAAATGGGAGATTAAAAGAGATAAATTAGCCTACTTCACCCCAAGACTTCACTTGGGAAAAAAAAAAAAGTAGATTTACGAAAAGAGTAAGGTCCATAGTAAATCTTAAGAGAGGGATAAAACGTTCTGAAATGACAATCTTCGTGCATATTTAGTTTTTAGGTTTAAAATGTTTTTGATGTTACAATATTATCTCAATTAACAGAAACGCTCCCAAATAAAAGCTAAAATAACTAAACCATTACCAACCTCATGAAAACCAAAAGTTTTATACTCTAGACGATCGCCTTCACAATATATGATTATAAAAGAACTAGTACGAAGAGAGGCTGTAAAGCTTGTATATTTCATTATAGAGACTGCAGTATATATACAAGTCTAACCCTAGAGAGTTTAGGGATAACTACGATCATACAATCCCTAACTACGTGGGATATTCTAGTTACAATAGGAAACAAACTTCTTAACACATATCAGCTATTTACACGGCTGATTCTTTCCTTCAAGAGATTATGAAGGAGCCGAATCCCACGAAATGAAACCAGCAAAAGATGAATCATAATTTACTAAAGGATTGCCGACTTGATTACGTTATCGTAAAATCTGAGAAGATAAGAATTGCAGTTCTTGGAACAGCACCCAAAATGCATCTCCAAATTTCAGCAGCAAAACAGCAGTGAAGAACGATATGCACCAACATTATATTGCACCTAGGTCCAAGGATTCTGAGTCATTACCACACAAGTTGCCAAAGCCACACCTCTTCTCTACAGAAAATCATCAGATAAAATTCTTCCCCGCAACACCTTCCAGACAAGTAGAGAATTTAATTACTATGTCAAAATGCATTGAAAATGATTAATTATATATGAACATCAAACTAAGAACCTTGCTGGCTAGCTACTGATGGCTCCAATGCTTGATGATTTGCTACTTTCTACTTGCTAGCTAGTTGTTCTAAATTCCCAGATAACAATATCATGGATTGAAATGTCTTGTAAGAATGAAGTTCAGGAGTAAGAATATAAATCCTCCTGAAATGTTCTCAGGCAAGGGAGAAAAAACTTTTCGACCACTTCAAACTTGCATATTTTCCGATTGGTGACATGATTGAAAAGCTCCAGATAGATGAGAGACTGCATCTCTGGATTATAATCGAATGTCGAAGGTCAGTGTGTGTCAACAGCTTGTATCTTAACACTCAACGTACCAGAAAAATTGCCTCTCTTCTTCTCTTCCTACACAGCATTTCTTCTTTGCTAAATGAAGCTGTTGCCACATCAATCTATTACAGATGGAAAATATTGTTATACCAGCATGGCAGCATTGCACCTTCTCTGCAAATAATGGAGTTAAACCTAGTGCTCATAATATTCTTGGTGGTGTTCAGTTATGGTATGTCTTTCCTAAACTACTTCGGAAGCCTAATGAGAGCTAGCTAGTAGCCTTATTTTGTAATACTATGTTGAATTGGACAGAGACTCTAGTTTTGCTCTCTTTACTTCCATCTGGATCCACTTCAATAAACTCCAACTTCTAACTCTAAGAATCTCGAGTAAATTATATATTCAACCTTCATCTTGGGATCAACTATTACTCGACAGTGTGAATTCTCGATCAGATCATCTATGATGAAATTATTGACACAGTTATATGAGTTAATTGCCTAATAGAGTATCAGTATGAAGTATAAATCACAAATTACAAGACTACGAGCATAGGTACCGTGCTGTGGCATGGTAAGATTACCACGCTTGTGTTTGTCATGCATTAGTGCACTCAATAGATACAAAGGTTCTCATTTTGACAATACCAATACTTGAGGCTAAAATCACAGATCATGACATCTTCTATTACAAGTTACTGATATTCATAAGATCACAGATAGTTGAAATAAAAGTCTAATTAGAAGAAGCCACAAGTAATCGGATTCCCAAAAGTCAAAAATAGTGCATCACACACAATGAACAAAGATGAAAACAAATAGTTCTCAGCATCAGGGAGGGGGACATCAGCCCAAATAGAGAAAAAAGTACATGATATACTTGTAACATGGCAGAAAAGAAAAGCCCTCTTGAGAAAGTAACCAGGGTCATCATCCACCACCGGAAAACCTATTACTGCTACCTCCCTGCACTGAAGTCGTACTGCCAACACCGTGCAGCACCATTATTACTCCTATGACCGAAAACCTTCCCTGCTAGCATTTTCAAAAAACTAGAGCCAGGAAAAGATTCTTGGCGACGATCAAAATGAACAAGTCGAAACATAAATGGAGAAATTCTCTGGTCATTTTGTGGTGAACATAGTCAGCCAAAATCCCTTCGATCCCTAAACTTATGTGAGGGATTACAGTTAAAATCGGTAGGTAACGTGCTGCAAATCTGCCAAGTACGCCCTGTTCATTAGCTGTGCTTACCCCACCCCCAGTGTTTCCAGTAGCTCCGGTGGAAAAGCTTCTTCTCTGATCAACACCAAATTTATAAGGACTACCAATAATAGAGTTGACAGCAAACCCTACACCAGTACCAGGACCATAGTTGCTTCTATTTCCACCAGCATAATTCAACCGCACTTGGGAACCATGGAGCTCCTATAAGATTTTGTACACGAGTTTTTAAGATTTAGAATAATTATTAGGTATTTATTATGCAAAAGCAGATGACTTATGTCAACAAATGAATGTAAAACAAACAGAATTGTCATAATCTGCATTCTGAATAGAAAAAATAAATTGTATTTAGTATGTTGCAACTGAAACCGAAAGTTAAGTGATTACTACCCAAACATTAATATGTATATATGAAGTATATGCGGTAGTATTACCAAACTATAATAGCAACAATTACCTTCTCCTCCAAGGGCTGGATGGCACTAGAAGTAAAGAATCCTAGTCCTGTAGGTCTTCCGGTATCACTGTCCATGAAGGTTTTTCCTACAAATATCAAGTCAATCAGCACTTTTCAGCATAGAAGTCCCAATGTTTCGAGAAAATAAAACTTCTTTAAAAAACCTGAAAAAGAAAAATACCTCTCAAGGCTTCTTGGGTTCCGAGGGACGATGTGCATCTTATTCCCTGATGAATGGAGGAGTGCCTGTTGGCATTCTGCCTAAGTATACTCCCAGCTTTACTTAGGAGAGTCATTGCAATCACCTAAAATAAATCACAACGAATGTTTAATCATACATACACTAACTGTATCCTAAAACCTCAACTTTACCTTATGCTAAAATCAGTAATTTGCCTACAGCATTTTCTTTTCAGATAGTATTAAGTCAAACAAATCAGAAAACCCTTGAATCAATAATAAGTACCTCACTAAACATGAAAAATCAATAGCAAAAAGACCATTACCAAATCTAAAATCTTGAGGGTTTCTCAAGAAAAATGAACCCAAGTGAACATGAAGCTAATGACATAAATCAGACCATGGAATTCACCAAATAAAGATTTCATTTTCCATTCGACTCTACTACAAATCATCGAAATTGAATCAAGATTTCATCTTCCGATTCCTAAACAGAGCTCCATATTCCCCCAAAACAATCAGAGAATCAAACTTATTTGAACCCGATAGCGATAGAGAGTTGAATCAGATTAAGCGATGGCGAAGCATACCTAGTCCGGTTCTCTCTCTGAGTCTCCGAGACGAGTTTTGATTGATTTGGGTGTGCAACGCTGGACAAAGATCTGGTCTCTTGAGTATTGATATATAGAAGTGGATGGCCTAGATTAGTTGGCGTTTATATTAAAGGTCCAGATAACTTCTTTGACTTTTAGAAAATAAAAGGGTTAATTGACTAAATGATGTCTGATCTTTTAACCATTCTAACATTACTCAGATAGAAAATTAGTGTCTGGAGACGTTAGTAAAAAATATTCCGTTACAATATTCTGTTAATACTGTGAAAAAGATCATAATATTCTTATTTTCTGTTTTTTTTTTTAAATTTTCTTTATTTTACATTTTGACGGAGCGTGGTGACCCATGAATTTGTTTATTTAGCATACTACAAATATATAATCTATCCTTTATACTCGAAGATAAACAGTTAATTTAGTCATTAATTATTTTCTCTCAGAAATTAATTAATTTATTTATACTATTATTAAAATAACCCACTTTGTCAACCAAAACTGAAAAATTTGACAGAAATAACCCTTAAATATTAAAATACTTTGATATAGAAATAATAAATAATTACCAATAACTACAATTTGGTGCTCATATTTACCAATAGCAAATCCTAATTTTTTTATACCACCAGCAGGAATTAACAGTAACAGACTGTTAAATTGTCCAATGTTTAATGACATAATTAACCCCGAAAATCTAAAAATTACAACATATGCCATCTATATATATTAAAAAAAAAAAATCCCTTTCCTCCCCAAGGGATTTGAGTTCTTGATCTCTCTCTCTATCTGCTCCTCAAAACCACAAACCCAGACCCAAACCCTAACCTAATTGATCAAAGATTGGAGGCGGCGAGCGGCGAGGCTGGGAGGCGGGCCGAGGCGCGAGGCAGGCCGGAGGTGCGAGGCCGGCGAAGGCGCGAGCCGCTTCGTCCCTGAGTCCCCCACCTCACCGCCTCTCTCTCTCTCTATCTCTCTGTCTCTCTCTCTCTCTCAGCTTGTTTGTTGTTTTGATTTGGTGTGGTGGGATTTGGTGGTTGGGATTGGATCGGTGGAGGCCGGTTTGTGGAGGAGTGAGATCTGGAATTTTTTTGGGGGAATTAGGGTTTTGAGTGGGAGGAGCCACTGAGGGGAAGAGGAGGAGGAGGAGGAGGAGGAGGAGGAGGTGGGGGAATTAGGTTTTTGGACGTCGGAGTAGGCTCGGAGGAGATCCATCTAGGGATTTGAGTTTGAATTTGGGAAGGGGTAGATTAGAATTCACGGGGTTTATGTAGAGTTATTGAGGCTCAGTATAATTGAAGTGCAGCGGAGGACGGCGGAGATACTGAGGCTCAGTAGTATTGAAGTACGGCGGAGCTACTGAGGGTCAGTAGTATTGAAGTGCGGCGGAGCTACTGAGTGTCAGTAGTATTGGAGCGCGGCGGAGGACGGCGGAGCTACTGAGAGTCAGTAGTATTAAAGCGCGGCGGAGTACGGCGGAGCTACTGAGGGTCAGTAGTGTTAAGTTGAGTTCTGAGGATCAGTAGCATTAGGTTCACTGAGGGTAATTTTATAATTTAAGAGTTAACTGATTCGGTTAGTTTTGGATGAAATCTTGCTATTGGTAATTTGAAAAAAGAATTTTGTTAGTGGTAAATATTAATACTGTTGTAGAATGTTATTTCCGTAACTTCCTGGATGTGTCTTGACCTAATTAGACTAGATTAGATGATTGTGTAATAGATAGGGAATCCCTGATTTATCGGGATACTTGATGTAATGCCTATATAAAGGCCTATCTATCAATCAATAAACACACAGTTCTCCATATTATAATTTCTCCTTGAACACGTTATCAGCACGTAGCTCTAGCCTTCGTCTAATAGCCCTGAAAAATTCATAAACCCTAGGTTTTCAATCTGAAAAAAAAAAAAAAAAAAAATTAGAAACCCTAACCTCTTTTTCCCGACAAACCCTTTGTCGGTAAAAGATAGCATATCGATCCCTACCGACGACATATTTGTCGGTAGAGGATGCAGCTACTCAGGACACCCAAAAATACGCTCTGGACACAATGGTGCATCTTCTCAGATGAACTGATGCAGTTCGGTGCCGCCCCGCCGCGATGCAACCCAGCGACGCCGCCCCAGCCAAAAGCTTATCTCCATTGGCGCTGCAATCTTGCCCAGCTTTCAGACGTCAGTCCAGCGCCGCTGCCTTGCACCCAAGCACGCAGCCCAGCGCCAGCAGTCTTGCACGTCGGCACCGTGGCGCCTGACCCGACCCGTGTCCATGCAACCCGACCCGAGTCGGCTGTTAACCCAGTTTACTATGCAAGGGGTAAAACGGTAATATACCTTTTCAGTTAAATAGTTTTACCCTTCGGTAAAAACTGTTACTGCAGCAATTCTTTTATTAGTTTTACTGCTCTATATATGGTGAATACGACTAACTATATGTTTTTCTTTTCCATGAAATTTATTGCACGACGCATCGCGATGGAATTGAGAGAATTATTCGTTGCACGTACATGAAAGAGCATCTCAAATTTGCACAAGGATCAGAACCGAGTCCTCAAGCACAATTTATATTTTTATGCAGTTCATTTGGCGAACTAGCAAGTAAGATTTTATAAAAGTTCCAAATTTTAAACATATACGATATATATATCGGGTGCTATTAGCCTTCCTCTACTTTGATTCCGGCCATTCTTATATCGCCGATGAGGCCTAAATGGGGATGTCATTACCTCTATGGTCGAAGTTTTAAGTGATGGTCCTGGGAGAATCACATTTGAAAGGAAAATTAAAAGAAAAAAAGATGCTTATGTGGATGTCTGAGTACGCCACTGTTTGAAGGTGCGATATGATGTCGTCGGTTTTATGCATCGAAAACAAAAATTTATGTGACCATATACGTCATAGCCCTTCTAATTCCGTTCTACATACTTGAATGGTATATGTCATATTCATACCAATCCGACGTATCTCTTTTCTTGTAGATGTCATCGTAGTCACAACCCGATTTTAAGATTCTTAATCTCGAGGGCAAAAAATATCATCGATGTGTTTCCGATGTGTAGCTTGCTTTTCAAAGCAAAGGTTTCTCAGTCATTCTGAATGAAGCAGTAGCCGCTACCCCATTTGAGGATCATGTCAAGGCCTAGGCACTCATTTTTGAGAACGCCATATTCATCCAACTCTGAAACGACAACATCTGTCGATAAAAGATCCATAAAAAAATTTTAAGGGACACGCTCCAGTAGCGATTAAAATAATGTCCATGACATACTTATCCCAGAGATTTCATTGAAATGGGAAACCATTCGGTTCTTTAGATTATGACCTTGACACTGTTGGCATAATAAAAATGATAGAGATCTTATCAATAAGACTCTTGATAAATTCCCCATAGCCTATGATGTCTTATGACACCCATACCGAAATTCGGTTGATTAGGCTGAATAAATAACAATAATTTTGAGACCTGTTGGAATTAAAAAGATTCATGGACCACATGCTCACTATAGGAAGACTTCAAAATAAAAGAAATCAAAATCAGAATGCCTCGTATCAACAAGTTTCTAAACCGATACGTGGAAGAAATCTAAATGACAGAAACCGTGTGACACGACGCTCCAACACTTGGAGACGAGATGGCGGCAATGCCACACCTTCAGGGGGAGGCCGATTCGGCCATGGAACCCGTCAAGGTGGCCATGCGCCACCTCTTTCCTCGTCCAACATTAGCAGCATCATGTATGCTTCGTATTACAAGTGTGGTTCTTCTAAGCATATGCATTGCGAGTGCAATTCTAGCAAAGAGATGATTAATGCCTACAAGAAATATATGCAATTTTTGCAACAAGAGACTTATCATGTTGAGTGAGAACTAGTGATGACAACCTCACGTTAATCTCGTGGCTGAGCACTTCATTCCTGAAGTTAAGTCTCAAGAGCCTACTCAAGCATTAGATGTTCCGGATTTTGATTAGTCTTCATGTTTGACTTTTCATTAAGAATTTTTCAAGTATTGTAACGGCCTTGCCATATCTTACAGACTTTGATTTTCTTAGTCGTTTTCTTTGGAATTAGAAGCTTGCTCTTGATGTATTACATGTTGGCAAGTTAATAAAATTTCTCTGTTTTCCCATATTATGAGAAATTTTATGTTTTTAAGCAATCCCGGTTCGTATTTTAACGACTCACGTGGTTCTTCTGAAACACTATTGGGTCACCTTGGCTTAGTATATTGGACTTATAATTCCACCTCAGCTCAAATCACAATTAAAATCAAAGAATAATTGGAGCTAGGCTCGACGTCACAAGCCTAGTGGCTGACGTCGGCCTCATGGTGATGATACCTCGGCTTCGGCAGCACAAAGCTGCCACGACACCGTGCTTTCAAGGAGGCTTCGGCCTCGGTTCCATTGCCGCCCGAGAAGGTGCTTAGCACCGATCTTAGGAGGCTAAGCCTCCATTCTTCCGGTCAGCAAAGGTGTTCGACACCACAACGTGTTAAGCCTCGGCTTCGTTTTGGTTTCTGATGATGATTGCTCGGTTATGTAACATTCAACCTTGCACTTTCTGACTTTAGTCGAAGTTATAAAGTCCAAATGCCATGCGATACACTCGATGGGATTTCATCCCCTTTCTTTCTCTATCCTACGGAGTAGTGATTAGACTGTGTCCCGCGAGAAAACCACCCATAGTTTTTCATCTCTTTAGATGTCTCGCGGTGAAGTTGAGTGTCTAGCTGATAGTGGGACAACCCACACTATTCTAAGGAATAGGCAGTCGTTTAAGTATTACGTGCAATATAGATGATCAATGACTATATCGATTAGAACCTCGCAAGTTGTTAAAGAGCGTGGATTCATTAACTTTACGTTACCTAATGGTACAGTTATCGATGTCATTGAACATATTCTATGCACCAAGAAAAAATCGAATCTTGCTGTGTTTTCCGAAACCTAATTGCCATATGTTATCACTTGGATATATGAGAATGGTAATAGTTACTTGTGTATTTCCTCTAATGAATCATTCTAGAGAAGAAGTTGAGTCAGATTCAATGAGAATACCTCATTCCAATTCTTGTTATTGGATCTTATGACTCATACAAGCTTTGATATTGCATGACCTATAAATCATAGCTCACTCATTCAAAACTTGTATATTTTATACCGATGGAAAGGTCTATGTGTCTAATTTCCAGAGACACTGACCGTTTGATCATAACTATCATATTGAGTGAGTTATGGCCGTTTCAGCAATGTAGGACGGATCTGTCCAGAAATCTGCTGATCCATCAACTTCGACAGAGCTTTGTGATCAGCTCGGTTCGAACTATATTGTGTACTTTTTATCAATGGAAAGTTACGGATGTCTAGTTTCCAAAACATTTTACGTTTTGTCAATACCTTCTATAATGAAGAAGTTATAACCGTTTTAGTACACAAAGGTCATGCTAAGGGTGAATCTGATTTTCAACGCGAATTTGTATTTTAAGATGCATAATGGATTCATAATTTTATATATTTTTATACTCTTAAATGTTAGATTATTTGTTTAGTTATTGCTAATTATAAGTCATTTACTTAACCTTTTGTATTTTGTAGGTCAAACTGGAGAAAAGAATAAATATGAGCTTAAAGTTGATGTTAGATTGCTTATAGATCTTTCACCTGTGCTACCATATGAGATGAATGGAGTTGTCGCACTATCTAGCTATTAAGGTGAAGAGGCATTACGTACGTGGCTGACTGGAATTAATAATAATCATGGATAAAAGAACATAAAAAGCCCAAGTCAAAAACAGAAAAGGAGAAAAAGGTATATATGGGGGGATCAAGTGCGCAGCCAAGGGGTACGGACGGAGGAGCTCGAGAGAAAACGAAAACCCAGAAAAGAGGCAGCAGCGACGACGCACAGAAAAGTAGGAGACGCCTTCTCCATCGCTGGACCAGGGGTTCCCTATTCTCCCATTGTTTGTTCTATGCTTTCCTTCCTCTTAGTCTTGTTTTCCATTGTTATGGATTGCTAAACTCTTAAGCAAGGGCTGAGATGAAGCCCCTAGTATGATTACCTTGTTTGCTAGTTGATTACTATTGGATTTCCAGATTGCTATGCTAAACTCTTAATCATTGTTTTAATAGAACTTTTATTCAGAATCTTTGTTTGGGATCAATAAGACATAGGTTTTGTTTATCAGTTATTGGGTTTGAGAACATGAGACTTGATCAATGAGTTGATGTTGTCTAAGGTGCCAAAAGATAATTTATCTTATGATTACAGAGTTGTGAATTAATATTATAAGGGCTTGATCATAGTCGTTATTATTATTCGCATGATTTTCTTGTTCTTCTGTGTTTATTGGAGTTGAACATGATTTACTTGAACCTGATCATAGAGTGAAGTAAAACATAGTTTGATTACTTGGGTTCTGTACTGGATCAATAAGTAAGAATTCATAGTTTTAAGAACTTTGGCATTTGTCCGGGATCAAGAAGGCTTATGTACAGGAATCATTAGCATATAATTCTGGGAATTCTTGGTTGTTAACTAGAGGGTCGGGTAGGAGTATTAGGTGGTGGATTCGATGCTTTAGCCTTTTCATAATTGTTCTTTGTCAATTAGTTAGTTTACTGTTCATTCTTAGTTTGTAGTGTTTTAATTTATTGTTAAATCAATCATCATCATCAAAGAAACTCAGTATAGCATTTGTGACAGTACTAAGTTGTTTCAGTTAGTCCTTGAGGGATCGACCTCGTACTTATTGCACTTCTATTTTACAATTGATTCGTGCACTTGCGAGTAACATATTAAAACGAACAACAATAATGCTCTTATTGCAAAGCTTGTACACTAGCAAATATGAATCCATTGTTTTCCTTTGTCATGGACACAAAAGAAACCATTCTTACTACAAATCCAAGATGATATGTGTGGACCTATCAACTAGAAAGCGGACCCTTTGTGTATTTTAAGGTGCTAGTTGATGCATCGACGTGTTGGTCACGTCGATTTGCTGTCCAAAAGCTGCATTTGCCAAGCTTTTTGTAATGATCCGACACGCGCAGTAGAGATATTGTCCGCTTTGGGAATCACCCCGCACGGTTTTGCTTCAGGAGCTGCCTGCCTGCTAGCTTCCCAGTAGGTCACCCATCCTGAGATTGCTACGAGGCGAGCAAGCTTAACTTCGGAGTTCTCATCCCCTTCGAAGCCACTGAGCTCCCAAAACGCGTCTCTACATATTGTGCTAACCCTGTACATATAAGCATCGCATCCACTCTCCCTCGGGCGATGTGGGATTTGTGACCTACCTACCTGCTAGCTTCCCTAGTCAGGTCAAGTCAGGTCCACACAATCCACCCTAAGGCTGGGTCATCTCAATCCACCCCCCTTAGGGTCCGACGTCTGCGTCGGCACACTTCTTGCCGAGGACAGGCTCTGATACCATTTGTAACCGTCCGGCACGTGCAGTAGAGATATTGTCCGCTTTGGGAATCACCCCGCACGGTTTTTCTTGGGGAGCTGCCTGCCTGCTAGCTTCCCAGGAGGTCACCCATCCTGGGATTGCTACGAGGCGAGCAAGCTTAACTTCGGAGTTCCCATCCGTCCTAAGAGGGATACGACCCGAACATCGAATTACCTTTTAACTGGGTTAAAAGGTAATTACCTTTTGATACGACCTTTTGATACTTGAATTACCTTTTAACTGGGTTACTCTTACTTTTACTCATCGAGAATTGTTTTTACGATTTGAAAATTCTAAAGGTTGACTTTTAAATAAGTTGACTCGACCGAGAATTTTATTTCATGTCGAGGTAGAAGACGTTGAAACGAGTTCGTGGACACGTAGCATGCTCAATTTGGAGTTCATACGAAAAAGTTACGATGTAAAATCGGAAATTGTCCGATTTTTGGACGAATATAAATAGCGGGAAATGAAAAATATCCCGAAAGGGAAACTTTCCTTTTTTTTTCTTTTTTTTTTCTCTCTTTTTCTCTCTTTTCTCCCCGACTCGGCCCGAGCAGCGCCGACCGAGTCGCCGCCCTCGGTTCTTCGCCGTCCGGCCGCCGTTCGCTGCACCACCGGTCCCGTTTGGACCGTCTCCTCCTCCCCTTCAAGTCTGTGGTGGTGGCACGGTGGGAATTGCCGCCGTTCGGCCGATTCCAGCCCAAGAACATCAAGCCCAGTTGGGCTGGTTCTCCCTCCTCCGGCCAAGGTTCCACCCGATTCTTGAAGGGAATTGAAGGTCTCGACGTGTGCAATCATTCTATGGAAGGATTTGAACCGAATTGCACCAGGTAAGGAGAAATTAGAAATTGAAATTTCTAGGGTTTTATGAACTTTTGTGGAGATTGTGATTTTGTTGAAATTGATGTAATTGGATGTTAAATTCGTGCTCAGAGCATTGAAAGGAGTTGATTAGGTGTTGTTTGTGGTAGAATTTGTTGGTTTTTGAAGAAATTGGAGGTTTGGTATTTTGGGCCGCCGCGTCGGCCGTCGCAGTTTTGGGGCGGCGGAAAGGAGGTCCTGAGGTGGTAGTGATTCTTTTGGGCGAATTTGGAGCCGATTGGAGGTGTTTTGACCTTCGGTGGCGGAGCTGCCAGCGGCGGGCGACGGTGCTGTGGCTGCCGGCGGCGTGAGGAAGACGATGAATAGTGAAACTGATAAAAAGTAAAAAGTAAAACGGTAAAAGGTGAAAAGTAAATGGTAAAACAATAAAAGTAAATGTAAACAGTAAAAGTAAATGGTAAATAGTAATTAGATTTTAACTATTTACTGTTTGACTTTCAGAATGACTGTTTTACCTAGAATAATTACTGGTTGACCATTAAAAGTTACTGTTGACTTACCGTAAAAAAGTTAAAAGCTAATTAAAATGGTTTTACGACGAAATAACTAGTAAAATGATTAATCGGACACGAGGTGGGTGTCCTGAGTAATTTCGGACGTAGATTTTCGGTATTGAGGCGTAATTTCAATACCAATAACAAGTGTTTAAAAATTGGATTATTCGGACGAGTGAGGACGTTTGTGGATCTAATTTCTATAATCCAATTTCGAGTTTTGAAATATGTTTTTAAACCCGTCTCTGTTACACGTCGAGAATTTACTCGACGGGACGAGAGCGCGGATTTCGGCACGCTCGGCCGTACTGTGAGTGGATTTTTATTTTAAATAAATGCATGCATAATTATTTTAATGAAATGCAGTTTATTTTAAATAAATGATTTGAGAAGCATGAGAATTCATATAATTAAAATGATATTGATATTTAAAAGAAATGTGGTTTTGGGTTATACATTTACTACTGTTTTAGTAGTACGTATTTTAACCGGAAATGAGATTTCCGGAAATGGTATGTTTTAATTATTTATAATTGATTATGTTGAATAAGTTTTAATTAAAGGTAGTGACCGGAAATGAGATTTCCGGAGATTTTATATTTTCGTTATTTATGATTTTCGACATGTGAGACATGTCGACGTTATAAATACAATTTTTGATATTATTTTATGACATGTTGGATATGTCGGATATATATGAGTATATTTCGAGGCTATTATACGAATGATTATTATAACTCTCAGATGTGCGGTCGGGGACCGTACGGATTTATGATATATAAGGGGAAGCGTACTTTCGGTTTTGTTTTCGGATTTTCACCATATCAGGGTCGGGATATATGTGTATATTGATGCTAGCTAGCTTAGTCGCCTGAGCCCACGCGAGGTGACGACTTGACCACATAGGTCAGATTCACGTTCGGTGGTCGACGTGTACTGGCAGAGTGTCGCCTGAGCCCACGCGAGGTGACGATTTGACCCTATAGGTCAGATTCACGCTCGGTGGTCGACGTGTATGGGCAGAGTGTCGCCTGAGCCCATGCGAGGTGATGACTTGACCACATAGGTCAGATTCACGCTCGGTGGTCGACGTGTACGGGCATAGCGTGAGGACGCTATTGAGACTCTTGGAGTTTTGACCCTTAGCCTTAGAGGCTACTGTTAAATGGTGGTAATAACGTTCCCCTATTCTATTATATGACCAGTGAGATTGGTCATGATTTTATATTATTTGGTTTTCGGGAATATTTCTCTATGAGACTTTCTGTAATTTAATAAATTCCCGAACCAGCGGGGCTGGGTCTTTATATGACTAATGGGATTGGTCGTGAAATATTATTAATTGATTTTCAAAAATATTTCGTTTTGAAATACATATATAAACAAAATCATTATTTGTTTATTTGATATATCAGCGGGGCTGATTAATTATTATGATTTTCTTAAAACGTGGGACGTTTTATTAAAGGCATGCAATGTGGTTTTATTTACAAAATATTGGGAAAGTAATATGATACTTTCAATTAAAGTATTATATTAGATTGTTTTATTTTTATCCACTCACTCTAACGTGTTTTTAATTTACTTTCCCCTGGGCCCTTCGTTTTAAAATCGCCCAGTGTGCAGAGTAGTGATCAAAGGTCAAGAGTACTCAGAGTCGAGGCATAGTTATCATCATTGTCGCTTCCGCTAGGTGGGATATGTGATCCTTTATTCTTTTATTTTCATATTACATTTATTGTTATATTTCCATTTGTGATTCCATTTCATTTTGTTAGATTGCTCTGATTACCTGTGAGCCTTTGAATATTAAATTAATTTGATTTTGTGTTTATCTTTGGCAGTGGTTGTGTTTAGGGGCTCAATGGCTCCAGGTGTTGAGGTTGAAACTGAAATTAGAAGTGTTTTGGTTGTTGCAGGTTTTAGGGTTGTCCATCTTAAGATTGATTTATCGATTTATCGATAGAGTTGGTCTTAAGATGGTCCCCGCAGGGCCTTATCTGGGTTTCAGGGTGAAATCTGGTTCGGGTTCTGTCACTTTTAGCTTAAATCATCAAGTTAAGGGCTCACCACCCTGACCATCCTATTAAATCTATTAGGTTGGATAATGTTAGAGAGTTTAACTCCAACACATTCAATGATTATTGCATGTCCATAGGGATTGAAGTTGAACATCCCGTTTCTCATGTTCTTTATCAGAACTGCCTTGCAGAAGCCACTCTTCAGCAACTCCAGCTAAAAGCTAGGGCTTTTGGTTATGGGAATTGATTGCCAGTTTCTGCAGGGGGATATGCAATACTGCATGCAGCTATGCTTATTCGTTTAAGACCTAATGCCAACCAGACATTTAGTGCATACCAGCTGGTTACTGGTTATAAACCCAATATTGCGCACTTACGTACTTTCGGTTGTGCTATTTATGTGCCTATTACGCCTCTTCTGCGTATAAAGATGGGTCTAGAAAGACGTTTAGGTATCTGTTGGAAGTGAATCCCCAACCATAATCCGCTAACAACCACCAGAGATCTCTTTACTGCGCGTTTCACAAATTGTCACTTTGATGAGACACACTTCCCGCCGTTAGAGGGAGATAGGAATGTTCACATTCCGGTTGAACATCAGGAATTGACATGGTGTGCCTCCAACGATTTGTCTCATCATAATCCCTGTACTACTTAGAGTGAGTTAGAAAGTGACGAGATCGCACACACATACTGCAAATGTGCCGGTAAGGTTGGAGATCCCATCATATGGGACTGATTCGGCTGTCCTAAGACCTAGTGCCGTCGGCATACCTTCAGGAGAGGGTGACGCCGGCGGGGGCGACATCGTACGTCGTGGCATCGCTGTTGCTGAATCGGATCGCAACGGTGCCACTGATGGACTTTGAAGGGGCAGCAGCTTCGGCCTCGGCTCCCACCAAGAAGAGGGGGAGACCGTTTAATTCTCGAGATTCAAAACCTCGAATGAAGCGAGTTGCGAAGGCACAAATTAATCCGCTCATCATCAATGAGATTGTCCCTGACTATAATTATGTCCATGATCAACTATGTGTTTTCTGTGGGACGCCACAGAACCTTTGTTGATGTCAGAATACACATAAATCTCAATTACACAAGTGCGCACGTGTATTCTGTGGATAAAATTCCACGTATGTTGATGATGTAATGGCTTATTCTGTTGCAGAGTGTCAACGAAGAATGTATTGGCCGAAGTGGAAAGAAGCAATACAGGCAGAACTAGACTCGTTAAATAAAAGGCAAGTCTTGAGATTTGTTAAGTTGATCCGGAAAGACGTTAAACCTGTTGGACATAAGAGAGTCTTTGTTCATAAGTGTAATGAGAGAATGAGATCATGAGGTATAAAGCAAGACTCATGGCGCAATATTTCTCTCAAAGACCTGGTATTGACTACGATGAGACGTATTCTCTCGTAATGGACATCATTACTTTCCGCTACTTAATCAGTTTAGTAGTGTCCCAAAAACTGAAGTTCGCAGTTTATGAATGTGGTTAATGTATACCTATATGGGGATATAGATGAAGATATATACACGAAAGTGTTTGAAGGACTTCTAATGCCTCGATCAAGTGACTTTAAACCACAAAGTCATTGTGCAACTAGATTGTAACGTCTGTTGTAATACTTGATTGGGAGGGGATACAAGAACAATGATTTATGCATATGCGTGTTCATAAGAAAGACAAAGTCTAGACACAAGAATCTATTCCGTCCTAAAGAGGATAATGAAGAGATGCTTGGAGCTAAATACATGTATCTTAGTGCAATTGAGGCGCTATTGTATTTAGCACAATATACTAGACCAGACATCGCTTTCGTTGTGAACTTACTAGCTAGATTTAGCTCAGCGCCTACGCATCGTCAGTGGAATGGTGTTAAACATCTGAAATGTTCCATTGACCTGGGTTTGTTCTACCCCTATAACATCAGAGAGGTTTCCATCTCCGGCTCTCCTCACACCGACGCCATCGGCAGCCCCGGCAGCTCCGTCGTGGAGCCGCCGCCGGCACCGACAGCGTGGAGACCGAGTCAGGTGATGATTTGGACCAAGATATGTCCTTTACCGGTTGTCTCCCTTATCCAAAGACTCCCAACAATGTGTTAGTTGGTTTTGTAGATGCTGGGTATCTCTCTGACCCGCATAGTTCTTTTATAATGTGCAACAACAAAAATTCCTGAACATCCAAGTTAATCAAGTGAGTTCAGATGCAAATGTTGCAGATTTGTTTACCAAGTCTTTGAGAAAATCTATGCATGTGAAACATGTGAAGAGCCTAGGCATGTGCCAGTTATCAGAGCTCTAAGTTTGTTAGACATCAGGGGAAGTCTACATCACATGTCAATCCCAAGTATAGTAGTTGGTGCGTTGTGCTCTTTTCCCTTCGTCCATGCATTTTATTTTTGCCCAAGAGGTTTTTGTTTTGCTGACAAGATTTTAGTGAGGCAACATGGTAAGCACCATGAAGACATTAGGCGCTCGACACAAGGGGGAGTGTTGTAGGAAGGTTATTTCCGTAACTTCCTGGATGTGTCTTGACCTAATTAGACTAGTGTTGATAGTAGCCGCAGAGAGGCTACAGCAGGCCCACATACCCGCAGCAAGTGCACCAGCACCCGGCCCGAGGCCCAGGACCGAACCACCAGCACCCGGCCTCGGGGTCCAGCAGTCTATCCGGCTGCCAGGGACCCTGGGACCGGGGGCGCCAGCCTCCCAAAGAGGTCACCAGAACTACCCTTCGAAGGGAACCAGTCTCACATCGAAGGGTGAGGCCAGCCCTCACCCCCAGCCACCTATATAAGGGCCCCAACTACCCTAATTAATAGGTAACTTATCTCTCTCACTGCTTACATATGTGCTCAAGTTATATATTCCAACTATACTGACTTAGGCATCGGAGAGGAGAAGACCGGCCCGCCCGGTATTTCCCTTAGTAAGCAGGTTTGCAGGAGATCGAGTTGGATTCATCTGTATCTACCAGGCCCCCGGGTTTAGGCAGAAACAATTGGCGCCGTCTGTGGGAACGGTTTTTGATCCACGAGAAATGTTAGCATTGCTCTACCAGGGAGTAGAGCCCGATCGGTCCTTTAAAAATATAGTTAAATACGCAGTCCAGAAGCCATGGAAGGAATGAAGATAAAAACTGGCACCAGACGGTTGAAAGAGCGAATTCAACTCCCCGACCGGGCCTAAAACACAGGGGCTGAGGTCGGTGCGAGGTTCGCCCTTTCTCCGGACCGAGACGGAAGATCAGAGCGAATTCAGATCCCCGACCGGGCCCGTAATATAAAGGCTGAGGTCGGTGCGAGGTTCGCCCCTTCTCCAGACCAAGACAGAAGTCACCATCGCCAAGATTCAGAGAACCCCGACCGATATGGTGCGGGAGAGGAAATAAAGAAGATGAAGGCAGAAGTCGAGCGGTTGCGAGCAGAGGGCGGCCGAGAACGGCTAAGGGCAGATGCCCGGTGCCGGGAATTCGGCCCTGGGAAAAGGCCAGCCGGGCACTCCTCGGCCGGCGTCACGGCCCTCAAGCAAGGTTAGCGAGTTCCCGCACCTCGAAGTGGGACAGCCCACGGGAAGAAGAAGGACCGTGTATGTGCCCACGCCTCTCTTTTCGGAAGCTTTGAAAAACTCCGGTCCGGTCGAGCTGCCGTACCGCACGAGCCAGGCGTCAAGCGAGCAGGACAGTTCTACCGCAAGGACGCTCGAAACGCTCTCCGCCTCAGTGTCGGACATGAAGGACCGTTTAGGTGCCAGTGAGAAGAAAGCAGGGCGACCGCGGGACAGTGCACGATTCAATGAGCGTATTGAACCTTTTCCGCGCCGGGTTAGGGAATCAGAAAGGTCTGGTAGCCTAAGGCCCCTAAAACTGGCGTACTCGGGAACGAGCTGCCCGTATCAGCACCTGGACAGTTTCAAGTCGCAGACGGGCACAAGGGGCTATTCTGATGCCAAGTGCTGCAACGTGTTCCAAGAGACGCTCTCAGGGGAGGCGTTGAGTTGGTTCTACGAACTACCAGTGAACTCAGTCGAAAATTTCGAGCAGTTGGCTGATAAGTTTGTCGGCCGGTTCGTCCTCAGGGCCAGGGCAGTCCAAACGTCAGCGATCCTTTTTGATTGCATGCAGACTGACCACGAACCGCTACACGCCTTCGTTAACCGGTGGCAAATCACCATGGCCGGGATCAGAAACCTGGACAAGAAGATCGCGGGGATGGCCTTCAAGCAGGGGTTAAGACCCGGAGAACTTTCGTACAGCTTGCGAGTACAGGAGCAGCTGGGATACGATGAACTGATGACCGTGGCCGTCAGACATGCTCAGGCGGACCACGAGACATATGGGGATAAGGCACCCAAGCGAAGACCGGATGACCTACTGTCGCCACCTCCCCGTGAGAGCAAGACCGGGCGGCTAGATCGCAGCCGTGCGTCTATAACCACCAGGAAAGCAGAGGTACGGGAGGAGTGGCAACCCCGACGAAGCAGTGACAACAGTTCCCGGCCGGGGAGGAGACCACCACTTATGCGACCGGCACAGCCAGCAGCGCCTGCGCCAGTAGAACGACCACCGCGGGCCCTAGCCATTATGCCGGCAGAAAAGCCCGAAGATCCAGCCCGCAGGACCGGCGATCCAAGACCCCAGAGAGCGGTTGTAGGAGGTCGAGCCCGCCCGGGAGAACTAAGAGAGAACCGGCCGAGAGCTCGGCAAGTAGGAACCATAAGCACCCGACCTCCCGGAGGGATCGAGGTGCACAGAAGCATAAACATGATACATGGCGGGGGCCATATAGATCAGCTCACCCGGAGCTCGAAGAAGCGGTGCTTAAGATCGATCCGGGGGAAAGAGGTGTATGCCTTTGGAGGAGGAAGCGGCCAAGCCGCCAAAATCGGATGGAAGTCGGTTACTTTCTACGAGGAGAAAGAGCCGGAGGATCTGATCCAACCGCACAACGACCCCTTCCTCATCACGGTCTAAATAGACCACTGGATAATCAGCCGTATGCTGATCGATACCGGATCCTCTGTTAACGTGATGTTCCGAGACGCATACAAAGGGCTGCAGAGAGGGAAGAATAAGTTATCCTAGGATAACGAACCACTTATAAGCTTCTCCGGTGAGGTGGTCCAGCCTTTGGGATCGGATTACCTGCCACTGATCTTCGGCGAGGGAGATAAGACAAAGAAGGAACACCTTGAATTCATCGTTGTGGATTGCCTGTCGTCGTACAATGGCATAATCGGTAGGCCAGGGTTATGGAAACTGAAGACATTTATAGCCGGCCATATGCTGATGTTGAAGATGCCTTCACCGGCCGGTGTCATTACCCTGCGCGGGGACCAGAGGATCGCCCGTAAATATTATGTGGAGGCCCTGACCCACGGGAGGAAACGGACCGAGGTCTTCACGGCCACTCAGCAAGCGCCAGTGCCTGATCTATGTATCGACCCTTCGATGACTCCGATTCAGTCAAGAAAAAGCTAGAGCCGCCTTCAGCCGTGGAAGAAACCGAAGCAATCTGCATTTCGGAAGACCACCCGGAGCGAAATGTGGTGATAGGGACGCAGCTCGATCCGGTTGTCAGGCAAGAGCTCATCGCCTTCCTCCGGGACAACAGTTTGGTCTTCGCATGGTCCTACGGGGACATGCCATGCATATCCTCGGAGATAGCCGTCCATACGCTAAATTCATTGCCCAACGTTCTCCCGGTGAGGCAAAAGAGGAGGTCCTTCAGCCCGGTAAACTATGAGGCGATCAGAGAAGAGATACAGAAATTAAAGGGCATAGGTTTCATCCGGGAAGTCCAGTACCCTCGCTGGCTCGCTAACGTGGTCATGGTGCCGAAAAAGGGAACCGGCCAGTGGCGTATGTGTGTGGATTTCACTAACCTAAATCGGGCGTGCCCAAAGGACAACTTCCCGCTCCCCCGGATTGATCAGCTTATAGATTCCACGTCCGGCTTTAAGCTGCTCAGCTTCATGGACGCCTACGCCGGGTACAATCAGATTAGGATGCACCCGGATGATGAGGAGCACACATCATTCACAACCGACCGAGGTACCTACTGTTATAAGAGGATGCCATACGGTCTAAAGAATGCCGGGGCCACCTACCAGAGGATGGTGAACCGAATGCTGGAGCAAGAAATGGGTAAAACCGTAGAGGTTTACATAGATGACATGCTGGTCAAGAGCTTGACTGCAGGGGTCCACGTCCAGGATTTGGCTGTAGTCATCGGCAAGATGCTCAAATTCGGAATGCGCTTGAACCCGAAGAAGTGTATTTTCAGGATTTCAGAGGGCCTGTTCCTAGGCCACATCATCAGCCAGCGAGGGATAGAAGCCAACCCGCTGAAGGTCCAGGCAATTCTAGATATGGAAACGCCAGGGGAGAGAAACCAGGTCCAGATGCTGACCAGTCGGTTAGCCGCCCTTGCCAGATTCATCTCCCGCCTAACCGATAAGTGCGCCCCGTTCTTCAAACTGCTCAAGGCACAACAGACCAGGAAAATCCACTGGACGGCGGAGCATGAAGCAGCATTCCAATCTATCAAGACATATATGTCTGCAGTGCCTCTCCTATCCAAACCAGTGCCGGGCGAGATGTTATACCTCTATATAGCCGCATCCGAAACGGCCGTCTCCGTGGCTCTCGTCAGGAAGGAGGGCACGCTCGAGCTTCCGGTATATTATGCAGGAAAGGGACTTACTGGAGCCGAGGGCCGGTACCCCGACATAGAGAGATTGGCTCTGGCCCTGATTGTTGTGCCAGGAAGCTCCGACACTATTTCCTGGCTCATTCCATCACCTTATATACCAATCACCCTCTGCGGCAGATCCTGCAAAAACCAGACACCAGCGGTAGGCTCGTGCGGTGGGCAGTTGAACTGGGAGAATTCGACATCACTTATGCCCCACGAACGGCCATCAAGGGACAGGCCGCTGCGGACTTCATATGTGAGCTCACCCCAATGGTGGCAGAAGCGCACCCCACCCAGTACGACGACACCGAGGCAGTACGGACCGTAAAGATCGAACCAGGCCTCCCCAACGGCTGGAAGCTTTACGTCGACGGCTCCATAACGTGCAAGCAGAGCGGAGCCGGTGTCATGATAACCTCGCCCGATGGCCAATCGTACGAGTATGCCTTACGATTCCTTTTCAGCGCCTCAAATAACGCTGCCGAGTATGAGGCCCTCATAGCCGGTTTGCAGCTGGCCAAGGAGCTGAGAATCCCGTCCATGGACATATACAGCGACTCCAGCTTAGTGGTGAACTAGATGAACGGGTCGTTTGAGGTCAAGGAACCCCAGCTATCCTCCTACCAGGCTTTGGCCAAAACCCTGATTGAGCCGTTCCAGGGCGCCACGATCCAGCACATTCCCCGAGAGGCAAATAGGCATGCGGACGCCCTCGCAAGGTTGGCAACCGGAAACTACCCTCCAGAGTACCGGAGAGCTAAAATTGAAACTCTTCAAAAGCCGAGTATAAGCAAGACCATCTCCGAGATATTTGCGGTGGAAGAAGCGCCACCAAGCTGGATGGATCCAATAGTCAAGTATTTGACTGACAAAACCAGCCCTCAGGATGCGGTGGAGGCCAGGAGGCTACACCTCCGGTGCGCCCGGTACGGTCTCCTCAATGGCCAGTTATACCGAAGAGGGCACAGCTTCCCCCAGCTGAGGTGTGTGACAAAGGAGGCAGGAGAGGCTATCATGCGAGAGATCCACGAAGGAGTATGCGGTAATCACTCTGGCGCAAGGTCATTATCCCACAAGTCGCTCCGAGCGGGGTACTTCTGGCCAGATATGGCAGCAACATCAAGAAAAATTACAGGCGGCTGTCACAAGTACCACATGTACGCCTCTGCACCCCATGCCCCGGCAATCGCATTGTCAATCCTGTTAGCACCATGGCCGTTCGCGCAGTGGGGATTAGACATCATTGGCCCTTTCCCGATAGCTGTGGGACAATACAAGTACGCCATCGTAGCAGTGGACTATCAGACTAAGTGGGTCGAGGCAGAACCTCTGATAAAGATTACCGAGGAGCGAGTGAGAAAATTTCTATGGAAGAACATCTACTGCCGGTTCGGGGTACCGCAGACTATTGTCACGGATAATGGAACACAGTTCAATAATGCCGATCTTATCCAGTACACAGCTTCCATGGGGACCCAGATGTTGTTTGCCTCAGTGGCACTCCCGCAGACCAACGGCCAAGTAGAAGCGATCAACAAGATTATCAAAACCCTTCTCAAGAAGAAGCTGGATACTAAGAAGGGATGTTGGGCCGAGGAACTCCCCGCGGTACTATGGGCCATTCGGACAATAGCATCCGAGGCAACAGGAGAGACCCCGTTCTGCATGGCGTTTGGGAGCGAAGCGGTACTCCCTGTGGAGACCAGCATACCCAACGGCAGGGTCGAGAATTACGACGCCGAAACAAACGCCGAGGGCGTACGGCTCAACCTGGACCTTATAGAAGAGCGGCGCGACCAAGCGCATATGCGAAACCAAGCCTACAAGCAGCGGGTCGCCCGGTACTATGACAGAAGGGTCCGGGAAAGGAAGCTACAAGTGGGGGACTGGGTCATGAAGAAAATCCAGAAAAAACCGTTGGCCTTGGAACTAACGTGGGAAGGACCCTACCAAATCACCGCAGCTGTGGGCCCAGCAACATTCCACATTATAGATACCGATGGCATCTATTCCACCAGCCCCTGGAATATTCAGCACCTGCGGTTCTATCCTAAGTAATATCGCTCCTAAAGGGACAATTGTATAAATGGCATCAGTATTGCAATACGCAGTTTGTTCATCATCAATAAAGCTCGTTACAAGGCACACATATAGGGAAACCAAAAAGAAACAGCTAGTTAGTGCCTCCGGAGCCCCCAATCCCTGGCCCGCCACCTTTTAGAGTTTTCTCTTGCTCCGCCATCTCGATCAGGGCTACGTCAGCCTCCATCCGCTCAGCATCAAGCCATCCTTTCTCCCTCCACTCCAGATAGGCATCACTTATGCCCTTTGACCGGGCCTCCTCCAGCATCTCCTCAAGCTCCACCGACTCCCGGAAGTCGTCGACAGCCTTATCGGCCACCTCAGCAAGTTGGGATTCCGTGAGCTTCTCCATTCCCTGGGCGACTACTGTAACCTGGGCCTGCAGCTCCAAAACCCTTGCCTCCAGCTCCGCAATCCTCCCTCCCCGGGCAGCAGCCTGTCGATCGGCCTCCTCCTTCTCCCGCGAGAGTTCATGGTACAACCGAGCAGCTTCTTCTTTCTCCCGCACAAGCTCGGTGCTCAACCGACCGACCTCCTCTCTTTCCTCCGCAAGCTTGGCTTTCGCCACATCCACCTGCACACTCAGCTCCTCCACCCGCCTCTCCAAAACTGCAGCAGACTCCCCTCTGGGCTCCGCGGCATAAAGGCTATGAGCTAGCTACCAAACGTAAACAAAGGAACATTGGCTCGTATCACTCCAGGGAAAAGGAAGCACAGGAAACACTTACCCGAAGAGCTAGTTCCACGGGCTTCGTCCTGCTCTCGCCCGGTTGTTCCGGGGCCCTCCCGATCAAGTCTCAAGGTTTCGATGGCAGATGCCACGAACCTACCAAAGCCACGCCCGGAACTACGATCGGCTTCCGGTCCTTGACTCCTTCCGCCGCCCACTTCCACGGCCGGAGCTACTGCCCGCTCGATCGATCCAGCCGAGCTTGACGCCCCGGCATCAAACGTCCTTGCCCTCTTCACCGGAGCTTCGCCGTGGCCGCTTCGACGATACCCGGTCGTCTCTACCGTTTCCCTCTCCCGCGAGGTCCGTACCGCCATCAGTCGCGCCACAGGTTCTGCGCCTGGCAGGGCCACCGAGCGCACTTCCCGGATAAGGAGTGGGGAGTTATTCTCACCGCCAGGCCGCCTGCCATAGTGAGAGTCCGGAAACATGAGCGGCACAGGCCTGTCATGCTCCCTGCGCTTCTGGGTAACCGGATCAATAACGGTTTTCGCGGCCTCCTCCCCCATCTCCATCAACCTCGGGGCCACAAGCTATTCATCCGGTTCGACAGTCTCCTCGCTCCGAACGGCGAGCCGGGGGGCATTAGCTACAAACCGATCAACCGAGCAGTCAGAATACAAGCAACCATGCAAAGACAAACAGTGCAAGATACCTTACCAGGTTTCCTCCCCATCCCGCATATCTCCAGCACATTCCACCGGATGAAATTATAGGAGCTCCGACTCATGTGGTCCCAGCAAGTAAACAGCCGGTATATCCGTTGCTTCTCCAAGTCGCCCAACCGGTACGTCTGTTCCCGATCGATCGATTGATAAGCCCCGGGCACCTGATAGCCCCTCCAAGTACGCTGCCACCTGCCAGCACCACCGACCTCCTCCAGACATCTGCAATCGTCGACGGCAGATGAGTGATGGCAGGACCGACGTCCCGCGCGGCAAAATTCACACAACCGCTGCACTGGGCCTTTCTGTAGTAGGAAATCTTGTACAGCGCCCAAAATTCATTAACCGTGGGCCATTCCATATAGCTCAAGCTGAACAGACACCCGAGCCCAAGCAGCTGCCTCCACTGGTTGCTCGGAAGCTGGGCCGGGGAAAGCTTTATCGAGCTCAGAATGTACTGGACAAATGACGGCAGCTGCAGCGATAGTCCGTGTCGAAACTGATCGTCGAAAACAGCAACCCAACCCGGTTCCGGATTACAGGCCAGTTCCCCGGGATGCAGGCCTCGAAGCTTAATGGAGTTGTCGATATCCCACTTCGCCCGAAACTCCCTGATCTCTCTATCATTCATGCTTCTGATTGGCTCATCACAGAAAATCGCCCTATCACCATCCAGCAGCTCATGCCGCATGGGCCCGCGGTGTGCACCGGCAGAATACGCAGATCTCCCAGACGCCATAAAGCCTAAACAAAAGAATTCACCTCTGAAGCACAGACAAACAACAGGCAAAGAGTAGCAAGATGCGGCAGGAGGAAAACAGAGGGGATGATAAGTAGGGCAACAAGAAAAGTGAGGCAACCCCAGCCGTGGATCCCCTCCATCTCAGACCGCCCCCTGCCAACACGTGTCCCAGCATCAATAAGGGATCCCATACTAGCATAACTGATGAGACTAATGGACTCTCCCCTTTATTGCATGTCCGCCACCTGTCCCACTTGCAAGCGACAGTTGGGGGAGATAGGAGCGCACAACGAGGCGTCCATTCCCCTCGCTTCCCCAGAAAGCCAACCTCGAACTAACTGGCTCCGCAGCTTCTCACCGGTTATGCAGTCTCCAACCGGCTCCGCAGCCTCTCACCGGCTATGATTTTTCAACCGCCTGGGGAAAATCGTTCCGGGTATGAGCCATCCATCCGGTACCCTCGCAAATCTCCGGTTGCGTATCATTCAAACCGGCTGCATGGCATCTCACTGGGGGACTCGTCTCGATATGGCAGAACGCCCGGTCGAGCTCCGCCCGGAACCATGGCACTCTGACATTCAACCAACTCCAAAGCATTCTACCGGTTGTCACTTTCCTTCGCCTATGGGCAGGAACGAGCCACCAACAACTCGAGGCTTCTAAACGCATGGGCTTTATAAACCCGGGCGAGCTTACATCTAACCCATGTACTCTTGTCCAGCAGGATAAAAACCCTGCATCACACTGAACTGTGATACATTTGGGGATACATGGCGAGACTCGTTATCTCAACGCCACTCCACCGGGCAGATTGTTTCTCTAACACAGAACAAGTCTCCCCGCAGGCTAACAAACCTGCACATTACCTCAACGCTTAACCAACAAAAGCTGAGAAGAACTAGCAAGCGTTAACCGATGCCCTAATACGGCCGTAACACTCTCCGGGGTACCTGTTGGCTTAGTCCACGCACCAACAGGCCATCCCGTAGGCTAGCGCACACTGGGGGAGTCGTCTCGATATGGCAGAACGCCCGGTCGAGGTCCCGTGAACTCCGCCTCGCACCGATATGGCAGGACGCCCGGTCGAGGTCCAGACTGCAAGTTCACCCGGGACTCGCACCGATATGGCAGAACTCCCGGTCGAGGTCCCGTGAACTCCGCCTTGCACCGATATGGCAGGACGCCCGGTCGAGGTCCAGACTGCAAGTTCACCCGGGACTCGACTCGATATGGCAGAACGCCCGGTCGAGGTCCCGTGAACTCCGCCTCGCACCGATATGGCAGGACGCCCGGTCGAGCTCCAAACTGCAAGTTCACCCGGGACTCGTCTCGATATGGCAGAACACCCGGTCCAGGTCCTGTCAACTCCGCCTCATACCAAGCATAGCCCAACGCCTGGTCACGCCCAATCTTCAATCCGGACTTGGGGGACTGGGCACCGTTGGGTTGGTAACCCTGCGGATCTGCGGGACAAGAGCAAGACAGACTTTAAGTCCCCATTCAAGATTGCACTTGACCGGGAACTTGGGGGACTTGTTGACAGTAGCCGCAAAGAGGCTACAGCAGGCCCACAGACCCGCAGCAAGTGCACCAGCACCCGGCCCGAGGCCCAGGACCGAACCACCAGCACCCGGCCTCGGGGTCCAGCAGTCTATCCGGCTGCCAGGGACCCTGGGACCGGGGGCGCCAGCCTCCCAAAGAGGTCACCAGAACTACTCTTCGAAGGGAACCAGTCCCACATCGAAGGGTGAGGCCAGCCCTCACCCCCAACCACCTATATAAGGGCCCCAACTACCCTCATTAATTGGTAACTTATCTCTCTTACTGCTTACATACGTGCTCAAGTTATATATTCCAACTATACTGACTTAGGCATCGGAGAGGAGAAGACCGGCCCGCCCGGTATTCCCCTTAGTAAGCAGGTTTGCAGGAGATCGAGTTGGATTCATCTGTATCTACCAGGCCCCCGGGTTTAGGCAGAAACAACTAGATTAGATGATTATGTAATAGATAGGGAATCTCTGATTTATCGGGATACTTGATGTAATGCCTATATAAAGGCATCTCTATCAATCAATAAACACACAATTCTTCCTATTATAATTTCTCCTTGAACAAATACAAAATTGTAGTTATTGGTAAAAAAAACCCTAGAAATAATCTGTAAGGATAAAATAATAATTTAAAAATCTAAAATTTAAAATAAAATAATAAAAACATAGTGGTTATCTGAAAATTCTTCCATCTACTCCTAATTTCTCTCCACATCCTCCACACACGTAGGGTGTGTGTTAAGCTAGTTAAATATTAGAGAAACTGAACAAGACTTAAAAGAAAAGCGAGAAAAATTAAGAATATTAAAAAAAATTTAGGGTAAAGCTTAATAGAAATAGGATACGTTATTGGAATTTAATTTTTAGATTTACAAAAGGTATCTATATTCTAGAAAAGCATATTACAGATTTTAAACAAATACATCTTTGGCAATAAAAATTGACATGTTGAAGGCTAGATCTTAGAATTGGTAAGTAATTAAGTTTTAGTAAGCAAGTAAGTAAGTAAAGAAAAATTAAAAACAAATTAAAAAAATAATTTCAGTATTATTTAGGAAAAAAGGTATATTGGTCAGAAATGACAACATAACAAACTCCGTTAGGAATTTAACGGCTCTAGGTACTAAGGTTAAGTCGAGGTTAAAATGTGAGACACTATTTTGAAGTTTTGGAAACGTGAGATACCGAAAGTTAGAAAATAAAAAAGGTGAGACACTGTTCAGTCCATTTTTCCAAAATAAAATAAATTAGATCATTTACTTATTTCTTCTAATCTATCTCTACTTTCAAACTATAATACCCAAACCAAATGGTGAATTTGTTATGGCGGATATTGTGCGCAAAATATTTCATCTAATCTAAATTCTAAATAAATGGTGTGAATCAACAACATCAAAAGCTATAGGACTAACAAAAAAAAACTAGTGAATTGGTGCAAGCTACTGGTGAATTTGCAATCAATTAAGGACTGGAAGTCAGATAGGGTATTAGTTAGTGTGTGACATATACATATATCTACTTCAAGTCGATGCAGAGTGGCCTGCGGCTGATGCTCCTGAAGGTGGTTACTAGGTTGTGGGTTTGCTAATATTGTTCTGGCTAGCAGTGCTATGAAGGAGCATATAACTTGCTTGTAAAATGCTTATGTAACTTTTACTGGAAGTACACTATAAATGATTAAATTAAAACAAATCGGAGTTACGGATCAAGATCACACCCAAATTTGAATCTGACAAAATCTAGGCGCAAACTCTAATATAACAATGTGGATTCAAATTGAACTTAAATGATTAGTTGGTAGATTCCTAAAAAAAATTTCAGTTTAAATCAATGCCGAATCCAATAAGTTTGGACTTTGGAGTTAAGAGTAGACTCTTCACCTGTAAAGTGTAAACAGCTAACTGTACCAAGTGTCGGAAAAAAAAAAAGGTAGGAAACATAATCAACATATGGTGTAGGTCAAAACCCATGTAATTTGAAAATATTCTTCAAACATGTAACAAGAATCATGACATCTTAGGCACGGAAATTGCCCTTCTAGATTTAGTCTCTCAGTTCTCGTTCACAGGCTTAGCTAGGCTGATCATGTGCTCATATCTTTCCTCAAATATACGGGAGGCCTAATGAGCACTAGTAGTCTAATCTCGTAAAAGTATGTTATTATTATTATTATTATTATTATTTTTGAGAATGGTTATAGTAAGTTGAATTGGATAGAGTGATAGACTTTTGTTTGATGCTGTCTTTACATGATCTGGATCATCTTTCAAACCCAGGCATGCCCAACCACCATGCAAAAGAGACTAACGTTGTCCATGTCGCCCGTGCCCGTGCACATGATCCGGATAATGGTGCATCCTCAAGCGAGACTAAGCATACATACAGATGTAACTTAGTATGGGATTGGTTCCGAACTTTCACACCAAAAAAAATGTCCAAAACGTTATTTTCCACCCAAAACCATGTTATATATTTACGTATGTTCATTCATAGAACTGCTAGGAGTGCTATCTAGAAACAATATTATCAAAACAACAACGTAGCAACCAGAAGACTCCATGGCTAGGTTGGGATCCTGCTGTCGACGAACTTTTCCCTTCAACAAAAAAAAAGGAAGAAGAATCCATGGCTAGGTGGTGCCGATGATGGAGGTTAAAATTCCCTACAATGAGATCAAGGAGTATATGCAGGAAAGTCACTAGGTCGCAATTCAATACCTTGCAGGCGCTGCTTCATCTTCAATCAAATTCCTTCAACTTTTCTTCCTCTAGTCGTATTTACCAATATTCCTGAGACAAAAAGAAAACATAAGGGAATTTCTGGCTATATAGATTTGGAGCCTCAACTACATGTATAATTATTGAAAGAAAATATCACTGTTTTTCCACTATTCTCCATTTCTCTTGCAGGCTGCAGTATCCATGTAATTTCTTGGGGCTGCAATCCAAGAATAGTTCTAGCCCAGCCTGCATTCACCTCATGTAAAATTTTAATCCCACACTGTGTGAAAAGGTTTCTAGCAATTAAGTGCAAACATAACATGTAAGGTAATATATACAATAGAGATGACGAGGAGAAACTTGCTGGAAAATTACCTTCAGCAAAGCCTTCAGTTCAACCATTCCATGCCATGAACGCTTATTTTGGCCAGTGATTGGGTCAATCAGGAGTACTGCAGGGAATGCTGTTAACTCGTAGTGACTGCAGACATGCCTGCCTTCAGCTGTAGCATGCTCCTCCTACAACTCAATTACCAAATTGTAATACAAAACCTTGCTAAGTCTGAATTTAATATAATAGAGAATGAGCTCAGACATGATAATGGCAAATTATAGGTACTAATACTACTGACCTGCCATAAGATAAAGTTAGCAGCAATAGTAGCAGAGACAGCTTCATTACACCAGGTGTCTTGATGAAGCTTTACATAGTAATGCATACACCAAAAGTGAGGCCTTGTATGAACTTCGTAATTGGAGAAATCAATAAACCTAGATATGTGTATATGTCAGGTATCCAATATGAGTTAAAAGCATAGAGGATATCCTTTAGGCTAATACCCCATATGACTTCCAATCCTCAATGGATTGCACATTCACCAATAGCCATTTGTCCTCATGAGCAGCAGCATCCCTTGCCTGAGCTATCCAGGAAAATATCCAATACACAAGTTAAATATGCTGCAGTGGATTGAATACAATGAAAAGGTGAGCATTACCTCCTCAAAGGGACCCTGAAACATTATCTCAGAGGAGGGAAGATAAATGCAAACAGATGATGATAAGGTCGGCTGTATTTGTGTGAAATTTATTGTATCACACGATTTCTGGTCCCTTAACTTTGGACTAATCCATACAGAGAAAGCAAATAGAAATAAATCAAGTTAAAAACAAGAAAGTCCAGTTAAGGAAAACAAGGATGCTCTAGGTAAATTAATAATATGTATTATAATTACCATGTCAAGAAAACAGCAGATGGCTTTCCAGCTGATGCAGATGATAGTTGAAAAGAACCAGCTTTAGCAAGATCATCAGGCTTGGTAGCTGAAAGGACTTGTACCTCTTGCACACCAATTTCTCTTTTAATCAAGTCCATGTTATGTAAAAGAACCTCAATCTCATTAAATGTTAGCAATGGTTCAGGTTCCTCCTTAACATATAGTAAGAGTTCAGCGTCCACGTCTTCTCCTGTTGATTTTGACCCAAGTTCTGGAAACGTACCCTGCTCATTGTCTCTCTTTAAATCCGGACTCTTTTGAGTCTTTTCATATCTAAATTCACTTTCAATCTCTTTCTTCAAAGAACCAATTAAATCTTTCAAATACTCATTAGATCGCTGGAGGGAATCATCAGGAGCATCAGCCGCAGGCCAGCCTGCATTCACCACAAAACCATCCTTCTTCAAAAGATCCCTCCAGACATATTCGGCGTAGTGTGGACAGATTGGAGCAATGAGGCATGTCCGGACATCTATGAAACGCAGCAGCAAATCATGGTTTGTTCCATGAGCACCACACAACGTCACATACCAATCCCTGGCATCTTGAAGTTCAACAAAGCCACACTTAATGGCCTCTTGAAACTGGCATGTCTGGTAATACTTTACAGTCCTGTTCAAAGCAATGTTCATTTCATTTTCAAACACTCTGTCTCCAAAAGTAGAAATGGGACCTTTTCTCAAACAAGAATCGGAATCTGCAGCCAAAAACTTTCTAATGTATGATATCTCTTTAGTGAGGTTTAGTGTAGCAGTGTTTACTGTCTCAAATAAGAACTTTTGACTGCTTAGAATCTTTGCATAATCAACAGCACCCTCAAAAATAGAAGCTAAAGAGAATCTCATTGCATCCACAGGCAAAGCTGCCGGATCTTCAAACTCATGTAGACTTGAGACGGAAAATGCATGTCCCCTAAATCTATTAAACCAGAAGTTTCCAAAGAAGTTCTCCACAAGCTTTTCTTGAGATTCATCACTAAAAATTTTATTCTCATTCCACCATCTTCTAACCATTGCCTGAATCTCTAGGAGGGTTGGAGCACGAGGCTTCAGGTAATCTTTATGCCCAGAATAGCCTGCATAATATATGTTAGGATACTGCACACGTCCGGCAGTATGTTCACGCATATGCAGATCCTCGTGGATGGTTCTGAATCAACCAAAACAAATAAGACATAGTTCACTGAGATAAAAGAGAAAAAATACAAAGAAAGATGAGATCATAATAAAAACCTGTTTGCTTGTAATTAAAGAAGCAAAACTTATGTGCTGAGAGTCTATATATGAAATCAACTTGCTGGAATTTAGCTAGTGACTATCATAAAAAGTAGCATAGCAAATATTCATGTTTGATTTCAATTAGCAGGCACTCATATTTGTTTCTACAGATTTCAAACTGCTAAATTTCTTAGTTCTCCATTTAATGTTCTCTTGTTTTGCTTTCTTATGACTAGAGCAATTACATCGATTTCATTCTCCTTCATTATAATACAATAACATACATAATTTACGGTTATACTTACCTTTCTTGGGGCAAGCGAGAGTCGAATACATTTTTTCCCTACCTTGAGTCCATTATACATCTTCACTGCCTTTTCCGCATTCTTACTGAAGTAAAGGATCTTCGAACAGTGTAAGCACATATGAAGAGCCCTGATAAGAAGGAAAGAACTGGAAGTAAGAAGAACTTCTACCTTTTAGCATATCGAACAAAACCAGATTCGTCGTATAACTCCATATGAGCTATTTCACCAAACTGTGCAAACAGTGATCTATAAAAGTCACCATCCACATTAGGATCCAACCCCCCTTCAATAAGTATCTGCACTCAAAAGAAAACAAACACGTTACCAGCAAAGGGGATAAAATAGATGAAAATAAGACCACAAACAAAATCACACAAATTTAATGGCTCCAATTAAGTCGAGCAATTTCTCTTCTTAACAGTAGTACGTCCAACTCAATCAGAGCCCTCTCCACATAGTAAGAGCAGGGCGTTACTTACTCTTATTCACCAGGAATAGTAGCATGTAATTTACACAATACTCACCACTTTAGTAATTGGAGAATTTGGCCCCCCAATTAAAGTTGTTTGAATAACTGTAAAAGGATCAGAAAATTCATACAATTTTCTCAGAGCTTCTCATCAGAAACATCAGCAGCCAAAGTCTCACGGAAAAACAAAAAAGGTGAAGCAAAAACCACACCTCCTTCGTCTTCGAGTAAGCTGGGAGAACAAGTCCAACAAAATGTGTGAAAATTCCTAAAAATATAATTTGATTTTTGTAAACCTTGTATTATAATAAATTTGCATACGCATGTATTAGCTCGTTCATCAACTAATAAAAATCCATGGATGAAATAGAAACACAAAATTGATTGGGCAAAAGGAAACAATCTCGAAATTTATTGAATAGAGAAACTAGATTTCATAATCAAATATACCTCTGTTTGATTGAACTCGGCTTCATCCGCATCTTGAGATCAAGTTCGCGCCGAAATGGTCCGTAATGTCCGAAAGAAGAACGATCCGATTCAAGCGAGTGTTCAATTCGGCGAAGGAGTCTAATCTGGGCTCAACTGCGTCGGAGATTATTCTCCGATTACAAAACCCTAGAGAGAGAGAGAGAGAGAGAGAGGGAGAGAGAGGTTTGGGCACCGAGAGTGTTCGAATTTAATGGTTCGAGGTTATTTGCCGCTCTTTAAATAATCGGCCGAATGGGCTTCCCAAAACCGGGTTGTGGGCCCAAATTCGTCAGATGAAATATATTGTTTTAATAGGTTAAATTAAAACGCAACAAAAAATGGATTAATTAGAACTTTTTTTTTAAGAGAAACAATTCATTCATTTAATAATCGCGCAGGCCGAGATGACCATTACATATCCACCCGCTATCACCTATTTTCAGAATAGTACAAAGCTTCATGGTATAGTACAAGGCTTCATGGTATACAGGATACCAACGTGATACATAGGCTATACCATCTATTCAGAAGCTTTCGCACATCAGAGGAAAATAAAAACCTAACTCCAAAAACATCATGGATAATAGGTATAAAGTTTAGCAAACCTAGAAACAAAATAAGCAAAAATAAAACTCTTTACCCATACACAGGGCTTGGAGATGCAAAGCTAAAGGAGAAAAACATCAAACTTTTTCTTTGCCCTTAGAGGAAGGGCTAGGAGGTACGCCACCATAGAGCTAAGACAAAACATCAGCAGCAGGGATTTTCTTTGACAGAGAATGATTCTTGTTTTGAGAACCCTGAGGTTGATCTGGTTTTCTTTTTTTGATAATTGGTTCAGTTGTGCTTAGCTCTGTAGTAGTTTCCTTACGGATTAGAGTTCCACCTTGTGACTCTATCAGGCCAAGCGAGTTAGCAGTAAATTGCTAAAAAAACATTGGCATTTTTTGCCTCTTTGTAGGAGCATCAGTTTGTGTACCTGCCTTGAGATCCTGAAGCGATCGTTGAAGTTTCTTTAGGGAAGGAGTAAAATCCCTAACACGTTTGGTTACAGTATCTTCAGAAGATGCTGCTTCATTGAATCTTGTATCAGCATAAGGTGCCTCCACTGGAACCAGAGCAATGTTGTTATCAACAGCTTGCGATATCATTGTTTTTTTTATCAGAATAGGCCTCCGAGACTTACTGCTTTCGTTCCCAAACAATGATTTGACAATAGAAGGTCGAAAAAGAGAGCCCTTAAAACGGAATAAACCATTTGAAGTCGGAGGAAGATCAACATGTAGTTTTCGAACTACTAGATGACTTCGAGTGTTGGGGGGTACCTCCGCAGTCGCACGACAAGCTTCCCCTTTGTTGACAGTATATATGGTGTACCGCCAAGCATATTCAACGACCTCGTAGACCGGCCAACCGGCGCGATAGGTCCTGCTTCCGGCATGCATCGGGTAGACCGACACCTCGGCTACATCTTCATTGTGGAAGATCACCGGTGTCTCATCTGGAAGGCGTGCCACCGGGCTCCGCAAGAAGCTTTGGGAGCAGGAATACTGTGCCTCCATCCCACATTGGAAACATGGTGCATGAGGGGGCCTTCCTTAGTTATAAAAGGAAGGCTTCCCCTTTAGAAATCTAGGGACGGGCAACTGGGCATTCCACCCTTGTAACCTCGATGACTTATTAATTAGTCGGCTATAGTATATTCTAAGTGGACGTAGTCATGCCACCAATGGCATGGCGAACCACTATAAACCCCCGTGTCGATCTTTATTATTGATTTTGTTAGAGTCCCCAGATTCTGACAGAAACAATTGGCGCCGTTTGTGGGAACCTTTTTAAAAAGTTCATAGTGCTCTACCAGCAGGCTGCCTGGATAGCATGTTCAAATAATCAGCAGGACAATAGTTTTTTTTTCATCTAGGCCAGCAGGCAGCCCAGTCCCGGACAGCAGGTCCATCCAAGTCAACGGGTCACTCCCAGGCCCAGCAGTCAAACCAATCAGCAAGCCAGCAGACTCCAGCACAGCCGCGCTCCTCCCCCGGTTGCAGTCGTGCTCCCCCCCATTGGCATCTCCCTCTTCGGTCGCCTCCCGCTCCAGCATCCGATGAGCTCCTCTCCTGGACGACCGGTGCAGTACGCTGCAGCAAGCTTCTCTGGTCACCGATGGCTTCCCTCTCCGGTGAGGGTGCGGTGCTTTCCCTTCTGGGTACAAGTCCGGTGCCGGTGCCTTCGGGTGCGGGTGTTGTGCAAGTCGTCAAGGGTTCGTTGCAGGTTGTCCCCTCCTCCGGTGCGGTTGTCTCCCTCTCCGGTCGTCTCCTTCCGGGCCAGCAAGAGAAACGAGATGAGAGAGGAGAGAACCTAGGAAAGACAAGGAAGGAAAGAAAGAAACGAAAACAGAAAGAAAGAAGAAGAGAAAAGAAGCGGGAAAGAAAGGGAGGCAGAAGGCGGGAAGAAAAGCAAAAAAAAAAAAAAAAAAAGTCAACGGGTCAGTGGGTTTGACCGGAAGCAATTTTTCCTACACACCCACCAATCTCCTTTGGGCACCTGATCCTTTCCACTGCTCTGAGCAGCAAACCAAACTTGTTTCTGTCTGAATCTGGAGACTCACAGGCACAATAAAGATGAATGAACACAAGAGTTTATAGTGGTTTGCCGTACCGCCGGAGGGTACAACTACGTCCACTTGGAATATACTATGTGTCACGCTCCCAATTTCAAATAACAAAAATCTGAATTCATAAGCATGATTAATCACAATTACACTCAAATACTTAAAAGTTATTATACAAATAACTAAGTATTACGACAGAGTTCACTGCATGGCACCAAATACTCAAATTATTACATCAATAAAACAGGAATGTAAAATAGAGTCTCACGCTAACACTCAATAACAAATAAAACCCAGCTAGACAAAGGACCTCACCTTCTAGCCACTCAACTCAGAGCCCTCCTTCTAGTTGCTAGTCAACCCCTGCAGGTCTAACCCCTACACCATTGGTTGGTGTACCGGGTTGTAAACAACGAACCCGGTAAGGTTTAAAAGCTCGTGTGAGTAAACGGACAAGAACAAAGTAAAACAATTTCACTCACAAATAACAAACACAGATCCAAAATAACCACCACACTCAATCACACCACAATAACACAACTCGAACGCAATGACCACTATCATTCCCCAACAACTCACACCAACGCGGACAAACTAGAGCTCTAACTGATCGTAACCAATCACCCAGCCAAAGGCTTGGTTTCCGATTTAATTATCATAAGAATCCCTTTCACCATCACTTGGTGGTAGGAGCACAATGTGCGACAATATTAATGTGTTATTATCTCTTATTTGTGCTTTGTTATTCTATTTAGAGTAAGATATAGTCATAATATAGTTTGGGGTCATTTTAGAAGAGTTTTGGGAAAATGTGCGTAATTGTCAGAAAAATGACTAAGTATAGAAATCTGAGGAAACAATGCAAAATATGTCTTTTTCGTGATTTTGAGGCTTGTGTTAAAATGACGTATCCTTTTCTAAATTTGATGAAATTTGGTATGCATATATTTGCCAAGCTAAAGTGCATTGTGTCAAAAATTCAGATCAATTGAAGTTCGGGAAGTCACCCAAAATATGGCTGCAACTTGGTAGTTTGAACAAAAATCATCAGGGACTACCAG
The DNA here is from genome assembly GCA_963682095.1 of Potentilla sterilis. Lineage (NCBI taxonomy): Eukaryota > Viridiplantae > Streptophyta > Magnoliopsida > Rosales > Rosaceae > Potentilla > Potentilla sterilis. Next base: position 60,931,767 of record OY821754.1, read on the forward strand.
GATTTTCCTGGGATTGTGTCCTGACTTCCGGAATTTCTGTACGACGTATCAGTTGGAACCAGAGAATGTGTCTTATATGGATGGAAAGCCCTACAAGTCTAATTTCTCCAAGATTTGGAATCACATCAATCGGAGCAATGAGGAGGGAGTTATGCCAGATTTACTGGAGTAAGGTCAATTCTGCCGAGAAAACTAAAGTTTCCCGGTTGCAATAGGAAAGCTCTCCTTTGGAATTTTGGAAGCATGGATCGGCTATAATGGACCTAAAGACTTGTTGGACATGTCCATGCCAACCTAATGCAGCCGATTTAAGTCCAAGATCAGAAGAAGAAGTCCAAGAAAGCAATACTTTTCCCACAAGGAAACCTAAAACCAACTTGGACAAGGAATTATCATTCCTTGGAGCTGCCGACAAACCCTATGCTGTTCCATATATATAGCCAACGAATTCTTCATAAAATGCATCTCATCTCAAGCACAAGTACTAGCCAAAAACTCTACCAAGTCTCACAAGCACCAAACACTCAAATACTTAGCCAAAACCATCACCACCACTAGCCAAATCCCGTCCATCGTTTTAGCTTCTGCCGAGCAGCATCTCACCACTCCACCACGTCTTGAAGAGCTTCTCAAGGTTCTAAAAGTGTGATCCACTCCTCCTATGGCTTATGTATTTATTCATGTTTGTGTGATTTGTAAGAACTTGTTTCAATTCTTGGTTTTTGTTAAACTTTTGTATGAACCGATTTTGTTGAAGTTTATGTAAAGTAGTTTTGCAGTTTTAATTTATGGATTTCGTGTGAATGGATAATTAGGGCAGTGGTATCTTGCATGTTTTAGGTTTGAAGTTGGTTAGAAATCTAAGGATTGGGACTTAAAAACTGAAACATTAGTATTGGCTTGAAGCATGTAAATCTAGATATTAGGTTTCATCAAACCGGAGTAATAACAAATATGACTAAATACTCAAAAGGTTGCTTTGATTTGTTTTGCTCACCTAGGGTATAATACTTTAGATAACTTGCATGTTAAAATAAGATGATTGACAACCTTGCTTGTTTTACATGTCTCCGATTTAGACTATTGTGATTAATTGTTAAGTCTCAAAAGGATTAACATATATTCTAGGGTCCATACTCAAAAGGTCGATCTTAAGAACTTGAGAAGTCTTACAACTAGGTTGTAGTCGGAACTAAAATTGAACCTAAACATGTTGATAGTTGTTCCTTACTTTCTTGCATGCGAGTCTGTATGTTAAAGAGTCTTTTTGTGCGAATGGCTTGGTGTGAAAGATGATGATCACTTGTACATATTAGAATTAGGATTTTGATTTTCGTACCTAGCTTAGGGCAGCCCTATGGCTGCCGATCCCTATTTCTTCCCAATGTGATGTTTTTATGTATATATGTATATATTTTTGTCTAACATTCTCATATTTCAGGTACCCTTAATCCCCGGCTTAGAACGATCCCTACTTGCTTATACTACTAACGATCTTTTGTAGGGTTATTATTTGTGTGAGCCTCGCGGTTCTCATCAATTTTTGGCGCTGTTGCCGGGCGTTGCCAAAAAAGCTTGAATTGTGTGAATGTGTTGTATGTAAAGTTGCTGGAAATTTTTCATGTAAAGTTGTACAGTTTGTAATTTTTGGTTATTTGAGATTTGTAAAGTAGAAATATGCTTCGGCATGTAGAGTTTAAATTTCGAAAGTTGCATGATGTATAAAGAATGTATGTGTGTAATAACTTAGTTTAATTTCTAGGAAGTTGATAGTGTTATATATGCTTGAGTTTATTGTAGTTTCTAAAGTGTAACATGTAGGGAGAAGCCGCATTTGTTGGTCTTGGCCTTAACCCTTCATACAAATGATGTCTGAGCAGATCCGGTTTTATGAACAACCGGGAAACATGGTAGTGCCCTCCCAATTCATACGAGCGATGCTTTAGCAAATCCATTTTTATGAGGTTGAGGGCGGCTTTGATCAACACTTGTAGACCATTAGTGACCTAAGTTTGTTTTACAAAGTAAAAGACAAGTTATTTTCATAGATATGGTTCTCAGTTTTGTTTAACTGGATGTCAAGGTCATTGATTGATTATTCTTCTCGGTGAAGGGATCGATAGGGAGTTCGCCCTCCTTGACCACTAAATGAGTCATGTCTGGTTCTTGTAGGGGGTTCGCCCTCCGTGGATCTTAACGACACCACCTTTGAAAAGTAGAACACGCTCGAACTAGTCGATAGCTTGGGCCAAAGCTTCACCTCACTTTAGACGCTAGAAGATAACTTGACATATGTGATCTATTTTTCTTCAAAATAAAACAATTTGTATGGTTCAAACTCTTAAGGTATATCGGATAAAGCATGATACTATCAGGGGTTGTATCAGTCCATTGCACCGTTATCTCCTCTGCTCCACGTACCTTGAGAGTTAGAACAAATCTTAAAAGGAATTAGACTTAGAGAGTACATGAACACAAAAGCGTTTCGAAATTCTTTCACTTTGTTGCCGATGCTTTCTTCTTCCTTGCCAATCCATATATATGTGTGTCATTGATTGAAAGTTGTTTTGTAATTGTCAATGCCGTGGCTTGTAATGATGTATATTCTTGCTTTTTATTTCTTTACGAAGTTCTAACTTGTTTAAATGTTGCAAATTTCAGAAAAGTGCATGTCCGAATCTAACATTTGGACACGAGATCATAGAGGCCGATTGCAACGTTTGAACCAAGAGCTCGCCGTCACTTTATACGTTCCGTTGCCTCCATCCGAGCCATCAAGTTCGAGCACACCACCAACTTCACCAATCAGCTCGGTACCTTCTTTGCCGAGATCTCCATCCGTCATTTCATCGTCAATTGATCTCCAAGGTCTCGAGTTTGAAACTTTTGTTGAGCCAATTGTTGAGAAAGTAAGAATGCCTTCGATTAGAGCTCAAAATGGTCATGTCACCGGAGGAGGAGGAGCTGCACCTTCCAACATTACTTACCCTCCTTTGGAAACCGACAAGACCAGAGAGATTGAATTGAGGAGTGGATTCCTCCACAAATTGAAGTCTTTTTATGGAATGCCAAGTGAGGACCCCAACAAGCACTTGCAATGGCTTAACTTTACCACTGAATCTATGTGTCCAAGAGGGACGGACTTGCAACACTTCAAGATGAAGGCTTTTCCGTTCTCATTATAAGATCAAGCAAAGGAGTGGTTGTTTGATGTACCTAGTGGCCGAATCAATTCATGGAACACTATGGTGGATGAGTTTTTGCTCAAGTACTTTCCTGCTTCACGTATCACGGATTTAAGGAAGCAAAGTACAAGTGTGAATGTCACGCCCCAATTCGAGTAAAGGTGTAACCTCGTCTTAAGACGTGAATAGCATTTTAATTATAGACAAATTGATATCTATAATTGAAATGAGATAGATATCATAATATGATATGAGAAAACAAAACCCTCGTACCTTTATTTATTACAAGCCTTACAAAGGCATTAAAAGAAATATATGCTTAAAGCATTTACTTACACACAAACTAGAATAGAGTTTCTTTCCAAAACGACTATTCCTTATTCAAGCCTTAATTTACAAAGAAAAAAAAACTAAAACTTGAAAACCTTAGTTCACAAAATTAGATACGCCTAAGACTTGTTCTACACGTCTGGTACCACACCTGCAATGGGTTTGAAAAAGGGGTGAGCTAAGCTCAGTAGGGCTAGTTTATATACTAACAACAATACATAACATAACACAAGCGAACCAAAATATATAACAAAATAACAATGTTTATATGTAATGTTCCTCCTCACACTATCTACCACCCTCAAATATATATATATATATATAAATTTTTTTTTCTCTTCCTTTGTTAGTCTTCTTGTTATACTCATGGTCCCCAGTCCCGAAACCCGAAATAGATCATTTTATCGACTTCTGGCGTCGAAAGGGCATACTTTCCCCTAACTCGTGCACATATGGGCTGATCATAGCTACTGGATGTCCCCATGAGTTAACTCAACTACACAAAAGGTTTTCACAATAACAATTTCATTTCCCAAACACTCATGTTCCCTCTAACTTCCAATCTCACCATTTTCCCATCATGAAATGCATGATCAAGTAATATAAAAACAAAAAAACAAAAACACATGCTTTCCCAACATTGTAGATACGAAATAACCCATCAAGAAATGAAATATCACCAAACTCATAATAAACAATGCCAAAATTTCAAACAATATCAAACAAAGCCAAAATTCCAAACAATATCAAACAATGCCAAAATTCCAAACAATATTAAAATGAAATACACCCCATCAAACCCTACCTCGAATTGTCCAGCAGAAATTCGAAATCAAACCTTGCTCTTAAACTTGTGAACAACCACCGACGTCTCCCAGAGCTTAGCGATCATATAAGTACATACACAAACAAATACTAAGATTAGAATTATGTTACTAGTTAATCGTACCAAAATATATACAACAAGTACCTTAGTTAAAACAAAGTACTTAAGAAAGCTATTGGACTAAACAAGTTTCAGATTACACAAAAGAATGATTTAAAACATTTCACTTTAATTATGTCCAAAACAGTAAGTAACTAGCAGCTTTTGGGTTCAATTTTAACCATCATAAAATTAATAAAAGTTGATGATTTGAAGCCTAATATAAAGTTGAGATTTCAAGCTTTAAATTCATAGTTTCGGTTTTACAAATGAAGCTCTAAGTAAAAAGTTATGCACCCTCAAAGTTGGGAAAAAGTAAACTTTACCCAGAAAATTTGGTTTTGCTGCATAAAAGGCTGTATTAGCCAAGCTATTTGACAAACCAAAACTTATCCAAAATCAATGATTCTTGAACTTATAGAAACCTTGGTAAATGAGGTTTTCAGTCATGCTTTCCAATTTCCCAACTAACAATTGAACTGATAGATAAGAGATTACAAAGTAGACCAAAAAATACAATTTTCTTGAAAATTTCCAGAATTTTCAGAATTGTTGAACTCACTTAAAATCCAAATTTGAGTTAACAATTGAAGCTATACAACTTCGAAAAGATTATAAGAACCTTGTAACTTCAATTCCAGAACTCTAAAACCATTAAACAACATAACACATGAAACATACAAAATAAAAAAAAGTGATGTGGACACCCCAAACCTATGAACTTTGTTCTTGAAGTTCTTCCCAACATTAAAGTAAAACCCAACTGAAAATAATCATAATTTTAACAAGTTCTAACGGATATTTAACAACAAATTCGTTCTAAATCAATGTAAGCATAATGATAGAAACAAGAATCAAGCATAAGAGCAAAAGAAAAAACACTTCCCATAACAACACAAATCGAATTTGGTTCTGAAACAACAAAGAAAAATCAAATTCTACCTTAGATTAGAATGATGGAATTAAAGGATTGTCTTCTCTCTTTCTCAATCTTCACTTCGTTCTTTCTCTGCTTATTCTCCTTCTCCTCCCTAAGCTCCTAGCTCCTTCCTCTACTTATAGGGGATTAACCGACTCTCAAACCGACTTTCATCTCTACTCCTATTGGTTCTATCTAAAACAAGATCAGAAGTCCCTCCAGCTGCTGCTATCAGGCAAAGAACAGCCCCAGCAGGACAACTCCTGCTTGCTGCCTTTAAAACGTCAGTTTCAAATATTTGTTTTTTTTGAATGGCACTAATAAAAAGGAATTTCTATTTATTAGGATCTTATAGTGAAGCAAGCCGGAAATGAGACTTTCTTCGACTACTATAAGAGGTTCAAGTCTCTTGTCTCTTTGTGTCCGTCGCATGGCATTAGCGATGGACTCTTGTTGCAATATTTCTATGAGGGATTGCGCGTAATGGAGAGGGAGTTTCTCGATTCGGCCACGGGAGGTAGTTTCTTGGAGTTAGATTCCAATCCAGTAAAGAATTTGTTGGAAGTTCGAGTTTTGAACAACCAACAATTTGGCATGGTACGAAACAATGTCACACGGAATGAGAAAGTGCATGAGATTTCCTCAAGCTCAAAGTTGGAGGAAAAAGTTGATAAGCTGAGCCAAGTAGTCCGAGTACAATATCCTCACCAACGTCACCACCTAGTTCGGCTGCCCCTTTGCCGAGCACTCCATCAGTCATTTCTTCGTCAATTGATCTCCAAGGACCCGAATTTGAAGCTTCGCCGAACCTATTGTTGAGCAAGTGATAATGACTTCGATAAGAGCTCAAAATGGTCATGTCACCGGAGGAGGAGGAGCTGCACCTTCCCATATTACTTACCCTCCTTTGGAAACCGACAAGACCGGAGAGATTGAATTGAGGAGTGGATTCCTCCATAAATTGAAGTCCTTCTATGGAATGCCAAGTGAGGATCCTAACAAGCACTAGCAATGGTTCAACTTGATAGGAGCACAATGTGCGACGATATTAATGTGTTTACGCCCTCATTTATGCTTTGTTCAACCCTTATTTATCTAAGATTGAGTCATAATATAGTTTAGTGTCATTTTGGTAGAGTTTTGGAAATATATGCTTTAGAGTCCGAAAAATGACTAAGTTTAAGAATTCTGGAAAATAGTGAAAAATATGTCTTTTTCATGATTCTGAGATGAATAGATTTGTGACTCATCCTTTTCCAAATTTGATGAAATTTGGTATGCATGTTATTGGCTTGCTAATGAGTCTTGTGTCAAAAATTCAGATCAATCGGAGTAATAAGTAAAAAGTTATGCTCGACTGAAGACGCAAATGTCAGATCTGCTGAGAAGAAGGAAGAAAATCAGCTTAGCCTATACTCGCCAGAGCTCGCTCGCCAAGTCCTTGTCCGGCCGGCAACAAGCTTGCTCGCCAAGCCCTTGTTTGTTCGCCATCAGCCTCGTTCGCCAACATCTTCGCTCGCCAGCTTGCACATATCCGCTCGCCAACCATCCGCGCATGCCAGTATACATAATTCGCGCAACCCGCCAGAAGCCTGTACTCGCCTGCACCAGACTTGCCACCAAGAAGCCCCGCCAGTACCCGATACTAGTAAAGTCTGTACTCGCGAGCAGAGAGGAATTTCCGGTAATGTCTTCAAGCGGCTGCAAGCGTGCCAAATCATTCCCAAGAGCTTTGCAATGTCCAAGAAGCTTCCTATGCGTGTCCTAAAAGAAATCATAAGCCGGCCAAGCAAGAGTTTCTTTGTTCAATAAGGAGAGAAAAGCATATTCCAACTCGGATTGGGAAACCTTATTTATTGAAGATTTCTATCCCATTTTGAGCAAGGAAAACTCTCCCAAATCAGCCTTTCTCTTCTCCTGTAAATAGAGGCCGGCACCATGAAGAAAAGTGTCACATTCCAAAAGCAAAAATCTAGCTAAAGCTCTACCAATATTTCCCAAGAGTCCTACATAAAACCCTAGCCGAAAATCACCACCATCTCACCCTAAAAATCCTGCCGACACAACACCATTGCCGAGCAGCCACCTCTTTCACCATCTACCGGATCCACACGAGTCGAAGTCATCAAGGTGTCTACAAAAGTGTGATCCACTCCCCTCTTTCGGTTTTGTAATTTTTATGTAGTTATGTTAATCTTTGTCTATGAAGTTAGCATGAAGCAATAATAACCCTACAATCGTTAGTAGTATAGACATAGGTAGGGATCGTTCTAAGCCGGGGATTAAGGGTACCTGAAATATGAGATTGTTAACACAAATATTCACAAACATATATGCACACAATTGTCACACTTATATACATATATACATATTTACACACGAAATCAAGGGGGATAAAAGGCTTGGCAGCAAAGCTGCCTCTAAATTCCTAGACAAGAAAATAAATTGCTGAAAATAAATCCTAAATCTACTATTTACAAGGTTGGTCGACATACTTTCACAAAGCACTAGCACGAAAGCAATCAAAACACATAACAAACAAGCAAATAAGACTCACGATAAGGCATTACAGTGTTCTAGACTCAACTTAACTCCAACCCAATTAGCTCCTAAACGGTATTACTAATCGATGAAGACTCCTCATGTATTTTAAGTGACTAAACGCCTAACCTTAAAATTATACAAGTCATCTTTGAATATTCTAAACGACGTAAACAAACATGACAAGTAATTAAGCACAAAATTTTTTTTATTAGTTGGAAACAAGTTAATTAAGTAAGGCGTCACTCTTCTTATTAACAAGCATGTTCTTTAAATTACTCTAACCCTTGTGAAAACAACACAAATAAAATAACTCGATGGTTACTTAATCTATATTATTTTTGGCTAATGAGATCAATAATCTACACATTGCATTCACATAGGCTACCAATCTTTAAGCACACGAATTCAAAGAACAAGTCAAGAAAATCCTTAAATCGAATTAACACATGTTTTCCGATTATCCTACTTACTAATTTTACTCTTTAACATGCAATCCGTATTCTTACATCCAAACACCAATTATAGATAAAGAAAACGAACTGAACATACAAAACATAAAACCAAACTTCAATCCAAACAGTACATAGACATAGAGTTTGAAACCAAGAATTCATGCTAACTTCATAGACAAAGTTTAACATAACTACATAAAAATTACAAAACCGAAAGAGGGGAGTGGATCACACTTTTGTAGACACCTTGATGACTTCGACTCGTGTGGATCCGGCAGATGGTGAAAGAGGTGGCTGCTCGGCAATGGTGTTGTGTCGGCAGGATTTTTAGGGTGAGATGGTGGGGATTTTCAGCTAGGGTTTTATGTAGGACTCTTGGGAAATATTGGTAGAGCTTTAGCTAGATTTTTGCTTTTGGAATGTGACACTTTTCTTCATGGTGCCGGCCTCTATTTATAGGAGAAGAGAAAGGCTGATTTGGGAGAGTTTTCCTTGCTCAAAATGGGATAGAAATCTTCAATAAATAAGGTTTCCCAATCCGAGTTGGAATAGGCTTTTCTCTCCTTATTGAACAAAGAAACTCTTGCTTGGCCAGCTTATGATTTCTTTTAGGACACGCATAGGAAGCTTCTTGGACATTGCAAAGCTCTTGGGAATGATTTGGCACGCTTGCAGCTGCTTGAAGACATTACCAGAAATTCCTCTCTGCTCGCGAGTACAGACTTTGCTAGTATCGGGTACTGGCGGGGCTTTTTGGTGGCGAGTCTGGTGCAGGCGAGTACAGGCTTCTGGCGGGTAGCGCGAATTATGTATACTGGCATGCGCGGATGGTTGGCGAGCGGATATGTGCAAGCTGGCGAGCGAAAATGTTGGCGAACGAGGCTGATGGCGAACAAACAAAGGCTTGGCGAGCAAGCTTGTTGGCGGCCGGACAAGGACTTGGCGAGCGAGCTCTGGCGAGTATAGGCTAAGCTGATTTTCTTCCTTCTTCTCAGCAGATCTGACCTTTACGTCTTCAGTCGAGCATAACTTTTTGCTCAGTACTCCGATTGATCTGAATTTTTGACACAAGACCCATTAGCAAGCCAATAACACGCATACCAAATTTCAGCAAATTTGGAAAAGGATAAGTCACAAATTTATTCATCTCAGAATCACGAAAAAGACATATTTTTCACTATTTTCCAGAATTCTTAAACTTAGTCATTTTTCGGACTCTAAAACATATATTTCCAAAACTTTACCAAAATGACACTAAACTATATTATGACTCAATCTTAGATAAATAAGGGTTAAACAAAGCATAAATGAGGGCGTAAACACATTAATATCGTCACACATTGTGCTCCTATCAGTATGGACCCTAGAATATATGTTAATCCTTTTGAGACTTAACAATTAATCACAATAGTCTAAATCGGAGACATGCAAAACAAGTAAGGTTGTCAATCATCTTATTTTAAACATGCAAGTATCTAAAGTATTAAACCCTAAGTGAGCAACACAAATCAGAGCGACCTTTTGAGTATGGCAACGTTCGTAATTACTCTAGCCGATTAAACCTAGCACCTAGATCAATGTTCAAGACAACACTAAGTACTGATTTTCATGCCCAATTCTTAGATACTAACCAATTTCGAATCTAAAACATGCATCTATACCACTGCCCTAATTATCTAAGTGTACAAATCTTACAAGTTTTTATATTACAAATTAGCATGCAAAGACTCAAAGAAAACGTAGCTTAAGCCTAGACCTAAGCAACGAATCAAACAAATATTCAACATGCAAATTATAAAAGTCTCCAAATCGATTCATACATAGACATATAAACCAAAACCAAAAATACAAAAGAGTTTCATAGACAAAACTATGCATAGCTACATAAACTTTACTAAACCGAAAGAGGGGAGTGGATCACACTTTTGTAGACACCTTGATGACTTCGACTCGTATGGATCCGGCGGAGGATGGAGGAGATATGGAGGGGCTGCTCGGCAAAAAGAGTATGTCGGCAGAAAATCCAAGTTTCGGCAGAAACTTGGGTGGTGGTGAAGGGTGATTTTCGGCTAGGGTTTATGTAGGATCTTTGGGGAGAATTTGGTAGAGCTTTAGCTTTGTGTTTTGGCTTGAGATGTGACCCCCTTTCATGATGGGTGTCGGCCTCTATATATAGGAGAAAGGCTGTGAAGCTTGGGACTTTTCCTTGTTCAAAACGGGATAGAAATCTTCAATAAATAAGGTTTCCCAATCCGAGTTGGAATAGGCTTTTCTCTCCTTATTGAACAAAGAAACTCTTGTTTGGCCGGCTTATGATTTCTTTTAGGCCATGCATAGGAAACTTCTTGGTCGTTGCAAAGCTCTTGGGAATGACTTGGCACGCTTGCAGCCGCTTGAAGATATTACCGGAAATTCCTCTCTGCTCGCGAGTACAGACTTTGCTAGTATCGAGTACTGGCGAGGCTTCTTGGCGGGTCGCGCGTATTATGTATACTGGCATGCACGGATGGTTGGCGAGCGGATATGTGCAAGCTGGCGAGCTAGTGTTGGCGGCTGATCTTCTGGCGAGCAAGGTTGTTGGCGGACGAACAAGGACTTGGCGAGCGAGCTCTGGCGAATGGACATTCTCTCGGAATATTTGATCTTTGTGTCTTCAATCGAGCATAACTTTTTGCTCAGTACTCTGATGATCTGAATTTTTACACAAGACCCATTAGCAAGCCAGTAATATGCATACCAAATTTCAGCAAATTTGGAAAATGATAGGTCACAATTCTATTCATCTTAGAATCACGAAAAAAACACATTTTTGCATTATTTTCCAGATTTCTCAGAGTTGGTCATTTTTCGGATTCTAAAGCATATATTTCCAAAACTCCACCAAAACGACACTAAACTAAATTATGACTCAATCTTAGACACCTAAGGGTTAAACAAAGCATAAACGAGGGCGTAAACATATTAATATCGTCGCACATTGTGCTCCTATCAGTTCATATTCTAGGGGTAGGGCGTCTCAACTAGCTCATTGCTTTATATCATAGGTCTAGCCCATGCATAAGAGATACCCCTAGAGCTTAAGCAGGTCATGGATCTGGCGGAACAAGACATAACCAGGCTATAAGCATGTAATGTATAAGCTGGCACAACCAAATTAAAGCATAGTATCAAGTTCTACGTCCGCAAAGGCTCCAAAAGAGCTGGTTTGAAGAATCTACAGTAAATGTACAAATACACAATTCAAAGAACACCTGATTGAGGAACATTCAGAAAAAAGAAAACAGGAAAACAGAAAGTATTTCAAGTTGAACAAAGCTATCGTAGTTGAAGTGTATTTAATTATCGATGGAGATCAGCAGTCTCATGTTAAAGGAACAGTGCATGGACTAAAATTAGTAGAGAAAGGGTGGACTGAAGGACAGCGTATCAACTCGGGCAGAACGAATGGACTCCTCCGATACTTTCTAGTTTTCATGTCATATAAGTGAAGAAAACCGTCATTTGTTCCGATGGCATCCGGATAAAATAAGAGCTCACCAGTGTGGATGGTACATCGAGGATATGCGACATTCGGGTATCCTGGAGGGCGAAAGTAGATAGTCTCCTTAATCCAGACTTGATTTTCGTAGTCCTTCATAATCCATAACACCAAAACCTCAAAAATCGTCCGTCTTCGCTTCCAGTTAGACACTAGGGCTAGACATCCATCTACTTCAATCATCCACAACTTGTCGTCGTCTTCAATTTGAGGAAGTGTGATGACTGTGAATCTCTCATCTGCAACGTCAAGAGCCAATATGCATTGACGATTCCCACTTAAACAGATTAACTTGTGTATAGCCCCGTGGACACAAACGCTGTTAGTACGATGGAAGGTCCAAGATTTAAGAGGATCCAATGAAAGTGCATCCCAGTCTACCTCTAGGGTCCTCCATACACCCGTCCCCAGTGTGTGAATCTTCAACAAAAATACATAAGATTCTTCTTGCTCTAATTTTTTAGCCAGGATTATCTTATACTCGTTCGTGCGAGGACTAAACCCAAAATACTTTTTTTCTTTAAGTATCCGGTGTTTTCCAGGTCCGGCTGGATACGGAATGGAAATAGATTCTCTGGTGAACGGATTAAATACAGAAATGGGAGCACCATATACTCCAGTATACCCCAATACCAAGCCATTAGCACAATACATATAGTGGAAATTGTTGGGAACTTTTACATAGTCAGTGACTTGCGATAGAGTAATTCCTTTTTGGCTTGCTTTGACGAAGAGGAAGTAGTGCGTTGAAGGGATGTGGAAGAAGTCTAAGATATCTATAAGGATGTGAGAGTTGTGGGGCTTAGGTGGATGGTACTTTAGGTGGATGCTTTGAAAGAAAGGGCTGCTGGTGAAGAGATCAAACCATGACTTGCAAACACACCGAAAGCGCATCAGAGACTCTGCGGGTAACCTTGGGAGTATTTTTGAGCATATGATTTCGCTCGGCAGCTTTGGAATATCATCTTCAACATCTTCCATGTATGGTTGAGGGCTATTGAATTTTCTAAGCGACAGACAACTATAGCATGCACAGGGTTCCAAAGAGCGATTGTCTATTAGTTTATATCTTTGCTGTGCTTCATGATTTGGATTCAAGGGAGGCTTTAAATAGAGTAAAACAATAATCCGTAATCAAATAGGAAACCGATACCTACTACGAAAAGGATGAAGACAACAGGGTCAGCCTAATCTTTGCCCATGTGGGATAGGAAATTAAGCCATTAGGGAGAAATTCTCTGAATCACTGCTACTAAGGGGAATATTCAGAGAGGGTAAAGACACAAACAGCAATACTATGGTGTGCAGTTAAACTAGCTGCATTTGTTTCTCTCACTTTTACATGAATATGCTAGAGAATATCAATAACGTTATTATGTACATATATATTGCTAGAGAAACCAAAAACTATCCATTCCATACCGCGGAGACCTTAGAATACTCAATCACACAAAAATTCAAACTAGGAAATGAAAATCCAAAAACATGAAGTAAAGAAATTCCAGGCTGACATAGCTATATTACCGTTCAATCTTCAATCTTCACAATACCCAACTAATCTGATTTGCCTTGCACCTCGCATACAGGTTCAACACCTGGTAGTTTCTGACACAACGACTCAAAGCATCGAATTGACTTTTATTTAAGAGAACTTCCAAGTTATTAAACTAATTCTTCAAATACTTATAGGTCATTGCAGGAATTTAATGAGATGGAAATTTAAACCACAATGTTCCACTGAGAAGAAATATAGTTTTCAGTTTTCACACACACACACAAACCGTATGGCATATTCCTACAACTATTGAAACTGAAAAGACGAGAGGAAATGGAAGGACTCTAATATTGAGAAGTGATCTCAAGAACCAGAAAACAATCATTACTGCAACTAAAGATTCAAAAGATATGGAGCTCTAATTCGGAATAGATGAGACCTTAACTCTTCTACTTGACTGAGGAATGTTGACACTTTTTCAATCCGATGTAGATGAGACCTTTAAATCAGAGGATATGACAATGTCTACATTTGGAGAAGATCTACCAAGGTAAATTGCATCACTGATTGCCAAGGCCTCAGCTGCCATTGGGGAAGGGGCTAACAACTACGACAACTTGTCTGAAGGATTTACAATATTCTAAATCATCATAAGCTGGCACAACCAAATTAAAGCATAGTGTCAAGTTCTACGTCGGCAAAGGCTCCAAAAGAGCTGGTTTGAAGGATTCACAGTACATCTACAAATACTCAATTAAAAGAACACCTAATTGAGGAACATTCAGAAGAAAGAAAACAGGAAAATAGAAAGTATTTGGCGTTGAACAAACTTTTGAAACCTCCTATTAAAAGTCATCTCTCAATGCTCCAAGCCTTCAATCTCAAAATTTACAGATAGCTCATAGGTCTCCTGTTTAATGTCAGGACCTTGTTCATTGTATACCTCCATTCCACATTCCTTGAGGAGAAACAATCTACCTGTATTTTAATGACATTCTACCTTAAAAAGAAAAGGACATTCTATTGACGGATCTGCATATTTGTCTTTGGTTTTCTAAAGGCACAAAGCTTCTGAACAACAAAGTCACACCTTCGTAACTGCTTCTACTAGAAGTCTTTCAAGCTCAGGCTGAACATTCTTTTAGAGATTTTAAAGTCTCAACCATAAGATCCACTTCAATAAACTCCAGCTACTTACTAATTAAGAATCTCTTAAGTAATTATGCATTCAACTTTCATCTTGGGATTGACTATTACCAAGTTTAACTGGTTTAGTTCTTCAGTATGTTTAAAACTCTGTAATTTTGATTCCAAGTGGTGACCAAGTAAGCTAAATGGCTAATATAAAGCTTCCTACGATTCAGAATTCAATATAAAGCTTCCTACGACAGATAAAGAAGATTAGGTGTAAAGCTCATGACATCTGCATCCTTGAATCATATATGACAAATTGGCACCGTGAAGTATTAGATCAGACCATCTATGAGATTATTGACACATAATTCACAAGCTCAGTAGATATAAAGGTGTACACAAGGAAAAACTGTGGAAAAAGAAGAAAAATGAAGAAGCCAAATAAACATGAATTACCTGACATAATTGGCACAGTGAATTATAGATCCGACCATCTATGAAATTATAGGCACAGTATTATAGCCTTATAGGTCAGACGTATCTGTCAATCAACTATTTACCACAAATTATAAGTCTACTAGCATAGGTACTGTGCTGTGATTGGTTTCCCTGTGCTGATGCACTCAATATATACAAAAGTTCTCATTTTGACTATCCAGATACTTGAGGCTAAAATCACAGATCATAACATCTTCAATTACAGATTACTGATATTCAAAGGATTACAGAAAAATTTAAATCAAAGTCCAGTAAAAGAAGCTAAAGTAAACTGATTCTAAAAAGTTGAAAATAGTGCATCACAAACACCACCATAGAATCAATGTCAGTGGGTACTTGTTGCCAACTACCTGGCTGTATCCCAATAAGAGCTAGAGTCTTCAAGAAGGGAATGATGAACTACAATCCAAACATGGTCCAGATCCTACATCAGAGTTAACCTCAAATTAAAATTTTCAATTATACCGTACATAGTTGCTAACAATTAGGTGAGTAAACCTTTTATACTATACACATGCAAGTATGACATTCTATACAATGTACTGCTCATATGTTGAAATTTTACCTCCAGCAAGTCCTGAGCTAAGATTATCTTCCATCATAGTCTTCCAGTGGCGATAAAGTTTCCCGAGCACTTTATTTGATTTGTATGTCTGATTAGGGTTCTTTTCCATGAAATCTGGATATCTCCCATGAGAGAAAGGTAATGTAGCATCTTGGCCAGTTTTTGCAAAATCAACAGCGTCTGAGGCTCGCTGTGCAAGTTCAAGACATTCAGCACTCCTGGCACCTTGTTCATTCAAATCCGCAGACACATACCACATATTGGTGATTCTTCCCAAAGAGTCCTTTAGCATAAATTCCACAAAGTATCTCTCAACATCCTGGACCAAACAAAATGAGCAGTATAATGAGTAGGTCTCTTAAAAAGTGGCAACAACAGTGATGCTCAGTAATTTTAACAGTGGCAGAAACAGTGATGCTCAATAGTTTATTTAAAATCTTCATTATAATTTACAAGAGGGGAAGAGATGGTGAGCGAACCAATCAATAAGAGAATTACCTCAATCTTGACCTCATTTAAATTTTGACTTTCTAATGCAGGATAAGTGGCAGGATAAGCGGCAGGATCATATGGTATGGTAGGAATTAAAGAGGGGTCCCAACACACATGATAGAGATCTCCATCGAGATCACCTCCCGAAGTTTGATCTGGAGTAGGCCTAACAACAAACATAAGACTGAAATCAACATGTATGCATACAAACTTTTTGACAAACACTCAAGATGTGAAGAGAGGAAAAGTAGTCCTTTGCAATTGATTTCAAAATTGCTAACAAAACATGCCTTAATGTAACAAAAAATGGTTTTTACCTGTCTCCATTCTGTGAAAACACAACACAATCTACCATATGATGTAGAGCTGGAATATCCACAGCCTTCAAAACAAGCAAGTCACCGGGATGCAGACATGGACTTCTAGCGATAACTACTTCTCCCTTCACAATAATCATGCACTTCTTTTCCTTCTTTCCTGCCTCATCAATGCCACAAGACTCTAACTGACTATATTGGACAAATACTTGATTATGTTCCAATATAGCAGTCTCATCTAAACACCCCATCATCACTCTTGCATCGGGAATATATATTCTTGATTCATTTCTCATCACTTTTAACGGCTGAGCTTTGAATGATTCATCGAGTATATCAAAAAATTCAACCTGTGCAATTGTTGATGGGTTTCTGGATATTTGTAACAACTGCTCTATAAATAATCTCTGTTTTTCTAAAAAGACTTCATCTGGAACTCCTCTAGAAGACATGAGTAAGATCAGTTGTCTGTTCAAGAAGTATGGTATGTACATACTATGACCTAAGATGTCAAATGCCGTGTCTTGTGACTCATACTTACACATACTATCTGTTTGGGCCTAAATTAACATTTATCCGAAACTTTGGGCCGGAGCCCATAGGGTTATCCATTGGCGGGTAATCCAATTTCATTTAAATCAGTTTCTGTCTAGGAAAGGGTTTGGAGTCCTTCTTAGAGTCTGGTTTGGAGATGGTTTAAGATAATACAATCCTATTCGATATCAGAATCCATGTACTTGTTACATACGTATTTGGGGTTTTGAGATCACTATATAAAGAACTCTAGGATAACGTAAAAAGGGTTCTCAACCATACAACTACAAGCTTTTGCCCTGCAAATCTTGCAAGCCTCTCCGGAGCACTCTCTCTCGCGAACTGCCTTCCACCAACTGCAAACGACACTCTTCCAACCTAGCCGCAAACCTACGCTCACCACCATCGGTCGCCGTACACCTGCCGTTGTTGTCGAAAGTGACTTGCGTTCGTGTCGAAGCATCGCTGAGACATATCGAGTCCAGTCGTCACGCCTTGTGACAAATCGAGTCGTTACCCCGGTAACAGTCTTTCCCAATCTGCCAAAGGTTGGACGAACGCCATCCGCGGTCTTGATACTTAGCTCTGCTTTGCATCCCAGGATCGAAGTAAGATATCTCAATCTACCGAAAGGTTGAGGAAAAATCCTAGTAATTGTTTACTTAGGTCTTGTTCGAGCCCTTACGCCGGTTTGTCAACGCCCGCGTACAGTTGTTTGATCAAGAAATCAGGTAGCAGGGAGCAGACGAACACGTTCGCCAGAGTCATCCGTTCGCCAAGGTTGATTCGCTCGCCAAACGTCGTCCGCCACCAAGGTTGTACCTAACCCAAAGGTACTGGCACGCTCGCATCAGGACTGAAACTTGCGTGTGCCACCCCCACGTGTTGATAGTTCGATAGGAGTAAAATCCAACGCGAACACTATCTCTCAATATGAGCTTCGTTTCCTTTAATCCAGGGTCAATAGCTACCACACCCTTATAACCGGCATATCGTACCTGAAATGCAGATGGAGTCTCACTCAATCCACATGTTTAGGCCACTTCTCTAGCAAAACTTTCAGAAATTTTCCCAATTCCATCAGGGAAGACACATTTATCACGAATAACATTGCCAACATGTTCATACTGATCAGGTGTCACATGTGCGGCCTCAACAGACTCGCCAAAAGATAACCCTAACCTTGCTGCATGTTTAGATGGATTCTTCAAATGGCTGAAGTTTCCCAATTCTTTTCGGATGCAGGATGCAGTGAGCTCAGATGTGGATGCAAACATCCATAAAGAATTAGTGCGCAATTGACTTCCTGTAAATGCTAGAAACTCAAATTTTTTCTCAGCAATCATTAAACCATCTCTTAGGATGCCAAGAATTCTGTCTGCAATTTCAACATCATCCTTTTTGAAATATATCTTGTTCATATCCTCTTCAACAAATGATACTCGGAGGAAATTATCCATTAGATGAGGATGACTTCGAAACACTTTACGGAGTGCACGGTTGGACATGCACTTTGGAACATGAAAATAAACCCTAGAGGGTGTGACTAAAATGTTTCGAACCATAAATCCTGTTTTATTACTCGAAATTGCAGCAGACTTAGATGGAGCAGGATTGGACTGGTAAAATTCTTCAAGCCAAGAACAAGGATCATAATACGTGTCTTCCATATCTCTCAATCCATCTAAAGCAGATTCAATCAGGTCCATTGGTCGAAATTTTGGACTCATCAAATGGTAAAACATGTGATCTAGAATTGGACCAACAAGTTTCCCTCTCTGAACCAATGAGTTGATCTTGTAAACCATCTCATAAGGCAAGTCGATGGTTTCGACAATAGGTACTAGCTTGTACTCCAAGTGAACAGAATAAGAATCGCCATGTACCAATTTGAGTCCATCTGACCTCTGCTTATATGAACAAGAAAACTGCCGTAGAAAACTTGGAAGACGTGGGGAGGCAAGAAGCAAACAAACCCCAGAAGATTGACCTATTGAATAAGATGGCGTGAAATCTGTTGCTCTCACCCACTCCTTATCCGGCGAAGTCCTATAATAAGGGTGTTTAAATCTGGGGTCATGATCCACTTCCTTGAAGATTCTTAGTGCTTCTGTCAACTAATAACATATGGACAAAGAAATTCATTCAGCAAACTAATTAATCTAAGAGATAACGTTGCTATGCAGGTTTAAACTCTAGAACACTAAGAGGAAGAGACTTAATTGAACACGGCAAGGAGACATGTATAAAAGCAAGAAAATATGTTTTTCATAAAAGAGATAAGAGTATCAACTAGAAAGGGGATGAGACTGTTTTCTGTTGTCTCTGATCTACAGTTTTCTAATGTCTTCCACTCTCTTTCTATTACAATCAAGCATGCATGTCAAAGACTACAAGAAATTAAGTTAGACAAAACTTTCAGAAAAATGATGTCGCCATCGGGATCAATTCTAAGTAAAACTAAATTAGACCAAGTTAACTGAACAGAGTTAAAGTTGCATGTAGTATTTCACCATATATGTCCCTCATAAAAAAATTAATAATAGGTAAGTGCTTGTAAGTACCGTCATTAGTAAATATGTGGCATATGTACTACCATCTTCAAAGTTAAGTCGAGGGCAACGAAGCTCAACCCCGTTAATACCGGCATCATAAAACTGAAGCTTATACTGTGTAAGCTTATCTTCCAGAATGAAAATCAATCTGCGTGGATCTGCCTCGTGCGCCATTGAGACATTGTCATATCCCCACAAACTATAAAACTCAGTGTCATTAGTCTGGCACCCAAAGTACATTGTAATGTCTTCCATCCATGGCTCAGGTGTTGTTGATTGAGGCACATTATCCCTCACATATTTCTCGGCCTTCAGCCTACATTCACCATAGCACAGATACTGTGATTTTCCCCACTCTAGAATCTTGTTGGCATGGTTGGTGTTGCTAAACCGCACCACAGCATCATATCTATGTATACTTGACTTGGGGTCCACTTCCTCCAATCCAACAAACTCAACTGTTTCTTTTCCGGTAATGATTTCAACATAGGACTTCACCACTGTTCCCGTAAGCTGAGCACTCATATCATCAGGACCAGTTTCCTCTGCATCCTCATTGGTAGAAGGAAAGCCACAGATTCTTACTGTCCTTTTCAATCTCTCATTATGTTTAGAGATTTCTTCAGAGGTTGGATCCTGCCAAAGAAAAATATGGACAGAGAGATCAACAAAAACTAGTTTTAAGTATACTAAGAAATGTTTTTGCTGTTGAAGATGACGGAAAAAAAAGTTACAAAAGGAGTACTACATGTCAAGAAACATACCTCAGGTCCCATTTTCCTGGGGTCTTGGTTTAACTGCACACGAAAACAAGACCAACGCACTCTTCAGCAGCAGAAGCAAGATACAATATATGTTGTGCCTGAGAAGGAAATAAAATGCAATTGCTAAGTGTTACACAATCCAAGTAAGCCACAAACTATAAACTGCGAAAGTCGTAATTGGCTGGTTGTTCTAACATATAAGCCACATTTTAGCAAGTTAGTCCAATACTTGGAAGCACAAAACGCTAAAAACAGAAACAATTTCTATAATGATGATAGAGAGAACAAAGCCTGGAATTCAGAACTGTGTCAAATTTGTGAGTAATTGCTCACCAAGTGTTATAGATCGATAAATCTGACAACCTCAAGTGTCTAGTTCAGTTGTTGGGTTTGAGCTATGAACATTGCAATTTAACGCTCAAAAGAACAATCAGTTAAACTCTGAACCAGAAAGAAGCACACAGCTTAAAATACAAATGGAAACTGCACTGAACCAAAATATATATAGAATTAATTTCAGTTTACCTACTTGAACTTTGGCTCAATCATCATTTCAGTCCCTGTACTTTTGATTTCATCAGCTACACCCATGTACTTCTCTAAATTAATCAACTGATACCAATTTTGTAATTTCGTCCAAACAATCTATCAATACCAAAGGCTTTTTGGTACCATTTTCCTACATTAATGCACCGTTACCATATTACGAATATAAACAAGGCTAAACAATTCATATAATCAAGTTGAACAATAGAAAACAAATCATATATGGTGATTTCTTTTTATTTTACCATATATGATTTGTTTTTGTTTATTTTCTATTGTTCAACTTAATTATATGATTTGTTTAGCTTTATTTATAATCGTAATATGGTAACGGTGTATTAATGTAGGGAAAATATACCAAAAAACCTTTGGTATTGATAGATCGTTTATACGGAATTTACAAAATTAGTATTAGTTGATTAATTTAGAAAGTATAGGGGTGTAGTTGATGAAATCAAAAGTATAGGGACTGAAGTGATGATTCAAACAAAGTTCAAGTAGGTAAACTGAAATTAATTCATATATATATTACTCTGATCTGCATACAAGCCACACGAGATCCATTTTGAGATCCAAATCATGATGTAAAACAAAAGAAATGTGGTACTAATTCGATTAAGTGTAAATTTATATGATTATAAAATACCTTGAGGAACCCTGAATCACCGTGGACCGTTCACCTTCTTCAGTTTTCTCCGTCGTGATCGATGAGCCAGCTCCTCGGTGGGGAAAAGAGTACCAGAAGGGCCCCTGGTGCACTTTTCTTTCTAAGCAAAGATCACTACAGTATAGTGGTATACCACTCCGAAAACGTCTGTCTTCATTTCCAGTTAGACACTAGGGCAAGACATCCATCTACTTCAATCATCCGCAACTTGGCGTCGTCTTCAATTTGAGGAAGTGTGATGGCTGTGAATCTTTCATCTGCAACGTCAAGAGCCAATATGCATAGACGATTCCCACTTAAACAGATTAACTGGTGTATGGCCCCTTGGATACAAACGCTGTCAATCAGTACGATGGAAGAGTCAAATATAACACAATTTGGGAGAATAATTTTCTGATATATATTCATGTCACAGTGGAGGCTATATATACTGATACAAGATGTACAAACCCTACGTACTATGTACTACATGTACTACACACATAGAATAGGAAAGCAATAACAAGTTTATTTACATTCCTAAACTAACTCCATGACTCACGCTAACACTCCCCCTCAAGTTGGCGCATATACATCAACCATGCCCAACTTGCTAAGTGAGTCATAAAAGGCCTTCTTAGAAACTCCTTTCGTGAGTATATCAGCAAGTTGCTCTTCTGTAGGGACAAAGGGAAAGCTAATTATCTTAGCATCTAGCTTCTCCTTTATAAAGTGACGATCAACCTCCACGTGTTTAGTACGATCATGTTGCACAGGATTCTGTGAGATGTCAATGGCTGCCTTGTTATCACAATACAACTGCATAGCACACTTGGGCTTAACTCCCAAATCTCGTAACACATTTTTCAGCCATAACAGCTCGCACACTCCATGAGCCATACCTCTATATTCTGCTTCAGCACTAGACCGAGCCACCACCTTTTGCTTCTTACTCTTCCAAGTAACAAGATTACCTCCCACAAAGGTAAAATATCCTGATGTAGACATCCGATCTGTAATATTTCCAGCCCAGTCTGCATCTGTAAAACCAGAAACCTCAAGAATATTGTTGTGTTTAGAAAACATTACTCCTCTCCCAGGAGCTGACTTCAGATACCTCAAAATTCTCACAACAGCATCCATGTGATCTACACTGGGATTATGCATGAACTGGCTCACCACACTTACTGCATATGCAACATCAGGTCTGGTGTGTGTCAAATAAATCAGACGTCCAACTAACCTCTGATAACGAGGCTTGTCGGTAGGTACCTGATCAGGATACTCTGCTAATCGGTGATTCTGCTCAATGGGAGTGTCAATTGGAGTACAATCCAACATACCTGTCTCTGCTAATAGATCAAGTATATACTTCCTCTGACACAGATAAATGCCCTCACTCCCCCTGGCTACCTCAATGCCCAAGAAGTACTTGAGTGCACCTAGGTCCTTCATCTCAAACTCTATGGCTAGCTATTTTTGCAATCTATCTATCTCAACAGTATCATTACCAGTAACAACCATATCATCAACATATATGATCAGAGCTGTTACCTTCCCTTGTTGATGTTTGAGAAACAACGTGTGGTCGGAGTTACTCTGCTTATAACCAATCTTCCTCATGAACTGTGAAAACCTTCCAAACCAGGCATGAGGTGATTGTTTAAGACCATACAAAGATTTTCTCAATCTACACACAAAGTTACCTGAAGGAGCAGTTTTATATCCAGGTGGAAGATCCATATACACTTCCTCCACAAGTTCTCCATGAAGAAAAGCATTTTTGACATCAAACTGTTTAAGAGGCCAGTTTAAGTTAGCAGCAAGAGAGAGCAATACCCGGATAGTATTCATCTTAGCAACTGGTGCAAATGTCTCATCATAGTCAATGCCGTATGTCTGAGTGAATCCTTTTGCCACCAGGCGTGCTTTATATCGACTCACTGACCCATCTGGATTATGCTTCACTGTAAACACCCAGCGACATCCCACAGCCTTCTTTCCATGTGGTGGGGATATAAGCTCCCAAGTATTGTTCTTCTGTAATGCTTCCATCTCCTCATCCATTGCTTTCCTCCATTTTGGATCTCCCAACGCATCCTGCACTTTGTTAGGTACTGATACAGCAGATATTTGATTCACAAATGATTCATATGACTTAGACAATCTCTTGGTAGACATAAAATTTGTCACTGGATACTTAGCTTTAGCTTGAAGGGTAGGTTCATACTTTTTTGCTGGTTTACCCCTAGTAGACCTATTTGGTAACACATATTGTCTACTATTAGCATCACTAGTATCAATCCCAATAGAATCACTAACCTCAGATTGAAGATCTTCTGTACCAGGGAGACATGAGTCAGGGGTATTAGTAACAGCAGGCAAGGCAGGAGGGGCAGCTTCGGCAGCTTCTGGTACCTGTCTATCAGTCTCTGATTCCTGAACCTCTGGGGTAACTGGTGCATGTGAAGCTGATGCATCAGTAACCTCAACTGAATGACCTATCTCCCCCTCTCCATGATACAGCTCTTCAAAATATGAATGCTCCCCTTGAAGAGCAGTATCAGAAGAGGTGTAATAGCTCATGTCCTCAAAGAAAGTGACATCCATAGTGACATAATACTTCCCAGTAGGTGGATGGTAGCACTTATATCCTTTCTGATGTCCCCCATAGCCAACAAACACACATTTCAGCGCCCGGGCATCCAACTTACTTGACCTTTGACTCTTTGGTATATGGACGAAAGCAACACAACCAAAAACACGAGCAGGGAGATTATGAAAGGAAGATAAAGTGACATAAGAAGCCAGTACCTCAAATGGTACCTTTCCCTGGAGGACACTAGAAGGAAGACGATTAATAAGATGGGTAGATGCGATGATAGCATCACCCCAGAGATCCTTAGGACAATGTGCACTGAAAAGAATACAACGAGCCATATCAAGTAAGTGGCGATTTTTCCTTTCAGAGACCCCATTTTGTTCAGGTGTGTAAGGACATGTTTTCTGGTGGATAATCCCATGTGTTTGTAGAAAAGACTGAAAGACACGGTTCACATATTCCCCCCCATTATCAGAACGAAGAACTTTAATTTTTGCATTGTACTGTGTTTGGACTTCAGAAAGGAAGGCTTGAAAAGCCGGAAAAACCTCATCCTTAGTTTTAAGAAGAACAACCCAAGGAAGACGTGTACAATCATCTATAAACGACACATAATATCGCATACCAGACACAGTAGGTTCCTTTGAAGGTCCCCAAACATCAGAATGGATTAATTCAAAAGGAACGACACTTTTATTAGAAATACGAGGTGAATAAGTTGAGCGATGACTCTTGCCCAAAACACATGTTTCACAATGTAAGACTGACTGATCATCCACACCAATAAACAAAGAAGGCATAAATTTTTTCATAACACTAAAAGATGGATGCCCTAAGCGACGATGCCATAACCAAACTTCACCTAGCCTGTCAGAAGTTGACATTAAAGCTGTCCGTGGCTGTGCTCCTGGTTTCTCCCTGGCATATGTCTGGTCCAGACGAAACAGCCTGCCCCTCAAGTACCCCCGACCTAGTAACTCCCCAGTGAGAAGATCCTGAAAAATCACATACTTAGGAAAAAAGGTCACAGAGCATTTGGATTCAACATTCAACTGTGGGACAGATATCAAATGATGAGATAAAGCAGGCACATATAACACATTTTGTAGTACTATTGTGGGAGTGATACGAACTGACCCCTTTCCTAACACAGGGAAGGCTTCACCATTAGCATTAGTAACATATGGTACTGGTGGAGAGGATAACTCAGTAAAATAAGATTTGTCATAAGTCATATGATCTGAAGCACCTGAATCAATAATCCATGTATCACCACCAACAAAGCTAGAAATATTTAAGGCCATACCTATCTTACCACGACCAGCCACCGATGCTGTCGGTGTAGCGCCTTCTGTTGTATGATGGTCATGTCCGGATACACCATAGATGTCTGGTTCTTGGACCAACTGGATAGCTGCTTTCGCCTTGGGACGATAAATAGGCCTCTTAGGCCTAAGATGAGGGTACAACTTCCAACAAGTCTCACGAGGATGGTCACCCTTGCAATAAGAGCAAGGAGGACGAGGTTGGTCCCCAAAGCCTGGTGGCGGTCCTTGCCTGTGGAGTGGAACTGAACTAGATTGCTGAAGGAGTGGTGCTGGTGCTTTCGCTTGAACAGTGAGACTAGAGACTTCATGTTGTGCTTGAGTAAGACTTTCCTGCTGAGACTCATCCTTACGGATGTATGTGAAAGCTGTAGTCAAACTGGGAGGTTCTGTCATTCTGAGCAGCTCTCCCTTGGCACTGTTATGTTTTGCATCAAGACCTTTCAGAAAGTGGTGAACTCGCTCAAGCTCTTTTTCCTTCAAGTACCAAACAAGATCCTCCTGATTCTTGATCTTGCAAGGACGTTTTGCATCAATTTCAGCCCAAATGTTCTTCAGCTTGGTGAAAAACTGTGCCACTGGCTGCCCATTCTGTTGCATTGCTGAAGCAGTGCACATCAACTCATGAACCTGTATAAAATCTGATTCATTAGTATATAAGTCCTCCAACGTCTTCCAGATTGCCTTAGCTGTGTCACATTGTTCCACCATATCAACTATGTCCTCATTCATGGCCTTGTATAAAACTGACATCACAAGACCATCATCATCTTCCCACTTAGTGTAGGCAGCAACATCACTTTCACTAGGGACCTCAATAGCCCTAGTTACATGCCCCATCTTGTGCATCCCTCGGAGATGAGCCGTCATGATTTTCTTCCATTTTCGGAAATTGGTTCCATTAAGTTTGGCACCCCCAAAGGAACCACTTTCAGAATTCTTGACAGATACTTCAAGTGTCTGAACATCTTTCACCTGAGAACTTTCATCTCCAGAACCCATTGCAACACAAATACCAAATAGGAGTAGTTTATGGAGCAAAAAAACAATAAAGGACTGAACCTGCGCCTGGTGCACTTGCACTGTCGGTGCACGGGAGCTGAGAGTGAATAGAAACTGGAAACGGGTCGGCTGGAAACCGGGTCGGGTCAGCAGGAACCGGGTCGGGTCAGTAGGAACCGGGTCAGCAGATTTTTTTTTTTTTTTTCTGGAGGAACCGGACCTGTTGAGATCATCCGAGCAGGGGAGTGTTGATTCGATCTTCCGAGCAGGGAGTGGCGAGGAGAGCCGATCCCAAACTTGAGAGGGACGAACCGATCCGGTTCGAGAGAGCGGTGAGGACGCCGGATCAGAGAACGACACCGGCTGGGAAACGGTTGAGGACGACGCCGGAGGGTTGAGCCGAGGACGACGCCGTCTGGGTCAAGGTGGCTGAGGACGACGCCGGAGTGCTGAGCCGAGGACGACGCCGGAGTGCTGAGCCGAGGACGACGCCGGCTGGAACAGAGGCTGACAGAGGACGACGCCGGCTGGAACAGAGGACAGCAACGGGTAGGCACGGGCGGGTCGAAGACCAAAAACAAAGGTCAAAGGTCAAAGGTCAAAGGTCAAAGGCACGAACTCGGGTTCCGAAACCAAAAACAAAACAAAGAACAAGCACAATAGCTGTGGAGTCTGACAAAGAACCAACGCCAGATGATCTGATAATTTTGAGACAATAAACCCTAACAATGGGGTTTAGTTAGAAGAAGACAATATTCTTCACACGTCTGACAGAGAACCAACGTCAGACGAAGAATTGCAGCGGAAAATAAAGAGACAAAGTCCTTTCGGATCTTTGCTCTGATACCAAGTCAAATATAACACAATTTGGGAGAATAATTTTCTGATATATATTCAT
Source organism: Potentilla sterilis (assembly GCA_963682095.1). Taxonomy (NCBI): domain Eukaryota; kingdom Viridiplantae; phylum Streptophyta; class Magnoliopsida; order Rosales; family Rosaceae; genus Potentilla; species Potentilla sterilis. The sequence goes on from OY821754.1 coordinate 60,959,033, forward strand.
GTCACAGTGGAGGCTATATATACTGATACAAGATGTACAAACCCTACGTACTATGTACTACATGTACTACACACATAGAATAGGAAAGCAATAACAAGTTTATTTACATTCCTAAACTAACTCCACGACTCACGCTAACAGAAAGGACCAAGATTTAAGAGGATCCAATGAAAGTGCATCCCAGTCTACCTCTAGGGTCCTCCATACACCCGTCCCCAGTGTGTGAATCTTCAACAAAAATACATAAGATTCTTCTTGCTCTAATTTTTTAGCCAAGGTAAATACTCGTTCGTGCGAGGACTAAACCCAAAATACTTTTTTTCTTTAAGTATCCAATGTTTTCCAGGTCCGGCAGGATACGGAATGGAAATAGATTCTTTGGTGAACGGATTAAATACAGAAATGGGAGCACCATATCCATTATAGCCCAATACCAAGCCATTAGCACAATACATATAGTCGAAATTGTTGGGAACTTTTACATAGTCAGTGACTTGCGATAGAGTAATTCCTTATTGGCTTGCTTTGACGAAGAGGAAGTAGTGCGTTGAAGGGATGTGGAAGAAGTCTAAAGACATCTATAAGGATGTGAGAGTTGTGGGGATTAGGTGGATGGTACTGTAGGTGGATGCTTTGAAAGAAAGGGCTGCTGGTGAAGAGATCAAACCATGACTTGCAAACACACCGAAAGCGCATCAGAGACTCTGCAGGTAGCCTTGGGAGTATCTCCGAGCATATGATTTCGCTTGGCAGCTTTGGAATGTCATCTTCAATATCTTCCATGTAGGGTTGAGGGCTAATGAATTTTCTAAATAACAGACAACTATAGCATGCACAGGGTTCCAAAGAGCGATTGTCTATTAGTTTTTATCTTTGCTGTGCCTCATGATTTGACTTTAAATAGAGTAATGTATTAATCCATGATCAAATAGGAAACCAATACCTACTACGAAAAGGATTAACACAACAGGGTCAGCCTAATCTTGCAAGGATATTAATCCAATGTGGGATAGGAAATTATGTAAAAATTGAAGATATATGAGCGGCACTTCGCTGTCTCAATACAGTCCTGCGGAATGCAGTATGACTCTTCTTTATGCACAAGTGCTTCCAAGATTATTCGCCACTGTGGACTTGTCGAATCATCCAGGGAATTCTACATACACGTAAATTGATATGATTTGCTACACTGAATTGATGCGTATTAATTAATTAGTGATACTATACTAAAGAGAGATTCTCATATAATCATTTTACTTTTTATGATATAACAGAAAGCATAAAAAGAGGTCGTAATGCAACCCTTACTTAAGCTCGCGCTCGTTACAGCTGATGTAGTTCTTTCTTGTATGAAGTTAAGCTGTTGCACGCACTGAGTGCAGTTACAAGTATTTTACTTGCTGCTAAAGTAGAGTACTATACGGTTAAGCAAGGACATATGGTCTCTTTGAGCAGAATGCATATGAACTTATGATAGTAATCTAGCAGCACAGACAGGGTTTATTCCTATTACTAGAGTTATAAGTCAGATTTTGCTAATAAGTTATAAGCCATTTCAAAAAAACCAAGCACCTCAGAGAAAAAGCAGAGTAACAGTTAGCAGGAACCAATATCAAGTGGCCACCTTTCGGGGTAACTTGAAATGTGTTCATATATTTCATGCTTGGATCTGATCTTGACCTTGTCGATATAAAACTTCAGCAGCTAATCTACACACCTCCAGATTATACTCTTAAGAATAGAAATCTTTTAGCTACATTCTTTAATGAATGAGTCCGTGGTCACAAATAAGATGCAACTGGCATGGACCCTCTAAATATAGAAATCTTTCAGCTCAATATAAAATTTGAAAGCTGAATGCTGGGAAATCTTTCAGTATTGAGAACCTAGCTAACTGCAAACTTTTCAATCAGTGCTTAATTAATCACATATAAAATGAGAAAACTGTCTCCTTTCTAGCTCAATTATATATGCTTCTTCAATCTAACGCCAGATCTTCGCACTTTCAACTATATAACTATTCTGGTTTTTCTATGACTCTGCAGAGGTGCATGAAAAGTATTGCCCAGACGCAAATAGAAGGAATGCAGGATAAAATGCATTATAAATTATCTAATTTATGTTCTGGAGAACTTGAGATTTTTGAAGGCAGAATTAATGAGAGAGAGAAACAACAATAAACCAAACTAAGAAGAAAGATGCCAAGATAGAATGGATAAAACAAAGCAAATTTACAGATTTTCACCTTCACAGCCCTGTTTGAGAGGAACTTTCTTAATGATAATCCATGTCTTCATATCAATCTATAAATTAAACAAACCTATGTTGCTTCTTACCCTGATATGGGCAACTTGATTCTGATTCCTGTTGAAGAACCAAAACCCTGTTTTAGATAGGAAAACAACAAAAGGCTAAAATATAATAGAATAGTTGGCATGCACCTTGAATCATCCTCTGGACATGTTCAAAGCCTTTTAACATCTTTCTGATCAAGCTCAGGCACAACTAGGTATTCTTCAAGATCAATAGCCTTCACAATCCTGAAAATGCAGCCAATCACATTTAAATTTCAACTCTTAAATCGTACATTGTTTTTATAAACTGTGAAGGAAGATGCCCAACATCACTCACAGGGGCTTTCTCGTTACTCTCGAATTGGTAACATCTGTCTTCGACGAAGCTGAAAGAGGGAAAGGGCTCGTCAAATAGAAAGAGAACCAAAACGAATTCCAACAGATATAGCGCAAACAAAAAGAAGTCGTTTTGATCTTTCAGTCTTGAAGTTGTCTTTAATTCATACAAAAAATATCGTCATGCTCATTGGCTAGTTTATGCCACATTTCTACCTCCCATTAATTGTTTAGTAACAAGGGCTGCCCCATTCAAAATTCCCACTAGAAGACTCATAAAAAGAGCACTAGCCTCTTGCTACACACTTGTCATTTGTTCCTCTGTATCTTCCATTATATGAGGTTTTTTTTTTGCTAGAACTGGGATTTGAAACACCAATCCCAATTTATTAAGAGAAAGAAAAAGTTACGAGCAAATAGAGGATCAATGTTCCGCATAACGGACATACAAAAGACCTGTGCCAAAACAATATAAATTAAAAAGACTGCTTAGTTTATCCGAAAATTTGGCAGACCAAGTTCATCTCGCCAACAAAAGGGAAGGATGAAAGGGGGAGGAACATCCCACCATGACATGCCAGATAAGGACAAACCAATATTAGCAAGAGCATCAGCCACTTTGTTACCTTCTCTAAAAATATGTGAAGACCGGAACTGCATCTGTGAGATATAGTGTAAACAATTACTCCAAGCAACACGTAAACGCCAAGGAACAAGATGAGGAGAACGGAGATAATGAAGGACAAGAGTAGAGTCCACCTCAAGCCATATGTGTTTCCATTCTCTAACCCAAGCTAGCTCAATAGCTTGAATCACAGCCATGACCTCTGCCTCAATCGAACTAGGAATATTAAGGTTAGAAGCAAAGGCACCAAGAAAAGCACCATGCAAACCCCAAAAAACCCACCATAACCAGCTCGTCTTGAGCCTCGTTGCCATGCACCATCAGTATTAATTTTAACCCAACTAATAATTGGTGGGTGCCAATTTACCTCAATAATACTGGGAGCTTTAAGTTGACGACAAGAAACTCCATAATTCTTCAAGACTCGAAATTCCTCTACTAAATTAAACATGCATCCCGTAGCCAACTTACTAGCAGCTTGAATGTGTCCCAAAATAAGCCTACGCAAAGTATCCACGCCAATGAGACAACCATCATGCTTCATTTTGTTTCGTGTCTTCCAAATAAACCATAAGGTGGTGGTAAAACAAAGTAACCATAATTCTCTAATTTGTTGGCTACGGCCAGCCAATCCATAGAATAATAAATCAATAATAGTCAATGACATATTACCCAGCTCAAACCAAGCCACCCAACCTCGCCACAATGAAGATGCATACGAGCAAGAATATGAGGCTCTTTTCATTTCAATGAAACTCACAGTTCATTCTCCCAAATTCATATTGTCTTAAACACTAACAGAGTTTTATTTATTCTACAAATACAAGACCAAAACTTTGGTTCTCTCAAAAAAAAAAAAATAGCAGAGTTTTGGTTTATGGTGAACTTTGGTCCATCGTCCATGAAAATTGTACATTAATACAATACTCTCATCTTAGAATATAAAGTATTTTCAGTATACGGCGTATACTTATATATACAGTTTAAATGGTTAAAATTAAATAAATTTATATAAATATATAGTAATTTTTACGTATAAAATACTTTAAATTACTAAGATTACATCGTACGAATTTCCACTAAGAATATATATTGTTGAATAATTATAAATCCCATCTTCAAAACTCAATTGAATAACATTGGGCCATGCAAGCTGAAGAGGCGGCCCAGAATTTCTGAAAGTATCTGATTGGAGGGAAATGTAGCGAAAAAGCGAGGGGGACCCATCCTCAAATCTCTATAAAAGCGGTTACTTGAACCTCAATCTTTTTCTCTATTAAACCGAAAATCAAACCCTCCCTTTTCCAATTCTACTTCCAGACTCAATTGCTAGTTGAATTCCGATCAGATCGCGAAGTTAACGCCGAATTGAAGAAGAAGCAGTAGCTCCGGTCGGAGCTCACTCGCCGGACGTCGGTAACTGCATTTTCTTAAACCGAAAATTAAACCCTCACTAAATGCTTTCAAATTCCAATTCTAATTCCAGATTCAATTGCTAATTGAATTCCGATCAGTTTCCGAAGCTAAACGCCGAATTGAAGAAGAAGCAGTATCTCCGTACGGAGCTCACTCGCCGGTGGTCGGAGTTCACTCGCCAGCGGTCGGAGCTCTCTCGCTGGACGTCGGTAACTACATAATCTTTTTCATTTTCACTTTTAGTTATAATTGTTGTGTTTTTTATTTTTACTGTGTATCTGCTTCGTGAAACCGGAGATATACACTACCAGAAAAGGGGCTATAGCCGACGACGCCATCTCGTCGGCCGTTTTCATTAAATCGTCGACTATAGTCATAGCCGACGAAGTATCGTCGGCTATTATCTCGTCGGGAATGCTCCGTCGGCTATAGTATAGCCGACGACACTGAGGGTAAGTCGTCGGCTTATAAAACACGCGGTATAGCCGACGAATAAACCGTCGTCGGCTATACTTCGAACATTGCCGACGACAGGATCGTCGGCTTCAACAATTACGTAATTGCCCCCTAACCCGGAAGTATAGCCGACGACACTATCGTCGGCTATACGTCCGGCATAGCCGACGATACTATCGTCGGCTATACTTCCGGCATAGCCGACGAATTAATCGTCGGCCATAACAATCGCCGGTACCAGGAACAGCTTTTTTTTGCCGGAAGCCGGGAGGGTATAGCCGACGAAATATGGCCCATTTCGTCGGCTATAACCCCTAAATATTTTTAAAAAATTAAAAATTTAACCAGGGCCCAATTTCACTTCGTCTTCGGTTTGGCTGCAGAAAATCCACAAACAAACATCCAAATATCCAACAAATATCCACATCAATCCATCCCTAATATCCTACCTACTGTACAAATTAACCCCCTAGCTAACTAGTCATCTACTCATCATCACCCCCTAAACGCGTAGCGTCGTCGACCGGATCGTTCGAGTTCCGGTGGCTATGGCTATCCTGATCGCCTGGCGTACTCCGATGCGGGTGGGGAGTGGGGACGACGAACTGGGGCATCTGTGGCGGAGGCGGGGGCTGGAGTCCAGCCTGCTGGGCCTCCCAAGATAGCTGCATCCATCGGTACATCTCCGCCACAGATGCGTCTCTGGCCTGCTGCGCCGAAGCCTCCGCGGCCCTCGCCAACTCCGCCTGCTCGAGCGCCTCCACCGCCCTCGCCAACTCCGCCTGAGTCCTATGCAGCTGCGTCTGCAAATCTCCTCTCGTCGAAGCCGCACGCTGCGTGCTGGGATTGGCCGGCGTGTACTTGAGAACCCCATCTCCCGCCGCGCCTAGGCCTCTCTGGTAGAAGTAGTTGTTGCCCGTCCCTACCGCCGCGTGCATGATCTGAGAGGCTAAGCGCGGCTCAAGGGTGTCGATCGTGGAGGCAAACTCCGCGATCGCCTCGTCGGACGCCCCTTCCCCCAGGGTGTCTCGCGCGATCCCGAAGGTGATCGCGTCGGTCTCCGCATCTATTTCCGCCTAATTGACAAGAAAATATAATAAACGAATTAATAAAAAAATATATATAAATTAATTTAATGAAACACTTTTATTGAAGATGGGCGAATACTTACCACTTGGTCGGGACGCCCCGGATACATCTGCGCATGAATCCACGACAACGGCCTCAGCGGTCGGTCCCTCCTCGCAATCTCTGCCCACTGCCTCCAGGAGCGGGCGCCGCCGTGGTGGGGGTGCTCGTTCCTCTTGCGGTTGTCGCTGTTCGTCTTCGAGATTTTCTGTATTATAAGAACGAACATATAAACGCAAATATAAATTAGTAACTAAATTAAAATATTAGGAACTAACCAAAATAAAATTATTAACTAATTTAGTTACTAACTAATTTAATTTAATTAGTAACTACTTAACTAACTAATTTAATTTAGTAACTAACTAACTTACTAATTACCTAATTTAATTTAATTTAATTTAATTTAGTAACGAACTAACTAACTATGTAACTAACTAACTAACTTAATTTAATAACTAATAACTAACTAACTAATTAATTTAATTAAGTAACTACATAATTTAATTATTAAATAACATTAAAAAGTTATATACTAGCAGGCTAAATTTTCTTACCGAGACCCTGTCGCTCCCGAAGTAGGCTACCAGCCATAGCCACTCATACTCCCTGTACCGGAACTCGTGGGGGGTTGCACCTCGCCCCAAGCGCTGCTCCACATGGTACGTCCTGTAGTGCGTCGACAGCTCGTTCTTCCACTCGGAGTACCTATATTAACAAAACACAACTGTTAGATATATTCGTACACTGCCAATAAATATATTTATACAAAAAAAAACGAAACACATAACCTGTTCTTCAGCTGCTCGTCTCTCCACCAGTCCAAGGTAGGATGGACTCTAAACCATTGCTGCAATATTATAAATTAATTAGAAAATATTTTTATATAGTTATAAGGACTGAATTCATAAATGTTTATTTTCTATAATAAAAATACGATTTAACTCACCGACAGTGCATTGTACACTCGCGCCTTGATGTCATCGGGCACAGAGCCCCAGTCGGGCCACAACAGTGGGACCCTGTCCAGCACGAGCATGCCCGTCGCGTTGATATACTTGGTGGTGGTGTCTCTCCTCTCAATCGGGCGTCCATCCTCACCGGGACCGGGCAGGATCTCTCTGATCCCACCGGCGAGCTCCCTCTCCAGGTTCGACATGTTCGCTGGCCCTCTGGTCCGTCTCGTCCCCGCGGGTTTATTGACGAGGACGCCTGTTTCATAATTAAAATGAATACATAGTTAAATAATTATTTAAACTAACTAATTAAATAATTAATTAAACAATCTAAATAATTAATTAAACTAACCAATTACCTGCGTCGTTGTACTGCTTGTCCTTCTCACGAACACACCACAGGCCGCGGCAGTCCTCTGAGTCGAAAGGCCCGTAGCTGTGGATGCTGTCGCTGTGGGGGGACAGGGAGCATCTCTGGAGGGTCCAGATCGGCGCGCGGTGGGGTTGGCTGCCGATCCTGGAACAGTGCTGAAGTGCACTGGGGTCTGGTGGCTCTGCGTCCTCCTCCGACACTCGAGTCAGGGCCCGCTCCCGTCGACTCATACGAGGAGCCCCCACGTGGATCGCTCGGGGTCAATCCCATCAACGTCTCCTCTCGTCGACTCATAGGCCGGCCTAGGCCCCGACGACCGCTGGATCCGCTCCCCCCACGGCTGGCTCCTGCCTGAGCGTCGGGGTCGCTCTCGGTCCGTCTGCCAAGCCATCGGTCTACAGCGCGGCGGTTTCCTGCACAATTAGTATATAAATTCCATAAATTGCACAAAAATTCCACAAAAAAATTAAAAACTTCATTCAATGTATATATACCTAATTATATATATACCTAAATATATTTATACCTAATTATATATATATATATATATTCCGAAATATATATATATATAGATATATATATATATATATCCTCCTACAAATCGTTGTTAATTCCACAAAATTAAAAAAAATCCACAAAATTCCATAAATTTCACAAAAAAAATAAAAAACTTCATTAAATATATATATACCTAATTATATATATACCTAAATATATTTATACCTAATTATATATATATATTCCGAAATATATATATATATATATATATATATATATATATATATATATCCTCCTAAAAATTACACAAAATTTCCACAACATTAAAAAAATTTCCACAAAATTCCATAAATTTCACAACAAAATAAAAAACTTCATTAAATATATATATACCTAATTATATATATACCTAAATATATTTATACCTAATGATATATATATATATATATATCCTCCTAAAAATTCCACAAAATTACACAAAATTAACAAAAATTCCACAACATTCCATAAATTGCACAACAACCCTAAATTCCACATAATTTCACAAAAACCATAAAATTTCACAAAATCCCTAAATTCCACAAAACCACAAAATTCCTCAAAATTTCCAAAAACCATAAATGAGGGAGAGCGGGACTACCTAACATGGTGGTGCGGCTAGGGGAGGTGGTGACGTGCGGCGGCGACGGCGGCTAGGGGCGGCTGTGGCGTTGCCGTTCGGGTGCTGTTTTCGGGTCGGGGAGGGCTCGGGAAGGAGGGGGCCGGGGCGGGGAGGGGTCGGGTGGGGCCGGGGATAGCAGATTGGCGTCGGTACGGTCTAGATTGGCGGTCGGTCGGCGTCTCTGTTTCGGCGGGCGGCGAAATCCGGTTTTAGGGCTTATGCAGAATGAGGGAGAGGCGCCTCTGTTTCGGTTTAAATCGAAGGACTATAGCCGACGATTTAATTTTAATTTGTCGGCTATAGTCATAGCCGACGAAATTCGTCAGCTATACTCTGACCCGACATCCGGGCCGGGCCGAAGTTGGGCTTTGCGGGCCGGTTATAGCCGACGAAGTATGGATTTCGTCGCCTATAGTGTGGACTATAGCCGACGATTTAATTTTAATTCGTCGGCTATACTGTGACCCGAAATCCGGGCCGGGCCGAAGTTGGGCTTTGCGGGCCGGTTATAGCCGACGAAGTAGTTATGTCGTCGCCTATAATATGAATCACGTCGGCTATAATATGAATCTCGTCGGCTATATTATGAATCTCGTCGGCTATACTTCACGCTCTCAGCAGCCGTCAGATCTCGCTCATCCAACGGCGGACAATGAAACGGCGCGGATCGCAAGAGTTTAGCCGACGAAGTTAAGTATGTCGTCGGCTATTCTTTGGTCAAACTACAAAGTCAAACCTCTAAACGCTTTAAAACGGAAATTGGCCCGTCTAGATGACGTTTTTTGGCCTGACCTTCAACAGAGAATAGTTTCAGATCGATGAGACGCAACTAATCGTATAAAAATTTTCCTCAACATATTTACCGAACGTCAGGCTACCCATAAGAAAACGGAAGTAAAAAACAGCTAACCGCAACATTCGGCACACAGATTTTGTCGGAATCTTCCCATTTTTCAACCGTAGACGTATTTCAATATTTCGGTCGTATCTTATTTCACGACACTTTTGCATTTGAAGGGTCTACGTAATGGTTTCGGTCAACATCCGGGCCAGGGGTTATAGCCGACGAAATACAGGTCGTCGGCTATACTTTAGCCGACGACCTTCAACATTTTGTCGTTAGCCGACGACTTGCATATTAAATTACCCAGAATGGGCATTATAGCCGACGAAGTATGGTCCATTTCGTCGGCTATAATGCTTATCTTTCCGAAAATTTGCCATTTAGGGCCTGAAAATTGCCTATTTCACCTGATAAATTCCTGAACATCGCACAAACAATTCAATACAATTTCCCATAAACTCGAAAAACGGTAATTAAGGACGAAAAATGTATTCATGCATGCATGCACCATCGTACACAAATACATACATAAACAGTATACTAAGGATGATAATCAGAATCATCCTCATCACTTGAGTCAGACGTAGTATAGTAGTTCATATCTGGCAACCGGTGCTCGTACTCGTCGTCTGAGTCATCGTCTGCCTGATATAGACGATTCGGATTAACATCATACATGGGCACCTGACCCCTAGGAAGTCGAACCACTCTGCCCGGCGTCACATTATTATCACGGATGGTGGAGGATTCCGGAATGTCGCCGGCGTCCGGCTCTTGGTATGCGGTCGCTTCTTGACACTCTGTGCTCACACCAAGTGTGGTAGCACTGTATATGTCTCGCTGAGACACATGGTTAACTACCTTCCACGTGCCTTTGTTCAATGGATCGTCAAGATAAAAGACCTTTTTGGCCGCTGTGGCGAAAACAAAGGGGTCGTCTTCATACACACTAGTGGCGGTATTCACCGAAAGTATGCCGTACTGATCGATCCGTATGCGGTGCGGCCTAGTATCAAACCATCGACACTTGAACAAGTGGACTTTCATGCGGTTCCCATAAATGAGTTCAACAACTGACTGTAGGACACCGTAAAAATCCACGCCCCCTTCTGCACCATCGACCATCACCCCACAATTTTGTGTTTTGCGTTCTCCGTCTCTAGCTTCACATATATACTTAACACCATTGACATCACACATTGGGCGGACTGTGGAAGATATCGGCTTCATCGACAACAGCCTCAATTCCTCTGAGTAATTTGTATGACCACCCCTCGCAGCCACTTGCATCAGCTGAAAAATATAACTCAAATCAGTTGGTGTGTTTATGATTAAAGAATAGGGAACTGTAAAAGAAAGCCATCTAATATATATATTTATACACTTACCCATTGTGGAAAATAGTCTGCAAACGTCGTGTTGTGGTACTCGACATCACCGCGAACTTCCTTGCAGTGAAGATGGGTTCGTTTCCAATATTGTACCTCCGGACAGTTTATTAGAACCCACCAGTGGGCAATCCCTACCTCATGGTCAGACAACTTGTCCACACCCTTCTTCTTGAAGCTTCCGTATGGTACAACAGAGTTGGCGACGATAGATAGGTTGAACTCGGGGTCATCTCGACTTGGATGTTGTGGGGGGTCCTCCATCGCTCCAAAGTACAACTTGGCGTACGTTACACACTCATGCGCAATGTAAGCTTCAGCAATACACCCCTCAGGCGCAGATTTATTGTGCACATATTTCTTGTAGTCTCCAAGTTGTCTGCAAGGTTAACAAGTGCATGTTAAGAGCATGCAACTTTTATTTAAAAACATGTATAAATCAAATTTATGAATAACATGTACCTTTCGATGGGATACATCCAAGTGTAGTGTACGGGACCGGTAAGCAACAATTGTTGGGGAAGATGGATCATCAGGTGAGACATGATGTCAAAGAAGTTTGGGGGAAATATCCTCTCGAACTTGCACAAGATAAAAACGATTTCCTCATGTATTCTCATGAGGTCTGATTTTCTAACTTCTCTAGCACATAACTTCTGGAAGAATCTTGACAACGCCACCAACGGCTCAACCACTTCATCCTCCAAGTACGCTCGAATGAAAATAGGGAAGAGGCGTTGAAGCAGTACATGGCAGTCGTGACTCTTCAATCCGTACATCTTGTTGTCTCGGTAGTTAACACACTTGCTTATGTTACCCGCATAGCCATAAGGATACCTGCATAGCCATTAACAGCAATTAGATTTCATGCATATATAGTCGTCCAACAACAGATGGATTCTTTAGGGAATACATGCCTAATAAAAAGTTACCTGACATTACTCAGCCATCCAAAGATTTCATGTTTCTGGTCCCTGGTGACGGTGTAAGGAGCTTGAGGCATTTTGCTCCTGCCCTCTCTCAACCACAAATGGTCCCGCAGTCCCATATTTCTCAGATCAACGCGTGCCTTGGGGGTGTCTTTTGTTTTCTTCTCCCAATTCAAAACTGTGCCAACCACGGCTTCACCCACGTTCTTCTCTATATGCATGACATCCAGGTAGTATCTGGTAGCCAACCTGGCCCAATAAGGAAGTTCCCATAAGATGCTCTTGTGTGACCAGAACCTATACCGATCCGGCCTCTCTGGAATCGTGCGCAACACATCGGGAAGATTGCTAAGCGGACCAAAGTCATACTCATTCAACACTGCCAATATTTCCTCCCCTGTCCATTGCTCGGGTGCCCAGCCCCTTTCTTCAGTCCCATCAAAAGCCTGTGCATCGTCCCTGAATGGATGGTCATGCTGAAGCCAACGACGGTGACGCATCTGGACAATCTTGCTGCAATGAGGACTGGAGCAATCAACAGTCATGCACTCTGAACAAGCCCTGTAACCCCTGGTGACGCTGCCCGACAACATACCCCTCCCAGGAAAGTCACTGATCGTGCCAACAAGCATGGCATGCATCCGGAACATCTCATTTTTGAACCGGTCGTAGACCAGGTGGCCGTTCAGACTCAAGTACCGAAGCTCCTCAATTACGGGTCTCAAATACACATCGAGACACTTTCCCGGATAACCTGGGCCTGGAATCAACAATGTGAGCATGTTATATTCCTTCTTCATGCACATCCACGGTGGAAAGTTGTACGGAATCAAAATAACTGGCCACACACTGTACTGAAGCTCTTTCTTGCCAAAAGGGTTGAAACCGTCGGATGATAGCCCTAGCCAAACATTTCGAACCTCTGATGCAAATTCAGGAAACTCCAACACATTCTTCTTCCAAGCCTCTCCGTCGGCGGGATGTCTGAGGGTGTCATCGTCAGGCACATTCCTCTCAGCCCACCATCTCATAGCTTTGGCCGTGAAAGCACACATGAACAACCGCTCAAGCCTATCAATCAGCGGGAAGTACCGAAGTATCTTCACAGCTTTCTTGTTCCCTTTAGGAGTGAACTTATACCGCTCTGTATTGCATACTGGGCAGTATTCAAGATCTGCAAGTCCTTCCCCGTAAAACAGAACGCAATCGTATCTGCATGCATGAATCTTGATGTAGGAAAGGCCGAGATCTTTAAGGATATGTCGCACCTTATGATGACTGGTAGGAAGCCGATGTCCGGGGGGCATCGCCCCACCCCATAGCCGAAGCCAATCATCAACCGATTTGACAGTGCCTTTGTTCTCCGTTTTGATCTTCATCACTCCCATGACAGATTCAAGGACAGTCTTACTGCATCCGGGGTACAACGGAGTCTGTTGCAATGCGATCAGGTTGTTGTACTTTTCCATACCACTTGTGTTGACCGGAGATCGGGGTAATGGCTCGAGTGGCTCAATATCAGGGAAACACTCCATCTCCGGAGGAGGGAGTTGCACATCTGGTGCTTCCTCAAAGACACCGCTCTCACGAGGAAACATATCGTTGATCCAGTTCGTTGTTGGATCATTGGAGGAACTCCCTCTCTCGGCAAATTGTCCATGATCATGACGACCCGCAAACTCTGGTTCACCGTGATAAATCCAATTAGTGTATAGGACCCAAAATCCATATCTAGCCAGGTGTTGCTCCACTGTCTCTATGGAAAACCGGTGTCGTGGGGTGGCACACTTGCACTTTTTACACGGACAATAATGAAGTGTAGTGTCTCCACAGTTAGCCATCACAAAATTCAGGAAACTCCTAACTCCATCATGATACGCCTGATCCCATCTTCCAAGGGTAATCCAACTCTTGTCCATCCTGTAAATTCAAGAAATAAATATAGCTATATATAGATATGTATATATGCACGTACTACGTACGTACGTATGTACGTACTAATTAATTAAAAAATTCATCATTAATTACACACACACATATATATACACATGCATCCCTAAATTAATTAAAACATCGTCAATCTCCCTAATTAATTAAACACAATGTATTTTTTATGTATACCAACAATATATTTTTAATTACAATTAAATTAATTAATATATATATACATTTTTTCATCAAATTCATCTAAAATCACCTATAAATCAACAATCAATCACTAATTTTCAACAAAACTTCAATTCTATCTAACCAACATATATATCAACCCATTAATAATCTCATCTCAACACACACATATATATATATATATATCAAATTAATCACACATTTATTCTAATTAAACTCTAAATTAACACACCTCTGCATATAACCAACTAAATCAACACACACAGCAATATACGTACCTTTCAAGCTTATGGCCGAGGTTTTGGACGATTTCAGAGCGTTTTCGAAATGTTTTCGACGATTGATATAAGAGTTATAGCCGACGAATACCCTCCTCGTCGGCTATAACCAAAAACTTTTCGTCGGCTATAACTCTTATAGCCGACGAATACCATCCTCGTCGGCTATAACCAAAAACGTTTCGTCGGCTATAGTTATAGCCGACGAGTTGTCGGCAGTCGTCGGCTATAATATTATAGCCGACGATGTGGCCGACGAAATAGTGATTCGTCGGCTATGACCCCTTATAGCCGACGAAGTACTATTTCGTCGGCCGTTTTTTCCCATATCGTCGGCTATAACCCCTTTTCTGGTAGTGATATTATCTATTCAATAGAGTCAACTGTGATGCAAACCTGGCGTTGCGGCAAGTGAGAGGCTGATCAGTTTGGTTGCTTTTTGGAGTGAATCACCTAAGTGAAGGTACATTTTCTTTTGCCCTTTTTTTTTTCCTTTTTGTTTTCTTGTTTCTTTGCATCGATCAACGACCTTTAAGTGATCAAATTATCGGTTATTGTTTTATTAACTATTATTCACAGACCGATTGCCTTCGACCATGACTTCACCGACCCTCAATGGAGATTCTTTTGGACCCTCCATCTCCAAAAAACGTGCTCGCACTGAACAAAGACCCATGAAGGTGATGAAGCTGGTGCATTAATTCCTCAATTTTCATTAATTTTGTTTAAGCTATTATTGAATGGGTTATGATCTGGGTGCATGTGTTTCGGAATGAACTGACATTTATCAATGACATATCGAATGCAGAGGAGGTTAAGAAATGGAGCAAAATCGATGAGCCAGGGTTTCAAACCCAACTACTACAGCAACATATCTCATAAGGTAATTAAAGATCACATTTCTTTAATTCTTCATACTCCTACTGCCATGTCAATCAAATTTCTAGTATTTGTTTTGGTAAGAAGTCAGGCCCAAATAAGCAGAATTCCAAGTCTACTCTAGGCAAAAAAAGAAGAAGAAAGAATATAAAAATAAGACAGTGGCACTTAAGACTTTAATGGGTTTTTTTATATTTGGTTTTTCTTGGTTTGGTTGTCTTATTATAATGAGATGTGTTTGATTGGCTACTATGTGTATTGGAATCGGCAGTTAAGGAAGGTCTAATTGACTTTTGTGGTTTGTGAGGAAATAGTTTCTTAATTTATACCTTGCTATGTGTTGGCCTTGATGATTTTTGAATATAATTTAATTTTACTTATCTTGAGAATATGTGAAAAACCTAGTAAATTTGCAAATGTTGGGATGCATATTAATAGGTTTATATGGGGTCAATGTTATAGTTCTCCATTTTATCAATTCTAGGCCCAAGTACAAAACAATTCCCTTTTTCATTCCCAAAAGAAATTTCATATCCAATTCCTTTTATGGAAAACCTAAAGTGATTTTCCCTTTCAATAATTGCAGAAAAACTGCAAGACACTCTTGTTTGGAAACTGTGACTGCATCCCTCACTTGCCAGTTACTATTCATGCTCCATATTGGCGTCGTCGTCTTCTGACAAAGCCATATTGGAGTCCTTTTGAGAGCATTTCTACAGGGGTGGTTCTGTGTACAGACTCCATTTTGTATACTCCCCTCTCTTCTCCGTCTATTGGCACTCATCTCAGATTGTGGGCTCGCCATGAGGCTGATATTCAGAAGTTGTATGGTCAGATACTAACTACAGTAGATGAGAAGGTTAGATCGTACGCTTTCCTCCGCACACAGCACGGCTCATACGGGGTACAGATTTGGTACCCATATGATTTTATTACATCCTGCGATATTGGGGAGGTCCGATACGAATCATTCGATTATACATTTCATGATGAAGGTTTGATGGTGAACACATTATTAGTTCATCAGCTACCGTGCAGCACAGCACCTGACATGCTTGATTTGGAGGCCGAATATATGATATACCGCCTATGCGGACTTGAGGATTGGAGTGAGACAAGCAGCTTGGCAAGCATCTATGATGATGCTGAGTTTAGGACGGTAAAATATAAGAAAGAAAAAGATGGATTAGCTGAGAGAATCGATTTTGAGAATGAAATCTTAAAGTTCAGAGCAGAGGTTAGTTTGTTACATTATTCTGTTTTTAGTTTTGATTTTTGTTATCTACATAGATGATAGATGTGCATCGTTTTGTCCGCAGTTGTTTCGAGTTTTGGCACCGTGTCACCTAGTATAGTAAACCTGTACCACTTATTTCCTCTCTATAAGGGTTGGTTCGAGGCACATATGCAAGTCTTTGTGTAGCTGAAGTTGGTTCCAAACAGATTCCTCCCTTGACCATATAACTGATATAAGTTTAGTGGGTGGTAGATTTACTCCAGATACCCCTCTGTATGATATATTCAGCGGACGTGTTGCTGGACAGTGTGTAAGTGGGTTTTAAGTAGCCGCTTCAGCTCACGCAGCAAACCTTTGCTTCATCAATGTCCATTATTTTTTCCGTTTTTGCTCACTTGAAGTTCTAATATGTTTAAGTTAATGCATTATGCAGGCTGAGATTGGGAAGGTTAAGAAGAGGAGGGAGGAAAGAGCAGTTGAAAACGCACAACATGAGGAAGAAATGGTAAGTTTACTGCCTGGTATGCCAATAACTTTTCTCTTGAAAATGTTGGCATAATAAATTGGTGTGCATTTTCCCTTTTGGATAGTTTGGTCAACCTGAATTAGTTTTATCTGTTAGAGGGTTTGTTCTCGGTTACATATGCCTCTGTGTAGCTGAAGTGTTTTCCAGAGAGGGTCACTCGCTTGCCCAGGGTGTGGTAAATCCTATGTAAGCTTGGTGGGATGTGGGGTTCAATTTCTGCTGATGCCTGTTTTTGATTTCATGCCTTGTAGAGTTGTAAAAGTTATTTCCCATCTGTTAGTGGGTTGGTTAATTGTCTACATATGAGTGTCTCTGTAACTTGTCCTCTTTAAGAAATTAGTTCTCTATCCAGTATAAGGACCATATGTATAAGTTAGGTGGGTTGTGAGGTTGTTTCAGTGCTTTACATATATTGTATATCTACTCCAGATTCCCGTGTGATATACATATTGAAGGTGCTACTGGACATTGGGTTTTAGTAGCTCCATCAGTTCATGCCACAGATCTTTGCTTCATCAATACCCAGCCTTTTCTGTTTTGCTCACTTGAAGTTCTAATATGTTTAAGTTCACTATGCAGGCCAAGATAGAAAAGGTTAAGAAGCAAAGGGAGGAAAGAGCGCCTGGAAAAGTACAACCAGAGGAAGAAATGGTAAGTATATTGCCTGGTATGCCCAGAACGTTTCTCTTGAAAATGTTGGCATATTGAATTGTTTTGCATTTTCCCATTTGGAACAAGTTTTTGCTTTTGTCATTTCTTCTTGCCTTGTTGGTTGATATTATTGTTGTTTTGTTATACACTTTTGATTTCTTTCTGCAGGCGCTGCTTGCTAGAGAACGAGCTCGGGCCGAGTTCCAAGACTGCGAGAAAAAAGAAGAGGTATTCTATCTATATACTCTTCTTTTTTATTTGAACTTTGAATGCTGATACAAAAGTTAACATGTTATACCATTTTTGCTGTGCCCGGTGATATATAGTTCCACTTTGATCAAAGCAAAATGAGGTCTGAGATCATATTGCGTGAAGGGCTTATTAAGCCAATTGATTTACTTTCCAAGCATCTTGATGGCTCAGATGATTTAGATACCAAGATAAATGAGCTATACATGGTTTTCAAGGTAATACTCCTGTGGGACTCATTCTTGCTAGTTAATGATTTTCGTTCATTGCAATTCGAGGGCTTCTCAACTGTATTACTACTGGAATATTCAACCACCTATACTCCACGATCGTTGAAATACACTGGCAATAGAGATGTTTCTTTTTAGGGGCACTTGTATGTTTGCCTCTCCCTCTGTATATGTGTGGAGAAGGGGTATTTTTTGTTAGGTCATTGCTACTTATCACTAATTATCAAGTCGGTTCCTGATCTGCAGCAAGAGGATTATCATTCTTCTTTCAAAATTTGTTTTTTCCTGAATTGAAGAATATTCACAATTTCAAGCATGGACCATCATATCTTTTTTAGTGTGTCTTGTCTACAACTTTTTACTTGTATTTCAGTGTAGTTTTCTGGTTTTTGCTGGTTGTCTGTCAATAATTGGGAAACTCAAAATTTCTATAACTATCATATCTGTCTACATTCCATTGTGTTTTTTCAATAGATAATTAAATGAAGGCAAAAAATTTAAATTGGCATTTGACATGTATAATTCAGGGCTTGACAGTAATGGAAATGGAAGAGCTTCGAGATGACATCCAATTGCATCTTGGTTTGGACTGGGCAACACCTACACATATAGAATACTGGGAGGTATTGTTCCTTTTCTCTTTTCCTTTTATTGCTTTCTACCTTTGACATGGTCTGTTTAAGTGAACTAGTGAAGAATACCACCACTTCAGAAACTCAAAGTGATCATGACAATTAAAGAAGTAAAGATCAGTGTCGAATGTTATGCATTTGGTTTAATTCATGTGAGTGATGGTGAACTTCAAACATAGCACTATGAGAGCTGGTGCGCCTTTATTTGGTCTAAGTACGTGTTTCTTAAATTTGGGTATCATTTGAGTGGTATTGGGATTAGTAGTTCAACTGGATGAGTAAACTAAAGGCATGTGAAACATTGCAGCTTGGCTAGCTGAAATTGATTGTCGGTCATCATTTGATAATCTGAAATTTTATTTATGAACTGTAAGTCGGTAACTAGTGCTAATGGTGCCTGAGAATGAAATATTTGAGAACCTAAGTTAGAAGGTGGACCATTTCTTGATATGTGCCATTTGGCAGGCACTTTCGGTGGTTTGCAATCGGGAGCTATCTGAAGCTCGTAAAAAGGATGCTTTTGATGGAGCTAGGGTTCGTGGGGAGGAACCTCCTGCCACATTACTTGCTGAACAAAGAGACTTGCATCTAAGAATTGAAGCAGACGTCAAGAATCTCTTAAAAGAGAAGACTTATAGTCAGTTGGAGGCATTACAATATGAAATTGAGTCACAGATGCGTTCTGGAGCAGACAATTCTTCAAAGACTTATAGTCAGTTGGAGGCATTACAATCTGAAATTGAGTCAAAGATGCGTTCTGGAGCAGACAAGGTTGTTGAGTTTTGGGAGGCTGTTCTTACACGACTCCATATATTCAAGGCCAAGGTACATATCACTAGATTCTTGAAAAGTTTTTGATGCTATTTACAGCTACATGTTTGAGTCTTACTATTTAAATGCTGCTAATACAGGCCTGTTTGAAAGATGCTAAAATGTTACACAAGCATCTGCAACGCCTTGAGGGACGAGATGTTGGTGAAGAGAATTTGGATAAGCCCAATGATTTACAACCAGAAGAGGAGAGTGAGCCTGATGCTAATGGTATGCATACTTTTCATTTGTTGTAAACAATTTTTTTAATTTAATTATTTATTCTAATTTGTTTTGTCATAATAGGTGCTGAAACATATTCACCAGAACGCATAGAGGAGAAGATTCCCATGGCTGAAGAAGAGGCTGAAGAGGCGGGTTCATTTTCACCAGGACTAATACATGGAGATCAAAATGAAGAAGTGATGGACCCTGATGAGGATAGGGCTATACTGGTATGCCTTTTAATAATACGCGAGTATGGTAGTTTTCAAAGTGCTTTGTTTGACCATTCGACTCTTGCTATGTTAATAGAAACGCAAGCGTATGGCTGTATCAGAAGAACAGAATAGACGAGTTAAAGAAGCAATGGCATCAAAGCCAGCTCCACCACCAGAAGATATTGATATGAAGGCTACCCTGAAAGCGGAAAGCCATGGAGGAAGGTGATGCAAAATTTGGCACTAGTTTCGAAGTGAACTCTGACGCACAGGTACTTCATCTTGTGCATGCTACCAATTATTACCATTTTTGTTCTTTTATTCATTTTTGGATAGAAGTTGATGATTTCATGGATGCATGTTTACAGGTTTATTGGAACATGAGCTATCATGGCTATGTAAGCATATAGTGTAAATCCTTTGATGATGAAACCTCAGTAGCAAAATGAAGATACATATGGAATACATCTCATTACATCACAAAGAAATTCCACAGAACAGTTACAAATCCCTCTTAAATGTGTGTGCTGTGTGTGTTTAATCTTCACAGAATTTCAGAATCTTCTGAAAGAAAATACGACTCTAAAGAAAATACTCTGAGAGTAACAATACTTCCTAGTCACCAACAATAAAACGAGTCGAACCACTTTTTCTAACACCGTGTCCATATGCCGTCAGACCACGTGCAAATGCAATTCATCCCCGTGCTGACAACTAGAAAACACCGACATAATCCACCTTAGTCCCCAAGAGAGACGCCACCGAAATGGCACCATAACCCAACTAAAAACTAGTATATACCACATCTAGAAAGAACATATTGAATAGGTACTTTATATGTAAAATGTCATTTCATTGTTAAAGTTTAAATCTATAAAGTACTTCGACATATTAGCAATATAATTACTATAGATTATTATTAATAGTTAGAATTTAATATGAAATAAATGTTAATACGACTGGGTATCAAAATTCTAGTCTAAGATATTTGTGAATTGAGTATAAATGTATGAAAGAAAAATTGGCATTTGTAAACCGCGAGTAGAGCGAGCATTTGGTTTGGAGTATGGATATGGTTGTTACCCGCGTTCCTTTGACTTACAAATGAACACCGTTATCCACCCCAGCATCGCCGCCTTATCTCCTCCTCCGGCAAAGCTTTCTCACTTCCCTCCACCACACTCCTCTCTCTCTCTCTCTCCCTCCAAACCCAAAACCCAAACCCCCCTTAACTTGTCCACTTCTCTTCCCACCCACTCCCTCCAACCCCTTGTGAATCCTAACCCAAATGTCTCCTCTCTCTTCTCCCATCTCCTCTCTTTACTCCGTCTCTCCGCTCGCCACGCCGACGCCGACCTCGCCAGGGCCGTCCACGCCGTATTTCTCAAACGCGAAAACGACACCCATCTCGGCAACGCTCTTGTCTCGACATATCTCAACTTACTTCTTGTTCCAGAAGCTTCTCGGGTCTTCGAGAGCCTCCCCTCCCCCAATGTGGTGTCCTTCACCGCGTTAATTTCGGGGTTTGCCAAGTCCGGAAGGGAAGACGAGGCCGTGGAGCTTTTCTCTAGGATGAGAAGGTCAGGGATTGAGCCTAACGACTATAGTTTCGTTGCCATTTTGACTGCTTGTATTCGGGTTTTGGACCTCGAATTGGGTCTGCAGGTTCATGCTTTGGCGGCTAAGATGGGGTATGTGGATAGTGTTTATGTTTCAAACGCGGTGATGGGTTTGTATGGGAAATGTGGGTGTCTGGGTCATGCGCTTATGGTGTTTGATGAAATGCCGCACAGAGACGTTGCGTCTTGGAATACTGTTATGGCGGGTTTAGCGAGTGAGTCTATGTATGAACAAGTGTTTGAGTTGTTTTGCGAAATGTTGACAAGGGATGGGTGTGATTTTGTGGACCGTATTACGCTTTCAACTGTTTTGACTTCTTGTAGTGGTGGGAATGCTTACTTGGAAGGACAAGAGGTTCATGCCTATGCTGTCAAGACTGGTTTGGAGGGCGATTTGAGCGTTGGCAATGCACTTATTGAGTTGTATGCCAAGTGTGGGAGTGTGAAAGATGTGGTTGCTTTGTTTGAGAGGATGTCTGCAAGGGATGTTATTACTTGGACTGAGATGATTACGGCTTACATGGACTTCGGGTTGGTGGAGTTGGCTGTGGAGATGTTTGATCAGATGCCGGAGAGGAATACTTTTTCTTATAATGCTCTGATGGCTGGGTTTTGTCGGAATGGTGAAGGCTTGAGGGCACTGGATTTGTTTGTGAAAATGGTGGAGGAGGGTGTGGAGCTGACAGAATTCACTCTGAGTAGTGTTGTTGGTGCTTGTGGCTTGCTCATGGACTGCAAAAGTAGTGAGCAAATTCATGGGTTTGCTATCAAGTTTGGTTTTGATTCAAATGCTTGTATTGGAGCTGCGTTGCTTGATATGTGCACAAGGTGTAATCGAATGGGAGATGCCATGAAACTGTTCCACCAGTGGCCAACTGAGCAGGAAAAATCCATAATTTTGACTTCAATGATATGTGGGTATGCTCGAAATGGGCAACTGGATGAGGCGATTTCTATTTTCCACCGATATCAGTCGGAAGGGATAATGGTAATGGATGAAGTTGCATCAACTTCACTCCTTGGTCTTTGTGGAACTATAGGGTATCATGAACTGGGGAAACAAATCCACTCACATGCTATCAAGTATGGCTTCCTAGCTGATGTAGGGGTCGGAAATGCCACAATTAGCATGTACACTAAGTGTTGGAACATGGATGAGGGAATCAAAATATTCAGTATGATGCCCACTCGCGACATAGTTTCATGGAATGTTTTGCTGGCTGGTTATCTACTGCATAGACAGGGTGATGCAGCCTTAGCTGTCTGGTCAAAGATGGAGAAGACTGGCATAAAACCAGACAAGATTACCTTCATTTTGGTCATTTCAGCACACAGACATACCAACTCCAATTCTGTTGATAATTGTCGAAGTTTGTTTCTCTCAATGATAGCAGTTTATGACATTCAGCCCACCTCAGAGCACTTTGCCTCATTTGTTGGTGTTTTAGGGTACTGGGGTCTGTTGGATGAAGCTGAGGATACTATCAGTAAGATGCTCTTTGAGCCTGAAATTTCTGTTTGGCGAGCTTTGCTTGATAGCTGTAGAGTCCATATGAATACAACTGTTGGAAAAAGGGTTGTGAAACGTATACTTGCGATGGAACCCAAAGATCCATCGAGCTACATACTTGTAGCGAATCTGTATTCATCATCTGGGAGATGGCATTGCTCTGAGATGGTGAGAGATGACATGAGAAAAAAGGGGTTTTGGAAGCACCCAGGTCGAAGTTGGTTCATTCATAACAACAAGATACATCCATTCTATGCAAGAGATAAATCCCATCCTCAGGCAAAGGATATATACAGCGGATTAGAAATACTTATTGTAGAATGCATGAAAGCTGGTTACGTTCCAGACACAGGCGTTGTTCTCCATGAAGTGGAAGAGCATCAGAAGAAGGATTTCTTGTACTATCACAGTGCAAAACTAGCAGCCACCTATGGGCTTCTGACCACCAAACCAGGAAAACCAATTCGAGTTGTGAAGAATATCCTTCTATGTGCAGATTGCCATACCTTCTTGAAGTTCATGTCCATTGTAGCCAAGAGAGCAATACATGTAAGAGACTCTTCCGGATTTCACTATTTTTCAAACGGTCAGTGCTCATGCAAAGATTACTGGTGAGCTGTTGCCTCACATCTCTCACATCTTTGTAAGTTTCCCGCACCTTTTTGGTAGCTAGTAAAAAGTTATATAGCATCGTAACATATTTGTATTTAAAAATGTAATTTTCCAATAGAATTAGATTACAAATTTTGATCAAATGGACTTCTAAATAGTATTGGTTGAAAGAAGATACAGTCTCTTCCTTTCCTTTTTTTTTTTTTTTTTTTACTGTAAGGGTCTTAATATTGAACAGTGAAATTAGTTGGTATCAGCACCATTACTTCTTGAAGAAAAATAAATAAATGATATGTATAGACTATAGAGTGATAGTTCAACCGTAGAGTGACTGGGAATTTGGTTGGTTAGTAAAAATGATTAGAAACTACAAATCTATTAGAGACGGTGTATTAGAGTTCCAGATCACTGCCTCATGAATTCGGGTTTAATGACTAGAATTGGGTGGTTGTTGTTGCAAAAATAAGAGGATTTTTTAGTAATGTCTTGGATGCCAAGTTTCTGATGCACACAAATCTCTACATGCTAAGCTGAAGTACGTTGTACTTATTCTTCTGCTTGGAGAGGACATTCTCTGTTGTTCTCAATTATAGTACATGTGCTGAAATGGATGATTGGGGTGGTTAATACTGCAGTTTTCCGCTTGGATATGGCTTGGTTTTGGTTTTCTTTTCAATTTGCCATATCTGAGGTTCCTAGTGATAAGTTGAAGCTTTGTGGAGGGATTGTATCTCCATTATGACTGGGACTTCGAAAGTTTGTCTTTGTGGCTGGCTATCTGTAGATAATTCTCAACAAATTAACCGCTTCGATCCAGACTTGCAGATCTTAGCTTTTCTGGTAGTGGTGTTGATAAATGCATATGGAATCTGAACCAAATGGGATTATCTGTTATATCAGTTTATCTCCGTGTTTCAGAGCTAAAGGATTAGAAATGGGGTTTCAATCGAACTTCACCACTCCTCTCAAAATCAAAACTTTGCTTTGGGATGCCTTTCATAGGAAGATTCTTACTAATGTTCATAGGTGCAAAGGAAGTTTTCCTTTCTTCCTGTCTTGGATGCATTCAAAGATTTGTCCCCATAAGAGGATCCAGAACATTGTCTAGTCTGCAGACTCGGGAATCTGGAATCCAGAACATTATTATGTCTGAGATTTCTCTTTCAAATTATCTGCGGTATATATAAGTATATGACCTCTCCTCTAATTCTTTAACTCAGTTTTGAGGACTGGCTCGATCTGCGAACAATCTCTTGCATGTACTAATTAGTACTCCTTTAAATACATAGATTGCTGGACTTTTAAGTAAGCCTGCACTGTATATCAGGTTTCCTAATCACCTAGATTAAGCACACAATATGGAAACGGGGGCTGCTACAAGTCTTCTAGTCATGGGGGTTTTAAGACTTTTGCACTGAACTTGTAGAATGGAATTACAAGCGACTGATTTATGTTTCTTAGTCGCCTGAATCAATTCCCTGTATTGCAATGCAGGGCCTGTATCTGTAATGCCCAGTTTTGTGCAAAAAAAACCTGCATTATTCCAAAAGCTTTCACAGCAACAATCAACTCAACACAGCCAACAAATCTCACACACAAACATTGCATTGACATTAAATAGAGTTTAAAACATTACATTGTCTTGAAACTCAATATCCATTACAAACCAACACAAACTAACCCAAATATGACCTAAACACTAAACCAGAAGCCGCAACAGCCCCCTCGGCTCGTTGGTGATGAAGCAACAACCAAATAAAGAGACTAAGTGTTAGAGGGTGAGGGGTTGTCATTGGAGGTAGTACCTTCTTGCAATTGGGATTGCTTCTCCAAAAGTTTGGCCACAGCAAGAGCCACTGCTGCATCCACTTGCTGCTGCATTTGTTGCTGTATTTGCTGCTGCATTTCCTCCTGCATAGCATTCATTTGCTCCTTAACTTGCTCCTGCACTTTTGCCTCCACGATGGCATCTACGTCAACACGGGAGACATCTCCTCTCTTCTTGGGCTCTCGCCTCATGTATCTGCCGAGTCCTCTATATGTTGTGCCCTTTCCTTCACCAACTCGTGCCGTTATGACACTGAGCTGGGTTTCAACAGGCAGTGCCTCTCCAGCTTCAACGTCCGGGTGGTCTCTACTCCACTGGTCGACTTTCTCTTGAACCTCCCGTTCCATTGCCTCCTACAACATTACAGAAGAGCTAGCGTTAATTACGTGATACAAATAGAATATAAAACATATGAATGAATCTTAGTTTAGTTTTAGGTAATTACCACGTATGTAGCGCCAATCTTATCCTTGGCGTATGCATCCTTAAAGGCTGCGACCAAGGGGGCTGCATGTCCCGCTAACGCATGCTCCTGTGCCCGGTAACTAATTGCAGTGGTCCCCGAATGGTGGTTCATCCGGGTGGGAGCCCTTCGGATACTCTTCATCCTCAAACTTAACTCCTGAACACAAATCAAATCAAGGATGAGTGGTGTTAAACTGGTTTCAGCAAAGGTGTTAAATCAAGGATGTACATATACTTGTTAATCCTGGTCCTAGTAATTTGCATAAATATATCGAGGCAACTGAGTTTACCTTATTCTCGTCACTGCTGAATTCATTGACCAACCACTCCCACTCTTTAGGCCGTTTAAGGAACTCCAATGGAACGTCAGCCCCAAATTTTTCCCAATGTCTTCTGCAATCGTGCTTCCAATCCTTGAACCGAGAAGCTGCCACATCTTGAACCCATTGGAACTGGCCATCGTGTTGAAGGTCGATTGCATAGAAGCCCTACAGTTTAATCAAGGACAAATATTAGTAATAGTATACGTGTAATAGGTTGAAAAGTAGAAGAACATATAAAAAATTAGACACTTACTGCAATGTAGGAGTACACAATGCCCTTGAAGTCATGATCAAGATCGCCGTAAACAGAGGCAAGTATTGGTACGTCGTCCTTCACCTTCATGCCTATGTCACAGGACAGTTGAGCTGCGACTTTTTTATCGGCAGGCATGTTCTGCTTATCGTCCCACTCCACAACAATTTTGGCTTTGGTAAGGCGCACCATCTCCTTCGTCTTCATACCGACCACCACACCTCTTTTTCTTTTGGGTGGTCCAGCTACACAAAATAGGGGACAAGTTATCAAATCAACATCATTAATATAATGCATAAACACTTATCACTCCATCACTAAGACACAAAGTGTGATAACTTGATGAAAAGAAGTTAATTGAGTTCAAAAAACAGAAAATGCGAGTCTCTTTGATAAATATCATATCAAATTGGAAATCAAGCCCTTGAGAAGAACAATGAAAATTAAAATGAGGGAGTAAAATACAGCATTTCTTGACATCAGAGGATTGTTTGGGTGATCCATGGGAATGATACATTTATTTTTGTGAGACTTGAAATAGAGCAGACAAGTGATTTTAAGTATTTGGTTTAAACTGTTTTAAACTTTTAAATCCTAGATGTAGGACTTGCACAGTTAATGGTTGTATCTCAATGCACAGGACTTGCATAAACAGGCACGATGTAATTTATTTCCTAGAACATGGAACAGTTGAGATAAACAGAACATAAACAGCTACCAATTCAACAAGAAACTCAATTCATATCACATTCCATCACAACAACTACGATAAACAAGAAAACTCCCACAGTAACATCTTCATTAAACCATGTTAAACATCTGTTAAACTCTATTTCTCTGCTAAAAGAACAAGAAGTGTGATAAAGTAAAGAGTTTTGGTAAAAGAGTGATCAAGTCAAGAATCCTACCATGCACAGTTAGAGATACATGTTTTGGATTATAATACCACAAACTAGTTATTCTATTTAACATATGTTTAAGCTTTCAGGCAAAGCATAGCTTTCTTTTGTATTTTGTTCTATCTTTGGTACTGGCATGTGACAAAACACTAAGTGTGAGATACATGTTTTGATAATTAAAATAAATGGGATATTTATACCACAAGAATAAGAGTATCAGGGTTGAACTATACGCTAGGATTAATCAACATATATATGTTGCAAGCTGCCCTTATTGTTCAGTTGGGTTTGAGATTTTACTTGAATTTTAACTAAAGAAATTTACATTCTATATGAGAGATTGAAGGATTTACAGAGCTTATGAGAAAGGAAAACAAACTAGATAAATGAGAAATATTTCTTGGTCAAGTTGTGGTGGGATAGATTCTCTAGAGAACCTGTAAAAAGGGATTTGTGCACTAAATCATATTTGGACGTCCATTAAACTTGTGAATTCATTTCATGCTTAACAATTTATAGCATCTTATCTCATCCTTGCAATCTGTCATCAGCAATTCCTAAGCCAACATGGAAAATGATATGTGCATTGGTATTCTGGTGTTTGGCACTACTAAATAGTTTAAATGCTGAAACCAAAACATCATCGGAAGTAATATCATCATCACCAACAGCCTTTCAAATGAAACAATTCACTTCAGTATGATACAAGTTTACAATGACTTTAATAAGTTAATAAGCAGACCAACATCTTAAAAAAATGACTTGCTATATAGTACTGATCAATAAAGGTAAACCAACAAGAACATTCAAACTACAAGAAATGTATACAGTAGAAACACAATTCATCAATTACCTGATGGGTCGACGACCAGATCTTTGCAGCGAATGCTGCGCACCATCGTACCGGCGGTGGAGTCGGTGGTGGAAGCAGAATTCCTTGGAGTGGGAATTATGGGGTAGTTGGAGTGGGAGGCAGAATTCTTCGGTTGTACAGACTGCGGGTTGATTGGAGGAACCCATTCGAAGTCCAGGTCGATGTCGTCATTGGGAGCAGAACCAGCAGTGGCAGCGGAGGTGTCGACCAAACCAGGAGCAGAAATAGTCGGAGGTGGTGGGGGTGGGGGTGGTGGCTGTACAGGAACTGATGCGGCGGTGGGGCTGGTTTCTACAGATTCCGAGGTGGTGGCGGAACTGGAAAGCGGCGCCGGCGTCGGTGATCTTCGTTTCCGAAGAGTCGATTTAATAGCTGCATTATCGGCCAGGCGTTGGGGCCTTGTCTTCACGAAACGTGGTTTAACGTTCTTTGGAGGCATTTTGTGATTTCGGGTGATTTTGGGGATTAGGGCTGAAATTGGGGGTTAGGGTTTGAGAAATTGGGGTTAAGGGATGAGGGAAGATGATGAGTGTGAGAAGATTGGGGATGAAATTAGGGTTTCTGGGTTTGAGATCGGAGAGTGAGAAGAGAGTGAGGAGTGAGAAGAGGAAGACTGAGTTTTCTGAAATTGGGTTTTAATTGAACCCTATAGGCGACTGCAAAATAATAACCCCGTCGCACCATGTATTAAGAAATGTAATTTCAAATTTTGGCTGAAAATTTTCGCGGAAAAATTCTCAAAACATTTTAGAGCGACTAATATATACAACTTAGTCGCCTCACATACTCTGAAGCGACTTATTTAATAACATAGTGACTTTAAAACTTCCGAATTGAAACAAATTTATAATTACAAAGAATGGTTATATGCAACGGCCCTTCGATTGAGTCTAATACCCCTAATCTATGACAACTACACATAATGAGAGTTGTGGTTCAAATTAGAACAGAAACGGAGGTTGTTAGAGTCGCAGTCAAAGCGTAGTTTTAAAGTCAAAGAGTATACATATGCGATTTCCCGAACGATCGAACGGCAAAATCACACCCGATTCATTCTAAATTTTAACCACATACTCTATAATACGTACGTTCAAAATCTAATGGTCATTTTGTTCAAATGGATTACCTTGATAAATCAAGTTCTAAATGTGAGGTTAAGTTTCATAACTGTTTCATTGAGTTAAGAGAGTTAGTGTTGGTTATTAAAGGCGCTATATGCTACCGACATCCGATTGAGAAATTGACCGTTAGATATAATAAGTACGTAATTTCATAGATGTGGTTCAAATTTTGAGCAAATCGGAGGTCGTTAGGGTCGCGGATCGTGAGAAAAACGCTTTGGTCAAATCATAGTTGTGCGGTCAACATAGTGACATATTAGGTTTTTTCGAGTTTTGAATGGTTAAATAACATCCGATTTGTACCAAATTTTAATTACTTACTCTACAATACATACATTAACATGTCTATCGTTCAAAACGTCCTAACGTTTTATATTTTTGCATACTCTATAAGTAAAATATATCTTATATGAAGGAAATAAGCCACGGGTAAACATAATTTTAGTCGCTTAAAGAGGTTCAGAGTTACAAACTTATAGTGACGGGTATACATAATATTAGTCGCTGAAAGAGGTTCAAAGTTACAAACTTATAGTGACGGGTATACATAAGATTAGTCGCTTAAAGAGGTTTAGAGTTACAAACTTATAGCGACGGGTATACATAAGATTAGTCGCTTAGAGACCTTTTAAGCTACCTAGTCAACATCTCAGTCGCTTATAGTCTTCTATATAAATCTAAGTTTTCTATATAAATCCCCACGGATCCTACCTGTGCATTCCAAATTTCATAGTCATTGTGCAGTAAAATATATCTCCAAATACAATGCAGTTTTGGCTCTGTGACACTCAATTGGAATTCAGTTTAGGTACATGAATGAATAAAAATGATCAATCATATTCATGTAGCCACTCGTCGTCATAATCGTAATCATCCTCCTCCTTATTGGCATCATCATCTTCTGTGTCGTCGTCCGGATCTTCATACCCGGCGTTATCGTCGTCTTCATCATCATCACTATCCTCTTCATCTTCATCACCATCCTCGTCATTGTCAAAGTCAGTGTTAGGCTCAATGTGTGGTAGTTCCCCGTAGTCCATTGTGAAACCATCTATAGGAATGTAATTTGTGATCGAGTTTGGTGTAGGTTCTTGATAAGGTTCATCCACTTCAAGTCGTTTACTTTCATCCGTTGCAAGTGTACTAGCACTATACGTACCTTTATGTGACACCACATTAAGGACTCTCCAAGGTTCACCGGCTTTTGGGTCATCTAGGTAAAACACTTGTCTTGCCGTAGACGCCAGGATGAATGGTGAGTCCTCAAATACGCTAGTAGATGTGTCCAATGACAGAAGGCCGTAATCCCACTTCACTGTATCAGTATCGTACCACTTACACTTGAACAAAATGACTGACATGCATTCTGTATATAATAGTTCGACAACGGCTTCGAGAATCCCGTAGTACATGATGTCGTCCACCTCTACCATGACCCCGCAGTTCTGAGTTTTCAACCTTTGATCTCGCTGCCATGTGACATACTTCACTCCGTTCACAATACATTGTGAATAAATATTATGTGCATGAGGGAGTGATGCCAAAATGTCAAGTTCACGCTTATAAAGTCTAGATCCTTTAGATCCCAAACTTTCCATCTGTAACACAATATAAACCACAGTTAGTATAAACTCAAAGAAATGTAGCAACTATGACCTTAAACATCCACACGAAAGTGATGGTATACGTACCCATGATCTAAAATATGGATGAAAGTGCTCAATGCGTCTTTCATCAGTGATATCTGGAGCGACTTTTAGTAATTGTTGTTGGTGCTTTATGATGAATTTGGCCGCTTCTGTACAATGTTGCATCACACACCAATGAGCCGTCATGACCTCTTCCCTAGTGAATTGAGCACTTCTGACGAAACTTTTGGGAATGACAAGTTCAGAAACTACAGAGATGTCGAAGCGGGGTACATTAGGGACATTTTCATCTCCCGTGCCGTCACCCATATAGAAACTGTAGTACGTCACACACTCATGTGCAATGTACTGCTCAGCAATACATCCATCTGGATAGCGTGTGTTTCTAACAGACTTCTTATAGTCCCCAAGTTGTCTGTGAAATAAAGAGGTTCAGAGTTAGAAACTGTAAGTAGAATACGTAATGTAATTAAAATGTATACAGAAAAGACTTGTCATACGCACCTTTCCATTGGAAACATCCATGTGAAATATACTGGACCGGTGAGCAAAACTTGATCGGGGAGGTGAATCATAAGATGAACCATGATGGTGAAGAAAGCAGGAGGGAAGATTTTTTCCAATTTACAAAGAATCAAGACAATTTCTTCCTTCATGTCTTTGGCGTCCTGTTTCTTCAACTCTCTTGCATATAGTTTCTGAAACCATCTGGATAGAGCTATTAGCGGGTCAATGACATAATGTGGCAAATACTCTCGGATAACCACAGGAAGGAGACGCTGCAGTAGTACATGGCAGTCATGCGTCTTCAGTCCATAGAACTTCTTATCCTCCACATTGACCTTATTCTTCAAACTTCTTGCATAACCGCAAGGATATTGAGCTTCTTTAATCCATTCGAAGATCTCTGGCCTTTGCTCAGGAAGCACCGTATATTCTGCTTGAGAGACCTTCTCTTTTCTTGAGGAAGACGAACTTTTCAATTTCTTCCACAACTTCTCACGTACCCCCAATTTTTTCAGACCTTCACGGGCTTTGAGATTGTCCTTTGTCTTTCCTTTAAGACCGAAAATTGTCCCACTTATGTTGTCGTACACATTCTTCTCAATGTGCATGACATCCAATGTGTACCTCTATTTAGATTCGGTCCAGTACGGCAGCTCCCAGAATATATTGACGTGAGTCCAACAAAGTCTCTCCCCACTCGAATGTACCTTGAACTTCAGATGTAAACTATGTACCGGGTACTCATGAGATATGATTTGGGCATAAATCTCATCCCCAGACAACGACCGCGGTGGCTGCCTTTCCTCAACCTTCCCATTAAACTTATCTGCTGCATAACGCCATTTGTGGCATTCGCCTAACCACCGACGATGACCCTGGTATGCCATCCTCCCTGTCAAGTTATTTGCATCAACATCATCCAAACATAGGGGACATGCTTTGTATCCTTTAGCCTGGATGCCTCCTAACATCCCTAATCCCGGAAAGTCGCTGATAGTCCACATCACTACTGCTCTCATTCTGAAAGTTCTCTGCTCATGTACATCATAGTCTGAATTCCAGTACTCCACAACATCTTCAGCTCATCGATCAATGGTCTCATAAAGACATTCAAACACTTTCCTGGAGACTTTGGACCATATATTAACATAACAAGCATGTTAAACTCCTTTTTCATTGCCATTGAAGGAGGCAAGTTGTAAGGCATCGCCACAATAGGCCAACTGCTGTGAGAGAGACCCGTCTTTCCAAACGGATTAAACCCGTCAGTGGCTAGTCCGAGTCGCACATTCCTGATCTCGCGAGCAAAATCTGGAAATGACTTGTCAAACTCTTGCCATGCTTCCCCGTCTGCTGGGTGTTTAAGAACTTCTGGATCTGACATCCTTTCCCCGTGCCACCGCATGTCCTTTACTGTGTGAGGTGACATGTACAGACGTTGCAACCTCGGTGTAAGAGGAAAGTATCGAACCACCTTCTTTGGAACCCTCGTATCGTCCTCTGTGGATCTCCATCTAGACTCCTCGCATATGTTACATTTGTCGAGGCCTGCGTCATCTTTGTAAAACAACATACAACCATGCTCGCATGCGTGGATGATCTGATAACCCAAACCCATGTCCTTCAGGATCTTCCTCATAGCCCGGTATGAATCTGGATACTTGTTTGGTTCTAGGAGGAGATCTTTGATGTACTGACAATTTTGATCAAAGCTTTTGTCTGACCATTTATTCTCTATTTTCATCTTCACTGCTTTCAAGATGGTGGTCAAAACAGTCTCCTTACTACCCTCGTACACCGGAGTTTGAGCTTCAGTTAAAAGTTTGTTATACTTCTCAAAAACATCTTTAGCAATAGGGTCTAAATGATTAACATCATCAACAAAGGCATCCCCTAAACCACTAACATTCTGTTATGTAGCCCACCTATCCATAAACGGGAAAGTGTCGTACATAATGTCCATGGTTGGGTTCACAGCAAAATCAGTGGCCACGTGTGTACTAGAAGAAGCCCTCTCTGCAACAATCTGCTGTCTTCGGTCATACATAGAGGGAATGTCTGCACGCTCACCGTGCTCTTCCCATATAGTATAACCACTCATAAAGTCGTTATTCCACAAATGATGAAACATGTCAGATAATGGCAGAGGAACCCATTGTAACTAACATTTTTTACACGGGCACTTGTGCAATTTCGGTTCGGTCTTACAATTGGAGGACGCAAAATTACAAAATTCTGTTATCCCGTCAAGAAACCTTTTATCACCTCTACATAATACCATTCAACTCTTATCCCCTTGGTATGCCATCTAGAGAAGAATAATTTCACAAATAATGTATTAATAATTGCCAAATTTTGTCAAATACAGTACTACAATAAAACTTTCAAAATATTCTATATAATGATACTATAAATTTAACTATGCACATATTAATTATACCAAAAACCTAAATTCTCAACCAAATTCCTTAATAATTCTAACACTAATTCACTAATCAACCACAAATAAACAAAAAGTCATCAATTTAAATTACACTATCCACTATATATATAAATATATATATATATATATATATATATATTTCAACATTTTCTTACTCTAAGAGTCTAAATTTGAATGTAAACATATTATAACACAAATATGGTAAAAAACACAAAATCTATCACAAATTAAAGAACCCAATCGTAAATTACACACAAATACATCAAAATATGAAGATCAAACCCAAAATTTCAAAACCTACAATCAACATAGCAACACAAAAAATGGTATTTAAGATGAAAAGGAGGGATCACACTAACCTTCAAAGCAATTAGAAGTGAAGACCCAACCTTTACAACCCCGAAAGAGAAAAAATCAATAATTTTCAGCAAAATCGTAGCAGAGCTGCATTTTTTTGCTTTCCAGCACTTTACAGTTCTGGAAAAAGTGCGATGTAAAAGATATATGTAAGATATATGCGACGTAACAAGTATCACAGTCGCTCTAAAGGTGAAAGCGAGGGGAATATTGCTACGGAGAAAGGGGCACGGCAGTTTCAGTCGCTTAGAATGGTTTAAGGCGACTGGTAATGTCTATGTCACTTATTATCGTGCACAGGTGCGACGTATCATATTTCAGTTGCTCTACATATTGTTAAGCGACTTACCTGTTTCCCTTGACTTTTTCTCGTCGCTTGACGAGCAACATGGCGTAGTGGCTCTTCTTTACCGCATTCATTTATGCAAGAGATTCTAGTGCATGATCATTCTATATATGATCATTGTAGCTACAGCTAGTAATGTCAACAAAGTCATCTTGGCCAATTAAAGACTATCAATGCTATTTCACCACAGCTAGTTCATGTGTTTTTCTTTGCTTTTACCTGTGATGGAGATGTTAAGAATGCTGTTGAGCATGATTTATAATTTTCTATAGAGCTGCACCTGCACGTACAAGTACCTGGATATATTCTAGTCACTGAACCTTGAGAAAATGAGTACTGCGCGGTTGCAGTGGCCGAGTTGATTAGGTGATTACCAGGGCGCATTTAAGTGTTTGTTGTGACTTGTGAAGATTGTTAGGCAGCTAATGCTGCACGTAGTCTATTAAAGTATCGTTATTGATCAATGCTTATTTAGTGAAAATGGTCAGAGAATTAGGGAGCTGTATTTTTTTTTAAAAACTCTGAGATTTTTGTAAAGATTTTTAATAGACACATCACACATGAATTTCTTAGTGATCTAATGTGATAGATGAATCTAGGGTTATATATCTTCATTTTGGTTCTGACGTTTCATCATCAAGGATAAAGTAATCTCATAGCCATGATAGCTCATGCTCTTAATCCAATTTCTTAGCATGTCTTAGCCTTGTTGCCACTACTGGAGAATCAAACTGAAGCGACGACTTTTTTTCGTCGTTTCAGACCAAAAGTCGTCGCTTCAATGTCCAAGAGACGAAAAGTCGTCGCTTCGAAGTCGTCGCTTCATTTTCGTCGTTTCAATTTTGAAGCGACGAGTTTTGATCCAAAAGTCGTCGCTTGGATGTTTGAAGAGACGACTTCAAAATTCGTCTCCTCATAACTGAAGCGACGACTTTAGAGTCGTCTCTTCAAAAATCCAAGCGACGACTTTTGGATCAAAACTCGTCGCTACAATACACCAACAATGATTACAAAGTTTCAGCCTTTACTAATCACTCACCAAACTTAAAATCCAACAGAGACAAGAAACTTCAAGACTATACCAAATTCAACAATCCAAAACTTCACTTAAGCAACATTTTTGGATTAAGAAAGATAACACAGTGATGTCCCAAAACTGGCATGATTGCATCTACATAGTCTATAGACCCTTTACCCATGACAAAATCCAACCTTTCACTCGCAAAAATTGAAACCTTATCGTTTATTGAAGAAACCCCCAAAATTAGTGAAAGGGTTTTGGATGCTTGAATAAAAGGTATGAACTTGAAATTACAAAATTGAACAAGTCAGAAGGGTAGAGCTAAATCACTTACCGGGAGAGTATTGGGTTCAAAATCCATAGGCGACATGCAACTCAAAATCCAACAAGTACTCCAGGCCATTAAGCCTGGCATGCAAAAATCACAACACATTTTTTCAAACACTTTCGTCTATACCCAGAACCGAAGTCTACTAAACTCATGAGTACACTGACAGAACTAAAAATGGGGCTGCCCCTAATCTAAAGCACTGAACTCCGATATGCAAACCAAACCAAAATATTACACCCAATAAACCCAGATAAACACAAGAGATCGATATAATAACAAACCAAATGACGAAGGATTTGTCGGAGACGAAGGACCGGACCAGAGCGGAGCGGAGATCGTCGAGGAGCGGAGGCAGGGACGAGAGAGACTGAGAGAGGAGCGGAGACGGATCGAGCTGAAGAATGAAGACAGGAGGGGAACGAAATCCAACAGAGATTGGGGGTTTTGAATTTAGGGTTTCGGGGTTGAAATCGAAGGAGAGTGATTAGGGGTTTCCAAATGGGGCTGATTTTTTTGTGGGGGAGGGGGGGGGGGGGTTTCGAATTGATTAAGGATGAATTTGATCTGAAGAATCGAAAAGGGGAAGCTGATTTGGGGTTTCTGGGTTTTCGAACGGAAGGAAGAAGAAGAGGGGGGAGTTTTTTCGCGTCTGAGGAAGAGGACCCATTTCTGGGCTTATAATAGAAATGAAGCGACAAACATAGTCAGTATTCAAGTTAGCGACGGCAAAACTTTCTCAAAATTCGTCGCTTCATTTATTGTACAGTGACGAAGTCTACGAAATTGGTCGCTTCAATATTTATCTCGCGACGAAGATTGAATAAAACCAATATTTGTCGCTTCAATAATTTGTGAGCGACAAATTTGAAGCAAAAGTCGTCGCTTCAATACATCCAAGCGACGACTTTTTTTTTTCCCAAAAGTCGTCGCTTGGATGTGTTGAAGCGACGAATTTTTTTTTTCCATTTCATTCTTCGTCGCTTCATTGCTTTGCTGCAGTAGTGTGCGGTTCCCGGCCAGTCTTAATCTACATCTGGGTATGTTCGTCCACCCTCATTTCTTGGTACTCTATATTTGGAACTCGGGATCATCTGCTAACCTCTAGCTAATTTCTTTCTTGCTTTTGATTTCTTTTGAAGCTGTTTCGTGTCTAAATAATATGAGATTTCCTCTGCTAATTAATGGATCGGGATCCTCTCCTAATAAAAAGAGAGAGATCTCCCTCCTCATGAAATCTGGGCCGTCGGATTA
Source organism: Potentilla sterilis (assembly GCA_963682095.1). Taxonomy (NCBI): domain Eukaryota; kingdom Viridiplantae; phylum Streptophyta; class Magnoliopsida; order Rosales; family Rosaceae; genus Potentilla; species Potentilla sterilis. The sequence continues at coordinate 60,996,405 of OY821754.1, forward strand.
AAATTAGACGGCCCAGATTGCTTTACAGGGGGTGTTGTGTGAATAGTAGCAGAGGATTGTGAACCGTCGGATTAAAATTAGACGGCTCAGATTGTTTTATGAGGAGGTATGAGGAGAGAGATATTAGGAGAGGATCTCATTTCCTAATTAATGTATATACAACTGTTTTTGGCAGAAGACCAAAACCACTAAATGTAATAAAACAATATGAGTGCAGTAGTATTTATTATCCAAGTTCTTGAAAGCTATGTCAATATGAGATGGCTCCTATCTTTCGTATGGACCTATAAACTGCAATTCAAATGACTCTGAAAATCTAACAATCAATGACCATCCTGCATATCAGCAATATCTATTTGAAAATGCAAAGTAACAGCCATCAAATATCATACAAGAAAGAGGTGCATACAACTAGACCGATTATTAATGTTCTTGATCAAAAATTTGGCGGAACATGAACTGGGCACTCGCATGAGTGACCTGTGAAAATTCCAGTGCCATTGTCATTCGGCGCAAACATGAATTCGACCTGATTACAGAAGAAGATTTTTTTCCAGGGACCCTCGAAATAATTCTCAGCTTTTAAACTAAACTCAAGCCTGATGAAGAGCCCAAATTTGACGGAGCCACGACGAGCCAGCTCCTCTGCGATTTGGCTAGCCAATTCATAAGTGATGTCCTCACTCATAACTGCGACCGGATTGACATTGATAAGGGAGGTCTGGTTCCCTCCCTTTTCCAAGAAGAAGCCAAAGCGAGCCAACAACTTTTTGGTTGCCACAACATGTGTGTGCTCAAACCACCATGGGGTTTTGACCCAATCAGCCTCGTCTCCGTAGTAGACGGATGGCTGTACGCTGACATACTCGACGCCGAGGTTGCGGTTAGGATTTGTAGTGAGGAGGGTGATGTTCCACCAGGTGATATGCTGAGATAGGCCGGACACCGTAGCCGAGTGAATTTGGAGCTGAGGATATTCGGGACGCCCTGTTGGCGCACACTAACCAGATTGACAAGCCCGCCATGCCCAAGCCCATCATAATACCAGCGCCGGTCAAGCGCTCTGATTCGGTCGCCGGAGGAAGATCCTCTGGGTCCCACTCCCAGTCGGCGGCCATACTTGTTCGGCATCGTTCCCTCTAGCTAGGGCTTCAGTTTCTACTTCTAGGTTCGAGTGGAAGTACAGTTTTGAGTTATCTTTATTTATCTTTTATCTTTATTTATCTTTATCTTTGTATACGTCACTTGTTTAAAGGAAAATATATAATACTTACGCACTTTTTAGTCGCGTGTGGTTGAAAAAGTAGAAAAGCGCATAAGCTGTCATTCTAATTTTGTGAAGCAAAACGGGTGGTAGTTGACGAGACTGAGCAGTTGGATTGGCCGATCGCCGCCGTGTACTACATGGACGACCCTCGCAAGCATCAGGTACGCCTCCGATTTCAAATTCAATTTGCTCCGACGTTCAATCTCCGATCGATCTCACTCGCTGATCGCTTTTCAGGTCTCGCTGAGGGGAGCGAGCGCCAAGGAAATTACGAGAGACGCGCTGCTCGAGAAGGTCTCTCAGGAACGAGAGCTCCGCCAGTACGCCCGACGCGCCACCGCTGCTGCGCTCTTCCTCCAGGTATTTTTTAAAATATTTTTTTTTGAATTTTGAGATGAATTTGAGGGAGTGAAACGCGGTCGTTTTGGAAATGTTGTTGTAGAGAGTGTGGAGGCGCTACAGCGTGACCAAGGCGGCGGCGTTGGAGCTGAGAGAGGAGTGGGATAAGTGCGTGAAGCAGAAAGCTGGTTTAGTCATCACAGCAATTTGGATTTCGAGTCATGTAGTGAGGCCTTTTCTTTTCTTCATTACATGTTTATCGATTCGCAAGAGGAGAATTGAAGCTGCACAAGTTAATTCTATCAAGAGTTGCTTTCAGATGATTCTAGACAGCATGAATTCAACTGGTATGGTCCTTTTTATGTTTCTTTTCGGATGGATATTTGACTCGAATTGGTTTAGCAAGTGTGTTGATTTGGCATCGTGTTTTATGTCTAGACTTGAAGAAGAATTATTGCTCTCTGGCAATTGGAACTGTCGAGGAGAGAAGAATATGGGGTTATCAATCGCGGAGGCTGATTTCTGTTTGCATGTTTGTTCTTTCGGAATGTGACAAGTCCTGTGCAGGAGGTCAAGACATTGTTGCTCTTACGTCCCTGGCAATGCGGCTTGTTGTTGTCTTGACTGATGTCAAAGGGTGGAAGAGTATTAATGAACACGATTGTCAACTTGCGGATACGACAGTGAAGGAGTTAGTTCAGTTTATGGGGAGTGGTGAAAGTGGTCTTTATACATCGATCAGAACATACATTAACACATTGGGTACTCCTTGCTCTTCAGGGACGAAATGTGGTGTACAAACAGATGACAGATTTTTGATTACTGCAAGCACAATAACTTTGGCTCTTAGGCCATTTCATGTGTCAAAGTTCGATGTAAATAGCCTTGGCTTGTCGGATGTCCATAACGTTGCTGAGAAGTACTCTGTGTTTCTGCTTACAATTCCCTGGCTTACTCAGCGTCTGCCAGCTGTGCTTATACCTGCAATGAGACACAAATCCATTCTCCAACCATGTTTTCAAACATTGCTGGTAAGGCTCCTACAATTTGAAAAACTCTTTGCAAGTCCTCTTTAGTTTAGTATTTCCTTGAGCGTGCTTAAGTAAATGATCTTTGTGTTGCTCCTGTACTACACTTTGGCTGTCAGTCACTGTAGAATTTTGGAATTAATTTTTAAAACTATTGTTGGGTGGGAAAGCAGTTATAAGTTGAGGCTGTGTGATCAAATTTGACTCTTATTCTTAATTTCTTATCCTTAGTATGCTGAACATGTCTTTTTTCCTGCGCTTTGTGCTGTTCACTTAGTTGTTGACTTCTCATCCATTTTGGTACTCTTCTAAGTTCATTTCAGTTAGATATTGACCTGGTTATATGTCAGCTACCATGCTTTCTTCAGATACGATGAGTCAATGAATTGGGTGGAATTTTCTAGCTTATCTATGTGTTACTAATTTGTAAATGCTTCATACTTAGAATCTTATCCTGGCATTTCAAAATCTAATATTGTCAGGTCTTCCTGCAACAAGATCTTGTTGCAACCAATTCATTTCCTTGATGCCCTTCTAAGTGGACATCTCAAAATGATTTTGAAGTCCATAGTTTGGTACTTTGGTGACGGTCACCGTAGAATATAGGAACCTGTTCTTTGAAAGAAGTACTGGTAGAAAGCACTAGTGAGCTGAGGCCGTTGGGATTAACTTTAGGAGTCAGACTGTCTTCAAAATTGTGGTAACTAGGCTTGTTTTTCTATTTCCTGCTGATCTCTTAGTAGTGAATTTCCTCTTCTAATGAACCAATGACAGTTCTAATTTTAGTGGCAGATCTAAACTATTGTTTAAGACATCTGTTGTCTTAGTGACCTGTCAAGTTATCAGGTTTAATCAATATTCAGTAAGAATGCTAGTTGAACACAAAATTATTCTCAAAATTGTATTTTGGTTTGACAACTTTCTTCATTTGTCTATGATGTAGGACAAATAGAACAAGAACTGTAGATATAGTGTTTGTCTCCTCATCCTAGTTAGATCCCTAAGAGGATCTCTATGATGTATTTCAATTTTTAGGATGATAAACTTTTGGATTTCTTGTGCACTATTGCACTCTGTTAATAATATTTCTCTTATCTTCAATCAATAATACTCATGCTGGCCACATTTTTTTAATTTATTTTTCGGATATGATGAGTCAATGAGTGGTCTTTCTCTACTGATCTATGTGTAACTAGTTTGATTCTTAAACTTACGCTTGCATTTCAAACTCAAGTATCATCAATCCTTTATTTTCAATGGAAAAAAAAGACTGTATTGCAACCAACTAAATTAACTTGATGCCGATATTGTAAAAGTGGGCGGAAACAAATCCATTTTCCTAAGGTTCATTTTTTTTCTGTCCATAAATCATATACTCAAAATATGATTTTAAATATTAACAGTTGATTAGTTTGTAACCAGTTGGTTTGAGAACAATACTTAGTAGTAAATTTCCTAGTAGTTTGCTCTACTCGCACGATGTTTAGATTAGTGATGTTTAGGATTTCGGATGTCAGTTGATAATTTGGTATTATACATGTGGATGTTGCCTTATTGTGAGTATAGGTTCATGCTGGCTATTGGATACCATACATATATTTATGTGATGAATCAACCAAGTTGGTGGAATATCAATGGATTTACATGTTAGTAGTTGCAGTCCAAACTAGCCTACATGTTAGTAGTTTGATAGTTTTGAAGCAGGGTTAAGTGGCAGTCCAAACTTAACCCTGCTTCTCTAACTCAAATCTCAGTTATTTTTTTTATCAGTATATCAATCTGACGTTGGTATAGGAACTACACCAATATAGATTCAAAACACACAGTATCTCCTTAGTCCTTACATATGTCCTGGGTCAGCCAATTATATGTCACTAAGAAGTTGTTCATGTAAGTTTATTTATGGTTTAATGCTCTATTGACGTATGTTTTGAACTTATTAGAAGTGTGGTTGTGGACGGCACCTTCTTGTGACAATAATTTAGAACCTACTTATCTTTTGCTTCGTATATGCTAGGTCACTGAGTTATATCTTACCAGGAAGTGGGTGGTTTAAGTCTATCAATTGTTTGATATTGTCACATAATACCTATAGAAATAACGTCTGGATAGGACCTGCGTGTAGCAATATATGTTAATAGCTATCATAATCTTGTTGTTTGTTTTGCTTTTTAAATTTATTTCTTTATTAATGAGAAAACTTGTATGCATTAGTAGTATTGGCTCTGTCTAATGATTTCATCATTATACTTGTCAATGGAAATTTGGTTTTGTTTATCCCTTTTGTTTTCTTTCTTATTCCTGTGATTCAAACATGTGGGGACTGATCAAACTTTCGCAGGTGATGGCAGATTTTGAAAGAGAAAATATTAAAGGCGATGCTGGCCGTGGATCAGTCAAAGTTTCATGTTTCTCCGAAGGTTATTCCACCAGTTGGTTGGGCTCTTGCAAACATTATATGCCTAGCTACAGGGGGAGAGAATGATTCTCTTGATCCTGGAGGTTTCCACCAAGAGTTGGATTGCGCATCTTATGTACATGCTATTAATACTCTTGCAGAAAACTTATTGTTTAGGCTTGACAATGTTGACTTTGTCCAGAAGAATCAGGATCTCCAAAGCAATGCTGAAACCAGTGAAAAGCCAAGCTCAACAGTTTCATGTGAGAGTGAAGTGACCCATGAATCTATTAAGTTGTCGTTCTTGGATATGCTGAGGCCTGTTTCTCAGCAGTGGCACCTGACAGATCTTTTGGCAGTAGTGAATAAAGTTGGGTGCACTCAAGGGTCTGAGATTATGATGCCAAAAAGACTGGAATATTCTGGGAATTTGGAATTGCTGGATATTGTGCATTTTTATTCTTTTATGCTAAGAATGTTTTCATACTTGAATTCAAGGGTTGGCTCGCTGCCTGTCCTTAACATGCTATCGTTTACTCCTGGATTTCTCGTGAGTCTATGGGGAGCGTTGGAGACCTATCTTTTTCCTAGGAATGTTTGCAGTGGTCAGAAACCCTATGATATCATTACTAAAACTTCTGGTAGTGGAAAAGATGGGAAGTCTGGAAAAAAGAAAAAGCACGGCAATAATGATGGAGGTAATAAGTGGGTTAGTGTCCTTCATAAAATTACTGGTAAATCACAAGCTGAGATTGGTCATAGAGATTTGCGTGCTAATCAACCCAAGACTAGACCTGTTGACAAAGAGGATTCTTCTGATGTTTGGGATATAGAAGCCGTGAGACCTGGTCCTCAAGGTATTTCAAGAGACATGTCATGTATGCTGTATCTTTTCTGTGCAAGCTATTCACACCTGCTTTTGATTCTCGATGACATAGAATTTTATGAAAAACAGGTACTTTCTTTAAATTATGTCTTCTTATTCCTTGCTTTTTCCCATTGATAGTATAGAGTTTCAATTCTTGATATTTAAGCGTTATATGAACAGGTACCATTTACACTGGAGCAACAACGGCAAATTGCATCTGTTCTCAATACATTGGTTTATAATGGGTTTTCTCATAGTATTGGACAGGAGGATAGACCCCTTATGGAGTCTGCTGTCAGATGCCTGCATTTAATATATGAAAGGGATTGCAGGCACCAGTTCTGCCCCCCTGTTTTGTGGCTTTCACCTGCTCGAAAGAACCGCCCACCAATTGCGATAGCTGCGAGAAATCATGAAATTTTGTCAGCTAATCAAAGATCAGATGATTCTCTGGCTGTGCAAAGTATGGGCTCTGTTATAACTACAACTCCACATGTATTTCCATTTGAGGAAAGGTAAGAAAATAGTTAAGTAAATTAATAGCTTTTGTTGCGCTTGTTAAACAAATATCAATTGCTCTCAGAGTTGACAGCTATTCATTGTTCTGTATTTTTTGCTCACTGTGAACCATTATGTTTGAAATGCAATGGTACCTGAATCCTATTATCTCGTCTCTGGATGACCTGTTATTGCGTAGTGATATTATAGCTGTTTTGACTAAAAGACAGGACTTTAAAACCCATCTGTGATTTTATTTACATGTGGAAGTTTCTACATTGAAATTTATTTTTCGAGGATAATTGGAAGATTGGAATTCAATGGATTGTGCATTTTAAAAACAGAGTCAGTTACTCTAGGATATTCATCTTGTTTCATACTTCTTGTATGCTTGAGAGTTTCAAAAAGGTAAACAGTCACATGTGAGTCCACTAGAATGTTCATTTTGCATGTGTTAGCAAGTGAGAGACTGAGAGTGTAGAAGTGCTTGGACACAATATCACGATCGTCTTAGTTCTCCTCCATCCTTAAGTTATAATTTATGAATTTCTTACTACATGCTTCTTACATTTGACATTTTGATGTTAAATAAGGACTCTGTTCTTTGCTGTCTCTTTAGTTTTCTAAAGCGGACTCCTTGTTCGCCTTCTTGTACATTGCTTTTGTTTTAATAAAAAGCTGTTTCTAAAAAAAAAAAAATTTAAATACGGACTCGATATGTTTGAGGCCACCAGTTCTATTTAACTTGTGTTATTCTTCAATTACGCTTGATGTAATTCTGTGTAATCTTGTTCTCAGAGTGGAAATGTTTAGAGAGTTTATCAAGATGGACAAAGCCTCCCGAAAAATGGCTGGTGAGGTTGCTGGCCCTAATTCACGATCAGTTGATATAGTAGTTCGTCGTGGTCATATTGTTGAAGATGGATTTCGGCAGTTAAATCCCCTGGGATCAAAATTAAAGTCATCCATTCATGTTTCATTTGTCAGTGAATGTGGCCTTCCAGAGGCTGGGCTTGACTATGGTGGATTATCTAAAGAATTCTTGACTGATATATCAAAAGCTGCATTCGCTCCCGAGTAAGTCTGTTACTACAGACTGACATAACTATTATTCGACTTTCTTACATGGTTATTTGTTTTTAAGTGAGTTTCTTAACCTCAGTTTTTCTGTTCATAGGTATGGGCTATTCTCCCAGACCTCAACCTCAGCCAGACTTCTGATTCCTAATCCATCTGCAAAATATCTAGAGAATGGTATCCAGATGATTGAGTTCCTTGGAAGAGTTGTTGGGAAAGCTCTCTATGAAGGAATATTACTGGATTACTCATTTTCACATGTTTTTGTGCACAAATTGTTGGGTCGATATAGCTTCCTTGATGAGCTTTCAACACTTGATCCAGAGATTTATAGGAATCTGATGTATGTTAAGGTAAACCATATGTTTTGTTTGCGCTTCTTGGGTTCTTGGTTTCTCATTCTATCCTTGCTGAAGTGGTCATACTCTTTTTAATTCATGCAGCATGTGGGACCGATGTGAAGTGCTAGATTATCATGCAATTCAAGTTATAGGAAAACTATTCAACAGTGTAAAAAAACTGTTTGGAATTAATCGTAATTGGTGTAGAAAGAAATAGAAATTTTGATGGGAATCGGGGAATTGAAGTCTCTTCCTACTTTTAAGGCTGTATGGCATTATTTATCTGAAAGAAAGGTAAAAAGGAAGAAAAGAAAGGCCATTGGACACTGGGAGTTAAGGACCTTATATTGTAACTGCTATATGTTTGTTTAGTTGAATTTCCATCTGTTTCAATGAGGATCAAAGCATTTCAAATATGGTGTTATTGGATGCTTGGTCAGATATACAACGCATTTGATTGATTGAGCTCCAGCTTACGTTTGTTGAAGTCTCTTATATTTGGATAAAGTTTCTATTACATGTATTAGTGTTTGGTCATGTCTATTGAGTATTTAGGTTTGTTATTTATTTGTGTGGTTATCACTCTGCAGCATTATGATGGTGATGTCGAGGAACTCTGTCTGGACTTTACAGTAACTGAGGAGTCACTTGGAAAACGACATGTTATTGAGCTAAAGCCTGGCGGAAAGGATGTTACTGTGACAAGCAAGAACAAAATGCAGTACATTCATGCAATTGCTGATTATAAGCTTAACCGACAGGTTTGTATTGATTTCTTTTGAACATTTTGAAAACCTGGTTGAAGACAAACCTCACTTCTTTTTGGTGTTATAATAAACGAATTACCCTTCTTGTTGAATTGCAGATGTTTCTTTTTTCAAACGCATTCTATAGAGGGTTAATTGATCTCATATCACCATCTTGGCTGAAATTATTTAATGCAGGGGAATTTAATCAGGTAACTCCCTCCCAATTTTTTTTCCCCTTTCAGATTGTTTAAGTTCTGGCCCAAACAAAATCATTTTGGGGCTGAGCTGATCCATATTATGGTAATAGTTGCTTTCAGGTGGAAACCATGACATTGATGTTGATGACTTGAGAAAGAACACACGATACACTGGTGGTTACTCTGAAGGGAACCGGACGATTAAAATCTTTTGGGAGGTATTGACCCTGGACTGCAAGTTGATTGAGATATACTTTTTTTTTTATGAGAAACTAGATTTTTATCAGTATAGAAAAAGGTGTAGTTCGTATTTGACTCCGTCATGAACATTGTGTAAGCTTATAATTTGTAATGGATGATCTGTTCCCTTTTTATTTTTTCAATCATTAAAGGGGGGATTTCATATCTACTCCGTATTTTATTCTAAATATGCAAGCCCAGATATTTTACATAATAATACTCTCTCTCTCTCTCTCTCTCTCTCTCTCTCTCTATCCACACACAGGATTTCAACAGTTATCTGCCCTTTTCAGTTTATGCTGTACAGTAGCTTTATCCATGTGCCATTTTTACTTGTGATGTTTATATGTTTTACTGAGTTTCGTTTTCCTATGATAACAGGTGATTAGTGGATTTGAACCTAACGAACGGTGTATGCTTTTGAAATTTGTGACCAGTTGTTCTCGAGCTCCATTACTTGGATTTAAACACTTGCAACCAACATTTACAATCCATAAGGTGTGTTTATCTTTACTTTTTTTAAATGGTTTTCTTACGCGTGCAAATAGCCACCCACTGTCACATTTAAAGCTGGAGTTCAATCCATTAAGGGCACTGTATCAAATCTCAGACTGCAGAGCAGGAGAAAGATACCGAGATAAAAATTTATTTAAGTTTTAATAACAAAAATTGATGTTTTTGCCTTCGTGTTCTATGGGAATCACCTAGACTAACAGACTTGTTCAATTTAGCTTAGTTAAGGAACTCCGGTACACAGATTGGCTGAAATAAAATCAAGGGGCTCTAACTTTAAGTGTGGTAGAATTTAGGGTGTGTATTGGCTTTTAGCGTTTATTTTATGTTTATCACACTTTTGTACTTGTGAATGGTGATATCAGTATGCTAAGTATCACCCCTTATGAGTGTATCTCAGGAGAACATATATTGTATGCTATACCATAGGATATAGCTGAAGGGATGATAATATCCCTTGTTAGCAAAGCCCAGTATTTACACAACATGACTAGGCAGTGCCACTTTACCAGAGTCATTACTTTCACAAGTTACGATAAGAAGAAGAAATAAGAGCTAATACAGTGGTTTCAGAGTTTTGCTGTTTATCTATCAGAATTTCAAGCTAGAAGTATGGTACATCAGGAATTAAATTTTCCTATACACAGGTTGTGAGGTCATCTATTTCCTCCTCTTTTGTTTGTAACAAAGAATCTGTTCAGCTCGGTACTTCTTTTGGAACTATCAATTTAGGGAGACCTTTCATTTATATTCAACAAAATACTAGATGAACTTAAGTGCATCAACCGAAAGAAATAGATTTCTTTGACAGTTACTTTTGATTTCTATCCTCTGTTGCATGAAAATTTATGTACTGGGTTATATCCTAGTACCTATCTCTGAGAAGAGTGGTAAAGTTACTTCGTTTTGTCTCCTGAAAGAAAATGTTAAAGAGAAATATATGATATTTGAAACTAAATAATGTGCACAAATAGTAATTCATGTTAGGAAAGTGATATATAATCAATCTATAGTGCTTACTCAGACAGTGGGTTATTATATATAGGTTGCATGTGATATCCCTCTGTGGGCTACAATGAGAGGAGAGGATGTAGAGCGGCTTCCATCAGCCTCAACTTGCTACAATACACTGAAGGTAACAATAACACTGGGTTCAAAAGAGCCACCTACTATCACATATATCTGTTTTAAATTTGCTCATGTTTCCCTATTGTAATGGTTGTAGCTTCCAACATACAAGCGTCCAAGCACATTGAGAGAAAAACTTCTATATGCAATCAGTTCTAATGCAGGTTTTGAACTTTCTTGACAATGTGCCTTCAGGTAATAGTTTTCATCTCTTGTCTATTATTTGTTTGTTATTCAAGTTTTCTTCCTAAACTGCTTTTTTACCACTGGTTATGCATCCAAATAATGTTTGCTTGTCCTTGATTGTGTGGTACTTTATGCCATAAAACCCATTAAAGATGGGTCACCAGTTGCAAGCAGCAATTCATAAACTAATTTATATTACTCATATTAGGATCGGAAAGAATGGTATAGCGAGATACTTCAATTTGTCTATAAGATCTTCCTTCTATTTCATTTTAATCTCAAGTTTTACCTCTATGTATTAAAAGTATATTTTCCAAATCATTCATTGTATTGGATGTTTTTTATCAGTAACTTGGAAGTAGTTGACACTATTGGTTATAAACTTATAATGTTACTCCAATGTTCTTATTAGCACATTTTGGCTTCTTTGGAATTGATTTTGCTTTGTCCTCCTCAAATCGCTTTCTGAGCCAAAATCAGTAAATCACATTCAATGATGTGCCATTCTGTCTGGTGTTTTCTTCTACCTTTTCTGAAAAATACTGTGCCTCTTTTATCTAGAGAATCAGGTGAAGCGCGAGCTTCTCATTTTCAGTTCTTCAGAAAGCAGTCCGGGTTGTTTAATGATTTTGTAATCTACCTAAAATATTCTCATCTTTCATAATATACACTACATATCTCTTGTAGAGGTTCTCTACTTGTCTTCACTCTGAGAAGGAAATCTTTTTTGTTTACTGGTTTGTTTGCCTGAACCACTCTCTAGGAGCAGTAGGACTCGTTATTTTGATCTAGGTCTTTTTTCTTCTTGTCCTTCAATTGGGTACCTCTCCGATTTCCATTGATTGATAAAGAAAAGTTCTAGGGTTTAATGTATGTTAATTCAAGTCTTCAAAAACTTGAGAGCAAATACTTTTGTTCTCACAAAGGATCTACTTTATCCTTCTATGATTATGGACTTCATTGCCTTCTGTTCTTTGATTCTTAAGTGCATTTGCAAAAATCTTTGCAATGAATCTCTAAATCTTGACTTTAAATTCTGGGTATTCATGATTTAAGCGATGTTGTACAAGGAGGTGTTGCAAATGATAAATTTGTTCAAATTTAAGAGAGTAAAAAGTTGCCATTTTGTTTATTCCATTAAGTATTAATGTACAACTCTTGAGTTTACCCAAAGGGTGCAATAACGAGGAAAGGCCGGACCAATCATGACATTTCAAGTACTGTTAAAATTGATATTTCTGTGAGATTTACCTCTGTTCTTTTCTTTGTATTCTTTTTCCCGTGTGATATGCATTACTTTACTAGTGATGCTACCTTATGTTTCTTTTGGCATTTGGAACAATTGAATTTCGTGTTATTGACAGATCACTATTGCATTGGTCAATAGGAAGCATCATAGGTGCAACTGAAGTTGATTAATTAATGGTTTTACATGGTTTTTGTGCATCTTTCTTTGCAGATGTCTTGCTCTCTGTCTATGTCTTCTTACATTGGAATTGGAGGTCTTCAGACCTCTTAGATCTTTGTAGGCTTAGTACATTCTTGTGAGTCCTAAAAACGAACATTTCTTGTAAATGTATATCAGTAGTGGATTTGAATACTTTAGATATGAGGATATATGTCAGTATTTACTTTATGATTCATTTACATCGGATATAGAACTCATGGCTCATTTATATATTTTATTTTTTATTTTCTTATCCTAGTTCTTTGTTGTTTGGGATTCAAAAGAAATGTCCAAACTGCTCTTAGTCTTCCAAATTTGTAATTTTTTTTCCTTTTATAATATTTAAAACGAATTACTGTACATGATTATTACAAGTTTGAAGAATAGAGACAAGAATAGACCAGAGACAATAACAAGATGATTATAAAGAGATGACAGTAGTACTATGTGGGTGTGAAACTCATCATTTATATTAAATAGGTATTATAGGTGTACTAGTAAATCATCAAATTTGTATTAAAAATTTAATAGATTCAAGAAATAAGATCGAAGCCCTGTGCAAGTAGATCACCAGCTAAGACCTCATAGGCAGCTTCAGATGGATGGAATCCATCCCAGAACACGTAGCCAGTTGCATTTTTGCATGTTCGTACAGACCCTGAGTTGCAGAGCACAGATGTTTCGAGTGTACCTGTTCCACAACAAGCCCTTCTCGACTCGAAGAACCCTGTCACACGAATTGTTTAGAGGGGAAAAGTTAGCTAATATAGATCAATGCATTATCTAGAGATCAAATTAGTTCAGAGGTCTTCTCTTTTTGTTGCATTGAGTAATATAGGTACTGAGGTGTTTTACCATTGTCACTAGGGTTTGCGATCATATCCAGGAGTGGCTGGTAGATATCAAAAACTACGAGCTTAAGTCCCGGGAGACTCTGCTTCAGAGTTTGAGATGTGATGTTTAGCTTGTTGTTGAATAAAATGGCATCTTGGTTCAGTCTTATGTTGCATTGGTTGCTTCCTGGGTTAAACATGGTAATTGCTCCTGGCAAACACCCGATAGGTGGTAAGTTTGTGACTCCAATCCTTTGTGCTCCGAGTCGATACAACTCCTGTAACGACATATTAGTGTCTTTGATAAACATTGAAGATCACACTCATGGGTTTTTATCCCAGTTGGTATCTGAAACTACACATGATATCGATCTGTATTCAGGTACAGTAACTGAAACTAAAGCTGCATAGAAACCCTAATCATTTGCAATATGTGAAGAGAGGAGGGACCTGAATGAAAAAGGAGAAGGATTGGATTAAAATGTCTGAGAATTGGTCAGGTGTGTAGCCTCTAAGAAATGGATTGATGTAGTAGTTCTGAACGAAATCGCTGGTCCCTGCACTTAGAAGGTTGATGGCGCCAGAGAATATGGTATTGGCTTCGGTTTGTCCCACCATATTCACCACTCTACTTTGATACGCTTTGTAGTAACTTAGTTGTTGGTTCAGTGGAATTGCACCCTACAAAGCCAGTAGGCAGATCAAACACAAGTGTGTATCTCAGATAGATATGGAGTCAAGAACATGGGAAAGCAGTTGTTTACCCATAACCAGGCAGTCCAGTTATAATAGCCAGAAGCAGCTGAGGCAAAGTTTACTCCAGTTAAAATGTTCGTTCCTATGGCTTCTTGGCTAAGGTAGGCAGGTGGGTATGAGGTGAATCCGAGATATTCAGCTGTCAAAGAAAGAAAAAACAAGTGACTAGTTTCAGAATATGAGATGTTCTCTATATGCACAGCATATAAACATGTTACACACTAACTCATGAGAGAAGAAAATGAAACAATTGATAATGATACCGGTGAAGTCTATAGCAAGCTTCCCATTACAAAATCTTCCAGTCGGTTGATGATTAGGGAAGTCTCTTCCATAAGGGGGAAAGCTTGCTTTAACAAGTGTGGTGCGGTTGTTATTGTTTCCAACATCACTAATAGAGTCCCCAAAGATGATAAGTGCAGGGACTAGAGGCTGCCCATAAGACACTTTGAGAACAAGAACTAGAAGGCTCAAAGAAACCAACAGTTTACCGGAAACTATCATTTCTTTCCCACAGTGAATTTTAGAGAAGCTGGGTGATGGAAGATCAAGAAAGAGGTAGGGGACTATAAATGCCGAGTGAAGCTCATATCCTGCTGAAGAAGCAAAGTTCTATACACGTTAAAGAAGCTTGTGATATTCGTCCTCTTTGTTATCATCGTTTAGGGAAAGTGTTACCGAGTTGTACATGTTGTGGTTTGTTTGATCAAATGACAAAGGTTTTTGTTAAAGGCAGGGAAACTTTAGCAGAGCTTATGAAAAAGCTGGGTACCTTACACAGCCACTCACATTATACATCATGTTAAGTGCCGTTTCGTGAACATGCAGATTGAATAAAACAAAAGTCCAGCTGCAATGAGTGTCGACTGTATTTGACATTAGAGACGGCATTACTACGAAGAGCACAATATTCACTCGAACTTGGACTTTGATTATTGACAGCGAGTGCGTAATGGACTAAGTGTGGTAGTAGAGACATTATTAATCTTTCCATCTAATTAAGTTCGATACTGTAATAAGTGATGCATTACTTGGATATTACACTTTTTTCTTCTTATTTTTTTGTGTGGATATTGGAGAAGTACTGATGGTGCCGTGGATGTTGGTGGACAATGCCAATCGAGGAAACAACATAAAGCACCAAGAAAACTACTTCCAGCAGCTGATGTTTGCAATGGTGAAATTTTTGGATTGGGCAGCACTGATCGATGCCAATCATGGAATGGTTCAAGTTGATCCCACTGAAGTTGTTAAGGTGAGCCGCAGTGGGAAGAGTAGTAGAAGACATCAAGTAGAGGCTTTAGCTTAACCTATTGATCAACTTTCTGTTTCCAATCCTGTGAGTGCAACTATGCAGTCCGTTTTCGCCAATTTTAGTTTGGTTGAGCCTAGTTTCAAAGTGTGGTGCAAGGAAGGGCCGAAATGGTATAAGCAATGTATGATCGAACTGACAGAGTGGCACACATTGACATATATAGGTTCTTTGCAGGAACCAAGCTGATTAGCATCAGTACATTATAGCCATTCAGCTTGCCGTAGGATATAAGTGCTATGCTTAATGATTAAATAGTGTCTACTTCTCTACTAGTAAAACTTTTTTAGGGTTCTAATATTCAACTAAAAAGAACATTTCAGATTTGTCAACCTTTCGACCATCCTCCTTCTCTCATATTATTGTTGAGATCTCCAGCACTCCAGACAAACCAAGTGCAACTCAACAACATCCCAATTGCAATCCATTCTCAAAGTAAAACAATAACCTCGGACGAATACAATTATTTCGGAAACAAATAAACTCAAGGAAAAAGGCCAATTCCGAGAATGAACTGGAACCATCTTTACTAGCTAACGATTCCAAATTTCTTGTTTCTGATAGGAGCATAAAATGCGACGTTTATAATGTGTTTTACCCTTCATTTATACTTTGTTTAACCCTTAATGTTGTAGAATCGAGTCATATAATGAAGTTAAGAAACTTTGGTAGAGTTGTAATGAAATCGTGCTAAGTTTAGATAAAAATGTGTAAAAATGCTATTAGCCGATTTCTGAGTACTTATGATAAATCGTTGGTTCTGTAAAGCGTCGACTATACTTTTGATGGATTTTTCTTCTCTTATATGCAGTAGACATGCCAAGGATTGAGTAATGAAAAGAGTTAGAGAAATCGGAGCAAAAGAAGGTACCAAGAATTGCAAGCCAAAATCGGATCCAGGAACTTCAGTATTTTTCTGGGCATATCACTCAATTTCCAGAATTTATTGCGGACGATTCAGAAGGAACCAGAGTGCGAGCCACATATGAATAGAAATCTATATGAGTCTAGTTTCTATAGAACTTGGAATCGCATCAAAAGCTTTCTTGAGGAGAGAGTTATGCCCGTCACAAGACAGCAAGGTCCAGTCTGCCGAAACAGAGGAACCTACTGCTCGTTTTCACTCTTTTGTGTTTTTCCTAACTCAGATGGGAAAAGCACAAAAATCTGCCGGTTTTAGAATGAAGCGTTCCCGGCCTAGCTAGGAGAACTTTAAGCTGATCCTTTGGGCTTTGATCCACAAAGCAATGTTGCTATTCCATTAAGGAGTCCAAGAATGCTGTGATCTATGAAGAAATCGGACAAGAAGATCTAGAAGCTTCAAGAGTGGCCGACAAGAAACCTAAACCAAATCGGTTTAGGATTTGTGCATTCCTTGTTGTTGCCGGCCTCTTCCATTCCTTCCTCGATCTATATATAGCCAACGAATTTTCACAGAAAAAGTATCACATCCAACACACAAACACAAGCCTTTAGCTCTACCAAATACTCTACTATAAAAATCCTATATAGAATAGCAAGCCAAAACACCTCTCCACCACTTCCATAAAACTCCACTCCTTTGTTGAAACCTCCATTGCCGAATCATCCTCCATTCCATGGCTTGTATTTATTTTATAGTTTTGCAATACTTTGTCTATAAAGCTTGCATGTTTTTATGGTATTCAATCATATGTCTATGTATAATACGATTTGAGTTTTGAATTTATAAGTTTGAAAACTATTTTGATTTCGAGTCTTGGTATTATTTGTTGATTCTAAGTGTCGAATTTCTTAGGTTTGTATGATGACTTGTAAACATGATATGTAGTATTTTGTAAGTTAGGTTTTAAGGAAGCATATTTCGATTTCATTCTTGTCTCATCCTTGGTTTATTCTTTAAATTCGTAGGCAACCAAGATTGTCGTTCTATATAAGTGCAATGTATTGTGGTGGCAATTTTACATGTCGAAATTAAGCATAGGTCGAGTCAAATGTGACATTGTCTTGATTTGTGTCGATTTCCTAGGACTAGAGTAGTTTAAAGAATTTACATGTTGAAAGGATGAGTGACGCCATACCTAGATCATGTTTTCGATCAAGACTTTTGTGCATAAATACTTGTTGTGATTAATCTCTACGCGAGGTGTCTTTAAGAGCAACTAGTAAAGGTTAGGGTTATATGCGAAGCTAATTCTAAACACACGTAAGAAGTCTTATAACGATTAGATGACCCGCTAAGGGCTCTAATTAGGTTGGAACTAAGTCGAGTCTAGAATGTTTTCAAACTTGCTACCTTGTTTCCTTTCTTTTGTTTATTACATGTTATGTAAACTTTTGTGTGAGTGTTTTGTGTGAAAGATGTTGATCACTTGTAAATATTAGATTAGGATTTAATTTCGTGTCTAGTTATTTAGGGCAACTTGTTGCCGAACCTCATCTAAATTCCCCATGATTTCGTTTTATTGTTTGTGTATAATTGTGAATATGTGTTTCTAACCTTTTACATGTCAGATACCCTTAATCCTCGGTTAGAACGATCCCTACTTATTTCTATACTACTAACGATTGTGTTCGTGGCGGATTTAGCACCCGGCGAACAGTCAGCACTTGGGGGTGGAGGAGGCGAGCTCCTCGCGTGTCTTCTGTGTGCTTAGGCGTGCCAGCACCCTTTGGAGCGGTGCAACTTGACTGCGGACGACCCCTGGCAAGTCCTCTCGTCTGCTCCCAATAGACTCTGACTTCTTGACCAAGCAACTGTTACGCGGGCGCTGACTAAGCCGGCGTACAGGGCTCGAATAAGATCTGAATAGAACTGGCTAACAGGATTTCCTTCTCAACCCCCCGAGGATTGAGGTTCTTACTTTGATCCGGAGAAGCAAAGCAGAGCTAAACCAAGACCACGGGTGTGTGTTACCGGGGTAGCGACTCGATTGCTACCGGAGTAGCGGACTGACTCGATAGGCTCAGCAACCGCTCGACACGAGTGCGAGATGTAATCGATCGCAGGTGGAAGCAAATTGCGTGAGTTGCTCCGGAGAGGCTTTTGCAAGTTAGCGGTGCGCTAGAACTTGTGTTTGTTTGTAGATGGTTGAGAACCCTTTCTCAGTTGCACAAGAGTTATATTTATATGAGTCACGAAACCCTAATGCTTGAAGATCCAGCCTGGCGGATTCCGGGATTGACTAGGATTGTCCTTCCTTAAACCAACTCTAGTCAAATCGGTTAAGAATAAAATGATATCAGACTTTCCCCTACCCTAGGGGACTCATTCCACACCGTATATTGTCAAGATCATCATTCAATTAAAGCTGAGATAAGCCCAATCGAATCCATAGAAAGTCATTTCCTGATTCGACTAAGATACCTTTTAGAAATAAATTACTATCCATAACAATCCCTAGTTATCCCAATCAGCGTTTACACCTTATTATCCGTTAAGGTAATTCACGTATTGTATAATTGGATTACTACAAAACAACCCAATTGAAGTAAACTTCAATTGTGGCCCAAACATTGCCCCCCAGTCTCCGAGATTGAGAGTCCAACGAAATAGAAGAGAGACTGAGCCCCCAAACGTCGGCCCATCCGCAGCGTTTAAATATTTGGACTGTTGCGTCGTTCCCTCAACAATCACAATTTCCCAAAATCGAAACGGTATCACTGTTCACATGAACCCTTAATTGCCGCAAAACCCACCGTTTCAAAATCTCCAGAACCCCTTTCGGATCCTTTATAAATCTAGTTGAGACCCTTCGGCTTCTCATTCAGACCATTCTCTTCCCTTCCTCAGATCAACCTAGAAGAAACCCAAGTTTGAATCCAATGGCCTCAACAATGAGTTTCGCTGTCCGCTGCTCTACAGCGAATTATGCCAAGAATCAACTCCTCCCTCTCATCACCTGCTCCGGAGCTGATGACCGGACTTGCCTTGGGCTTCCCCAAGAGCAACATGCCTCTTTGGGTCCCTATGTGTCTCCAGCTCATCTCCTGGATTGGAGCTAGAAGAAGAAGAGCCAATCATTGGCGCTGAATGCCCTGCTGCCAACGAGCCTTCCTCCCCTCCACCTGATCTTTCACTGGCAGAAGAGGAAGCTATTATTGGTGGAGGATCCTTGGCGGACGCTGCCCCCCGGGTTGAACACACTCCAACCCCAGCGGATGACCAGCCTGGACCTGATCAGCAAGAGCAGCAAGGGCTTCCTCTGGACCAACCAGAAGTAATCCCCCAGCCAGAGATTGTTGAGGTATGTTATATATCCGCTTGAATTGCCTTAGTTAGAACTGATCCTAACCCTCCTTTCTCATGAACAGGTGAATGATGATGTTGTGGCAACCATCAGTGCCACCCCATTGGAGGTAGACCCTGATCCATTAGAGTCAGCCATTGTGTCGATCCCCTTGCCACAGAATCAAGCCCCAACGGGCCTGGTCGTCACTTCTCCATCCGCACAGTCTTCTGCAACCCCTGGCGGATCTGGCTCTGGAGTCCAAGACAATCCTGCACCTTCCTCCACCCTGGCTGAAGACTTCTTCCCACCGCTATACAGCCCTGAAGAGGAACCTGTGGAAGTGCAGGAGGCATGGGGTTTCCTGGAGTGCATGGGAGAAAAAGATCCTGCTGACGCCCAGGTAGCGGACGAACTCTTCTCCGCCCTAGAAGTTCTTAAGGGCCAGTTCCAGCAACTGCCTCCCGAACTCCAGTCTGAAGCCAATCCCTCCTTCCTTCGCCTCCCAGCAAAGCTAAAGAGTCTGCAGGAACGTCTAGCTGCCCGGTCCCCCCCAGCATGCCAAGCTCCAAGAAGCTGACATGGCCTTTGCCAACGCTGCCCATGCCTATACAGACTTGGTCGCTGCGGCCAGTAACGATACGGAGGCGGCCGAAATAGCCAAGCTTGAGGATATGAAGGCGGCCCTAGAGCAGAAAATCTCCCTCCTCCGCCAGAAACAAGCTTGTCGCGCGGACCAATTGAACCAACAAAAGCTCTTGGCGACCAGACCACAAGAGGAAAGGCACCAGGCGAGGAAGGCCAAGACAGAACTAGACCGTTGGATCAGCAAGACCAAGGCCACAATCAAGAGATTGGGCATGCACCTGTATGAATTTAGGCCCAACCCATAATGAGACTGCCTTCATATATATATATATATATATATATATATATATATATATATATATATATATATATGTACTTTGTTTGTTTAATTGACAATCCGAGCCCAAAAACCAAGCCCAACTCGGTCTAGTTCAAAAAATCAGACCCTCTGCACATCTGTCTTATCATCACTGACAAAGCTGTAGAACCGTTTCTCAAGAATTTGAAATTCAAACGCAAACGGTTCCCACACCCAACTGCCTAATAATTGCGCAATTCAAACTCAACCTTTGGATTGCTTCCAAACGAGGCTATAAAAGCAACACCCTTTCGTTGAAACTGAGAACCCCACATCGCCTTAAAATGTTGTTCCTTATTTCGTTCCTTTGGTTCTCCTATCAGCCGCTATGGCTTCCCCAATCTTTTCCACCAGATCAAATTCAGATGTTCCTCCGGACACCCCTGAACCATAACACCCCATGTTAAATAAATCCTGAAACATAACATCCCATGTTATGTCCTGGGCGGATGTGAGCATAGATTGGTAGCTGCTGACTGGGCACCCTTCTACTCGCATCGGCCGGAGGCCTAATACGGATGCAGTTTCGGGTACCATCCCCTGGCCTCATGGGACCATTTTTCTCCACCTGAGTCGAGACCACGTCGGTATGGGGATGGTCACGCCCCAATAGATCTGTTGTCTTCTTCGTTATGAAGGGAATTCTGTCTCAGTGATCTTCTTCCGGATCCGAGATCGGCCACTCTTCGGCGAAAATAGATGGCGTTCATCTATTGGGCTCTTGGAGCAACAAGAGATTCAAGGCAGCAAGTCCCTATTCGCCACTCTGTTCCTCAAGGAACCAAAACTGACTCTGCCAAACAATCTTCATGCTCCAAGATAAATGCCCTTGGGGTTTCCCTCTTCTACACCTGCTCGGAAGAATTCCAGATTGAAGGACTGGCGGATGTCCCCCACACATCAGGATGGTATTAGAGATAGTTGGCGGACATGTTTCCTTATGTTTATTTAGTCTCTGCCTTTGTAATAGCCGCAGCCGCAAAGCCCTTTATTTTGGAAATAAAATATCACTTGAGAATCAAGACTTGCATCGAATGTCCTATTACCAAAGGGGAGAATTAGGGCGCACCCCAAGCGGATGCTCCTGAAAACCATAATTCAGGAGGCGAAAGAGCTTAACCCTATGGAGTGTTCAAAAATCTTCAAGAGTTCCAAAAATTTTGCCCTCCGAAAGATCCAAAAAATAAGTGGATATTGCCCTTATGTTGCCCCCCTAGTTCACTTGGCGGCGCGGATGTATGGAAGACAAAGCAAAGCCAAGTAAACTAAATAGTAAATACAAATGGCTTCCCCTCAAAGTGGGCTAGGCTCAAACAGATGGGTAGAAGCCCATTCGCCATGAGGCAAATTTTGGCCTGCTCGAAAGAGATAACAAGCCCAATAGCAGGTGGCCCAATCGGGGCTTGGAATAGGCAGATTTTCATTAATACGAGATTTGACCACCGGAGAACCGAAAGAAGGGAGGAAGCCCGAGGATTTGACCGTCAAACCCCATTTATCGCCCTTACCGGCTCCCAACTGAATGGTCGATCAAAGCAAGCGCCCTCATAAATATGGTCGAACCACAGCAATAAAGTCATGGCAACCCCTAACCGCTGGATTCCCCCGGGATGCAGTATAAAAGGAACCCCTCGTTGAAGAGAAAATGCATTCGGCTGGCAAGCTTAGAGCAACATGGCAACAATAGTGTCATCGGCCTATGGCCAAACCCCATGGCTGCCACAAGCCGTTCCACCAGATATGCTGATAGTCTGCTAAACACCCTATAACCTCGGTCACCTAGAGTTAAGCAAATCCTAACCCCGGTCACCTAGCGTTACGCGCCCTGGGAGAGAGCTTCGAGGTGGTCAGGTAATAGCTGGCCACTCTTGGTTGTTCCCCGAGGCAAATAACACCAGTGACCCAGTTAGGTACCATCTTCAGCGGCGGAAGAGGATCCTGAGTCCTAATTTGGCAGCTACGGAAGGGCAAATGGCAACAAAAATGGTAGTGCATCAGTCGCAACTGCCCCCAGTACGCGGTCGGGTGTTGCCCCATTGGCGTTTGTCCCCACCTCTGCCGCATACTGTTTTCCGGTACGGGTCCGTCGGCTGGCGATGGTTACAACAGTGTATTGGAGCTCCGCCTTTTAATTTCCTCTAGCGAATCTGGGATGGGCTAGAGATATCCGCCAGCAGTGAAGGTTCAGAAAATGTAGATATGGTTTCAGGGCTAGCTAGTAGCTTTTTGTGTTTTCCTTTCCCTGTAATGCCTTTGGCCGCAAAGCCTTATATGCATGTAGCAAGTTGCAATTTCAATACTTATAGCCAATCATCAGCAAATATGGGAAATCTATTGATAATCAAAAAGTACACGAATATAGACACCCCAAGCGGATGTCTAAATAAAACAAGGAAAACACAAAACCCTTTAACAATTTTGCAATGAAAAGCTAGCAGCCTCCAAAACATGGCGGAAGCACCCCTAGCGGATGCGCTGCTCTGACTCGATGCCCCCCGAGCACGTTAGACTAAGAAGAATTCTGACCAGTGGCCTCATCCGCCGGGGGAATTTCATACTCTCAAACACTTTGAAAGTACTTCTTGAGGTAGCGCCCATTAATGGGTTTCTATGAACTTCTCCTTCCAAGTCTCTGAGCTGGTAGGCTCCCTTGCCCACAATTCGATCGATGACAAATGGACCCTCCCAGCGAGCACTCCATTTGCCCCGACCCGGCTCATCAAGAGGTAAAGCGACCTTCCAGCCCAAGTCACCTTCGCCATAGGACTTACCTTTGGTCCGTTTATCATACGCCTTGGCGATCTTCTGCTTCTCCAGGATGATATTATCCAAGGCTTCTAACCGCTTCTCATCAAGGTCTTCATGCTCCTGGAACATGGCCTGCACATAGTCCTCACCAAGCAGCTGGTGTTGCTCACGAACTCTTAAAGAAGCTACATTGATTTCCAATGGTAGAACAGCATCATGGCCGTACATCAACGAATAAGGAGTAGTACCAGTAGGAGTCCATTTGGAAGTCCTATAGGCCCATAGTGTATTATCAAGTTGAGTGTGCCATGACCTTGGGTTATCCGTGAGCATCTTCTTCATGATGGATATAATAACCTTGTTAGTAGCTTCCGCCTGACCATTGGATTGAGCATAATAAGGCGAAGAATGCAGGAACTGAATACCATAATCCGCTAGCCAAGTTTGGGTTTTCTCGGCCATGAAGGCTGCCCCCCTGTCCACTACTATGCATTCCGGGATACCATATCTGCAAATAATATTTTGGAACACAAAGTGGATGACGGTCTCAGCATCACAGTTCCTTGTCGGGATAGCCTCTACCCACTTGGTAAAGAAATCAGTACCCAACAAGATAAACTTGTGCTGCAAGGATGAATGAGGGTTAATCTCTCCTACGAAATCCAATGCCCAACCCCTGCCAGGCCAAGGTTTGATAATAGGCTGTAAAGGAATGTTTGGAATCCGCTGAACTGGTCCATGCTTTTGGCATTCCTGACAACCCTGAGCAAAACTATGACAGTCTTTCAAGACAGATGGCCAGTAGTATCCATATCTTCTAATAAGCCACCTCATTTTGAGTCCGGACTGATGAGAACCATAGACCCCTAAGTGCACCTCCCTCATGATCCGCTTGGCCTATGTGCCAAAGATACACCGTAATAAGACTCTATCTTCCCCTCTCCGGAACAGTTCTTCTCCCCTGAGAAGGTAATTGGTAGCAAGGTATCTGATTCTTCTTTCAGATGGTGCCGATGGGTCATTCAAATATGCAATGATTGGTATTCGCCAGTCAGTGTCAATAGGCTCGACTGTAGCAACCAACCACTCTCCCCGGTCCTCCCGGGGGATGGCAAAAGATGGTAAAGTCCTGCGCTCTACCTTAAGGATTCTTTCCTTTACTCCATGGGCTAAGCTGATTCCTGTGGCCAACTGCGCCAACTCATTAGCTGCAAAGTTCATCTCCCTGGGAATATAATCTAGGGAAACATCAATGAACCGGTCCAGCAACTCAATAGCCCGCTCGTAGTAGTGCAGCAAATGGAAAGAAACACACTTGTAAACCCCCATAAGCTGGTTAATGACTAGCATAGAGTCTCCAAGTACTTCAATTTCTTGTGCTCCCAGGTCTATCAGTAATTCCAGCCCAATGAGTAGTGCTTCATATTCTGCCTGGTTATCGGTGCACGTCCATTCCAGCTGGAAAGAGTAAAGATACTTGGTACCTGCGGGATTTTGGATACAAATCCCTGCACCCGCCAGTTTACTGGTACTGCTACCGTCAAAGTGTAAAGTCCAAGGCTGGTACCGGATCATGCTAGCAAACTTTGGCGGTTCTGAGAATTCCTCCTTGATAGGATGGTGTAAAAGAAAATCCGTTATTGCCTGACCAGTCATAGCCTTCAGTGGTGCATATTGCAGGGAAAATTCTGAAAAATCCTACCCCTTAGGATAGGTCTCGTTAGCATATACTTCACCAAATCCGTATGTGCCACCACTATCGTCGTGAAGGAAAGCATATACTGGCGGAGCTAATACCAGCGAAATATAGGGCTAAACATAGCCTCTCAATTGGTGAATACCTGGTCTCTGCATCCAACAGTGTCCTGCTAATGTAAGAAACTGCATATTCAATCTTCTTTCCGTCCGCTAGAGTCTCATCTTGAGCCAGCAGTCCTGCAATGGAAATATCAGACGCAGAAATATATAATTTGAGGGGAATACCAGGCGTGGGCGGCCGAAGGACTGGCGGACTAGCCAAGTATTCCTTGATCCCGTCAAAAGCAGCTTGGTGCTCAGGACTCCATTTAAATTCTTCTCCTGGTTTGA
This sequence comes from Potentilla sterilis, assembly GCA_963682095.1. Lineage (NCBI taxonomy): Eukaryota > Viridiplantae > Streptophyta > Magnoliopsida > Rosales > Rosaceae > Potentilla > Potentilla sterilis. Next base: position 61,021,572 of record OY821754.1, read on the forward strand.
GTTTGAGTAGAGGAGAGAAAGGCACAACCTTGCCTGCTGAGTTGGATATAAACCTTCTGAGGAAATTCATTTTACCTAACAAGCTTTGTAACTCTTTCTTGTTCCTTGGTGCTGGTGCATCTAGCACAGCCTATACCTTGTCGCCAGCCACCTCAATGCCTCTCTCATACACCACAAACCCCAGAAAGTCGCCAGCACAAACCCCAAAAACGCACTTGGCTGGATTCATTTTAAGCTGGTGCTTTCTCATGATAGTGAACACCCCTCGGAGATGATCAATATGGTCTTCCTTTTTCTTTGACTTTACCACCACATCGTCAATGTAGACCTCCAGGATGTCCCCCAATATCTTACTGAAAATAACGTTCATTGCACGTTGGTATGTAGCTCCTGCATTGGTTAAGCCAAATGGCATACTAAGATATTCAAATGCTCCCGTGAACCTGGGGCAGCGGAAAGCCGTTTTGGGGATGTCTGGCTCGTATATAGGAATCTGGTGATAGCCCGCTGTACCATCTATAAAAGACAACATCTCATGCCCCACTACTGCATCCACCAACATATCCGCTATAGGCATAGGATAAACGTCCTTAGGTGATGCAGCATTCAAATCTCTGTAATCCACACAGACTCTAATCTTGCCATTCTTCTTCTTAACAGGAACAATGTTGGATAACCATTCCGGATAAAGAGTCGGTCTAATTATCCCAGTCTCAACCATGCTCTGAACCTCTTGTTTGACCGCCATTGCAGTTTCAGCATTCATCCACCGTTGTTCTTGTTTAACTGGCCTGCATCCTTCCTTGATGGGAAGGCGATGACAAGCCAACTCCTTTGACAAACCCGACATATCTTGGTATTTCTCTGCAAAGCAATCCTTAAACTCCTGCAGCAACCCTATCAGTTGCTGTCTCAAATCTGGTTCAAGGTACTGACTAATCCCCACCTCCATGGACTCTGTGTCCGTCCCCAAGTTAACCTTCTCTACGGGATCACGTACCTTGGGTGGAGTGTCATCCAACGCTCTCGGAGCAGGCTGAATTATTTCCACCCCTGTAAAAGCGCTAATGTCTTCTTCCTCAATGCACTCAACCAGTGCAACCCCTTCCCAGGCCATTTGCTCTAATCTATAGATAGACAATTGTTGCATTAATAGAGAAAAGGCCTCCGACTCCTCACGTGAGAGGACGTCACTCATTGGATACGTTGGGAAGAAGCTGAATGGAAATTGGCCGGCTGTAATCTGCCATAGCCTGGGCAATTCCCCATTGAGACAATTCGTTCTGGGTCACCTCGATTGGATGCCCCTTATGATCAATACCCTCTACTCTGAAAGGTCTCATATTTCTTGTATAATAGCTGGCCTCCAACTGGACGGCCGCTATGGAATAAGGACGTTCACCCGCCTTGATGAGCACAGGTAAATCCTCGACCGGATCCCACATAATCAACTCTTGAAGAGATGAGGGAACTGCTAGTGCTTTGTGGATCCAGTCCCTCCCTAAAATCATGTGATAGGGAGCGTCCGCCTCAGCAACGAAAAACCCTTGGTAGGCGTCTGAAGGTCCTATCTTTACCTTGAGCATGACCACCCCAGCAGTAGGAGTAACACTCCCCGAAAACCCCTTAACCTTGGAGACATTATTAATGAGTTTCTCCTTTGGAATTTTGAGCTGTTCCTTGGTGGTGGTGGTGATAATACTCACGGCAGCTCCGGTGTCTATTAAAACCTTGCGGACCTTGATCCCTTCCACCTCTGCTGTGACATACAAAGGCTTCATATGCTGAGACATGTTAAATGTCGGCTTGGCGAACATCACGTATTGCTTCAACAAGTCTCCAACCCCCTCAGGATACTCGTGGTTGGATTGGAAAACCCCAGGCTCTGCCTTCGCCTCATTCTCATCCTCAGGCTCCTGTACCAAATATACAGGCTTGACTGACTCTTCATCATCGATAAAATGAGCAGTGGGCATAGGCTCTGGCAGAGCATAGGCTGACGAGAGTATAAAAGCCATGTTGCAATGGTGGACCATAGCTTCATCCTCGACATGCTCTTCTTCCATTGGCACCACTTCCTCATCCGCCAACTCTGGTTCATCCTCATAGTCAACCATTTCGTCCTCCTTGTCGAGGTCTGCATCTCCTGCTTTAGAATCAGCCTTCACGCTAGAGGGGACCGAGGATGGTCTTGTTGGCACATGCATCTGCAGCTTCTTAGCTGCATACTCAACGAAGTTGGTAGGCGTCTTTGGCTCCTTTGTCTTGGCCTGAGATAAGATAGTGAGCGGCCTGCTTGACTCTGCCAATGCCGAACTGGATTCCTTGGAAGCAACATCCCCCGCATGAACCCCCACGATACTCGTGCTTGCAGCCAATGACGTACTGCTCTCCTTAGGCACCCACCTCATAAAGGTGGAATCCTTCCTGGTGTCAATCACCATCACGTCATCCTGAGCTTCTGGCACCACCTGCTTCCCGGCAGTCTCTGACTGTGCCCTCCTTGAGGGAGATTGTCCTGCTTTTGACCGCTCAGGAGAAAATGCCAGTTTCCTCTTTGGCCTTGACTGAGGTGCTCCAGTGGTTCTTGGCAGATCCTCCAGCCTGTCATGAACGTTCCTCCGAGGAGCTGGTGGAGCTTCCACAGAGCGCTGCCGCCTGGAGTCCACATAGGACTTAGTCCTGACTCTGTATCGCCTGTGAACCTGCTCCACAGGTACCGACAACTCCTCCTCAGTTACCTTCCCTGCAGCCAGATCCGCCAAGGTCTTCTTTGCCTTGCCAAAACGCCTTCTTTCATTCCGGGTGGTCACTGCAGCAAGCTCAACCGCCTTACCGTCTCGTTGTGTATACCATCTGTCCGCCTTTGGGTCATTCCTAGAAGCTGGCGGAATGTAAACTTTCACAGATGGCTCTGGATTCGCACCTTTGTACGAACCCCCAGCCGTGGCTGACTTCACTTCAGAAGGTCCTGGGTCCTGCTTGGGCCTCGCCTTGCTAGCATAACTGTCCTCGGACCCATGATGATACTTCACCTGCTTGTGATTCTCCCTGCCTGATCTTTCGGGAGGCGGATGTTCCAACTTAGCCTTTTCTAAGGCCCTCTCCTCTGCCTCCTTCACAGCCGCCTGAAATTCATCGTAGGTAATAGGCTGCCCTGTATTCAACCTATAGGTTAGGCAAAGCTTAGACCGAGTAACTAACACCATATCCGCTTCTTCAATAGCCCCAACCCACAACTCTGGGCAAGGACTAGACTCGTTCTCAGCAAACTCCAGCTTTCCATCGTTCAACAACTCCTGCAGCTGATCCTTCATACCTACACATTGAGAAGTACAATGATCAGATGATCGATGGAAAATGCATGTGTGTCCGCCATCCCCACTATTACGATGGCATTGGTAAAACTCCCTAATCTCCGGTGCCCCCTGGTGCACCACAGCTTCCCAGATTTCCTCCGCTTTGCTTGCGTCATACGTATATTCCTGAAACCTGGAAACTTGCTTCCTAAGCTGCTGCGTTGGACTCAGACCAGCACTGATTTCAATCGCATTCACCCGCGGGCCAGTCTTAGCAGCTGCCCATTGAGGCTCCTTGGGAATCTCCAACTGCAAGGTTTTATCATTAATCCAGGTCTGTAGCTGATCCTTCAACCTCACACAATCCTTGGTATTATGGTTATTCATATTGTGGAAGCTACAGTACGTCTTTCCAGCCATGTAATCAGGTTTAGGAATGAATCTGCCCTCATGTTGTAGACGCCCCTGGTTGAACAGTTCCTGCAGAATTTCTGGAGCCTTGTGAGTGTTGTAGGTATATGAGTCAAAAGCTGACTTGGTTGGAAGTGGGGTCACTATCTTCACAGTCTCCCTGACCAACCTCGCGGTTTTGGACTGTAAAGGTCTCTGATCAATCCTCTCTATAGCCGATACCTCATGTTCCAATTCCTCATCATTAACCCATGTCAGGATTGGTCTAGGCACTGCATCCGCCTGGATAGTCGCCACCGTCTTCGTAGCAACAGGAAGTGGAGTCTTCGGCTTCAGAGTCCCCGGATAATAGGACAAAGGGGTTCCCTTCCTCCTTTCATTCCTCTCCTTAGACCGATCAACATAGTGCTGTTCCTGACTTAGCCTATTAGTCAGATCCGCCATAGTGGTCACATGAACCTGCCTGAATCCTTGGCAGATCTCATCCACCAAACCATCAATCGCCATCTTCACTGCATGCTCTTCTGGAATATCCATCTCGCAACGGGTTAATTCCAGCTTAAACCTTCTTAAATAATCAGTGGCTGATTCGCCAGGCCTCTGCTCTGTTTCAGCTAGGTCCTTGACCCCAATCTTCGCCTCAACAACACCAAACATAGTTCTGAAAAGAACCTCCATAGTCTTCCAGTCTGGTATTGATCCAGGCTTCAACCGCTTGTACCAAATAGCGGCTTCCCTCGCCAGAGATGTGGGAAAGAGCTTCAACTTCATGATTGGGTCCTCAGCATATTGACCCGATTCATTAGTGAAACCCATAATGTGCGTTTCAGCATCCTCCGACGTCTGGCCAGTAAATGGAGTGAAACGGATTGGCTTAAATCCAGCAGGGAAAGGTATTGCATTGATCTCTCGAGTTAATGGATTCTCATACGTCTTGTCGACGTCGGGTAACCCCTGTAGTTCCCTGAGATTCTCAACAAAAACCCTGCCAATATCCTCCACGGTCAGCTGGGCTACAACATTCACCGGTGGCTCTGGCGGATTATTGCCACCCGGTCCATTAGGAGGGACATTGCCGCCTGTATGGTTGTTAGCAGCCCCGACATTAGCTCCAGGTCCGCCGTTAGCGGCTACTCCGCCGGTCCCGCCATGACCAGCTGTTCGTCCCCGCCTGTCTTTCGGCGGATTCGTACGGTCAAACCCCTCAAACTGGTCGAACCGATCATAAAGCTGCCCAATCATGGTGGTCATGTTCTCGAGTGTGGCATTGGTAGTCACCAACTGCTCCTGTTGCTGTAGCCAGCAATTATCGGAGTTCCTAACATGGGCAGCCATGCTATCCGCCAGTAGCCTCTGCTGTCCGGCAAGATAGTTGAAATTGGCGGTGAACCCCGTTTGCTCTGTCTCCATTCGCTTAACGGATTCATATAGATCAATGACCACATTGTTGGCCTTCTTTAGAATTTCGTCTGTACGACAAGATTTGTCGATCAACATCCTCAGCGTGTCCGTCACCTCTGTGGGAGATGCAGTCTCCCCAGTAAATGGTGCAACAGGTGACGCAGGCGGATCCGCAGACTCGTCCGCGAACCCCTCCTCTAAGAAACCAAATGAGGCTACCCGGTTGGTAAGGCCAAGAGAATTATTGTCAACTTGAGAAGCAGCCGTCACCTCCACTATCTCCCCCTCAGTTGCGACAACTGGTGCCACGGCCGCTGGGGTTTGAGTTCTCCTGTCTCACACGGCCTTGAGGGCTGCAGCAATAGTTGCTTCATCCCCCAGGGCCCCGCCAAACACTTCCCTAGCTTCAGCGTTAGTTAATCCCCTACAATCAGCTGTTCCATGTTTGAGCAGCTCCTTATGGGAATTCTTCAAACAATTCATGGTTATCCTTTTGTAAGGATCACCCTTCATAGATCCCGCAATCTTGACACTGTCCCACTGGGCGTGCCAAAATGTTCGTGGCAGATTTAGCACCCGGCGAACAGTCAGCACTTGGGGGTGGAGGAGGCGAGCTCCTCGCATGTCTTCTGTGTGCTTAGGCGTGCCAGCACCCTTTGGAGCGGTGCAACTCGACTGCGGACGACCCCTGGCGAGTCCTCTCGTCTGCTCCCAATAGACTCTGACTTCTTGACCAAGCAACTGTTACGCGGGCGCTGACTAAGCCGGCGTACAGGGCTCGAACAAGACCTGAATAGAACTGGCTAACAGGATTTCCTTCTCAACCCCCCGAGGATTGAGGATCTTACTTTGATCCGGAGAAGCAAAGCAGAGCTAAACCAAGACCACGGGTGTGTGTTACCAGGGTAACGACTCGATTGCTACCGGAGTAGCGGACTGACTCGATAGGCTCAGCAACCGCTCGACACGAGTGCGAGATGTAATCGATCGCAGGTGGAGGCAAATTGCGTGAGTTGCTCTGGAGAGGCTTTTGCAAGTTAGCGGTGCGCTAGAACTTGTGTTTGTTTGTAGATGGTTGAGAACTCTTTCTCAGTTGCAAAAGAGTTATATTTATATGAGTCACGAAACCCTAATGCTTGAAGATCCAGCCTGGCGGATTTCGGGATTGACTAGGATTGTCCTTCCTTAAACCAACTCTAGTCAAATCGGTTAAGAATAAAATGAGATCAGACTTTCCCCTACCCTAGGGGACTCATTCCACACCGTATATTGTCAAGATCATCATTCAATTAAAGATGCGATAAGCCCAATCGAATCCATAGAAAGTCATTTCCTGATTCGACTAAGATACCTTTTAGAAATAGATTGCTATCCATAACAATCCCTAGTTATCCCAATCAGCGTTTACACCTTATTATCCGTTAAGGTAATTCACGTATTGTATAATTGGATTACTACAAAACAACCCCAATCTGATCAGGTAACAAATCAATACTCTCTCTCCAAGTATTCTTTCCAAAATGAAATAGGAAGTGTGCAGGGTGGATTTGGTTTAACCTAAACCCCTCTGGGCCTCGGGGTAAAAGCCCAATTGAAGTAAACTCCAATTGTGGCCCAAACAGATTGTAGAGTTATTATTGAAGTGCCGCTTCGGCGACTCGTCAGTTTCTCATTGCAAAAACATGGATCATTACACTTGTATATATGGTAAAGACCTCTGTTAGGTTACAAACTTACAATCAATAACGATGCGGGACGAGGTGATATTCATATGGAGCTAGAGTTGCTAGGTGATTTTTTTGCCAGCAATTAACCATACTTTCTAAGTGGAAGTCGAGCAATGAAATGTTTGGCAATCACTACTCCTCCGTCTAAAAGGCAACAAAATAGCATCGCAGAAGATTTAAGGGTTTAGGGTTATTAGTTACATAATTAACTAGTTACAAATTTAGGGTTTTGTCATAGCATTTTTTTTTAAATGCTATGACAAAAAGTCGGTACGGGAATAAGAAAACATGAATATATTCAATGGGTTGGCAAAACCAGCCGCTTAGAAGTGATCGGCCTTGTTTCTGAACGGAACCACCTACATTTCACTGAACCAAATCACCCAATCACAGTCTTTCACATCGGGATTTGTTTGGCTTCCTCAGCGATGACACGACCAGTTGCTCCAACCTTGAAATCAAAAGAAATGAGGGAACTGATTCTTTACGAGATGAGATCGGATACTGTCAAAAATGGCTAGCCCGCCACCATCACTACTGGAAAACAGGTTCGAAGCGACGACTTTTTGTCGTCAAAAGTCGTCGCTTCGACACCGAAGAGACAAAAAGGTCGTCGCTCGAGGTCGTCGCTCCGTTTTCGTCGTTTCGATTCGAGGCGACCACTTTTACTACAAAAGTCGTCGCTTGGATATTTCAAGCGACGACTTCAAAGTTTGTCGCCACATACTGAGCGACGAAGTTTGGGTCGTCTCCTCACATTCGAGGCGACGAATTTTGGGTCGTCGCTTCTAATTCTAGGAGACGAATTTTGGGTGGTCGCTTACAATTTGAGGGGACGAAGTTTGGTTCAAAAGTCGTCGCTAGAGTGTATGGGATGATAAATTTCATACGACGAATATCAATGTTCGTCGCTTCATGTCTCCATTTTCGTTTAAAAAAAATTTCCCGCCGATTTCGTTTAATTTTGTATTCGTGGTTTTTATGTCCAGTTTTTGTCCAGAGTTGGCGGGGAGGCGGTGGAGGAGGCGGTGGAGGAGGCAAAGAAGTCGGAGAACGAGGAGGCGCTCTGCCGTCGCTGCGGGGTTGGGGAGGAGGAGAGGGAGGGAGGGAGGCGGTGGAGGAGGCGACGGCGACGGCGACGGCGAGGAGGAGAGGGAGGGAGGCGGTGGAGGAGAGGGAGGGAGGGAGGAGAGGGGGAAGAGGAGGAGAGGGAGTGAAGAGGATGGCGACGGCGAGGAGGAGAGGGAGGAGGAGAGGGAGGGAGGGAGGCAGTGGAGGAGGATAGGGAGGGAGGCGGTGGAGGAGGCGACGGCAGAGGAGGAGAGGGAGTGAAGAGGAGAGGAGGAAGAATTTATATAAAAGGGGAGTGAATTATGGCCGTTAGATCTGGAAAATCTGACGGTTCATAGGGTCGATCCGCGCAATGTGTTTTAATTGATTCTCAGCATGTGGCGGGGATTCTACACTAAAGCGACGAAGTAATACAATATCCGTCGCTTCAATAATATATAAAAGTGAAGCGACGAAGTAATACAAAATCCGTCGCTTCAATAATATTTAAAAGATTATAAAAATTTTATTGATTATAATGAAGCGACGAAGTAATACAAAATCTGTCGCTTCAATAATATTTAACAGATTATAAAAATTTTATGAGATTATACTCAAGTGTACAACTTTTCGAAGCAACTATATAAAAGAAGTAAAATTTTGAAAAACACTGTGAAATAATATTTGATCGTTATAATGAAATACGGTTATGGTAAAAAAATCACTTAAATCCGACAAAGTTAGAGCCCCGATCGACGCGGTCAACCTTATTTAAACTTATTTCTCTCTATGGGGAACCATAGTATCGGGAGGTAAAAGTTACCAAATTTTTACATGGCTGATTACGTCTCATCTATTTGAGAATTTAATGTTTGAAAGAGTCGACGAAACAAGGTCATCTAAAGGTACGTAATAGGGTTTTCGTGTGATAAGTTTTATGAAAATATGGTTGACCGTTTCGATCGAGCGTCGAACGTTTACGAAACGAACTGATTTTTATACTCTCCTCATATTTAACTATAACGATCACATCAGACGGTCAAAATTTTCATTTTGTGAATTTAGCCATTATAACGACAACATGCTTACTAATACGGTATAACTTGATTATAAGATTATACTCAAGTGTACAACTTTTCGAAGCAACTATATAAAAGAAGTAAAATTTTGAAAAACACTGTGCAATAACATTTGATCGTTATGATAAAATACGGTTATGGTAAAAAAAAATCACTTAAATCCGACAAAGTTAGAGCCCCGATCGACGCGGTCAACCTTATTTAAACTTATTTCTCTCTATGGGGAACCATAGTATCGAGAGGTAAAAGTTACCAAATTTTTACATGGCTGATTACGTCTCATCTATTTGAGAATTTAATGTTTGGAAGAGTCGACGAAACAAGGTCATCTAAAGGAACGTAATAGGGTTTTCGTGTGATAAGTTTTATGAAAATATGGTTGACCGTTTCGATCGAGCGTCGAACGTTTACAAAACGAGCTGATTTTTATACTCTACTCATATTTAACTATAACGATCATATCAGACGGTCAAAATTTTCATTTTGTGAATTTAGCCATTATAACGACAACATGCTTACTAATACGGTATAACTTGATTATAAGATTATACTAAAGTGTACAACTTTTCGAAGCAACTATATAAAAGAAGTAAATTTTGAAAAACACTGTGAAATAACATTTGATCGTTATGATGAAATACGGTTATGGTAAAAAAAATCACTTAAATCCGACAAAGTTAGAGCCTCGATCGATGCGGTCAACCTTATTTAAAACATATAAAACTGCCGTTTTGAAGGCCTAAACGAACTCGAAAGCCCGAAAAAGCCCACACGCAGTGGCAAAACCACGTGTTTGACTCCTGGCGTCGTTTCCTTTCCGAAAATGTATTACAATCGTCAATCGGACACCAAATGCCAAATCTACAACTCTCCAAACTATGAAAATATGGTTGACCAGATTTCAAAACATGAAGCGACGACTATTGCTCAAAACTTGTCGCTTCGTATAACAAGTCAGCGACGAATATTGACGAAAGTTATAAATTTCGTCGCTTGAATTTTACATCGACGACAAACTTTGAATTTTCGTCGCTACAGTTTACAAAACATTATTGGGAGGTGACAACAAACCAATATTCGTCGCTTCAATAAGATGTGAGCGACGACTATTAATTAAAAGTCGTCGCTCTCGTTTTCTGAAGCGACCAATCCAATATTGGTCGCCTCAATGTGTTGAGGCGACGAACTTTGATTTTTCCGTTTCAATATTGGTCGCTTCAGACCTGATTTCCAGTAGTGCATTAGGATTTACAGCGATGAGCGTAGAGTTGCACGTCGCACTCAGATCGGTGTCAGTCGTCTCCAGTTCGAACACGGCAGCTGAGTCGATCCGGAGATCGGGATATACAAGATCGGACATTAATACCATTCCACTGCCCAGCAGCACATGAGACTATGAGAGCAATGATTCCATTGCACGCGAGAACAGTTCTCATACAAACAGCGATATTGATCCCACTACGTACATCTTGCAGCAACAATCGGTCTAATTCTTTGTGGGACGCATGGATGGATCAGACGAACAGCTCCCATAGTTGTTTATTATCGAGGAGAACCTGGAATTATTTTATTTTTTTATGAATTTGACTTTGAACAGGTACATTCTGATCGACTCGAAGAACCCTGTCGCATGAATAGTTCAGAGGAAAAAGTTGGCAAATATCGATCACTATATTATAAACCAAAGAGATCAAAATAGTTCAGAGGTCTTTCATTTTATTTTTTGCATCGAGTAACTTGGACACATAGAGGAGTTTTACACTTTTACCATTGGCTAATTAAGGTTTGTGAATTGTGATCATTATATCCAGGAGTGGCTAGTAGATAACAAAAATTACGACCTTCAGTCCGAGGAGAGTCTGCTTCGGAGTTTGAGATGTGTTTAGCTTATAGTTGAATAAATTAAATGGCATCTTGGTTCTGTCTTATGTTGCATTGGTTTTTGGTTGGTTCCTGGCGGGAGGGTTGGTTCCGAGTCCATAGAACTCCTGTAACAACAACATATTAGTGTATTTGACAAACAACTTATATATGCATGCATAGTGCTAGCTTGTGGGTTTTTATCCCGGCCAGTTAAATAATAGGGTAAAAACTTAAAATGGTTCTTGGATTATTGCGAAAAGTATTTTTTGGTACCTACAAATTTTTTCTACCTGAAATGGTACCTCAACTATTGCACCGTTACCTAATATGATACCTCCGTTAGTTTTTCTGTTAAAGTCGCCTACGTGGTATGAATAAATACCTAAAATGGTACCCAAACTATTTCAAATATGTTCAAGGAGAAAAGATAATAGGGAGAACTGTGTGTTATTTGATTGATAGAGAGGCCTTTATATAGGCATTACAATGAGTATCCCGATAAATCAGGGATTCCTTATCTAATACAGAATCAACTATACTAGTCTAATTAGGTCAAGACACATCCAGGAAGTTACGGAAATAACATTCCTACAACACTCTCCCTTGTGGCGAGTGCCTAATGTCTTCATGGTGCTTACCATGTTGCCTCACTAAAACCTTGCCAGCAAAACAAAAACCTCTTAGGCAAAAATAAAATGCATGGACGAAGGAAAAAGAGCACAACACACCAACACACTACCAGATCGGAGTGAATAGCCGACGAAAAAAACTTCGTCGACTATGCCAATTTTTCGTCGGCTATTCCTTCTGCCGACGAAATTTTCGTCGGCTATAATTCGTCGGAAAAAAGCCGTCGGTAATACCAATGGCCGACGAAAATAACGAAATCGTCGGCTATAGTAGAGTATGGCCGACAAATTTACCGACGAAAATTTATTTTGTCGGCCAAACGTGGGCGAAATATCCGACGAATTTCGTCGGGTATTTTCGAGTATGGCCGACGATATCGTAAACTATAGCCGACAAAATTCGTCGGCTATTTGTTCTTAAAAATAGCCGACGATTTTATCTATTTCGTCGGTTATTTCGTCGAAATATATTAATATTTTAATAGGCATTAATTAGTTATGGCCGACGAAATAATGTCATTTTCGTCGGCTATAACTATTATAGCCGACGAAAATTGGTAAAAATCGTCTGCTATAAGCACTATAGCCGACGAAATAATGCCAATATCGTCGGCTATTCTTACATTTTGGGTAAAAAAATTAAATTAATTTCTAAATTACTATTCCAAGCAACCTGCAATTCACAATGACAATCCATGCATTTACACCAACAAGAAACACGTCTAAATGACTTATTATTTAATTCGTTCCAATATACATAAAATATAACCCTAATCATCACCTAAACCACTAAAGTCTACCACGTCATCCCCAGCATCCTGCTCTCCATCATGCTCATCATCCTGCTGAACGAACTCGGGAGGTTGAGGCATTGAAGGTTCAACTAACGGCTGAAACGAGGGCGGGGGTTCAAGGTCTTGTTGTTGTGCCGCGAACATATCATACCACCAGTTTTGTTGGCCGGCGTAGTTGTGTCGCCGAATTCTCTCGCATCCAGCATGCCAACTGGACATATCTAAATAATACTGCTGTGTTCTGCGGTGTTGCTCCTGTGATCTGCGTTGTTGCTCTTGTGATCTCTGGAACTCGGCCGCCAACCTTGCATTTTCTTCTGCCAATCTCTGCACTTCCCCCCTCATCTGTTGGCTCTCCCCGCCTCCCTTCTTTTGACCTCCCTTAGTGGTCTTTAGGAGCCCTAGTCCAGAACTTCCCAAACCCCAGCAGTAGTAGTTGTTTGACCGGTCTGGGAAGGCTGCGTCGAACATCCTCGCTGTCGTTTGGACATTCGATCGGTCGACCTGGCGCAGGGCTTCTTCCAGATCTGCCTCTGAAATATTCAGTTGTGTCTCCCGAACTACTTGTTGGAACACCTCTTCTTCGGCCCGGTTCACCCTCTCCTAATTGAACGGGAAAAAAAAAATTAATATTCTAACAAATATATAATTAAGTAAAATTAATAATAAAAATTTTAAAATCGTAATGAACGACTTACGAGCTGTTCTGTCGCTTGTGGATAAGCGATCTTGAACGTCTCCACGTACGGGTTGCTATCAGGATGATCTCTAAGCGCCTCCTCCTGATATTGTACAAATGGCCTAGAACCACCATGATGGGGGGTTGTGTTACGGCGGCGGTTCGCAGAGTTTATCCGAGACCGTTCCTTCAAACAAATAATAAAATATTAGAAAAATGCATAAAAAAATATTAGTGTAATAATTATAAAATAATTAAACTAATAATTAAAATTTTAACAAAATAAACATTTATAGTGAAGTTTAGTATTTACCTGCATAACTGGGTTGTTGAAGTCTACTGTCTTCAACCAACGCCACTCGTACTCCCTGAACATGAACTCTCTGGGAGTACCCATACGACCACGGTTGTCGTATTCGTTATAGTGGGAACGAAGCTCGTTCTTCCACTCTTTGAAACTACGAAAAAAACAAAAGTGCATTAGAAATATTATTAATATCATAAAATATTTCAAATTATAAGATGAGGAATTCCCAACGTACCTCAAGTTCTGCACGGAGTCCGCCCAATCCTGCTTGTGTTCGGCAATCTCGAAGTATGCCTGAAAGATAATATTTTATTAGTTTTACAATTATAACAATACCGAAAATTATTAAATATTACGATAAATAAATTAAATTTTTTAAATTACTCACCGACGCGGCGTTGTTCACCTCCCTCTTGATCTCTTCGGGCACATCAGCCCACCGTGTCCACAACATAGGGACTCTGTCCCTAATCAGTGCCCCCACGCAACCCGAGTAGTCGCGGCGTTTTTTCCCCTGAACCTCCTGATTAGGAGGTTCGTTGATCTGGATCCTCCCCCTCAGATCAACAGTTCTCCTGAGCGTGTCAAAACATATGACACCTCTCGTATTCCTCGTTGAACTGCTAGCGGCTGTCCCTATCACATAAATGACGATTGGTTAATAAAATTAAATATTAGTGCGTTAATTTTAATAAAACATTTAATTAATAAAATCGAGTGTTACATGAACTCGATGACCCGTCTGTCGACTTTCTTTTTCTCCTCGCCGAAATCAGGAGGTCAGGGTTCTCAAATGGCTGTTGCTGGTATGCCTCTGCAACACTCACGTACTGAGGCATAGCAGGCCATATGGGCACATCATGATAGTCGACCTCGGGTATCGCAGGAATGTTGTACGGGAGGTAGAGCTGATTTGGGAGAGTAGGCCCCTCAGTCGAGTCAGCAGCAGACGTCGTCGGACTCGTCATCGGCTCCCGATGAACCTCAGGCATACGAACCTGAGGAACGTCTGCAGCTATCTCGTCCTGAAATAGCTGCCGACTGAACCTCGGAGCATCTGACCCGACAGGGGGGCGTGAACTACTCGACGGCCGCCCTGCCTGGAGAAGGGTCTGGTGCCGAGAACTGACACTCCTCCGCGACTGGGATGAATCCACAGGCCTCCGCGGCTGGGATGAATCGACACTCATCCGCGGCTGGCTGGCGGTCCTCTCAGGCTGGCTAAGGGTCCTGTCGGAGTCTGCGGAACCGGCGGAAGTTCCAGAACCCCTAGATCTGGAACGACGGCCTCCGAATAACTGCCTAAATGCATCGGCCATCTAAAGCCCGAGGCATTAATACATTAATTAATATTAAATTATATTATATTAAATAACAAATTCTAATTAATATAATAACCAATAATACTAACATATTTTAAAAATACTAACAAATTAATATTTAAATTTTAACTAATTTTAAATAATACTAACCATTAACCTAAATATAACTATTTATATACAAATATAACTATATTTCATTATTAACATATATATATATAATTAGACTACCAATTTATATATATAATTAATATAACAATTTATATAATTAAAATTAAATATATAACAATTTATATACCTAAATTATAACAAATATATAACAATTAAATTTATTAACAAATATATAACAAATATTTAACAATTTATATAATTAAAATTAAATATATAACAAATATATAACAATTTATATAACAATTTATATAATTAAAATTAAATATATAACAATTTATATACCTAAATTATAACAAATATATTAAATTTATTAACAAATATATAACAAATATATAACAATTTATATAATTAAAATTAAATATAATTAAGCTATATATAATTAAGCTAAATTATACAATTAAGCTACCAATTTATATAATTAAGCTACCAATTTATACGTATAAATTATACAATTATACCTAAATTATACAATTAAAATAAATTTAAAAAATTACCTAAATTAACATAAATACCTAAATTATACCTAAATTAACATAAATACCTAAATTAACAATTATATCTAAATTAACATAAATACCTAAATTATACAATTTAAATAATTTAAAAAAAAAAAACTTACCGGATGAAATCGATGAGGAGGAAGAGGCCGGCCGGAGGGGAAGGAGGATGGGGCCGGAGTTTAGCAGACTGGCCGGAAAGACGAGCTCAGACGCCGGAGGAGGAGACTGGCCGGAATTTGGAGGAGGTCGCGGATGGAGGAGGAGGTCGCGGATCGGCCGGATGGAGGAGGAGGGGAAGGAGGAGGAGGAGATTTCGTCGCCGATTTGAGAAGGAGGAGGAGGAGAGCGGGCCTGCGAAGGTTTCTGAATTGCTGCGGAGGTTTACAGCGGAGGAGAAAGCAGAAAAAAGGGGAAGGAGGTCGCGACTTTCTGGTTTTATAGCAGAAAGTATAGGCGACGAAATCTTCAATTTCGTCGGCTATTCTTTGAATGGCCGACGAAATTGAAAATGTCGTCGCCTATATTTTGAATGTCGTCAGCTATTCTTTAAATTTCGTCGGCTATACTTTGGAAGATCAACGGCCGTCGGATCTGAGCCATCCAACGGGGGACAATGAAAAGGCACGGATCGCAAGAGTTTAGCGGACGAAAATTATATTTCGTCGGCTAAACTATTGGTCAAACCACTAAGTCAAACCTCTAAACACTTAGAAATGGTAATTGGACTGTCTAAATGACTTTTTTGGCCTGACCTTCAACATATAATAGTTTCAGATCGATGAGATGCAACTAATCGTATAAAAATTTTCCAAAATTGATTTAACGAACGTCAGGCTACCCATAGGAAAACGGAAGTAAAAAACAGTTAACCGCAACATTCGGCACACAGATTTTGTCGGAATCTTGTCATTTTTCAACCGTAGACGTATTTCATTATTTCGGTCATATCTTATTTGACGACATATTTTCATTTGAAGAGTGTACGTATAGTAACTATTTGAAACTATACATTCACTTAAACACTTCGTAAAACAAGTTAAGGAACATTAGTGCATATGTTCCGATTTTGAATCTAAAAGTTTGGAAAATCTATTCCAACCGTCATATATCACCGTTAAGATTAAATACATGTATGAAAAAAAATCCAACTACATCTGACGACGTTAAAGGCTCGATCGGGACGGTCAACCGGGTGAGTCAACCCTTTAAACGCTTAGAAATGGTAATTGGCCTGTCTAAATGACGTTTTTTTGCCTGACCTTCAACAGATAATAGTTTCAAATCGATGAGACGCAACTAATCGTATAAAAATTTTCCTCAAAATATTTACCGACCGTCAGGCTACCCATAGGAAAACGGAAGTAAAAAACAGTTAACCGCAACATTCGGCACACAGATTTTGTCGGAATCTTGTCATTTTTCAACCGTAGACGTATTTCATTATTTCGGTCATATCTTTTTTGACGACATATTTGCGTTTGAAGAGTGTACGTATAGTAACTATTTGAAACTATACATTCACTTAAACACTTAGTAAACAAGTTAAGGAACATTAGTGCATATGTTCCGATTTTGAATCTAAAAGTTTGGAAAATCTATTCCAACCGTCAGATATCACCGTTAAGATTAAATACATGTATGAAAAAAAAATCCAACTACATCTGACGACGTTAAAGGCTCGAACGGGACGGTCAACCGGGTGAGTCAACCCTTTAAACGCTTAGAAATGGTTATTGGCCTGTCTAAATGACGTTTTTTGGCCTGACCTTCAACAGATAATAGTTTCAAATCGATGAGACGCAACTAATCGTATAAAAATTTTCCTCAAAATATTTACCGACCGTCAGGCTACCCATAGGAAAACGGAAGTAAAAAACAGTTAACCGCAACATTCGGCACACAGATTTTGTCGGAATCTTGTCATTTTTCAACCGTAGACGTATTTCATTATTTCGGTCATATCTTATTTGACGACATATTTGCATTTGAAGGATGAAGCAATGGTTTGTCGATAGTGATAGAAAATGGAAGGTGATTTTTTTTTGGCTTTTTTTTTTAATCATAGCCGACGAAATCAAACCTAGTACTCGTCAGCTATTCTTTTGTCGTTTTCTGTCTAAAATAAAATATGCATTTTTCAATATAGTTTTGGCCAACGAAATCACGCATTTTTCGTCGGTTATTTTGAGTATAGCCGACGAAATAATGCATTTTTCGTCGGCTATTCTTAGAAAAAAATAAAAAAATCAGTGGTGTTACACCTCTCGCATTCCTATGTCCTGTTCATATATAACCAAAATTGAACATAAAAAAAAAACAGAAACCCAGCAGTCAACATATTTCAATTTTTTTTTTTAAGGGGTTTGGAACCCAGCCTATGCTGGGAGGCTCATCCCCACGCCCGTTCATTAGAAAAGAGTGGATTACAAATGAAAGGATTACACCATCTAAATTACTTAATCCGTCGGATTGTAATCGGAATCATCGGATGAGTCTTCTTCGGTTTCTGAATTGCTCGATAGGGGTAATCTATGTCGTTCCTCACCACTAGAGTCCTCGTTAGTTTCTTCATTTGGATCAACATCAACAAGCAGTGGCTCTTCACGTCGAATTCGCATCGGCGTGTCTAGGCGAATAAAAGAGGAGTCAGGAATACCGTTTGAGTTGGGCTCTTGATACGCGGTGCCCCCTTACTCGTTCTCTTCAGCCACTCCAAGTGTAGATGCCCGGTAAATGTTGCGATGGTGGATGGTGTTAACTACTTTCCACGGTCACCCTTGGCGAGATCATCAAGATAAAACACTTGTTTCACCCATGTGGCTAAAACGAACGGGTCGTCCTCATACCATGATGTACTAGTGTTCACAGAAGTTATGCCGTATTGATCGGTTTTCATGCTCTGCGGCCGTGTGTCAAACCATCTACACTTGAAAAGGTGCACTTTCATGCCTTCCCCATAATGCAGTTCCACAACTGAATGGAGAACACCGTAATAGTCAACTCCATCATCCCCACCATGTGCCATAACCCCTGAATTTTGTGTTTTCAGTCTGAGGTCTCTCTCTTCACATCGAAATAACACACCATTCACCTTGCACGTCGCATGAACTTTGGAATAGACCGGCTTCATCGCCAGAAGTCTGAGTTCGTGCGACCAATTAGGGTGATTATCATTTTTAATAAGGTCCATCTGCAACCATCAGAATCAACTATAAATATGAATAATTATACACAATAATAGATAAATACGTATAGAATAGTGTTAAAGTTACGTACCCAGCAGCCGAAATACTCTGCGAATGTCCGGTTGTGGTAATCGAGATCACCTCCTACTTGGTCACAGTTTAGATGCATGTTCTTCTAAAACTGAACTTCTGGACAGTTAATTAGTACCCACCAATGTGTAATGGCTACCTCATAATCTTTCAACTTGTAGGAAACTAGTATTTTTCCACCGACTACAACATCGTCGGAGAGTATGGAAAGATTGAACTGTGAAGGTACATCTTCCGGTATGCTTTCCTGTAACGCTCCTAAATACAGCTTCATGTAGGTGACGCACTCGTGCGCAATATATGCTTCAGCTATACATCCTTCAGGTGCGGATCTGTTTTGGACAAAATCACCGTATTGTCCAAGTTGCCTATAAATCAAGTTTTTAAAGTGTTATGATAATACATTAATACTAAATCACATATATTGATGAGGAAATTAACATAAGGTGTAAAATACGTACCTTTCCATCGGATACATCCAAGTAAAGTGCACATGACCGGTAAGCAACAACTGCCGAGGAAGATGGATCATGAGGTGAGGCATGATGTCGAAAAAATTTGTAGGAAATATCATCTCAAATTTACACATGATATGAACGATGTCTTGGTGCATTTCCCGGAGGTCCGATTTGTTCTCGGCGCATAGAGAGCATCAATGACATTGATAACAGTACCATTTGGTAACATAAATTCAGCGGATCCTCGCCCTTTGACCACCGACGAGGTACCTATCAATGTTGTCATAGATGAGCGATACGGTATTAAATCCGTAAACAACTGCTTATTCCTTAGAATAGTGTGGGTAGTTCCACTATCAGCTAGACACTCAACTTCACTGCGAGACATCTACAAAGTGACGAAAACTTGGGTTAGTTTCTCGCGGGACACAGTCTAATCACTACACCGTAGGATAGAGAAAGAAAGGGGATGAAAATCCCATCGAGTGTATCACATGGCATTTGGACATTATAACGTCGACTTAAGTCGGAAAGTGCAAGGTTGAATGTTACATAACCAAGCAATCATCATCAGAAACCAAAACGAAACCGGGGCTTCGCACATTGTGGTGTAGAACACCTTTGGTGACTGGAATAAAATGAGGTCTAGCCTCCTAGGATCGGTGTGAAAATACCTATCGGGCTGCACACTAGCTGAAGTTGTGGATGTCAAAGACACATGGTGTCGTGGCACCAGAGTGTGGCGGATGCCGAGCCTACTTCACCTTAGTGAGCCGATGGCGGCCCGTTCGCCACCCTTTTTTTTTTTATTTAGGGATTGAGCGTAGGTGGGATTATAAGTCCAAAATATAGAGCTTATGTGACCCAAATGTGGCGTTACAAGAACCACTTGAGTTGTTAATACACGAACCTGATTGCATAAAAACATAAAATTTCTCACAATTATGGGAAAACAGAGAAATTTTATTAAGTGCCAACTTGAATACATCAACTTCTAATTCCAAAATAAACAGACTAACTAGAGTCATAAAAACATGGCAAGTGTCATTATAATGGCGAATGTCATTACAGTGGCGAATGCCATTACAATACTTGATAAACTAGAAAAGCCATAGGCTAGTCAAAATCCGGGACATCAAGAGTTTGTGGTTGCGCCTTTGGAGAATCCACATGATGAGCATAATTTGCTTCAATCATCTCGTCCTCAACATAATTGCTTTCTTCGGACAGAAACTTCTTGTATTTCTCGTAGGCATTTAACATCTCCTTACTAGCTCGACAATCGCAATGGTAGTGTTTGGAGGAACCACACTTGTAGCACAGAGCAAATTGAGCATTCTGGTTATTGCTATGAGGTCTAGGAGGGTTTGGTACTAGACCTAGACGGGGTCCGTGGCCAGTCCGGCCTCCCCCTGAAGGTGGTGCGTATTCGCCACCTTCTCGCCTCTAAGTGTTGGAGCGTCGTGTCACATTATTTCCAGCATTCTGATTTCTTCCACGTACCGGATTGTAGGGGGTATGGCGGCCTTTATTTTTCTGCTTTGAAGCCTTCCCTTAATGAGCTTGTGGTGTTGGAATTGGCTTTGTACCAACAGGTCTCTGGCTACTATTGAGCCTAATCTCAGAATGGCGTTCTTTTTTAGCCAATATTGCCATAAGGTCAGCGAATGATCTGATTCTGCCTTCATCAACTGAGATCTTATACTGATGTCCGAGGACATCATAGGCCATGGGGAATGTGTTAAATGTCTTCTCTAGAAGATCTTTATCGGTTTTGATGACGCCAACCGTGCCAAGATCCGCCTGTAGACTAATCATATTCTGATTGTATTTGTCTACTTTGTCATAATCCGAGAAACGGATTTGTTCCCATTTAAGGGTGAGCTTTGGAAGAAGCATGTCATGGACATTGTTAAATCGCTGCTGAAGCGTGTCCCATAAAATTTTAGGATCTTTTACCGACAAATATTGTCGCTTCAGAGTCGGGTGGATATGGCGCCTCAAATACATGAGGGCCTGAGCCTTGGCATGGTCCCCAAAAGGGGTGGTGGCAGCTGCATCAGTCAGAAGTGCTGGAAAGCCTTTGCTTTGGAAAGCAATTGCTTTGGAAAGCAATTTCAACATCGGAAACCCATCGATAGTAGTCTTTGCCTTGAAGATCCAAGATCTCAAAATCAGGCGGTGACGGTAACGACGACGACATCTACAAGATAATGAAACGTCGGATTAGTATCGCTTTAAGCAGATACTATCAAGTATAAATTGGAATTAGAAGAGATATATTCGGTCACATGAAAACTAGTTTCGATGCGAATTTTTTTCTTCTTTTGATGCATAAACTGGCGGTTTCATATCGCACCTTCAAACAGTGGCGTACTCAGACATCCACATAAGCATCTTTTTTTTCTTTTAATTTCCCTTTCAACGTGATTCCCCCAGGACCATCACTTAAAACTGCGACCGTACGGGTGATTAAATCCCCAGTCTAGGTCTCATCGGCGATATAAGAATGGCCGGAATAGGAGTAGAAGAAAGGCTAATAGCGCCCGATATAATATATCTATAGTTCAAAAGCAGGAACTTTTATAAAATTTTTACCTTTTGATTAAAGGAACGAGAGCGTAAAGCTTGTTCTTCGACTCTTGTTTGGTTCTCGAGCCTCTTCCTACGCGAGTAATCTAGAGGAGCTATCTTGAAAAGTTGATGGCGAGCGAACGTGCAGGCTGCCACGCTAATGGGCGAGTTGGCGGGCGAGCGAGCAGGCGGGCGAACGAAGCGAATTGGCGAGTTGGCGGGCGAGCGAGCAGGCTGGCGAATGAGCAGGCTGGCGAGCGAGCAAATTGGCGAGCGCGCGGGCCGGGCAAGGGCTGCGGCCGACGGAAGGGATGGAGGAGGAGGAAAAAGTTATTAGGGTTTTTCTAGGGCTCAAGGAGGTCACGTGCTGATAACGTGTTCAAGGAGAAAAGATAATGGGGAGAACTGTGTGTTATTTGATTGATAGAGAGGCCTTTATATAGGCATTACAATGAGTATCCCGATAAATCAGGGACTCCTTATCTAATACAGAATCAACTATACTAGTCTAATTAGGTCAAGACACATCCAGGAAGTTACGGAAATAACCTTCCTACAACAAAATACATTTTTTTGTACCTATATTTTTTTTTCTAATACTTTAAATAAAATCTCTGAATTTAGTTTATGACACCAAAATATATACTAGTTAAACTCATAAACAAATTATTTGATAGTAATAAAAAAAATTATTATTATGATATATCAATATTTTCTTTGTAAAAAAAAATCTACAAATTTGTTCTATTTATAGAGGAAGTCCAACATTTGGTAATGGATATAATATACGTTTATAATAATAGTATTTATAGACATCTCTAATAAGGATACAATACAACATATAACTATATATTATGTTTATAAAAGAAAATATATTTAAGAGTTATAATAAAATAATATGTGTGTATGTGTTTAAATTATATATCTATAACCATTGATCACAAACTAAATTTTGAGTTTAAAAAAAATATAGGTACCAAATTTTTTTTTTTTAAATAGCTAGCTCAGGACCTCAGGTACTATTACTAAATTCAAATTTATGCCACGTAGGCAACTTTAACGGAAAAACTTATGTAGGTACCATATTAGGTAACGGTGCAATACTTGAGGTACCATTTCAGGTAGAAAAAATTTGTAGGTATCAAAAAGTACATTTCGCAATAGTTTAGGTACCATTTTAGGTTTTTACCCATTAATAAATGTTCAAAAATTGAAGCATGTTTAATTACCGATTTTGGAGGTGTGAACTGAAAATTCTATAAGGAAATTCTTTTAATTGATTTAATTGGATTTTGGGTATTTTGGGAAAATTAAGGAGGTGTAAATAATATTTTGATTATAGTAATGAGGTCCAAGTGCCATTTTTAGAGGTATAAATAGAAACTCTGGATTGAATGAAAATAAAAAACATAAGCAAGCTGGAGGACCAACTATTGAAGAAAGAGTAATAATACAAAACAAAACTAGCAATCCGGATAGCCTTTTACCCTATTCTCTGGGGCCATCCACCTTTAAGTGCAGGAACCATCGATTTCGTTCAGAGGTAGCTACTACATCAATCTGTTTCTTAGAGGCTATACACCTGACCAATTCTCAGACATTCTCCTCTTTCATTCAGGTTACTCCTCTCTTTACATATGATTAGTGTTTTCATGCAGCTTTAGTTTCAGTTACTGTACCTAGCCTGAATAGTGAATAGATATCATGCATGCGTGCATGTGTAGTTTCACTATTTTAGATATTATTAAGGGTAAAAACTTAAAATGGTACCTAAACTATTGTGAAATGTACTTTTTAGAATTTTTTCTACCTGAAATGGTAACTCAAGTATTGCACCGTTACCTAATATGATACCTCCGTTAGTTTTTCCGTTAAAGTTGCCTACGTGGCATAAATTTGAATTTGGTAAATACCCAAAATAATACCTGAGCTATTTCAAAAAAAATATTTTGGTACCTATATTTTTTTAAACTCAAAATTTAGTTTATTTTTTTAAACTCAAAATTTAGTTTATGATCAATGGTTAGAGAGATATATAATTTAAACACATACACACATATTATTTTATTATAACTCTTAAATATATTTTCTTTTATAAACATAATATATAGTTATATGTTGTATTGTATCTGTTTCTGTTGTAACCCGTAGGCCTAACAGAGATTGGTGGATCTTTGGTGTAGTTCCTTCCTGCATGACCCGCTAACTAAGGGGAATACCGGGCGGGCCGGTCTTCTCCTTTCCGATGTCTAAGTCAGTACCGTTGGGATAAATGGATAACTTAAACGGGAATAATAAGTAGTTGGAGAGTTGGTTATCTATTAATGAGGGCAGTTGAGGCCCTTATATAAGTTGCCGAGCGTGATGTCTGGTCTTACTCTTCGATGTGGGACTGATCCCCTTCTGTTCATACATTGGGGCAGCTTTGGTGGTCTGTTTGGCAGACTGGCTCCCCCAGCTCCCGGGCCCCTGGCCATAAGGTAAGCTGCCGGGCTCCGGGTCCGGGTGTTAACGATCCTGCCCCGGGCCTTGGACCGGGCCCGGGTGTAGTGGTTGCGGGTCTGTGGGCCTGGGTAGCCCCTCTGTGGCTACTGTTAACAGTATCCTTATGATAGAGATGTCTATAAATACTATTATTATAAACGTACATTATATCCATTACCAAATATTGGACTTCCTCTATAAAAGAACAAATTTGTAGATTTTTTTTATAAATAAAATATTGATATATCATAATAATAATAATATTTTTTTATTACTATCAAATAATTTGTTTATGAGTTTAACTAGTATATGTTTTGGTATCATAAACTAAATTCAGAATTTTATTTAAAGTATTAGAAAGAAATATATAGGTACAAAAAAATGTATTTCAAATAGCTTGGGTACCATTTTACGTATTTATTCATGCCACGTAGGCGACTTTAACGGAAAAACTAACGGAGGTACCATACTAGGTAACGGTGCAATAGTGAGGTACCATTTCAGGTAGAAAAAATTCGTAGGTACCAAAAAGTACCTTTCGCAATAGTCCAGGTACCATTTTAAGTTTTTACCCAAAATAAAATATATTTTCAACAAGGGTATTTTGGTTATTTTAATATCCAATGTTTGCCAATAACAGAGTTTTTTGACAGAATGGTCTAAAGTGTTGACAAATAAAAGGTGAGGGATGTTTCTGATTAATTTAAAAACTCAGGGACAAAACTGTTTTTCAGTGTATAGTACATGGAGTTATAACAAGTAATTTGTTGAGGTCTAGATACCAAATTTGGAGATATGAAGGGAGTCATTCTAATGAGAACCACTAAGTTGAGGACTAGTTGTGAACTTATTTTCATCCACGTCCTTCTAATGAGGACCATTAAGTTGAGGATGTAGATTCTCTATTTATATTTTTTATGCTTGGATTTTTTATAATCACTAAATTGAGTAAGGATCAACAAACAACTTATAACCGTTGTCATCTTTACTAAATCCAATTGTTATAAAAATCAAATCAAATTCAAGCACAAAAATATCGAAGTAGAAAAGTCAGATCTCGATGAAAGTGGTTAGTTTTCTACACACTATAAAAAATAAAACACGACTTAATTTTATATTTTTCTGACACTGTTAAACAAGTTATTGGTCACGTAAAAACTAAGGGTACGAGTATTGCCACCCCACAGCCTTCTTTGTTCAACCCACTATTATTTTTCACCCCAAATTTTTCAATTTTATCCTTGAAATTAAAGAATTATAATAAAATAAAACATATTAAAAAAATAGCATCGAGCGCAACACCATGACCGTTTTATCGCCTTTTTTTTGCATATTTAGTTCTAAACAAGGTCTTAGTTCTTGGTTTTCACGATTGTCACCATGGTTTAAGTAGAGAAAGTAGCAATAGAGAAGGAATGAAAGTACATGATCATAAAGAAGAGGGAGGCGGGGATTGTATTTGAATAGAGAAATTAAATTAACAGAGGACGAAGTGAAAGAAAAATGTGAGAGAGAGAGAGATTTTTTTTTTTTTAATTTAACATTTTTTAAAAAAATTTTGTAGTTATAATTTATATTATTATTTTTTAAGAGTAAAAGTGGAATATTTGAATTGAAATATGATTGTGGGGTGAACAAATGAGACTTCGGGGTGGCAATAGACGCAACCAAAAAACTAATTGGGTGATATGTTTGATTTCTTTCGTTTAGTTGTAAAGGGGTGTTCTATTTGCACCTCTAAAATGAATGTGTATACCTCCGCTAGCTTTTTATTTTATTTTGACTTTATCAACTCATATGAAATGACAGATAAGGACAAATAAATAAATAAATAAATTGCTTTTTCTACCTCCCTCACGTACGACCATCTATTCTCTTCTTTTATTTTATTTTCTTTTATTCTTTTCACTCTCAAAGTAGATTCTTCTTCTAATCTCTCATGGTTGGATGTGAGATTATACTGTGGAGAACCCTTCGAATTAATTTTATTTCCCATTAGAGTCACTCTTATGGAATTCATAGAATCATCAAGTTATCGTCATCTTCTTTAACGGTAAACCCTAAAATAGCGTTGTAAGCCCTAAAATAACATTTCGTGAAAGAAAGTGAAGATGCACGAATAGAGAGTCAAATTGTGGAATATTATACAAATCAATTCATGCCAGATTGAGTAATTGTGAACTCAAACTTATTGACTTATTGTTATATGTTTAGTTTTTTTTTTATTGTTTTTTTTTACTATTCGTCAATTCTGTTTGCAACGACTGTATTGGAATACTTGTACTTCTCACCTGCAATAGCAGAGAACTGTCCTTGGTCAGTAGTCAGTCCCTCAGTCAGTCATATTAAAATAAAATTTTACCTGTATAACAGTACAAAAAGTCAAACCAACCTATGTTTGGTTAGGGAAAAGAATAGAAAATATAGCTCAGTTTATGAATAACTACCTAGTCATTTTCTCCTATCAGATTATGAAATTTTGATGTTGTATATATAAAGTACGTATTTGCATTTCAATGGTGAAATCTTGTGACTGTGTATAGTAATGTCGACTTGTACGAAACAAATTCGGTATAGATAGAAATAGGTGTAGGGGCATTATAGTAAAGAAGAAGAGGTACACTTAGGTTTTCTTAAAAGTTAAAAAGTGAAATTGAGGTATATTAGAGGTATACCCACCACTTTTGGAGGTGCAAATAGAACCCCGGTTGTAAAATAAAAAAAAAATTAATAAAAAAACAAAATAAAAACTTCCTATTCATTTACTTTTTCGTACCAGCTGTTAAAGTATACCAAGTACAAGTACTTGTAGGAACTCAAAAGAGTAGTGTACGAGAGAAACACAACAGTGATAACAACACTAGTTTAGACTTGTTTCTAGAAGAAAAAGTGAAAACAACTCTATCCCCCTTTCTCGTTTCTCTTGTCGAGATCTGATATCTCGAACAACCCTCGTACAGCAATGAAGAACACAAAGGCTGCGCCTCCAGATTCTTCAACAGGGTTTGCCCGGCTATCCTTATTGTCTTGCTGTTTGTTTCAATCCTCCCTTTCTGGGTTTCTGGCTCCTTTGGTTCCCTGTAATTGAATTATTCTTACCAAAAAGAGAAGAAGAAAATGAATCCGAATCCACTTCGCACCTATCCAGATTTGAAGGGATGAATTGGTGGAATGAAGAATTGGCTTACCGTCAAGCGGTGCAAGACAACATGGAGATTTGGTTATTGCTCTTCATTTCCGGATTGGAAATTATTCCCTTTTTATGGTCTGTTCTTTCTGTCCTAAGATCATATGTTACACATGTTTTGTTTCGTAAATTAATTGATCGCCTTGTTCTAGTCTCTCATACATGGAGTTTGTTCTGTTCAGATGGTCCAACCATTTTCATTGTCGTGGCGATTGCACCCTGATCGACAATGTAATAAAATGGGCTTATCATTTGGCTCATATAATGTTGCTGGATTTCGGTGCTGTGTGATTCCTGAGGTACTCTTGTTGTTGTCTAGAATTAGTTGAATTTCTTCCTTGGCTGTTTTCAGTAAGGAGTAATAAGTACATGATTACACTTCATGTTTTGGTGTTTCATTTCATGTCTCGATACATTTTTACCATTGTTTTGCATCCAATCCTGTTGCGTTTTGATTTTGAAATCATAGCTAGATTTTCAATGTTCACTTAGCAATGCTTTTTAGTGATTGAATTCCTTAATTTAGCAAGAGATTATAAAGAAGAGCTTGAAGATACAGAGGAGTTGTGGTTATTGCTGGAATGTCTTCTGCTAAAACATCTTTTGGATTTAGTTTGTGGAGAGTTGTTGCTACAGCTGGCGTTAATAAAAATTTTTTTAGTATATGAATGTGCGGCAATCATACATGAGGATTGTTACATCATGACCCTGTGGTTGAATTGTATCATTTGTATGTACTCTATGCCGTTAATTTTGAGGACTGCATATTAAGGGGTTTAAGTTTTATGATATCTTCTATTGGGCTGGGATTTTTGTTTCCCGGTGTCTGGATTATTTGGAAGGTGAGGTGTAGTGTTGTTCTGGATCATTAGTTTAGACTCCCTTGCTTAAAGTGGTGTCCATAGCTTATAAGGTCAGGAAATCAGTGGATTCTACTTCAGTGGTTTCCTCTTCTCATGGTGTTGTGAAACGTGATACCGACAGCTTCAGGATTTCCAATACAGATGGATAGTAGGTGGTGACCGTGGTGGCAAAGTTAGTATTTGAAATGATGATGGTCAAGTGGCTTCTCAGCTGATTTGGGAGCCTTCAAGAGAGACTGTCGTTGAATTCCAACCCTATTTCTTTGATGTTTTTGTCTGGCCTCCATGCTGCAGCTATAAGAAGGTAACAATGGAGTGTTTATATGTGGCTGTTTGGCAGAGTTCTGATAGGTTTTAGCGGTTTGAACACTTCTAGAGTCTGGAGTCTGATAGTTATGGGGGGATCGGAATATTTGATTTTAGCGATTGTACATGATTCTCATTCTGGTTTGAGGAAGGGGGAGAGGGGTGGGGGCACTTTTGTTGTGGGGTTGCACAAGTGTTTTCATCCAAGATATTGAACGCGGCAATGCTAGCCTGAGTCAATTACTTGAAAATCTTGACATTAGCTTATCGTGTTATCTTTCCATCACTCTCTCTTCTATCAAGGCTGCATCACATTTTGGTCCTGGCGCTAATCTTGAGCATGGGTTTGACAGCTCAACTGTTGGAAGTTGAGAACATGTCCTTAGGAATTGGAAATTTTGAGTCCTTGAGGATTTGCAGAATTATTTTTTTTGGTTTTGTTTTGTTTTGTTTTTATTTTTTCCGGAACTTGCATTCAGTTAAGTTCAAATTTTGTAGCACGAGAGGCTGGGACAAGAGTGAAGGAATTAGCAGATCTGATATCTCATTTTCATCCTCGTAATTAGATTTGGAAGATCATCCTAAGGTTTCCAGTGGTTATATAGATGGTGGTGAATGTGAAAGTTAGTACTTGTGATGAAAACAAGTAACTAGGCCCTCACTCTTATCATTCTCCTCAGTGGTGCATGCTTTGTTAAGAACAAGGAGGAAGTACTGATCATATATTCTTAGAATGCCCTCATGCGAGTTGGGTATACCAAGAGTGTGCTACCCTAGGACCGGGAGAAGGTACTGATCATGATTCGTAGAATGCCCTTTTGCGTTATGGGTTTCGTGGAATTTGTTTGATAAAGCTCATGCGAGTTGGGTATACCAAGATGTGCTACGAGAGGCCCGGGAGGAAGTATTGATCATGTATTCTTAGAATGCCCTTTTGCGTTATGGGTTTCGTGGAATTTGTTTGGTAAAGCTCATGCGAGTTGGGTATACCAAGAGTGTGCTTTAAGAACGGGGAGGAAGTACTGATAGTGTATTCTTTGAATGCCCTTTTTCTGCTGATGTAGTTCTTTCTTACGAGTTACGACTGTCGATAAAGTTTCGTTGCTCTTCAAAAATAAAAGTTAAAGCTTATCATTTGTTATTCTATAGTACAAGTCACATTCAATATATCATGGTATATTGATAAAAGTTGAATTTGTTTAGAGATATTCTGTTTCTGTAGACTAACATGGTGTTGCTACTTGTGACCAGTTACACTTCCCACTCAGCTCAGGAGAAGAACAGAGCAGGACCATGTCTAGTCAGAGCAATCGATATCCTCTCCACCAGAGCCAATATAATGTGGGTAATATACAATCACTTATTACAAATGACCTTATATTTCGCTTCGACTTTGTTTTTAATC
The DNA here is from genome assembly GCA_963682095.1 of Potentilla sterilis. Taxonomy (NCBI): domain Eukaryota; kingdom Viridiplantae; phylum Streptophyta; class Magnoliopsida; order Rosales; family Rosaceae; genus Potentilla; species Potentilla sterilis. The sequence continues at coordinate 61,051,353 of OY821754.1, forward strand.
CATGTAGCCTAAAAATTCTGCTTTTGCCTATATTTGTAAGGGGAATCCATTATAATTTCGCATGAAAAAAATTGGGAGTAAGAAACAGAGAGAAAGGGTATGATAGGAAACTTTATGTAAAAATGGATAAAAAAGAATATAGGTGATGTGTATTTAACATTACTCAGTCAAAAAAGAAAAAAGAAAAAAGAAAACACAGCAGTCTGTCATAGACCATGGAACCTTAGATCATAAATATAAAATAAAAAAAAAAGACGCATCCTAGCTAATTTCAGAGTTCTCAGAGCCGCTGAAGATGATGGTTGCTGATATTGACTGTGGTTTTTGAAGGGACTGAAGCTTCCAGGCCTCATTCTTCAAGATTATCAAGCTAAATGCTTCTATAAACTGCTCCTTTTGCATACCAATTCGAAATTTACGCATTTGTATGTTGAGTATTTTTGAGTTGCTGTGGTTGTCTGAGTAATGTCTCTCTCATACTACAGTTGGGCTGCAATTAAACATAGATTTTGGTATGCATTATAGTCTCTAGAAGTATGCCCGCCAAGTGTTTGATGAAATGCCTCGATTAGAATAAGGTTGCCAAGTGTTTGATGAAATGCCCCCAAGTAGCATTAGTTTGGTATTAGGGACTTGGTATTGAAATTTGAGCTTAAAATTCAAAATAATGGTCTGGGGCAGAGACATGCGTAGCTTGTCGTCAAAATGATCGAAATGAATACTGAAAGTTGCCGAATATAAATGTTCTGAGTATTTGAGTTGTTGTGCCTGTCTGAGTATTATCTCTCTAGACTTCAGTTGAGCTGCAAGTGAACATAGATTTTGCTATGCATTTCAGTGTCTAGAGTATACCCGCCAAGTGTTTGATGAAATGCCTCAACTAGAATAATGTTGTCAAAATGATCGAAATGAATACTGATATTTTATCTTTGTTTTCTTTTTTAAAATCTTTGCATTTCCTTTTCCAGCAGTTGTAGGGTTGGATACTCGCTGCCATGGATGACCAAAAATATCAGGATGCTTGTCAAATAGCAATTGAGGCTTATAATGCATCGATAAAGGCCAAAGATGATTTGACCGCACTTATTGATTGACAAAGTATGGATGTACCCGCGGTATTAAGTGCTGCACTGCTTGTTATTGATACTGTAGAAGCCGCTGGAGAAGCATCGTTGGAGGTAGAGAGAATCAAAGCAAACAGGTCTCTACAGGCATCAGGAGAGTCCAAAAACGCCCATCAAGACAGTCAAAATGATGCTACAAGGTTAGTGGGTCTGCCTTGCGTATTAAATTGGTTTTGCTTTACAGGTTTTGCGTATAAAATAGCTTGTCGTAAAAATGATTAAAATGAAGTTGAAATTCCATCTCCAACACTTATAGGGTTGGAGCCAGGGAAGCTGTTGCTAGAGCGAGAGCCGCCAAATTGGCTTGGGATGCTGAAGTTAATAATCCTAGAGAAGGAATTGAGTATATACATGCGTTAGTCAGGACCGCAGAACGTGCTATTGAAACTGCACTAGTCGCTGGAAACATGTCTGCACAGACAGGAGAGGCCCAAAACGCCCGTCAAGATGTACCAAATGATGCTACAAGGTTATTGGTTCTGCCTTCAGATTTTAGTCAATACATTTTTCTTTTTTGTTTCCAATTTTTTAGTTTTGTTAGTAAACTACTTTCTTGAATTGGTTGGTTCTTTATATATGCATTTTGCTATAGAGGTGAAGGATGGTAGTGTCAATGCTTCCTTGTGGTTGGTACCTACAATGGATATGTTGCTCATTCAGTGACTGCTTTTCTGAATATGGAGGTGTATTAGAAACTGTTTACGGATCCAAATGAAAGTTCCTTATAGTTCTTTGTAACTATGGTGATGGAAGGTGGGGCTGCAAAAGCATTGACCAAACATGGTAAGATGAATGAAGGGAAGGAGAACTGGTGTGAGAGGCTTAAGGGCTGAAGATTGTGGGAGAGATTTTCAGCGAGGATGCCATTGTTGGAGGGAAAACTTTATTGGGGTAGTGTGATTGCAATTGGGAGATGAGAGTGGGTGAGAGTGATGGATGTCCAGGGTTGTGGTGGAAGGTCAGTCTGTTTTTTTTTTGTTTGTTGTGGATGAGAAAGATGGGTTTGCTGGTTATGATCAGTATGATTGTTGTCAGGGTTTCTCATGCATTTCGTAGAGTCTAATAGTTTGTATGCTTTAGTTTTTCCCTGTTTAATTTAACTGATCTTTGCGGTTTCCCTATTCTGTAGAGTGATTATCTTGATCGATTAAGCTAGTTTACATATGATTACCACACAGGGATTCTAATTTTATGGCTTGGTTTGGTTACCTCTTGCACTAATAAAGCAAGGAGCAACCTTTTTTGGCGTTACAGGTTCGCTTCAGAGCATTGCTGGGTTACTTGACTAGAGACGTGTGATATAACTTGTCTAATTCATGGGGAAAAGTTTATCATACTAAGTATCAGTCGAGTTGTTGTACAAATGGTTCCCTGGTATGGTCATAGTCAATCCTGCCTTGTGGATTTCAAACAACCAAGCACACCCTGTGGTTTAGGAATAATTTTATTCCATTTATATCGCAAAATCAATCATTTTAGTGAATGAAGAAATAATAGAAGAAGAATAAAGACGAGAGAAAAGGCAAGAGGAGACTAATAATCACAATAGAAAAAGGATGAGATAGGAGGAGAAAGAACGAGATTGGAGGAGGAAGTTTCTACGTCCTTTTTATTTTCCACTCCCAGGTCTCTTCGTAAGGATTGCACAACTTTAGCTCTTGTAAAGCCACATTTTTCTACTTTGTTGTCAATACATGAATAAGAGGTTTCTCAAACTGTGAACCGGTGTTTGAAATGCTTGTTTTTGTTGGCTTTGAGTACTTGGTTGAGAATTCTCTGCTTTTTATTGATAATTGTGGGTTTGATGGGGTTTCAAAGATGGTAAGGACGAGAGGAAGAAGGGGAAGCCTAGAGCCTCGATTTATGTGCATCGAGCAAGAGTAAACAATCTGGTCTTTGATTGAAAATGGAAAATGGTTTTAAACCCAGACTTTTTAAGTTCATATATGTTATTATGGACATCCCACTATTTTGAGATACAGGAGAGGTCAAGAATATGTCTGAGTATGTACCGTACCAGAATTCTTTTGGCTTGCTTTGAACAAAAGATCACTAATTGACCAAAAATGCAAATTTTGATTTGCTGTAAAATAGAAATTACTTCAGTGCGTTGGAATTTGCTGTAGTGAGAAATATATATTATATGTAGAGAATGCTAATTGGTATCTGATGCATGACACTCCCCAGTAATCTATTCTCATTTGATTTTCAGGACCAGTGATCATAACAATGGATGGTATCCATGTCTTGAAGCCTTGGTTGTTATAATTGCATATTTCTATTTTGCTACCACATGGTGTTACAATCGTTTTACGCGGTACTGCAACAAGGATGGAGGAAATCACTGGGTACATGTGTTGTATTTTGTGGTGGTAACTACCATGACCATAGGGTATGGTGATATCTATCCCTTTACATCAAAGACCAAGTTCAATACTATTTTATTGGTACTTGCAAGCATGTTGATCTCATTTATGGGTCATATTGTTGTTGATAACTTCAAATCTTGGTTCAAGAAGAAGTTTTTGACAAGTCTGACTGATTGTCAAAAACAAACGATATTACTTGTTCTGTCAACTGTGGCTGTAGTGCTGTGTATATTGATAGGTATACTGGGAATAAACTTGCTTGAGCCGAGCATGACTACTCTGGAATCCTTCTATCTATCGATTTTAACCCTTGCCACCGTCGGATATGGTGATTTCCACTTCACACTCAAGGCTGGCAGATTATTTGCCATCCCTTGGATACTGATTTGTCAACCCATATTCAGTGAAGCATCCAAATTTTTGGTATCCAGTTTAATCAGATTCTGGAGGTACTTGACAGGTATTTTTAATCATTTATTACCAACAATTATAGTTGTGTTGTATTTTTCCGAGAATTAAATAGTGATTTAGATTATTATCTATTATTATTATTATTTAATAATAATATTATTATTATCTTGTTATTTGTTTCCCCTGGTATATTTACACTTTTACAGTGAAGCTCCTGGCAAAGTGGGTGAAGGATAAGGTGTTCCCAATTTTAAACGAGTTGAAAGCACAATTTCAGAACGATTGGGTGCCATATGTGAGAGAGTGTGAGACAGTGGGCACTCAAATCATCTCCCCAGAGTTTGCCCTCAACTTCCACGGCACCTTTTTCTCAGAGTTTGATGGACTCTCAACCACCCGAAGAATGATGAACCTCACTAGAATCATGGGTCTTTCCCTTAGCTCGCCTACTTGGTGGTGTAACCAAGTCCCCCCTTATTAGACTCTTCGTGTGTTGGCCCTTAGAGGCTCTTCTTTGTAACTGAAGAATGTGAACTTGAGAAACTGAAGGTGTTGCTATTGAAATTAGACAGTAGAGAAACCATTGGAGCTGCACAAACAGCTGCAAATGAATCAATATTTTCATTATACACTTAGCACTGATAAAAATGTCGATAAATTTAATGATATGGATCGCAGCTGGGTGTTGGTTAAAAATTTATTCAAGACACTGCATTGGGTGAACTATACAATTAATATGCGAGAAGGAGAGTAGCTTCATGTTTCCTTTACCAGGATGGGAAATGGCAGTTTTATTGGTGTCACTCTTCCCCACATGTTCATGTCAATTAATTTTCACCAGTACCAATTTACTGTACTCATCACCTTCTTAAATCTCCACAACCTAACCTCTGCATTTTCATTCACTGCTCTTAACTTATTGGATTTCATCTATTCTATATATTTTGGCCTGTGAGGGGGTTTCCTTGAGTCAAAGAGAGATGGAGTTTTCAAGTAGTAAACTCTTGGGTTCCCTGACCTTTCTTGCTCTGGTTTTCAGAGTGGTTCTTGGAGACCCTTTAGTTCCAGCTCTCATCATCTTTGGGGACTCTGTAGTCGATGTGGGAAACAACAACAATCTCAGCACAGTCATCAAGGCCAACTTCCCTCCTTATGGAAGAGACTTTGTGAATCACAAACCAACTGGAAGATTCTGTAATGGAAAGCTTGCCACCGATTTCACTGGTACACATGCATAAATCTTTCAGCTATACGTGTGGTTTCATCTTCTTCATTTTCCAATGAAATGACTACTACTATACGTATACATATGAAATGGTTTATGTTTACTCTCTTTTACAGCTGAGTATCTGGGATTCACTTCATATCCACCAGCTTACCTAAGCCAAGAAGCCAGCGGGAAGAACCTCTTGACTGGAGTCAACTTTGCCTCAGCTGCTTCTGGATTTTATGACCCAACTGCCCAGTTATATGTATGTAAATATTTTTAGTAATTTGTATCTTTTTTCATCACTATATATCGATCACTTTACATTTCTACTCTATCTATCTTGTTCTAATTATGATCTGTTTGTGGTATCGCAGAATTCGATTTCACTGACCCAGCAACTGAACAACTACAAGGAGTATCAAAGCAAAGTGGTGAATCTGGTTGGACAAACCAAAGCCAATGCAATATTCTCCGGAGGCATCCACCTTCTAAGTGCAGGGAGCAGTGATTTCATTCAGAACTACTACATCACTCCCCTAGCTACGGTCTACACGCCGGATCAATTCTCAGACATTCTCATTAGATCCTACTCTACATTCATTCAGGTTGCCACATATCCTCACTCGATCGTCATAACAGCATTTTCCTTTATTTGTACATGTATTGTTTGTTATTTTGTATTATGTCCAGCCAAAGAATTATCATAAACATTTTACTTTAGTAGTCCTAGCAGTTAATGCATTAGGAGATAGGATACTACTCTCTGCAAGCTTACTATTACTAAAATTATTGTATTTAAACAATCATGCATTTAGACTAGTCTTAGCTTCTTAATTTCGTGTAGTATAAATTTGAAAAGTGCCAATTTCCTACACTTGGAACTTGCCATAGAAGTATCTGGTCTTAACTCAGATACTACAAAATAACTAGGAGCAGTTACATATTACTTGATATATCATTGACACTCCTTACCTGATACATATCGTATCTTACTAGTCATTAGTTTTTGTCTGATCGCATACCCTAAAAGTTGTTTAGTGGCCAAATCTAAACTGGCTAGATTTACATTACAACCTGAGGGTCTATGGTCAATTGAAGCCACACATGAGAATTAATCAAAGATGGGATATATGATCGATTATTCTTGCATTATATATTTACACATTATATATATGATTATATAATTTGCACATTTTGACAGAATTTGTATGGACTGGGAGCAAGAAGGATCGGAGTCACAAGCTTACCGCCAACCGGGTGTTTGCCAGCAGCAATCACCCTTTTCGGCTTAGGAAGCAACAATTGTGTCACAAGATTAAACGGAGATGCCATTTCATTCAACAACAAGCTAAAGAGCACATCTCAGAGTTTGCAGACCAAACTCCCAGGCCTCAAACTTGTGGTCTTTGATATCTTCCAGCCTCTCCTGGATATGGTCCAAAAGCCTAGTGATAACGGTAAAACACCTATACTCTTACATAGCTTTCCCCAAGTAAATAATTGAATTCATGAAACAAAAAGACATTTACATTCGTATAAAAAAATAAAAGAAGTTGGTTTACCTATTCCTCAATATGAAGACGATATCTGATTCTTTACTAATACCCTTCAAAAGGTATTGATTGCATTGGGGTAGCTAGATCATATGCAGTCTGATCACTAGCTAAATAATCAAGAATTCTTGTAATTGCAAATTAAAAACTGTTGGTTTTCTTCCCTGATGTATTTTACGTGACTGATAGGGTTCATGGAGTCGAGACGAGCTTGCTGTGGAACAGGAACATTAGAAACATCTGTGCTTTGCAACTCGAGATCTATAGGAACATGTAACAATGTGACTGGGTATGTGTTTTGGGATGGATTCCATCCCTCTGAAGCTGCTAACGAGGTCTTGGCTGGTGATCTACTTCAGCAAGGTTTCGCTCTCATATGAGTCATCATGTACGTCCTGACCTTATTGCGTAGTGCGTAGAATGATTATATAGTACTACGTACTGGACTACTGGCCGTTCTAAGTACTGTGATCTCGTTATTATTAAGTATTATTTCTTTCCTTGGATGGTGCAGTTTCGTAATTTAACATCAAAGAATCTGGTGATCAAGTTTAGTTTGAGATGAGTTCAAACTTCAGTGTACTGAACCCTAAACATTTGATTTCTTGCTTTAGTAATAATAGCTGGTACGTGATCTCTTTTCAATTTTCCATAGCTACTATTTAGCTAGGTTTCCGACTCCCATTATAAGTCTTGAGGAATTATTCTATGTACCCGGAACACCAGCTGGAATGCTGAGATGGTGGTCCTCACCAATAGAATTATAACACGTGAATAGCTCCAAAACTGATAGGATTCTGAATTTTAGAGACGTCTCCGTTATACTGCGGTTAAACTCTAAAACAATACTGCCCTCTTCTCTAACAAGGCTGAGGAAAAAAAAACTCAAGATCAAAATACCCCCTCTTCTCTCGTCAAAAATGAATAGCGCGTGTAATTTGCGATTTGCATGGCTCATTCGACGTCTTCGTCGTAGCTCTTGTATGCGGCGGGGTTTGCCAGAGCATCACGGTGAAGACCTTACTTCCATGGGCAAACAGATTCCGATGGGGCTGAGCTCAGCGTCGGAGAATATGACTCGGAAGACGACGGCAGCGGCGCTAGTGATTTGGTGCTTGGCGAGGTGATCTGGTCATTTCTCTTAGCTTCGCTCATCTAGCTTCAATCTTCGCTCTTCTTAGTTCTTTGTCATCCCCAGTTTCGTAGGTGGGTGGATTTGTTTCCCTGATTCTGGGTTTCTATTATTGGTTGTTTAATTCTTAAATTATTCTCAATCTTTGGATTTCATTTTAGGGAAAATGGCTGGTTTGCTCACTAAAGTATGCCCCATTCTAAACTTTGCTCACTGAAGTTTGTCCAATATCACTTTGCTCACTATCGAATTACACTTATATTCACTTTGATCACTCCGTTTAAATCAGACGTTAAAATTTTGCTTATGCCGTTAAAAACAATGACACGTGCCACTCTTGTGCAAATCTTAAGGACATTTTGGGAATTTCATTAGTTTACTCCCATTGTGAACTTATCTCTTCCATTTCAACTCTCTACTCGATCAGTCTCTTTCCTTCTGTTTCTTTCACCTCCCCAGATCACAAAGTGATGGATGATCCAGCACAACCAAGAAAAACGAGAAAGATCGAAGAAGATGAAGCTCTTCATAGAAAACAATATCGATGTGAACCAACGAGGGACGGTCAAGATCCTCCCCGAAGAACCTAACGACGTCCGGTTCGTCTTCGACCTCATTTCCCCCGGCGACGTCATCATCGTCTCCACCACCCGCAACGTCAAGCTCAAGTCCAGCGGCCGCGTGAGCCTCAGCATCGAAATCTCCGTCACCACCGTTGACTACGACAAGGACTCGTCCACCCTACGCGTGCACGACACGACTCTCAAGGAGTTCTCAGATTTGCTCAAGACGAATCTGGATCGAGTGTGTTACGGTATGAAAAATGTGAAGATGGCGCACGAGTTGAAGGCCATTGAGACACTCTTGATTACCGACGATTTGTATGAGTGCGGAGATTGAGGAAAGGTGCAAGTGTAAAGGGTTTGTGGAGTCGGTGAAGAAGGCAGGAGGGAAGGCATTTGTGTTTTCGTCGAAACATTTATCTGCAGAGGTGCTGGCTAATCTGACTCATTGCAGCAATTCTGAGGTTTCCACTGCCTGATCTTGATGAAATGATTCATTAACATGGATGTTTCATAGCTATATGTTTGCGTAGATTTTCAAGTTTGGTCTATTTGTAAGACAATTTTGTTGGTTTAGTGACATGAGGCCACGAGAGAATGACATACATGCTTCTCCTCGAAGAAGAACAATTCTCTACTTCCATCTATCTGCTAGTTCATATATCTGGTGTGCTCTATACAAAACTGGGAATCTCAATAGCCATCAACTTAAATGCACATCACATTCTACAGACTACAACAAAGTTGCCGGAGGGGTGGAGCAAGGGAAGAAGATCAATACGTTTGAGTTTACAAATCAACAGACGCAGAAACAAAACCGACCATAATCCATATGGCACAACGGACCAATGATACTAATTTAGAATCAACAGAACCAGAAACAAATTGAGGCAGACAGGTTGTATTATAATCCATATGGCACAAGCAACAATGGATAATTCAGAAAACTTTGCCCAATTTTGCCGTGCAAGGGTAACATTTACAGAACTAACGACAAACCCAAATGAGGATTACAAATCTTTTTAAGATTCAAGAGCTCTCTGCTGTGTTGTGGCCAGCCATTCTATTTGCCCCAAAACTGGTTGCACTGGAAACTGCATAGGTCATTACAGACTTACAATAAGCCAGCTGTTTTAAGAGCCCCTTCAAAAGCCTCATCTGTGTTCTTAAACTGGAGAAACAAAGAGAAAGCAATCAGACTAGTCATGTTTTCCCCAACAATCTAACCTCCAACCAGAACAGAGCATAGAGACAATTTTGGAACTTCTGAAAGCCTATTAAACCGATGTATACAATTAGCTACCTCTGGTACTTGGATGTCAAAATACTGCTCAATTTTTGACATGACCAACTCGTCATTATCATCGCAAATCAAGTTAAATATAGCTCCTGCAAAATTGTATACAAAAGTTGGTCAATGTCTCCAATTTTACAAATCAATGCAATATCTTTAAACTACCAAAAATTAATTTAATGAAAAGCATGATCAGTGCAAACGGGATTATATTAATAGTTGCAGCTCTGCCCTTCTATACAGATGCTTCAGAGCAGTGGTGTTAGTTCACTTTATGTATAACATACAACATGTCCCAGAAACTAAGCTTCTATCACATTTTTCAACCAACTAGCACAACAATTAACTTCAAATGCAGTCCATAAATGCAAACAATAACCCCAATTGCAAAAGATCAACCTAGACCAGAGAACATTGAACTAAACACAGCAGGATTGGCAAGCCATGACTGGCAACCCAATAACGATTAGTAGGAGCTTGAGTATTTAATAGCAAAATCAGCTCACTAGGACTACTCAAAAAAGTTTAAAGTACCCCTCTACAAGCTTAAGAGGTCATGTCATGATCTGCTAAACCCTTAATAATTGTGGCGCGCACACACACACACAATTTATGGGTGTTGCAGTCCCAAAAGGGACAAATGTAGGAAATATAAATGGAACAGCCTATAAAATAGATTCAAGAATCAGAAACTTACCCTTGCGACCAAATCGCCCTGCCCTGCCAATTCTATGCAGGTACACCTCATAATCAGGTTCTAAAGGTTGTGACCGGGGACCAGGTGAATATTTGACCGGAAGATCATAATTGACAACACAGTTAACCTATAGAAGGTATCGAGTCAGCATATAAATCTTGTTAGGCATATAAGCAAGAACATAAAAAGAATGGAGACAAAGCCAGCACCTGCTGTTGGTCAAAGCCTCTGGCAAGTACATCAGTTGATATGAGTACATCAGTTGAAATGAGAGAGATAAGTTCACAATGGGAGTAAACTAATGAAATTCCCAAAATGACTTTAAGATTTGCACATGAGTGGCACGTGTCATTGTTTTTAACGGCATAAGTAAAATTTTAACGTCTGATTTAGACGGAGTAATCAAAGTGAATACAAGTGTAATTCGATAGTGAGCAAAGTGATATTGGACAAACTTCAGTGAGCAAAGTTTAGAATGGGGCATACTTTAGTGAGCAAAGCAGCCATTTTCCCTTCTTTTTAATCTGACCAGTTAATTTCTATTGTTTTCTGAATTCTAACTCCTCAATTTAATGCTTTCATGTTATGCTTTAGGTGCTTTGCTACAGAAATCGAACTGTAGGTACTATCGTCTATGCAATGCGTGCAATCATTTTTTGGTGCTTTGATGTCATGTTACTTAAGCATAGTTTCTGATACCAATACTTATTTCTACGCATATAGCTAGGCTTAGAGTTTAGTTGATTGCTGAGTAACCTGAGTTTGAGGTTTGCTATGGTGCTGGGTGTAAGTGGTTTCAGGTGCATTAAGAGAAATCGAAATTCCATGTAATAATAGCCCTTTTAGTTATAATGTTCATTTGATTAAAATAAAAAGAAATCGAACTTGACAGTATAGCTGTATTATGTCTGTGTATGTATGAATGTAAATAATCGGAGGAGTTTCAGCATTGCTTCAGCGTCAGTATCTTTCATGTAGTATGAGCTGTATGAGGGTGTCTTTCTCATTCTCCGTGATAACAGTTGTTTTTGCTAGCAGCAACAAGCATGGAGCCATCAAGGAAATCACCTTCATTTATAGAAAAGAAAGGTTACTAAAAAGCTTTTTGGTGTGTACACAACTGAAATGTACTGTACGTTATTGATGGAAATCCCCTATTTATGTGGGTAATTTTCATATGCTTGTAATGTGTGATGTTAAAAATCAATAAAAAATCTGTGTTGTTATAAAATGACTTGCTTACTTCTGATTATTTTAGAACAGGTACAAAAGATCTTACTGATAATTTATAAATTTTTCTAAAAATCACTCAATATAAGTAGGTTACATGAAAGAATGAGCTGTTTACATTCATCATAATTTTTTTTTTTTTGATGGATTATATTCATCATAGTTCTGGAAACATGGGGTTGCTTATGGTAAATAATAGGGCCTATCTTTTGAACTCTGCTGCTCATCATCAGTCATTGTATGCAAATCTTGGCTTGGTTGAGGATACGATCCGAATGGATGGTTTGTAGCATAAGTGCTTGCAGATATATGGTTTGGGGCATAAGTGCTTCCAGATGTATGCTGTGATCATAATATACAATTGAAAATTTAAAAAATTTAAGTTAGATTCAAAAGGAAAATAGATTGTCTAATTGAGAAATTGTAAGTACTTCAACAGTGAGATAAACCATTACCTGACTCATAAGCATGCCAGTAAAAGAAAATTTTGACTGATATAAATAATGTCTTAGAATCAAAACCCTACAATAGATAAGAAAATGTTGCATCTTATCAAAATAGCTTACATAATTTATATATGTTTAGGATTCAATAATATATATATATATATATATATATATATATATATATATATATATATATATTGATTGCAAAAACAATGAAAAAGAACATTAAAATTCAAAACAAGGGACGTAGGATAAGAATATAATAACTTACTTGTATTTGCCATGGTGGAGGTTTTGGGTCTCGTTCAATTTGTTGAGGATAGAGATAGCAGTAAAGGAACGTGGGGTTTTAGGTTTTGAGACTCTTCAGTTTCTATTCAATTTACAGCCTTGTTAGAGAAGAGGGCAGTATTGTTTTAAAGTTTAACGGCAGTGTCTCCTTTCTTCATAAACAAAGATAACCAGACGCATGTCACTTTTCAACTTGGAGTAGTCGGAGCTTCCCTCCCGGACAATATTGCCTAGGAAATCTCGGATGGAAAGGCTCTTGGTGGTACTGTTACATTCGGCCTCAGATTGTTGACTGTCTTTAAATTCAATACAAACGTGTGGCTCAAGGGAGAAGACAATATTTATGATCTTTTCTGTGATCCGCTCGATTTCTTATTTTCTCCTCATACTAGTGACACCGGAAATCTCATAGGTACATTAAGGTTATGCACATGGGCGTAGCTACATGTAAATGAGAAGGTCACTTGACCTTGCTCACCATCTTGATAAACTCCATTATACATTTAAGTATTTACGAACATTTATATACGTAAGTGAAATATGAGCTATTTAACTAAATTTGCCCATTCTAAAGAAATAATAATTACTTTTAAGATATGCATGACACCTGATTCTAAATTATAAATGTGTTTCCTTTGTATATCAACTCATATCCTTGATTTGTTTATCTAATTCTTATGTAGAGCTTTGTTTAGTCTTTCTTCATACTGTATTATAGACTATTTGAAATCACGTTTTTGAAAGAAAAAAAAAAACCCAACTTAACTGAATATAGCCATGCATATATATATGTATATTTGATCCATCTTAATTAACTAAATATCTAGCTACGCCACTGATTATGCATCTAAATTATGTGTCATGCATTGACACATATGTGAACTAAATTTATATATGTACTCGTGCCTTGTTTATTTAGAATCCTATTGCAGACTACATGCTTATGTATATATAAATTAAATATAAATGCTCAATGAATGAATATGGCTATTAGTTCATTAAGGTTTAAGAAGTCTGCAAGAAAGACTACACATGTTATACATGAGCTATTGTCTAGTTAGGAGACTTGGCCCTTGTGAAACTTTTTAACTGAAGAACTCGATCTGATATGAACCAAGAGAGTCAGGTTCCACCTATTCCTCAATACAAAGCTGAATTGACGTAACGTAATTGCAAAATAAGAACTGTTGGCTTTTCTTTTCTGATGTATTTACGTGACTGACTGATAGCTAGCAGCTAGGGTTCATGCAGTCGAGACGAGCTTGCTGCGGAATATAAACATTAGAAACCTCTGTGCTTTGCAACTCCGGGTCTATAGGAACATATAGCAATGTGACTGCTGAGCCGATTGTGCGTTTCGGGATGGATTAGGGGATTCCATCCCTCTCAAGCTGCTAACGAGGTCTTGGCTGGTGATCTACTTCAGCAAGTTATAATTTGGTTTCGCTCTTACATCCTCGACTTATTGCATGGTGGAATAATTATGTTCTGGTCTACATACGTACTGTGATCTCGTTTATTAGGTATTAAATCTTTCTTGGATGATGTAATTAATTTCGTATTTCGTATTTTAACATCAGAATATCTGTTGCGATTAGTTTGAGATGAGTTCAGCTTTTCTCTATACGTACGTAGCTGCATGTTCTAAACCCTAAACATCAGCATTTCGTGCTTTTTGTAATACTAATAGCAGCTTGTAGCCTGGTAACTTGTGTATCTCTTCTCTATTTCTCATAGCTACTATTTAGGTTTCCGACTCCCATACTAAGTCTATCTCGGAAATTCAGAAAATTGAAACCTCCATATCCCCGTCTCCTCCTCCTCTCCGCTCCTCTCCTCGCATCTTATATATATATATATATATATATATATAGACACACACGAAAACTCAGAAGGTATTTTCTCCCTCCCTCGACAATTTATGATGCCTCGCTCTGACAATACCACCGACGAAGAAGAAATCGGTCCCTATGCAATGATTTGTGTAACCTACACTTTCAGCTATATTTTTTTTCTTCTCCTTTGGATAGGTTTAAGGATCAACTACTCTATCTTAGATCCCGCCCTCGATATTAAAGATCCCAAGCTCCAGGTTGTCTCAGCTTCCGTGACGGAACTGAAAGTCACCGGCACCCACTTAAGTGCGACATGGAACATGACCCTCTTGGTTACAAATCACAGCCGTAAACGCGGCATGAACTTTGACGCCCATGCCTTTGTCTACTGCGGCCCAAAAGATTACTACGAGTTCACCATAAGATCAAATTACCAGAATGACCCAGGAAAATTGGGTCTGCTGGCAGAGAAGCGGCTGTCTCCTTTTATCGTAAACAAAGATAATCAGACGTATGTCAATTTTCAACTTGGAGTAGTCGGAGTTTCCGTCCGGGACAATTTCGCCAAGGAAATCTCCGATGCAAAGGCTCTTGGAGGTCCTGTTAAATTCGGCCTCAGATTGTTTACTATCTATAGTTTCAAAACAAAAGTGTTTTTCGAGGGAGTCATAGTTATTCATGATTTTTTCTGTGATCCGCTCGAATTCTTAATTTCTCCTAATACTAGTGACACCGGAATTTTCACAGGGACATCAAGGTTATGCATATAGAGGAATCTAAATTATGTGTCATGCATGACACAATGTACGTATGAACCAAACTTTATATATGTAAATGAGTAAATCTTTGCTTTATATAAGTAGAATACAAATGTAGATTAAATTTAAAGTACTTTCTTCGTCTGAAACTCTCAATTTACAACCTGTACGTAGCTTAGTGCCTAAATCTCTGCATGTGTGACAGTATTGTTAACAACAGGCTAGGTGTCGATTACGCATTGTCTGGAATTGTATAATATACTGTATGCTGTTACTGTTACACCCGGGCCCGGTCCAAGGCCCGGGGCAGGATCGTTAACACCCGGACCCGGGGCCCAGCAGCCTACCTTATGGCCAGGGGCCCGGGAGCCGGGGGAGCCAGCCTGCCAAACAGACCACCAAAGCTGCCCCGGCCAATGTATGAACAGAAGGGGATCAGTCCCACATCAAAGAGTAAGACCAAAACTCACGCTCGGCAACCTATATAAGGGCTTCAACTACTCTCATTAATAGGTAACCAACTCTCCAACTACTGATTATTCCCGCTTAAGTTATCAATTTATCCCAACGGTACTGACTTAGGCATCAGAGAGGAGAAGACCGGCCCGCCCGGTATTCCCCTTAATTAGTTAGCAGGTCCTGCAAGAAGGAACTACACCAAAGATCCACCAGTCTCTGTTAGGCCTACGGGTTATGACAGAAACAATTGGCGCCGTCTGTGGGAAGATTTGACGAAAAGTTGTGTTGCTCTACCGGAGGGGAGAGCCCGATCGATTCTTCGGAAGGCGATTTAAAATCAAGTTCACGTTCCGGACACCATGGGGAGAAAGGAGTTGAAAACTGGCGTGAGAGGGCCGGAAGAGGTACGTCGGGCCCGAGGCCCTAGAGCTGAGATCGATGTGAGATTTGTCCCGGCCCTCGAGCGGGACGGAACCCTCGATCACCGGGGCTCAGATAACGTCATGGGCCCAACCAACGCAATGAAGAGGAAGAGATAAAAAAAATGAAGGAAGAAGTCGCGCGGTTGCTGGAAGGGGGCGATCGGGATCGACTAAGGATGGATCCCCGGTACCAAAAGCTGGAAGTGGTGAACATCACGCTATTGGCGGCCTTGGGAAAGGAGCAACGGCAGAACGCCGCCCGGGCAGCGGCACAGGCCATACCAAGTAAAGGTGTCGAGTTCCCGCACCTAGAGGTGGGACAGCCTACAGGGAGGAGAAAGATTGCGCATTTGCCAACATCACTCTTTCCGGAAGCTCTGAGGAACTCCGGGCCGGCTGAGCCCCCATGCTGGACGAATTTAGCACCGGGCAAGCAGGACAGCTCGACGACTCGGGCGCTTCAGACGCTCTCCACCTCGGTGTCAGATTTAAAGGCCCGGATGGAGGCCACCGAGAGAAAAGCAGCCAGGCCGCCCGTAAGTGCGCGCTTTAACGAACGGACGAGACCATTCTCCCGCCAAGTGCTGGAATCCGGAAGAGCGAACGTGGGGAAGTCGTTAAAACTAACGTACGCCGGAACGGGATGCCCTTTCCGGCACCTGGACAACTTTAAGTTACAAACGGACACTAAGGGCTATTCTGATGCCGCGTGCTGCAATATGTTCCAAGAAACGCTCTCGGGGGAGGCGTTGGGCTGGTTCTATGAGTTGCCGATGAATTCGGTAGAATCGTTCGAACGGCTGGCGAATAAGTTTGTCAGCCGATTCATCCTTGGAGCCAAAGGGCCCCAAACATCAACGGTCCTCTTCGATTGCATGCATATAGAACACGAACCACTACGCACGTTTGTTAACCGATGGCAAATCGCCATGGCCGGGGTCAGAAACCTCGATAAAACGATCGCCGAAATGACGTTCAAGCAAGGGTTAAGGCCCGGAGAGTTTTCTTATGCCATACGAATAAAAGAGCCGCCGGGGTACGACGAGCTGATGGCCATGGCCGTCAGGCACGCCCAGGCTGAGCATGAGACGTACGGGAATCGGCTGCCCAAGCGGAGGTCGGACGACTCGTTACCAACCCAACGGGAAAACAAGACCTGGCGGCAAGGCAGGGAACGTAATCTTACGACCATCGGGAAAGCCGGAGTATGGGGCGATCAGCGACCCCGTCGGAGTGGCAACGGGGTCTCCGGGAGGGGTGGAAAATCCACGCTTCTGCGCCTGGCACAGCCCTTGGCAGTTGCACCAACGAAGCAGCAACAGCAGCCCCTGGCTATAATGCCTGCACAACGACAAGAGCGGACCCTGGCCATCATGCCAGCGGGAATCCCGACCACATTGACGTCCTCCTATGAAAACATCTTCAATGAAAACAAAGGGGCCGTTCCGAAGGGAAACATCATTCCGCAGGGCGCCCGAAACGTGGCAAACATACGCACTCAAGTCCCCGGGCAGATTGAGATGCATGGAAGTATAAATATGATACACGGGGGGGGGGGGGGCACATCGATAGACTCACCGGGAACTCAAAGAAGCGGTGCCTAAGGTCGATCCGGGGAAAGGAAGTGTATGCCTTCGGAGGAGGAGCCGGAGGATCTAATTCAACCGCACAACGATCCCTTCCTCGTTACGGTCCAGATAGATCACTGGATAACCAGCCGGATGTTAATCGAGACCGAACCAGCCGGATGTTAATCGAGACCGGGGCTTCTATCAATGTAATGTTTTGAGAAGCGTAAAAGGGGCTGAACCGAGGGAGGGGCAAGTTATCCCAGGATAACGAGCCGCTGATAAGCTTCTCCGGTGAGGTAGTCCAGCCTTTAGGGTCGGATTACATGCCGCTGATCTTCGGCGAGGGAGACAAAACGAGGAAGGAACACCTGGAGTTCATTATAGTGGACTGTCTGTCCTCATACAATGGCATAATCGGCCGGCCGGGACTATGGAAACTGAAAACGTTTATAGCCGGCCACATGCTGATGTTACAAATGCCATCCCCCACTGGCATCATCACCATACGCGGGGATCAAAAGATCGCCCGCAAATATTATGCGGAGGCCCTGGCCTACGGTAGAAAGCGGGCCGAAGTCTTCACGGCGTCTCGACGAGCACTGTTACCGGGGTATTGACCCCCGTGATGACACCGACTCCGACGAGGAGAAGACGAAACGCTCGTCGGCCGTCGAGGAAATCGAAGCGATTCCCATCTCGGAGGACCACCCGGAGCGAACAGTGGTGATAGGAACGAAACTCGCCCCGGATGTCAGGAGAGATCTCATCACCTTTCTCCGGGGGAACAGTTTAGTATTCGCATGGTCCTATGAGGACATGCCGGGCATATCCCCAGAAATAGCCGTCCACCAGCTAAATACCCTGCCCAGCATTCTCCCGGTGAGGCAGAAAAGGAGGTCCTTCAGCCCGGCGAAGTATGAGGCAATCAGAGAGGAAGTGCAAAAACTGAGAGGCATGGATTTCATCCGAGAAGTTCAGTATCCCCGCTGGCTCGCCAACGTGGTTATGGTCCCAAAAAAGGGAACCGACCAGTGGCGCATGTGCGTTGACTTTACAAACCTAAACCGGGCGTGCCCGAAGGACAACTTCCCGCTCCCCCGAATAGACCAGCTTATAGACTCGACCTCCGATTTTAAACTACTAAGCTTCATGGATGCCTACGCAGGATACAACCAAATAAGGACGAGCCCGAATGATGAAGAGCACACCTTGTTCACAACTGACCGGGGGACCTACTGCTACAAGAGGATGCCGTACGGCCTAAAAAACGTCGGGGCCACGTACCAACGGGTGGTAAACCGCATGCTAGAATAAGAGATGGGTAAAACGGTGGAAGTCTACGTGGACGACATGCTGGTCAAAAGCTTGACCGTAGGAGCCCACGTCCGAGACTTGACAGTAGTCATCGGCAAGATGCTCAAGTTTGGGATGCGCCTGAACCCAAAGAAATACATTTTCGGGATTTCAGAGGGCTTCCTAGGCCACATCATTAGCCAGCGGGGAATAGAAGCTAATCCGCTGAAGGTTCAGGCGATCCTAGACATTGAGACACCAAAGGAAAAAAACCAAGTCCAAACGCTGATCGGCTGATTAGCCGCATTGGCCAGGTTTATTTCCCGCTTGACATACAAGTGCACCCCATTCTTTAAATTACTCAAGGCGCAACAGTTCAAGAAAATTCACTGGGCAGCGGAGCACGAGGCGGCATTCCAGTCCATTAAGGCGTACCTATCTGCGATACCCCTCTTATCCAAACCGGTACCGGGCGAGATGCTGTACCTGTACATAGCCGCATCGAAAACAGCCGTCTCTGCGGCTCTCGTCAGGAAGGAAGACACGCTAGAACTCTAGGTGTACTATGCGGGAAAGGGATTTACCGGAGCCGAAAGCCGATATCCTGACATCGAAAAACTGGCTCTGGCCCTGATCGTTAGCGCCAGGAAGCTACGACACTATTTCCAGGCTCACTCCATCACCCTGTATACCAATCACCCTCTGCGGCAGATCTTGCAAAAGCCAGAGACCAGCGGCAGGCTGGTATGATGGGCAGTCGAGCTGGGAGAGTTCGATATATCTATGCCCCGTGAACGGTCATCAAGGGCCAGGATGCTGCGGATTTCATATGCGAACCCACCCCGATGGCTGTGGGAGCGCACGCCGATCGGCCCCGAGAGAGCCATACCAACTGAGACCATAAAAGTCGAACCGGGCCTTCCCAGCGGTTGGAAGCTCTATGTGGATGGTTATGTTACAAATAAGCGGAGCGGAGCCGGCATCATGTTAACCGCACCTGATGGTTAGTCGTATGAATACGCCCTACGATTCCTTTTCAATACTTGCAACAACGCCGCTGAGTATGAGGTCCTCATAGCCGGCCTGCAACTCGGCAAAGAAATGGGAATCCCATCCATGGAAGTATACAGCGATTCAAGCCTGGTGGTAAACCAAATGAACAGGCTGTTGGAAGTCAAGAAGCCTCAGTTGGCCTCCTACCAGGCGTTGGCCAAAATCCTGATAGAGTCGTTCGAGGGCGCAACCATTCGACATGTACCCCGGGAGGCAAATAGGCATGCCGATGCCCTGGCAAGGTTGGCAACCGGGAACTACCCACCGGAGTACCGCAGAGCTAAAATTGAAACTCTCGAGAAGCCAAGCATAAGCAAAACCATCTCCGAGATATTTGCGGTAGAAGAGGCTCCTCCGAGTTGGATGGACCCGATCATAAAGTACTTGGTTGACAAAATCAGCCCGCAGGATAAAATGGAGGCCAGTAGGTTACACCTCAGGTGCGCAAGGTACAGCCTTTTTGGGGGCAAGTTGTACCGAAGGGGACACAGCTTCCCCCATCTGAAATGCGTAACAAAAGAGGCGGGAGAGGTCATCATGCGAGAAATCCATGAAGGAGTGTGTGGTAACCATTCTGGTGCCCGATCCCTGTCTCATAAGTCACTACGGGCCGGATATTTTGGCCAAACATCGCAGCAGCATCGAGGAAAATTTCGGGCGGCTGCCACAAGTGCCACATGTATGCTACTACTCCACATGCCCTGACAATTGCATTATCAATCCTACTGGCGCCGTGACCGTTTGTACAGTGGGAACTAGATATTATCGGCCCTTTTCCGACGGCTGTAGGACAGTATAAGTACGCCATTGTGGCCGTTGATTATCAGACTAAGTGGGTCAAGGCGGAGCCCCTAATAAAGATCACCGAGGAACGGGTAAAAAAGTTCTTCTGGAAGAACATCTACTGCCGGTTCGGGGTACCGCAGACCATTGTTACGGACAATGGGACGCAGTTCAATAATGCCGATCTCTTCCAGTACAAAGCCTCTATGAGAACCCGGATGTTGTTCGTCTCAGTAGCACACCCGCAGACCAACGGCCAGGTTGAAGCGGTCAACAAAATCATCAAAAATCTCCTCAAGAAGAAGTTAGACGACAAAAAGGGGTTGTGGCCTGAGGAACTCCCGGCGGTCTTATGGCCAATCCGCACGACAGCAGCCAAAGCAACAGGGGAGACCCCGTTCTGTATGGCATTCGGTACTCCCCGTAGAGACCGACATGCCCAGCGGCAGGGTTGAGAATTATGAAGCTGAAACAAACGCTGAAGGGATATGGCTCAACCTGGATCTCATTGAAGACCGGCGCGACCAAGCGCACATGCGAAACCAAACGTACAAACAACGGGTCACCCGCTACTATGACAGAAAGGTCCGGGAAAGGAAGTTGCAAGTGGGGGATTGGGTGATGAAGAAAGTTAAAAAAACGCCGCTGGCCTTGGATCCAACGTGGGAAGGGCTCTACCAAATCACCGCTGCCGTAGGCCCGGTGACTTTCCACATCATAGATACCGATGGCATCTTTTCCACCCGCCCATGGCATATTCAGCATCTCTGGTACTACCCTAAGTGAAGTCACTGCCTTAAAGTGGACAATGTTGTATTCAATACCAACGTTATTAATCCAACGTTATTATTCAATACCAATGTGACAAAATGTATACATATATTGAGTATCGGTCGTTCCTGCCTTCCGGGGCTACGAGAAACCATTAATCAGCGCCACCGGCGTCTCTAATCCCTGACCCACCGGCCTTGAGAGATCGCTCTTGTTCCAAATTCTCGGCTAGGGCTACTTCAGCCTCCATCCTCTCGGCATCGAGCCACCCTTTCTCTCTCTACTCCAGGTAGGCATCATTTATACCCTTCGCACCGGTGGTCTCCAGCATCTCCGCAAGTTCCACCGAGTCCTGGAATTCATTAATAGCTTTATCAGCGGCCTCTGCAAGTTGGGATTCTATATACTTCTCCCCTCCCTTCAGGACCGCCGCTACTTGGGCCCGTAGCTCCAAGTTCTTTGCCTCCAGGTCCGTTACCCTCCCGGAAGCCTCGGCAAACTTGGCTTCCAGCACGGTTGCCCGCTGCCCAGTTTCGGTCAGGGTCGACTCCAGTTCCCTAACTCTCTCCTCTCGAGCGGTCGCCAGTCTACTCGTGTAATGGTCTGGCACGCGCCGTAAAGATATTGTCCGCTTTGGGAATCACCCCGCACGGTTTTGCTTCGGGAGATGCCTGCCTGCTAGCTTCCCAGTAGGCCACCCATCCTGGGATTGCTACTGGGCGAGAAGGCTTAACTTCGGAGTTCCCATCCCTTCCGAAGCCACTGCGCCCCCAAAACGCGTCTCTACATATTGTGCTAACCCTGCACATATAAGCATCGCATCCACTCTCCCTCGGGCGATGTGGGATTTGTGACCTACCTACCTGCTAGCTTCCCTAGCCAGGTCAAGTCAGGTCCACACAATCCACCCTAAGGCCGGGTCATCTCAAACTACCCCCCTTAGGGGCCGACGTCCGCGTCGGCACACTTCTGGCCGAGGACAGGCTCTGATACCATTTGTAATGGTCCGGCACGCGCCGTAGAGATATTGTCCGCTTTGGGAATCACCCCGCACGGTTTTGCTTCGGGAGCTGCCTGCCTGCTAGCTTCCTAGTAGGTCACCCATCCTGAGATGGCTACGTGGCGAGCAAGCTTAACTTCGGAGTTCCCATCCCCTCCGAAGCCACTGCGCCCCCAAAACGCGTCTCTACATATTGTGCTAACCCTGCACATATAAACATCGCATCCACTCTCCCTCGGGCGATGTGGGATTTGTGACCTACCTACCTGCTAGCTTCCCTAGCCAGGTCAAGTCAGGTCCACACAATCCACCCTAAGGCCGGGTCATCTCAATAACTGACAGGACCCGCCCCGGATTTCACCCTGAAATCTGGAGAAGATCCTGCGGGGACCATCTTAAGACTAACTCTATCGATAAATCGATAAGTCAATCTTAAGATGGACAACCCTAAAACCTGCAACAACCAAAACACTTCTAAATTCCAGTTCCATCCGTAACACCTGGAGCCACCTGCTCCCCAAATCACAACAACCGCCACCAATAAACACAAAATCTAATTCAACTGGCTCACAGGTAATCAGAGCAATCTAACAAAATGAACTGGAATTACAAATGGAAATATAACAAGAAATATAATATGAAAATAAAAGAATAAGGGATCACAGATCCCACCTAGCGGAAGCGACAACGATGATGACTATGCCTCGACTCCGAGTACTATTGACCTCTGATCACTACTCTGCACACTGGGCGATTTTAAAACGAAGGGCCCAGGGGAAAGTAAATTAAAAACAAGTTAGAGTGAGTGGATAAAATAAAATAATTTAATATAATACTTTAATTGAAAGTATCATATTACTTTCCCAATATTTTATAAATAAAACCACATTGCATGCCTTTAATAAAACGTCCCACGTTTTAAGAAAATCGTATTTAAAAATCAGCCCCGCTGATATATCAAATAAACAAATAATGATTTTGTTTATATATATATATATATATATATATATTTCAAAACAAAATATTTTTGAAAATCAATTAATAATATTTCACGACCAATCCCATTGGTCATATAAAAACCCAACTCCGCTGGTTCGGGAATTTATTAAATTACAGAAAGTCTCATAGAGAAAATATTCCCGAAAACCAAATAATATAAAATCATGACCAATCCCATTGGTCATATAATAGAATAGGGGAACGTTATTACCACCATTTAACAGTAACCTCCAAGGCTAAGGGTCAAAACTCCAAGAGTCTCAATAGCGTCTTCACGCTATGCCCGTACACGTCGACCACCGAGCGTGAATCTGACCTATGTGGTCAAGTCATCACCTCACATGGGCTCAGGCGACACTGTGCCCGTACACGTCGACCACCGAGCGTGAATCTGACCTATGTGGTCAAGTCATCACCTCGCATGAGCTCAGGCGACACTATGCCCGTACACGTCGACCACCGAGCGTGAATCTGACCTATAAGGTCAAATCGTCACCTCGCGTGGGCTCAGGCGACTAAGCTAGCTAGCATCAATAAACATATCTGGACCCTGATATGGTGAAAATCTGAAAACAAAACCGAAAGTACGCTTCCCCTTATATATCATAAATCCGTACGGTCCCCGACCGCACATCTGAGGCTTATAATAATCATTCGTATAATAGCATCGAAATATACTCATATATATCCGACATATCCAGCATGCCGTAAAATAATATCAAAAATTATATTTATAACGTCGACATGTCTCACATGTCGAAAATCATAAATAACGAAAATATAAAATCCCCGGAAATCTCATTTCCGGTCACTACCTTTAATTAAGACTTATTTAACATAATCAATTATAAATAATTAAAACATACCATTTCCAGAAACCTTGTTTCCGGATAAAATCACATACTACCCAAATAGTAGTAAAAGTAAAAAAACTCCAAAACCATATTTCGTTAAATATTAAATCAACAATTATAACAGAAGTATATGAATTATCGGCTTTCGATAATTCATATCATGCTTACGAACTCTTTTTAATTAAATAACTTGCATTTCAATAAAATGTAATTGCATGCATTTATTTTAAAATAAAATCCACTCACAGTACGGCCGAGCGTGCCGCTATCCTCGCTCTCATTACGTCGAGTAATTTCTCGACCTGTAACAGAGACGTAATTATAAATATTTCAAATTTCGGAATTAAATTATAAAAGTTAAATCTACGGACGTCCTCACTCGCACGAAACCTCCCAATTTTCTCTTTTTCAGTTATCGGTATAGGAATTATGCCTCAATACCGAAAATCTACGTCCGAAATTACTCAGGACACCCACCTCGTGTCCGATTAATCCTTTTACTAGTTATTTCGTCGTAAAACCCCTTTAATAAGCTTTTAACCTTTTTACGGTAAGTCAACAGTAATAATCTAAGGTCAAACAGTAATTCTGAAAGTCAAACAGTAAATGGTTAAAATCTAATTACTATTTACCATTTACTGTTTACTGTTTACTATTTTCTTTTACTGTTTTACCATTTACTGATTTACTGTTTACTGTTTTACCGTTTACTATTCACTTTTTACCGTTTTACTTCTCACTATTTACCCATCTTCAACCTCCCGCCGCGGACAGCCGCAGCACCGCCGCCACGCCGCCGGCAGCGCCACCACAGTGGCCCAAACACCATAATTTCAACCCAAAATCCACCTAAAACGATCACCACCACCTCAAGAATACATCACCACCATTTCCGCCGCCAAAAGCTCACACAGCCGCCGCGAACGGCGGCCGATACGGCGGCCCATTTTCCCCCAATCCAATTTTCTCCAAAAACCAACCAAATCAACACCAAATTACACTAATTCCACTCCTTTCAACCTCCTAAACATGAATTTAACCTCAAAATTCATCAAAAACATCAAAATCACAACCTCCACCGATTTGACCAAAAACCCTAAAAATTTCAATTTCTCAATTCTCCTTACCTGGATCGACTTGGATCGATTCCTTTGGTGGGATTACTACACGAGTCAAGATCTCCATTTCTCCCCTAAAATCGGGCCAAGAAGTGGCCGGAGGAGGGAGTTCCGCCCAAACGGAGGGGGACTGTTTCGGGTGTCGTACGCCCCAACGGGGGCGAGCCCCGCCGTGCCACTGCCACTGGCGTGACGGGGAGGCCAAGCCGGTTCGAACATGACCGGTGCGGCTGTCCAGTTCGGCCGGACCGCGGAGTTGGGTGGAGGCAGGGAGCGGGTCGGGGTCGGCTGATCGGGGGAGACGAGAGAGAAAGGAGAGAGAAAAAAAAAAAGAAAAAAAAAGGAAAGTTTCCCGTTCGGGAAATTTTTCATTTCCCGCTATTTATACTCGTCCAAAAATCGGACAATTTCTGATTTTACATCGTAACTTTTTCGTTCGAACTCCAAATTAAACGTGTTACGTGTCCACGAACTCGTTTCAACGTCTTCTACCTCATCATGCAATAAAATCCTCGGTCAGGTCAACTCATCTAAAAGTCAACCTTTCGAACTTTCAAATCGTAAAAACAATTCCCGAGGAGAAATAATAAAAGTAAAACAGTTAAACGGTAATTCTAGGTTCGGGTCGTATCAACTCGCCTCCTCTCTCTCCTGCGCAAGCTTAACCTTCAACATTGACAGCTGCATCGTGAGGTCCTCCACCTGCTTCTCCAAGGCCGGAGCCTCCACACTAGGTTCAGTAGTATAAAGGCTGTGAACCAACTGGTACAAGTGCACGAAAGAAGTACGTCAGCTCGTAAAACAAAAGAGAGAGAGAGAGAGAGAGAGAGAGAGAGAGAGAGAGAGTGTATAAGAACCTCAGTTTCACACTGCGGTACGTAGTCAGACTTACCCGTAGACCTAATTCCACAGCCTTCTTCCGGCTCTCACCCGACCGTGCATCCTTGGGAGCTCCGCGATCAAGACCCAAGGCATCGATGGTAGCAACCACGAATCTACCAAACCCACCATCACCAGAGCCGCGATCAGCTCCCGGCTCACCGGTTTCCTGGCTACTTCTACCAGCGGTTTGCCCCGGCAGGGCCAATGCTGGCCTTTTTCCGGTAGAGCTGGATGTCCCGGTCTCAAACATCCTTGCCCTTTTTGCCGGAGCCTCCCCGACATCGCTTCCAGGGTACCATATCACATCCGCTACCTCTCTCTCCCGCGGGGCTCGTGCCCCCACATGTCGCAGTAGAGGTCCCGGACCTGGTGTCCCCACCGGTCCTGCATCCCGAATAATAAGCGGGGCACTCTCCTCACCGCCCGGTTGTCGACCGTAGTGGGAATCCGGAAACATGAGCGGCACATGATCCCTATGCACCGTCTTCTCTAGGGTGTCAGGATCTACAACATTTTTCGAGGCCGCTTCCCTCATCTCCATCAACCTTTGGGCCACAAGTTCATCATCCACCTCGATGGTCTCCTCGCTTCGAACAACAAACCGGGGGGCATTAGCTGAAAATCAATACCCGAACGGTCAGAATAAAAATACGACTGCACAAAGCAACAGTGCAAGGCACCTTACCAGGTTTTCTCCCCAACTCGCATATCTCCAGCACGTTCCACCGGATAAAATTGTAAGAGCTCCGGCCTAGATTATCCCAGCAACCAAAAAACCTGGCTATCTGCTGTCTCTCCAAATTGACCAAGCGGTACGATTGATCCCCGATAGCCTGATAAGTCCTGGGCACCCGGAAGCTCCTCGAGCCACGTTGCAAATTACCCCCGGCCATCACAACCTGTCTCCTCCACACATTTGAAACCGATGACGGGAGGTGAGTGACGGGAGGATCAAACTCCCGCGCGGTAAAATTCACACAGCCGGTGGTTTGGGCCTTCTTGCAGTAAAGAATCTTATATAGCGCCCGGAACTCATACACCGTGGGCCAGTCCATGTTGCTAAGACTGAACAAGCACCCAAGACCGAGCAACTACCTCCATTGGTTGCTAGGAAGCTGGGCGGGGGAGATGTTTATCACGCTCAGCACGTATTGGACAAACTTAGGCAGCGGTAGAGATAGCCCATGCCGAAACTGATCCTCAAAAACGGCAACCCAACCTTCCTTCGGGTTGCTAGCCCGGAAATCCCTTATCTTGCCAGCAGTCATGCTCCGGATTGGCTCGTTGCAGTAAATCATCCTGTCGCCTTCGAACAGCCGGTACCTCACAGGCCCTCCCGCCGGCACACGGCCGGCACCGACAGGACTGGCTGATCTCCCAGATTCCATAGACCCAAAATAAAATTTATCCTAGGAACAGATAGCTGTTGACGGGAACGGACAAAACACCTAGCAAACTAACAGCACAGACAGAAACGAGGAGCCAAGCTTCAACAAAGTACGACAGGAAGAGAAGAGGGAGGAGCGAAGCATTTTATAGGCGGCAAAACTACACTATGTTGATAATTAGGGCACTCAAAAGGGAGAGGCAACCCTAGCCGCAGATCCCTTCCATCTCAGACCGCTCCCTACTGACAAGTGTCCCAGTATCGGTAAAATCCCCACGCCATCATAACTGATGGGACTGATAAGCTTTCTCCTTCAATGCATGTCAGCCACTTGCCTCGCCTACAAACGGCGGTTGAAGGAGCTGGGGGTGCGAATCGAGGCCCCAAGCCCCCCACCACTTCCCCAAGCGCCAACCTCGATTTAAGGAAAGCCATCCCATCGGGTACTATACATTCCATCGGTTATGTGGCATTCCACCGGTACACAGACATTCCACCGGGTAATATACATTCCACCGGTACACAGACATCTCATCGAGTACTATACATTCCACTGGGTAATATACATTCCACCGGTTCCACTTGACATTCCAACGGGTACGTGGCATTCAATAGTTCCAGAAATATTTCACCAGTCCCATCTGACACTTCACCGGTTCTGTGGCATCCCATCGGTTTAGTCACTTCCGTTCGCGCCTACGGGCACGGACAAGCGAGCAATAACTCAAGACTTCAAAGCATTGGGTTTTGTAAGACCGGGAGAATTGTTCCTCTAACACAGGCCAAATCTTCCTGCAGGCTAGAAACCCTGCACATACATCACGCTTGTACGAACAAAGGCTGTGGCACGATCAGTGGTACACCCAATAACAACCGGGTCACTGACTGGGAGAATTGTTCCTCTAACACAGGCCAAATCTTCCCGCAGGCTAGAAACCCTGCACATACATCACGCCTGTACGAACAAAGGCTGTGACATGATCAGTGGTACGTATACACCCAATAACAACCGGGTCACTGACCGGGAGAATTGTTCCTCTAACATAGGCCAAATTTTCCCGCAGGCTAGAAACCCTGCATCACACAAAGCTGTGAAAAATATGGGGGATAAATGGCCGGGCCACCCCACCGGGAGAATTGTTTCTCTAACACAGGACAAATCTTCCCGCAGGCTAGAAACCTTGCACATAACCTCACGCCTATAACGTTCAGGCTGAGAAGAACTAGCGGATGTTGACCGGTGCTTTAACACGACCGCAACAACCCACCGGTAGATCTGTTGGCTCGTACCCAACAGGTCTCCCCGTAGGCTCGCAACCCTGCACATTACCCCACGCTTATTCCAACACAAGCTGGGACGAATCAGCGGGTGCTATAACATGGCCGCAACCCTCCCCACCAGGAATTAACCTCTAAACACAGGACATATTCTCCGGTTTGTACCACCGTCGGTAGCGATCTTCATTGGGGGACTCGTTCCAACATGGCAGTTCACCGGCCGGGTCCTCCCGGAACATTATCATCCCATGCACTCATCCGGGTTTACCGGCCCTATATGCATGGCATGGCGGATTTCAACGCCACATTATCATCCCATGCACTCATCCGGGTTTACCCCGCCCCATACGCATGGCATGGCGGATTTCAATGCCACATTATCATCCCATGCACTCATCCGGGTTTACCCCACCCCATACGCATGGCATGGCGGATTTCAACGCCACATTATCATCCTATGCACTCATCCGGGTTTATCCCGCCCCATATGCATGGCATGGCGGATTTCAACGCCACACTATCATCTCATGCACTCGTCCGGGTTCACCCCGTTCCATATGCATGGCGTGGCGGAACTCAAGCACCACACCACCATCATCACAACTCATACTCATAACTGTTGCACATCATCATGAACAGGCACTCGCATCACCGCGCCCCATTATAACAGGCCAAGCCCAATCTTCAACGCGGACTTGGGGGACTAGGGTACCGTTGGGTCGGTAACCCTGCGGGTCTGCGGGCCTGCAGAGCAAGACATGCGTATGGGGCGGGGTAAACCCCCATTCAAGATTGCACTTGACTGGGAACTTGGGGGACTTGTTAACAGTAGCCACAGAGGGGCTACCCAGGCCCACAGACCCTCAGTCGTTACACCCGGGCCCGGTCCAAGGCCCAGGGCAGGATCGTTAACACCCGGACTAGGGGCCCAGCAGCCTACCTTATGGCCAGGGGCCCGGGAGCCGGGGGAGCCAGCCTGCCAAACAGACCACCAAAGCTGCCCCAATGTATGAACAGAAGGGGATCAGTCCCACATCGAAGAGTAAGACCAGACCTCACGCTCGACAACCTATATAAGGGCCTCAACTACCCTCATTAATAGGTAACCAACTCTCCAACTACTTATTATTCCCGCTTAAGTTATCCATTTATCCCAACGGTACTGACTTAGGCATCGGAGAGGAGAAGACCGGCCCGCCCGGTATTCCCCTTAGTTAGCAGGTCCTGCAAGAAGGAACTATACCAAAGATCCACTAGTTTTTGTTAGGCCTACGGGTTACGACCGAAATAGTTACGTTTTCTACATCCAAGTTGACAAGTTCATAGGGAGGCTGGCAGAGATCGCTAATGCAATACCATGGGAAGATGTTTCAGCAATAGTCAGTAAGTCACGAAACTATGTCCTTTTTTTTTTAATTTTTTTTTTTACTATTATTAAAGTGAAGATTTGAT
Organism: Potentilla sterilis; assembly: GCA_963682095.1. Taxonomy (NCBI): domain Eukaryota; kingdom Viridiplantae; phylum Streptophyta; class Magnoliopsida; order Rosales; family Rosaceae; genus Potentilla; species Potentilla sterilis. Next base: position 61,081,588 of record OY821754.1, read on the forward strand.
TGGCAGAGTATAGCGAGACATGGTGGATTAGGGTAGCACCGACCTGTTATCCTTCCACTACAAAGAGAGGGAGGTAGTCGATGCTCTATGAAACCAACCTCACGCTGTGCCCTCCGCTTTAGGGACTGTGTGACCTAGGCCTTCGCCCAAACCACACAGCCCAACTCCTTGCTTGGAATGGGCAGGTCAGAAATAAGCTGCGCCTGACCCGACCCACTATAACGGAGCCAACGTTCCAACACTTTCATGCCCCCACTCGGGTGATAAGCTCGCGTTACCAAGCTGAGCATGTCCTTTTGCAATTTGAATGATCGAAACTTTTATAGTAGATCGAAACCATCATTATATCATTATCCAACGTACTCTATTACTCCTCAGTCCTCACTTAATTATATCATTACTTACTTCGAAAAGATGAGAAAGAGGGCCTTTGGAATTAATGAAAAAGATCATAGCTATTGCATAATTGCAAATTCATCATGTATCAGATAATCAGAAAGTACAGATATATAACGTACGAGCAAGCGCGCTAACCTAATATTACTGAAATTAAACGTATATAATTTTGAGTTTAACCTTCACGGTTCTATGAACCCGGTATAAAACTTGTCGAAGTGCTTCTACACGTGGAATATTAAAAGAATAAGTACTCAATTCTCAATTTTCTAATACACTCATTCTATGAACCCTAATATAGCAAGAGGGTTTTGTGAATATCATCACCGTAAACTCCGAGTAGAAACACTCTCAAAACCTAGAGTGCTCTACTGTACCTTTACATTTTCAGATTTTCAACTCTCTCATTTCGCTCTCCATCATGGCCTACCTTGATGTTGTTACTGCCTCCGTCGCGGCCTCTCTAGCCCTTGCTGATGGAGCCAAAGTGCTGAATCTCGGCAAAATTGGAGGAGGAATGTTAAAAAAAATTCTAGCCTCCCAATGCTTTCTACTCGGAAAACTACTCACACGCAAACCCGTTGACCATGTCGCCTTCAAATCTCCCTTTACTCGCACTTGTTTGTTGAAAGGCAACCTGCGAATCAAAGAGAGGGTTGGCAGTGTTCGTGGCGGATTTAGTATCCGGCGAACGGTCAACACATGGGGTGGCGGACGTCAATTTCAGTCCTGTGGTGATGTGTGCGAGAGTGCCAGTACCTCTGAGTTAGGTACAACTTCGATGCGGACGACCTCTGGCGAGCGTACTTCTGGCGAGTGTACTTCTCTGGCTAGCGTGTCTGTCTGCTCCCAATTCCTGACTTCCTGTGACAGGACCCGAACCAGATTTCATCCTGAAATCCGGATAAGGTCCTGCGGGGACGACTTCAAGACTAACTCTATTGATAAATCGGTAAAGCAAATCTTAAAATGGACAACCCTAAAACCTAAAACAAACAAAAACACTTCTAAAGCAATTTCCAACCTCAACTCCTGGAGCCATCTGCTCCCCAAATCACAACAACTCCCATCAAAACAATAAGAAATTCAACTTCAGAAATAGACATTTAAAATTTATAACAACATACGATTACCATATTTGGGTCATAACCCATAAGTAAACAAACTTAATTTTACTACAACTCACAAACGTATCAGAGCGACTATACAAAAGAAATATACTACAAGTAGGTTAATTAAGTAACCTATGATTTCTGACAGCGGAAGAGGAACTATAAGTTTTGCGTCCTTCTAGTACCGAACGACTCTGCAAACTGGGCAATTTAAAACAAAGAGCCTAGAGAAAGTAATTTAAAACATTAGCGTAAGTGGACAAAAATCAATAAATATAACTATATATTACTTTCCTTATTTTCATGAATAAAAACCATGATGCATGCTTCAACGAAACCCATTTATATCATATATCGATAAAATAAAAACCGCAGCTCCGCTGGTTAAGAAACATATATATCAGTGAGCCAATCCTATTGGCTGTTTAATGAAATCACGTAAAATATAGGGGAATGTCAACCACCATATTATACTGAGCCTCCAAGGCTAAGGGTCAGTCTCTAAGACTTTCTATACTCTGCCCGTACACGTCGACCACCGAGCGTGAATCTAACCTATATGGTCAAGTCCTCACCTCGCGTGGGCTCAGGCGACACTCTGCCCGTACACGTCGACCACCGAGCGTGAATCTGACCTATGTGGTCAAGTCGTCACCTCGCGTGGGCTCAGGCGACACTCTGCCCGTACACGTCGACCACCGAGCGTGAATCTGACCTATGTGGTCAAGTCGTCACCTCGCGTGGGCTCAGGCGACACTCTGCCCGTACACGTCGACCACCGAGCGTGAATCTGACCTATGTGGTCAAGTCGTCACCTCGCGTGGGCTCAGGCGACACTCTGCCCGTACACGTCGACCACCGAGCGTGAATCTGACCTATGTGGTCAAGTCGTCACCTCGCGTGGGCTCAGACGACACTCTGCCCGTACACGTCGACCACCGAGCGTGAATCTGACCTATGTGGTCAAGTCGTCACCTCGCGTGGGCTCAGGCGACTAAGCTAGCTAGCATCAATAAACATATCTGGACCCTGGTATGGTGAAAATCCGAAAACAAAATCAAAGTACAATTCCCCTAATAAATCATAAATCAGTACGGTCCCCGGCCGCACTTTTGAGGCTTATAAATATACTTAAACATAATCACAGCCTCGTAGAAAATAAACGAAATCAACATATCGCATATGTCATGATATTCAAAACCAAGTGAAATCATGTAATCATCGGAAATCTCAATTCCGGCTAAATATCTATATGTATATAGATTTTGATAATATCAAATTAATTGACTTAAAATGTAATCCGATTCAAATTTGATAAAAAAAGAAATCAGCAATTAAAATAGATTATTGACCTTCGATAATCTATATCACTTTCAAAATAAATCCATGAATATATAAATCCTAACGATATTAAAAGATTTATGCATGCATTAGTTAAAACAAAAGTCCACTCACAGTACGATTAGGTCTGTCGTTGATCCGAGTTCTCCTCACGTCGAGTCTCCTCTCGATCTGAAAAAAATATATATTTAGAATATTCCGAACTCGGAAATCGAACTATAAAAACTTAATTTACAAGGTCCTCACTCGTACGAAACTCTCAGTTAGATTTTACGCGTCAAGTTAAACTAGTTTACGACTGTTTATTCATTTACTAGCCACTTCGTCGTAAATTTCCATTTACTCGCAATTATTCTTCATTTAACGTGAGTTAAATAGTAAGTAATTTAGTTAAACAGTAACTCGTAACCAGGACAGTAACTTTCGAATTTATAATTTACCTTTTTAGTGTTACTGTCTTACTTTTACCATTTACTATTTACTGAGTTACCATTTACTAATTACCATTTACTATTTAACCTTTTTACCTTTCAGGTTTACCATTTTAACCCTCCGCCGCCGCCACAGCAGCAGCGCCGCCGCCGCTGCAGCAGTAGCTCCGCCACAGGGCCAAAATCATCTCAATTTTCGTCCAACATAACCACCAAAACCTCCAGAAGTTACCCCCATCGCCTTGGCCGCACAAAACCCTTGCAGCCGCCACGAACGGAGGCCGACACGGCGGCCAAAAATCCCCAATTTAAAAATTCTCCAAATTCCAACAATTCAACCATCAATTTACACAATTTCAGTTCCAAACAACATCACAAACTCAATTCCAATCTCCAATTACACCAACTTCACAATTAAAATCACCCAAAACCAAAACTCCAAAACCTTAGAAATTCTAATTCGAATTTCTCCTTACCTGTTCCAAATTGGCTACAACCCTTTGGAGGGTTTGACACACGTCTCTCAGACTTCAAGAAGATGTATGGATTGCACCCGCTCGAGGCCAGAAAACGGAGCTCCGATCGGTCCAAGGCCGGACTGAAAGTCGCCCGCTGCGTCCTCCTCGGGCCACGACACGTGCTGCGGCTGGGATAGGGAGGTAGAAGAGGAAGAGACAAACTCCATGCTGAGGTTCTTCTTCCCGATCGTCACCGGACGGCGCAGACGCGTGGAGGCGGTGGTGATGTCAGTGGTCGCGCGTCGGGAGGAAGAGAGGAAGAAAAGAGAGAAAAGAAAGAAAGAAAAGAAAAAGGAGAGAAAAGAAAAAATTTCCCGTTTTCGGAATTTCCTTTTCCGACTATTTATACTCGACCAAATTTGGAAAGTTACGGTTTTTACATCGTAACTTTTTCATCTGAACTCCGAATTTAGTGTGCTACGTGTCCACGAACTCGTTTTACCGTGTGCTATCCCAACGTAGCAAGAAAATTCTCGATAGACTCAAATTATAAAAAGTCAACTTTTAGGAATTTCGTAACTGTAAAACAACTCCCGGGAACGTAAAAATAAAATAAAATTACTGAAAAGTTAAACACGGTTCGGGGCGTATCATCCTAACCAAGCGACTGTTATGCGGGCGATGACAAGGCCGACGTAAGAGGCTCAAACAAGACCTAACACAAGTATATTAGGATTTTTTTTCAACCTACGACAGGTTGAGTAATCTTACTTCGATCCTGTGATGCAAAACAGAGAAATAATTCAAGATCGTGGGGAATAGTTCTCCTCCAACCTACAGCTGATTGGTTTACGTTTTGTTACCGGAGTGACGACTCGATTTGCTACTGGCGTAGCGACTGACACTGGGTGCTTCAGCGAACACGAACACGAGGCGAGTGAGCGACTCTGTACGTATGGCGGCGAGGTGCGGCTTTGTACGTATGGTAGCAGGTTGCGGCTACGATGTGCGGTATGCTGGAAGCGATAGGTCTCAGCGACTCTCGACACTAATGCAAGGCACACTTCGACAACCGTGCAAGGATACAGTGACCGGTGGAGGGCGTAAAGTTGCAGCGAGGTTGGATGGTGGTTGTTTGCGGTTTGTGGAGGCAGTGCGCGTAAGATGCTCCGGAGAGACTTTGCAAGGTTTGCGATGTGCAAAAGCTTGTGTGTTTGTTTGATGGTTGGGAACCTTTTCTACGTTGTATAAGAGCTCTTTATATAGAGGATGCCAAACCCCAATACTTGCTTATTAAGTAGCATAATAGATTTGGAGATCGATCAGGATTCAATTACCTTAAACCACCTCCTTTTCGGACTCCCAAAGGAACCCCAATTCCTTTCTAAGAAGGAAAAGATTAAATGATCGTCAGATTATTCTTTAATGAATAACCTCATGGGCCTCGATCCACTATCTCGGTCAAATGTCAATTTAGGCCCAAACATTGCCCCCCAGACTTTGATATTGAAAGCCAGGTGAAATTGATAAAGGTTGGAAAGCCCAATCCGAACCCATTTAAAAACTCAAGCGCTGCGACGTTCCCTCTAACATCGCAACTTTACCAAACTGAGCTTAGAGAACTGTTCCCGAAACCCCCAAACGCTGTCAAACCTAACTCTTCAAAATTCATAGAACCCCTTTCGGATTCCATAAAACCCATATCAAGAATCACCAATTCACATCTCAACCTCCATCTTCTCATCTTCTTTAGCCAAAAAGATCATGCCTTTCGAGATTCAACACCCCGAAGCCCTTAGAGGAAAGGAAAAAATCGTCTCTAACATCATCGAGGTTGGAAGCTCCTATCAAACCTCTATCTCCTTACCCGACGACTATGGCCTTGCCAGACTGGGTCCACACCAACAAGAGCTTCGTCAAGATTCTATCTTTCCATTTGTTGATAGCTCGCGACCCCTTCTGGTGGCCTTTCGCGAACAAAGCGTCAAATGTAGTGATTGGCAAACTTCCAATCACTACGAAGTCCTAATAGTATCCGCCTCCTGGCCGCTGCCAACCCCAGCAATGGTACAATGGTACGAGGAAAGGCGGTTAGTCGATGATGGTCGATGGCGAGCAGCCGGGATTGACGAAGCCCTCTACATCAGTTTCGCACTCAACCCAAAGGGTGGAAACATGTGTGCTCTCATGCCTTTAATTAGTTTTTGGAACCCATCCGCCAATGCCTTTGACTTTAGGTTTGGGCAAGCCAGTATCACCCTCCTAGACATGCATGCTGGCCTAGGATCTCCCTTAGGCAGAAAACCCTTCAGTGTAGATGACTATTCGGAGGCGGATGTGCCCTCTATCACCCTTCCCGAGCCCCCTACTCGGGGCTGGCAAAACTGGATAGCCAAGTTTCGAGCCTATAATGATGACATAGGTGGGATAGCCTTTTTTGACTTCTGGTTGAACAAGTTCGTATTCTGTCCAACCGCCAACAAAATGACCAAAATCTACAGCAGAATGGCTGAGGTTTTGTATGCTCACAAGGAAATTGGTCTTGGCCAATTAGTACTGGCTCATCTATATCGGTGTCTTCACACCTTGTCCGCCCATCCCCTAAGCTGCAAAGTATCTGGACCTCTCTGGATATTAGAAATCTGGTCGCAGATGTACTTTCCTGGGTTGGCCCCTCCTGAGCCTATCAAGATTAGCGAAGGCAGATGTTAGGGGATTGCCTATGCTGGATGCAAGCCTAACTACGGTCAAAGCTATGCAGTGTGTTTTGACATCATCTTCAATACTGATGCTCATGGCTTCTACTCAGAAGCTCATATGCTTCTACACAAGAAGCACCCCAAGGCTTTGAAAGATGGCTTCCTCCCATCTTCAAACCAATGCGAGGAAGGACGAAGGTTGTTCCTTCATTGTATATCTATGGCGGACTTTCCCCTCTTCACCTCTGACAAAGGTGAACATAGGGTCGAGGTATATGCCCCCCAACTGTTCGCCAGATAGTTGGGCCTGACTCAACTGCTGCCTTACCCTCTAGTCCAAAGCCTGAACATGTTTTCAGCATGGCGGCCAAACAGAAACACCCCTGCTGATGAAGATGCTAATCTCTCGTCTCCCCTGCGGCCCGCCAACTTCCCAAGCTTGCAGCAATGCCCAGAACTAGAAGTCTCTGGTGAGGCTGCTAAAGAATACCAAGCTTGGTGGGCACTACTTAGATGGAGGTTCTTTCAAAAAGAATCCCTTCATTACTTCAGAGCCCTCTTCGGAAGCCAGCAACAGTTCCTCACCTCCGACGATGTCAAGGTGCTTGAAGGAGGACCTCTTTACCCATAAATAGACCCCGAGCAGGTATGTCTTTATTCTCTGGATCTATATGTCTATATGTTCATTTTTAAATGAAGACCACTAAATGATTTTCATTATCACAGACTCCTGACAAACCAAGCAAGAGCAAGGGGAAAAGGAAAAGCTCTCAGACCTCTGCAAGTAAGCCTGCCAAAAAGAAAGCAAAACCTATAATCATGGCTGAAGTAGCTGAAGTGGCTGAAGAGTCAGATCCTGAAGACCACGAGCCAGTAAGTCTTCTGCACTTATACTAATATATTACTGCACCATTGATTTGTACAATGATTTTAACATCTCAAGTCTGATGCAGTTGTCAAATTTTCTTCCACAGGGACAAGTGAAGAAAAAGAAACCAACTTCAACCCCGTCAACCACTGTGATTGAAGTTTCCTCAGGTGAGTCATCCGAATCATCTCATAGTTCCTCCTCCCTTGAGGATGAAGAGCTTGTTGACTTTGCTGACCTCCTACAAGAAGTTGAAAATGAAATTCAACGATCTTGTGAGAACACTGTTCTTGATGTATCACCACTAACATTTCTTCCTGCTGATATAGGTACCACTAGTCTTCCAATCACTCCTCTGGCGATTGCTTCGATTACTGCCGAGGTTCTCCCTCTGACCACTCCAAATCTCCCTGCAGATGATAGGAGCACAATGTGCGACGATATTATATGCTTATGCCTTCGTTTATGCTTTGTTTAACCCCTATTTATATAAGATTGAGTCATAATATAGTTTAGTGTCATTTTGGTAGAGTTTTGATAAAATATGCTTTAGAATCCGAAAAATGACTAAGTTTAAGAATTCTGAAAAATAGTGAAAAATATGTCTTTTTCGTGATTCTGAGATGAATAGAATTGTGACTTATAATTTTCCAAATTTGCTGAAATTTGGTATGCATATTATTAGCTTTCTAATGGGTCTTGTGTCAAACATTCAGATCAATCGGAGTTCGGAAAGTCACCCAAAAGATGGCTGCAACTTGGCAGTCCGAGCAAAGATCACCAGGGACTTCCAGAAATTTTCCTGGGGCTGTGTCCCAAATTCAAAAATTCATTCCCGACGTTTCACAAGGAATTTGATCAAGCCCTTTTATATGGAGGAAGCTCTATGTGTCTAGTTTATTTGAGACTTGGAATCGTAACAATTGGAGCTCTGAGGAGAGAGTTATGCCAGAATTACTGGAGCAAGGTCACTGCCCAGCCGAGAAAACCAAGCATTCTGCCGGTTTGAGCATTGAGGTCGATTGGGGTGTAACCATGGACCAAAGTTCATCATGAAGAGTTGTTGAGTTCACAAGTGATGTCCATGAAGCATTGCAGCCCAATCCAAGGAAGAAAATCAGCAAAAGAAGTTTCCTAGAAGAACCAAGAAAGGAAGGAACCAAAACCTTGTTGCACAAGGATTACCTTTGCCGATTTGGACTAGGTTTTCTACCTAGGGTTTCTGCCGAATTTGCCTCTATATAAAGCCATATTTTCCTACAGAAAAACTGGTCACATTCCAAAGCAAAAATCTAGCCAAAGCTCTACCTAAATTTCCCAAGAGTCCTACACAAAAACCTTAGCCAAAACCACCTCCACCACACCCAAAGCTCTTGCCGAACCTTGGTTCTTTTGCTGCCGACACTACCACTGCCGAGCAGCAGCCTCCATCCGATCACCACCATCTGCCGGATCCACACCAAGACGAAGTCTCCAAGGTTTCTAATGTGTGATCCACTCCCTACTCTTGGTTATGTAATTTTTGTTGTAGCTATGTTAAACTTTGTCTATGAAGTTAGCATGAATTCTTGGTTTCAAACTCTATGTCTATGTATTGTTTGGAGTAAAATTTGGTTTTATGATGTGTATGTTCAATTTTTTTTCTTTATCTTTAAGTGGTATTTGGATGTAAGAATACGGATTGCATGCTAAAAAGTAAGGGAAATATGAACGAACTAGTTAATAGGATAATCGGCAAGAATGCATGTTAACTTGGTTTTAGGGTTTTCTTGACTTGTTCTTTAAATTCGTGTGCTTAAAGATTGGTAGTCTATGTAACTGCAATATGTAGATTGTTGATCTCATTAGCCGGAAATAATATGGGTTAAGTAATCTTTAGGGTTATTTTAATTTGTGTTGTTTTCACGAGGGCTAGAGTAATTTAAATGAACATGCTTGTTACTAAGAAGTGGTGACGCCTTGCTTATTTAACTTATTTCCAACTTAAAAAAAAGACTTTGTGCTTAATTACTTGTCATGTTTGTTTACGTCGGTTAGAATATTCAAAGATGACTAGTATAATTTTAAGGTTAGGCGGTTAGTCACTTCAAATACATGAGGAGTCTTAATCAATTAGTAGTGCCGGTTAGGAGCTAATTGGGTTGGAGTTAAGTTGAGTCTAGAACATGTTAACATCTTGCTGTGAGTCTTGCTTGCTTGTTTGTTTTGTGTTTCGATTGCTTTCGTGTTAGTGCTTTGTGGAAGAATGTCGACCAAACTTGTAAATAGTAATTTAGGACTTTAAATTCTTGTTTTTATGCCGTACCTAGTTCTAGGGCAGCCCAGCTGCCGACACCAATTCCCCCATGTTTTGATGATTTTCGATGTATATCTTGACTAACAATTTCGTATTTCAGGTACCCTTAATCCCCGGCTTAGAACGATCCCTACTTATGTCTATACTACTAACGATTGTAGGGTTATTATTGCTTGATGCTCGCTTCGACGACTCGTCAGCAGAGCCAGTAGTTGAAGAGGCGGTTGCTGCACAAGTCCCTGAGGCTGTGGCTGATGCTGAGCCATATCCTGCCCTCACTTGGACAGAACCAGAAAGCGTCCCACTACCCCAAGCGGCTGTTGGTGAGGAAGACACATCTTCGTCTCCTGAGGTGGTCATCTTGGAAGACCCCCAATATAGTTCCTCGCTCGCCTCCTAGAAGCTACACAGATGCTGGAGCGAGCTTAAACAGGTTGTCCAAATCTCCATAACCTCAAGAGCAACCCGAAGCTGAACATCTGACAGATGTCTCCCCTGTGTCTGAGGTACTTCTTAAAATCCCTTGATTCTTTGTAAGTTGTTGTTTTTATCAATCCTCACCACCATTATGTCTGTACAGGCGAGTGAAGTTCCTACTGTAACTAGGAGTGATGAGGCTTCTGGCAAGCAAACTCCAGTTGCAATTTTGCCTAGCCAAGATGTGTAGATTGAGGCATCTTCTATCAATATTTCAACTCCTCAACCTCTCAAGACAGGATTGGTCTTACCTCCACTAGGAGAGGATCCACTTCTAAAGTTCCCAACCCCCAAGAAAGACCCTCTGAACTGAGAGAAGCATGGAACTTCGTGCAACAGCTGGGAAGTTTGGATCTGAAAGATACGGCAGTGGCGACCAAACTTCATTCTTTTGTTCGTACCTTGCAAGGTCACGTTGACCGCCTGTTGCCCATGGTTCAAGTAGACTTTAAGAACCTCCTGGCGAGCCATCCTGATCTTCTAAAATCTCTCCATGATACATCAGGAAAGGTTGCATCTCAGCAAGGTAAGACTCAAGATGCAACCGCAGCCCTCGCCAGTGCCATGAATGCATATTCAGCCCTTGTATCTGCTGCAAGCAACGAATGGGAAGACGAGATCACTCGCCTAGAGAAAGAAAGGGAAATTCTTGATCTGAAAATAGCCAGTGCCAGGGCAAGGCAAGTAGAATGTCTTCAGCAGGCGAATGATCAGAGAACGCTTCTAACCTCTCTCCACAACGAAACTCAAAGTAGCCAAGCCGAAGAAGAAGATCTTATGGACCACATTGATCACTTACAGGCTAAGATACGGAGAATAGGAATGAACCTGATTGAACTTAAGACAATGCCCCCCAAGTGAATTGGGCTTTGAGTTTGTAATATTTGTCTCATTTTATCCAAGCTCACTGATGGCAATTCAACCCATTTTTTCAAACCGCTTTGTTAACTAACAAGTCAACATTTCGATTAAATGCTCAACAATTGCAAGTATCAATTTTCGAGGATTCGGTATTCAAACCCCTCCAACGCTCTTAATGCAAACGGTTGAATGTGATAACTACCCAATAAATTTCGGCAGTTCAGGTGGTAAACCTAAATCATCCCAGCCGTTGGATTTCTTATGGATTCTATTATATAAAGGAACCCCTCCCCTAAGATTGTTCAGTCCTTCAGTCTTGCCATGACTTCAATTCTCATCTCTCTGTTTGCTTCAAAGCCCTTATGGCTTCCACAATCTTTTCCTCCAGATTACACCCCAAATGTTCTTATGAACACCTCTAAGTCGTGTAATATGGTATTAGCAAAATCCTAAGTCGCATAATCTGGTATTATGCCCTCGGATGACGTGATATAAGATGGTTGGTCAGACTTTGGCCAGATTCTTCACGTCCTCCCTTGGTATAATACTGGGCTATCGACTTAGGCGTCCTCTGTCAGCCTCGCGGCCCTCCTCCGTGCAAGATATGGCAGGAAAGATGGAAACACATCGATTGCTCTGATCTGGCGGATGGAGGATCCATGTCTTCTATTCTTGTGCCAACCAAGAAGTTCTGAACCCCAATCAGATGGCCTACTCATTCGTCAAGGGTCAATTTGAAAATTGGCGGATGAGGATTGCTATTTGTTGGTTCCCAAAAGACAAGGAGGCTGACAATGAAGGACGATCAAGGAAGGGAATTCTACATTTGGCAAGTCGAGGAGATGAACCTGTCTCCAGTCCACCTTTTTGTCGGAGGAATTCTGAAACAGAGTTCGAAATAGAAATTCCAACCTTCCTTGTGATCGATCAAAGTCTTTTAGCATAGACATGGTTTCAGAGCTAGTTAATAGCTCTTTGTATTGTAATTTTCATACTTTGTAAAAGCTTTGACCGCAAAGTCATTGACTAAATGAATGTTCAGAAAACACATATATTCTCTTCCTTGTAGCATTAAATTTGAATTGTAATAACCACAACCCAAAATACAAGATGCTGAGGACCATGAATACTGATCCTAGAACAATAATCTCAATGAACCTTTATCAGATTCACGGCAAAATCAATGAAACCTTTTTCAAAAATTAAAAAATTTTGGGGTTCACCTCTGGCGGATGCTAGCGCAAGTCTTCTGATATTGCCCTATGTTGTTGCCCCCCAGTTTTCATTGGCTGAAGCGAGTAAGGAAATGCGAAATGCAAGAAAACTAAGTCTGGTTGCCCCCCCCCCCCCAAGCTAGTAAAGTTAATGAAAAGACTGCCCCCCAGCCTCAACCATGGCTAACGGCTCCTCGTATTCCCAGACGCTAGGGAAATATTTCTTGAGATGGCGGCCATTAATGGGATTTGTGTGGACCTCTCCATCAATGTCTCTGAGTTGATAAGCGCCCTTGCCAATAATCTGGTTAATGACAAAGGGACCCTCCCATTTGGGAGACCACTTACCACGACCTGTATCGCGCTCGCCAAAGGGAAGTATTACTTTCCAAACTAAATCGCCTTCGCCATATGACTTGCCCTTAGTTCGTTTATCATAAGCTCTTCTTTTCCATGATTATATTATCCAGAGCTTCTAAACGTCTATCATCAAGGTCATCATGCTCCTGGAACATAGCTTGAACATAATCATCACCAATTAACTGATGCTGCTCTTGGACTCGAAGAGATTGCACATTAATCTCCAAAGGCAAGACTGCATCATGGCCATACATTAGAGCATATGGTGTAGTCCCCGTAGGAGTTCTTTTGGATGTACGATATGCCCACAAAGTGTCGTCCAATTTGGCATGCCATGTTCTTGGATTATCCTCTAGCATACGCTTGATAATGGAGATAATCACCTTGTTGCTAGCATCTGCCGGGCCATTTGATTGAGCATAATATGGGGAGGAATGGAGAAATTGAATACCATATCCTTGTAGAAACTCTTGAGTTTTCTCTGCCATAAAAGCTGCCCCCCTGTCCGCCACTAGACATTCAGGAATACCGTATCTGCAAATTATATTCTGAAAAACAAAGCGGATAACTGTTGCGGCGTCACAATTCCTAACAGGCACTGCTTCAACCCACTTAGTGAAGAAATCTGTACCAATTAACAGATACTTATGTTGAAGGGAAGAATTAGGGTGTATCTCCCCAACAAAATCCAGTGCCCAACCTCTGGCGGGCCATGGCTTGATAATAGGTTGCATAGGAATGTTGGGAATTCTCTGAACTGGCCCATGAACGTGACAATCAATGCAACCTTGTGCAAAACTGATACAGTCTTTAAGAATAGATGGCCAATAATATACGTACCTTCGAATAAGCCACCTCATCTTTGGTCCACTCTGATGCGAACCACAAACGCCAAGGTGTACCTCTCGCATAAGCCTCTTGGCTTCTATCCCATAGACACACCGAAGGTCAACGCCATCTTCACCTCTGCGAAGTAACTCGCCACCCTTAAGTAAATAATTAGTGGCCAAGTACCTAATCCACCTTTCAGACGGTGCATAGGGGTTTTGTAAATATTGGATGTTTGGCTGTCGTCAATCTGTATCAATCAGATCAACTGTAGCAACCAACCACTCACCTCGTTCTTCTCGCCGAACGGCAAAGGATGGTAGAATTCTTCGTTCCACCTTTAAGATTCTTTCCTTAGCACGATAAGCCAGACGAATACCTGTTGCTAATTGTGCCAACTCATTAGCCGCGAAGTTCTTCTCGCGAGGGACATAATCAAGCACCACATCAGCAAATTGCTCAAGCAATTCTGATGCTCGTTCCCAATAATGTACCAGGTGGAATGATAGGAGCACAATGTGCGACGATATTATATGCTTATGCCCTCGTTTATGCTTTGTTTAAACCTTATTTGTCTAAAATCAAGTCATAATATAGTTAGTGTCAGTTTTGGTAGAGTTTTGTGAAAAATGGTTAAGAATCCGAAAAATGACTAAGTTTGAGAAATCTGGAAAATAGTGTAAAATTTGTCTTTTTCGCGATTTTGAGATGAGCAAAAGTACGATCTATCCTTGTCTGAATTCTATGAAATTTTGTGTGCTTCATATTCATATGTTGAGGAATGATGTGTTAAAATTTCAGATCATTTGGAGTTCGGGAAGTCACCCAAAAGTTGGCTGCAAAAGGGCAGTCCGAACATTCCAATCCAGGGGCTTCCAGGATTTTCCTGGGACTGTGTCCCAACTTCGAAAAATCATTCCCGATGACTTACTTGGAATTTGGCTGAGATATTTTATGGGGAGATGGCCCTATGTGTCTAGTTCACGTGAGACTTGGAATCGCATCAATCGGAGCTCCACGGAGGAAGATAAGCCAGAATTACTGCAACAAGGTCAAAGCTGCCGATTCCAGGAACCTACTGCCCCTTTTTGTGTTTTCTGTTTTTAATGGACCAAATGGTGCACAAATGCATATGTGAAGATGGTCCAAGCTTTATGAAGGGAAGAGGAAGACACTAGGCCATGGCATTGAAGAAAAGCATGAAGAAACAAGTTCTCCTAGTCACACTAGGAGAAGCTGCCGATTCTGGCAGATTGCTGCCTCTGTGTGCTGCCGGCATTGTGGGGCATTTTCTATGGATCAAGACCTATCAATTGAAGTCCAAGATCATACAAGAAGTCCATGAAGATATGCAGCCCAAAGCCTTGAAGAAAAATCAGAAAAAGAAAATCAAGAATGCAAATATCTATTCAACAAGGAAACATAAACCTAGTAGGAAAACCAAAACCTACCTTTTGCATTCTTGTGGCCGGCAGCCTCTCACCCCTATTCCTCTATATATAGCCATCTCTTATTCAGAAAAACATCATCTCATCTCTTGCAAAGCACTAGCCAAAACTCTACCAAATTTCCTACTCAAAGTTCTAAGCCGAAACCCTAGAAACACCAAGTCACCGATTCACCACCATACACCACCAATCACCACCGATCCCAATCCCTTACAACAGCCACTGCCGATCCTCTTCCACCACACCAAGACGAAGCTCTCCAAGGTTTCTAAAGTGTGATCCATCCCTATGACTTGTGTTTTTTATTTTCGGTTTAGTCACATATTGTTGTTATAAAAATACTTTGTTTCGTTTGGTATTGTATGATGAACATGAATTACGATTTTATTTGGAATTTATTTGATGAATTTTACAATTTCTAATGCATGGATTTCGTATGTATGATAATTAGAACAATGATATTAGAAGCATGTTTAGGATTTAATTTGGTTAGACCTAAGGTGAGGGCTTATAATCGGTACTTAGTGTTGTCTTTGAACATAATCTATGTATTAGGTTTAATTTGCTTGAGTTATAATGAACTAAGTAGACGTATGATCACTTTGATTTGTTGTGCTCACCTAGAGTGGTTAACCTTAGGACTTGCATGTTAAATAAGAAGATTGACGACCTTACTTGTTTACGTGTCTTCGGCTATAGACTTTTGTGCTTCAATGCTATTACTTGTATAAGGTAGCATAACCTTTAGGATCACCTCGCGAAAGCTCGATCTTAAAACAATAGAAAAAGTCTCACAACTAGGTAAAAATCGGAAACGTTCTGGTTGTAGGTTGAAACTAAGTTAGGTTTTGAACATGCTAAATACTTGTTTCTTACTTTCTTGCATGCGAATCTTTGTGTTAAATTGTGTTTTGTGTTATGTGATGCGTGAGAGATGATGATCAAACTTGTAAATATTAGTTCTAGGATTTTATTTTCTGTTTTCTAAAGTTGCCGAACTATTACTCCCCCCATATGTGACGTTTGTGATGTATATATGTATATATGTTTGTCTAACAATTACATATTTCAGGTACCCTTAATCCCCGGCCTAGAACGATCCCTACTTGCTTATACTACTAACGATCTTTTGTAGGGTTTATTATTGTGTGCGAGCTTCGGCTCTCCCGTTCATGGAAAGAAAGACACTTGTAAGCTCCAGACAGCTGGTTGATGACTAACAAAGAATCACCATAGACCTCAATCTCCTTAGCATCCATATCCAACAGTAGCTCCAGACCAATGCTTAACGCCTCATATTCTGCTTGGTTGTTGGTGCAACTCCATTCTAATTGAAAAGAATATGAGTGTGTGATCCCAGTTGGGCCTTGGATACAAATGCATGCACCCGCCAAAGAGTCAGTACTACTACCATCAAAGTATAGTATCCAAGGTTGAGTCCTAATCATGGCTACAGACCAACTTTGTTCAGGAATCTCGTCCTCAAGAGGATGATGAAGCAAGAAATCAGCAATCGCTTGTCCAGTCATAGCCTTCAAAGGTGCATATTGTAATGAAAATTCAGATAGGGCCAAGATCCACTTGCCAACTCTACCTCTCATAATAGGTTTAGTAAACATATATTTTACCAAGTCAATCTGAGCAACCACAATGGTGGTGAAATAAAGCATATATTGACGAAGTTTGGTACCGGCAAAATACAGTGCTAAGCACAACCTTTCTATTGGCGAGTACCGAGTTTCTGCGTCTAACAAGGTCCTGCTAAGGTAATAAACCACATAATCGATTCTCTTTCCTTCACTGGTTGTTTCATCCTGAGCCAACAATCCTGCAATAGAATTGGTTGAAGCAGAAATGTATAATTTGAGTGGGATCCTTGACAAAGGAGGTCGTAATACTAGCGGGCTCGCCAGACACTCCTTAATCTTATTGAATGCAGCTTGATGTTCAGGTCCCCATGTGAAGTTCTCCCCGTCTTTGAGTTTCAAAAGAGATGAAAACGGAGCAATCTTTCCTGCTGAGTTGGATATGAACCTTCTGAGGAAATTGATCTTGCCTAGCAAGCTCTGAAGCTCCTTCTTGTTCCTAGGTGCTGGAGACTCCAAGACAGCTTGTGCCTTATCTCCAGACACCTCAATACCCCGTTCGTGTACTGACGAGTCGCCGAAGTGAGCATCAAGCAATAATAACCCTGCAATCGTTAGTAGTATAGACATAAGTAGGGATCGTTATAAGCCGGGGATTAAGGGTACCTGAAATATGAAATTGTTAGTAAAGATATTCACAAAGATATACATCGAAAATCATCAAAACATGGGGGAATTGGTATCGGCAGCTAGGCTGCCCTAAGGCTAGGTTCAGCACATAACATAAAACAAAGAAACACGAAACAAAATCTATCCTAGGATCGGTAGCCTATTGCTGCCTCTCACTAACACATGCAACAAAACACTAAAATTAAAAGTCCTAAATTACTATATACAAGTTTGGTCGACATTCTTCCACAAAGCACTAACACGAAAGCAATCAAAACACATAACAAACAAGCAAGTAAGATTCACAGCAAGATGTTAACATGTTCTAGACTCAACTTAACTCCAACCCAATTAGCTCCTAACCGGCACTACTAATTGATTAAGACTCCTCATGTATTTTAAGTGACTAACCGCCTAACCTTAAAATTATACTAGTCATCTTTGAATATTCTAACCGACGTAAACAAACATGACAAGTAATTAAGCACAAAGTCTTTTTCTTTAGTTAGAAACAAGTTAAATAAGCAAGGCGTCACCACTTCTTATTAACAAGCATGTTCATTTAAATTACTCTAGCCCTCGTGAAAACAACACAAATTAAAATAACCCTAAAGATTACTTAACCCATATTATTTTCGGCTAATGAGATTAACAATCTACATATTGCAATTACATAGACTACCAATCTTTAAGCACACGAATTTAAAGAACAAGTCAAGAAAACCCTAAACCAAGTTAACATGCATTCTTGCTGATTATCCTATTAACTAATTCATTACATATTTCCCTTACTTTTCAGCATGCAATCCGTATTCTTACATCCAAATACCACTTAAAGATAAAGAAAACAAATTGAACATACAAATCATAAAACCAAATTTCACTCCAAACAATACATAGACATAGAACTTGAAACCAAGAATTCATGCTAACTTCATAGACAAAGTTTAACATAGCTACAACAAAAATTACATAACTAAGAGTAGGGAGTGGATCACACATTAGAAACCTTGGAGAGCTTCGTCTTGGTGTGGATCCGGCGGTTGGTGGTGTCGGATGGGACTGCTGCTCGGCAGTGGTAGTGTCGGCAGCAAAAGAACCAAGGTTCGGCAAGAACTTTGGGTGTGGTGGAGGTGGTTTTGGCTAAGGTTTTTGTGTAGGACTCTTGGGAAATTTAGGTAGAGCTTTGGCTAGATTTTTGCTTTGGAATGTGACACTTTTCTTCATGGTGCCGGCCTCTATTTATAGGAGAAAGGGTTATGAAGTTTGGGACTTTTCCTTGTTCAAAACAGGATAGAAATCTTCAATAAATAAGGTTTCCAAATCCGAGTTGGAATAGACTTTTCTCTCCTTATTGAACAAAGAAACTCTAGCTTGGCCGGCTTATGATTTCTTCTTGGACAAGCATAGGAAGCATCTTGGACGTTCGCAAAGCTCTTTGGAATGATTTGGCACGCTCGCAGCCGCTTGAAGACATTTCCGGAAATTCCTCTCTGCTCGCGAGTACAGATTTTGCTAGTATCGGGTACTGGCGAGGCTTCTTGGTGGCGAGTCTGGTGCTGGCGAGTATAAGCTTCTGGCGGGCATAGTTGTTGGCAAACGAGACTGATGGTGAATATAAGCTTCTGGCGGGCATAGTTGTTGGCGAACGAGGCTGATGGTGAATATAAGCTTCTGGCGAGCATAGATTGTTGGCGGATGGACATTCTCTCGGAATATTTTGACCTTTGTGTCTTCAATCGAGCATAACTTTTTGCTCAGTACTCCGATTGATCTGAATTTTTGACACAAGACTCATTAGCAAGCCAATAACATGCAAACCAAATATCAGCAAATTTGGAAAATGATAAGTCACAAATCTATTCATCTTAGAATCACGAAAAAGACATATTTTTCGCTACTTTCCAGAATTCTATAAAGTTAGTCATTTTTCGGACTCTAAAGCATATATTTCCAAAACTCTACCAAAATGACACTAAATTATATTATGACTCTATCTTAGACAAATAAGGGTTAAACAAAGCATAAACGAGGGCGTAAACACATTAATATCGTCGCACATTGTGCTCCTATCAACTACCCCACACTTATCCTTTGCTAGTCTCTTAGCAAACTAAATTAAAACTAGACTCAAACAAACTATTGCCCCTAACAATTTGTCTCAGGCTCGTATGTACACATAGCTTTCAAGTTAATATATGAGAATGCTAAGCACGAAAATTCCGAGCTTCATGAACATGTAACATCAATAAAAACATATAAGAACAAAAAGTAAGCATGTAGACATGTAAAGCTACTTCAATCCTCCTCACTAGGCATACTCTCTTCTTTTCTCTCGAAGCATGGTTATTCACACATAAGTATATGCAAGTGAAAGAGAATGAATTACAAAGAGTGACTTGCATATATCAAACAAATGAAAGCACTTTGTGAATTTTATGGAAAAACCTCATATGATAACTATATGCACCAATGAACCAAAACCATATGCTTACTCTTGAGATAATCTCCACAAATCAATTTTAACCATCTTAAGAATCATGAAAAAGATCAATAAAAGGGGTGTAATGGGGCTAGGCTAAGAGGTATTCGATATTTGGATAAGGAGGCTCAAAAACGTCACCGTGGCCTTTGGTAAAGCTCAAATCTCCTTATGTCTTCTCGCCAAGGGTCAAATTTCATCTTGTTGGACCCATACTTCATTCTTTTTCTTCCCATAACATTACAACAATACTCAAGACAATAGCCATGCACAATTTTTCTTTTTCATGCCTATGCCGTACCCTATGCTTTGTATTTTCTTTTCTTGCTCACGGTATCTTGTTCTTTTTCTTTTGGTCCGAGTAAAATTTTTCTCTCTTCTTTTCTAAGGCACGGCATCTAGTACACTTTACATATAGATTCATGGCTAAGTCCACCCCACACTTGTTCTTCTTCATCACTTCACGCAAAAACGCTTTCAAAAATCAAGCTTTGCCGACACACAAGGTAAAGGCATCACTATACTAGGCTTATGGAAAGTGTTTAAGGGTGATGAAAGAAAAAGGCTCAACGTAGGCTCAAAGGGGTTTACTAAGGTATCCCACGACGGGCTCCAATAGGGCTCATGCTTTATTTGGCAATGGTGGTAAACCTAAAAGATCTTTTCAATCACATTCAAAATCAATGTATTTTATGATATAAACTTTTCGAAAATCAACAAGAGTAAGTTCTAGCTTACTAGAGTTCATTAAAAAGCTATGACACATAATCATCGAATAATCAAAGAATTATGAGGTTTCATGCTTCCTACGAATCTATCGAATTTTATCTTTTTATCGCTCAAGAAGAAAGAAAATTGGCTCTAAAGCTCACATAGGTTATTTAGGAAATAAACTAGCTAAAACATGCATGCTTCGTAATCAACAAGTCCTACATACTCCTACCAATGCACATAATTCATGAAACTCACAATTTTAATTGTATGCACAACTATCATCTATGTATGCAAAGAGGAGAAAAACATCATTGACATATTAGGGGCATCCTAAGACTCAAAACAAACAATTTAAACACTCTATTTTGTTGGAACATTTTTCTGAATTTTTCTTTTCTAAACTAAGCACACGAAAACATAAACAGAAGACGTTATCCCACCCCACACTTAGAAAATTACATTGTCCTCAATGTAAGCACAAATCTATATCAACGAATTTCCTAAGCATGCAATAGTCTAACATATACCAACATATCATCACAAATCAAAGAAAAAGAGAAGGGTTAAGAAATTTCAAACTCTCGGTGATGGCTCCTTCACTTTTCTTTGATCGACTTGGGTTGCCTCCCAAGTAGCGCTTTGTGTTTATAGTCCATAGCCTAGACTTTTCAACGTTGTGATTGCATGTGTTCATCGCGTTCCAAAGTAGTTCAAATCGGCAAGAAGTAGCTCGACGAGAAGATCATGACACGTTGTGTCCGTGTCGGCGTTATTCTGCGTGTCCGGTTGGTGCAGCGTGTCCTGCAGTTTTTCAGACGTAGCAGGCGTATCCGACAGCTCAGCTGCAGTGCTCTCGGCTTCTAGTATCATCTCGTCAATCCTGCCGGCGATGGCAGGTCCGGTAGAAAGTGTAGTTGCAGCTGGAACAAAGGGCTGCCTCTCGGCAGTGGGCAGTATCGTTGATTGGACGCCCGGCTGTGGCGGCAGCAACAAGTTTATCTCGGTGGCTGAGTTGGGGTAGTGGGGTGCTGGATCGGTAGTGAGGCAGTATGGCGCGGTAATGACAGTAGCTACGGCAGCCCCTAGGCTTGAAGGGTCGTGGACATCGGTTTCATCGTTTAGAGGCTCAAATGGCTCGTAGTACGGCTTGAGTCTATGTCCATTCACCTTGAATATGTTACCCGTAACGTCATTCCGAATCTCTATGGCTCCATGTGGAAATACTTGAAGAACAATGAATGGTCCAATCCAACGAGAGCGCAACTTACCCGGAAAAAGTTTGAGTCGTGAGTGATACAAGAGAACTTTTTGGCCAACTTCAAACTTCTTCCGTCGAAGCATCTTATCATGAACAACCTTGGTCTTTTGCTTATAAATCCATGCGGCTTCATAAGCTTCATTCCGTATTTCTTCAAGTTCGTTGAGTTGAAGCTTCCTATGAAGGTCGGCCTCATCAATGTTCATGTTGAAGGCCTTAACCGCCCACCATGCTTTGTGCTCAAGCTCAACCGGTAAGTGACATGCTTTGCCATATGTTAACCAAAAAGGTGACATACCTATCGGAGTCTTGTATGCAGTCCTATAAGCCCACAAAGCATCATCGAGACGATCACTACAATCCTTCCTTGAAGGTCCAACGGTTTTCTCAAGTATTTGCTTGATCTCTCGATTACTTACCTCGGCCATTCCACTTGTTTGGGGGTGATACGGTGTAGACACCTTATGAGTGACTCCATATTTCTTCAATAAGGCTTCAATGGTGTGGTTACAAAAATGGGATCCTCCATCGCTAATCAAGACTCTTGGAACCCCAAAACGTGAAAAGATGTTGGTCTTGAGAAACTCGGCTACCACCTTGGCATCGTTGGTGCGTGTAGCCTTTGCTTCGATCCACTTTGACACATAATCAACCGCAAGCAATATGTAGAGAAAACCCTTACTCGAAGGAAACGGTCCCATGAAGTCAATCCCCCAAAGATCATGAATCTCAATGGCATTGATAGAAGTGAGCGGCATTTGATCTTCTAGGTCCAATATTCCCCATTCTTTGGCATCGATCACATGACTTACAAAACATGTAAGCATCTTTAAAAATTGTAGGCCAAAAGAATCCATACTCAAGTACCTTTAAAGCGGTCTTCTTTGCTCCAAAATGCCCTCCACACGCCTCACTATGACAAAATGTTAAGATCGTTTTATGCTCGTGCTCGGCAACACATCTTCTAAGCACTTGATCACCACATTGCTTCCATAAGTACGGATCATCCCAAAGATAATGACGTGACTCCTTCTTGAGTTTCTCACGTTGATGGCGTGGCAAGGTATAAGGGAATGTCCGAGTGGCAAGAAAGTTGGCAATGTCGGCATACCAAGGCTCATGCACTTCAAGTCGAAAAAGTTGCTCATCCGGAAAGGTCTCTAAGAGGGGCAGCCGATCCACATCATTGACAAGTCTACTCAAATGATCGGCTACAACATTCTCTACTCCCTTCTTGTCTTTGATCTCAATATCGAACTCTTGAAGTAAAAGAATCCATCGAATGAGCCTCGGCTTAGCATCCTTTTTCGTCATAAGATATCTCAAAGCAGCATGATCACTATACACAATGACTTTGGAATTCAAAAGATATGATCGGAACTTTTCCAAAGCAAAAATTACCGCCAAGAGTTCCTTCTCCGTTGTTGTGTAGTTGAGTTGAGCATCATTAAGGGTTCTTGAAGCATAATAAATGGCGCATGGTTTCTTCTCAATTCGTTGTCCAATTACTGCTCCAAGTGCATAATCACTAGCATCACACATCAACTCAAACGGCTCATCCCAATTTGGGGAAACCAAAACCGGCGCCATACACAACATCTTCTTCAATCGGCAAAAACTTGCCTCACACGCATCCGTCCACTCAAACGTCACCTCCTTTTGTAACAAGTTGCTTAATGGCTTTGCAATTGAAGAGAAGTCTTTGATAAATCTTCGATAGAACCCCGCATGGCCAAGAAAACTTCTCACATCTCTAACGCACCTTGGGCTCGGCAATGCTTGAATTAGCTCCACTTTGGCTTTGTCAACCTCTAAACCTCTTGCTGAAATAATGTGCCCAAGTACAATGCCTTGCGTGACCATGAAGTGACACTTCTCCCAATTGAGCACAAGATTGGTCTCTACACACCTCTCAAGTATCTTCTCCAAGTTCCCCAAACATGCATCGAAGGTGCCTCCATACACACTAAAGTCATCCATAAACACTTCGATAATGTCTTCAATAAAATCCGAGAAGATAGCATACATACATCTTTGAAACGTGCCGGGTGCGCTGCATAGACCGAATGGCATCCGTCGATAAGCAAATGTGCCAAATGGACAAGTAAAAGTGGTCTTCTCTTGA
Organism: Potentilla sterilis; assembly: GCA_963682095.1. Taxonomy (NCBI): domain Eukaryota; kingdom Viridiplantae; phylum Streptophyta; class Magnoliopsida; order Rosales; family Rosaceae; genus Potentilla; species Potentilla sterilis. The sequence goes on from OY821754.1 coordinate 61,105,211, forward strand.
TCATCCGGGTGTATCATGATTTGATTGTAGCCACTATACCCATCAAGAAAACAATAGAAAGAATGGCCGGCTAACCTCTCTAGCATTTGGTCCATAAACGGCAAAGGCATGTGATCCTTCCTCGTTGTAGCGTTAAGCTTTCTATAGTCGATGCACATCCGATGACCGGTTACAAGTCTTTGTGGTACAAGCTCATTCTTCTCATTCTTGACAACCGTTACACCACTCTTCTTTGGCACTACTTGCACGGGAGATATCCACTTACTGTCCGAAATTGGGTAAATTACCCCACAATCAAGCAACTTGATAATCTCATCTTTCACAACTTTCATCATTGGAGGGTGAAGTCGACGTTGAGCTTCCTTAGTCAGCTTAGCTCCTTCTTCTAACAAGATGCGATGAACACAAGTAGTAGGGCTTATTCCCTTGATGTCCGCTAAGGTCCAACCTATAGCAGTCTTGTACTTCTTAAGCACACTTATCAAATCAACCTCTTGTTTCTCACTAAGCATTGAAGACACAATAACCGGTAGAGTATCTTTTTCTCCAAGATAAACATACTTCAAGTGACTAGGGAGTTCTTTTAATTCTAACTTCGGGGCTTCTTCCACACTTGGTCGAAATTTGGTTGTGGCACTTGGAATTGACAAGAACGAATCAAATACCTTGGCATATGGCCGAGCCTCTAGCTCGGCACAAACTTCCACAAGACTCGGCATTATCATAAAAGGCTCGGCAATGTTGCCAAGCTCGGCAACGTTGCAATGCTCGGCCGAATCCCTTCTCTTTTCTTGCTCGTTCGCGACTCGTTCTCTCTTCTCGTCAAATCCAACCCCTTGCTCAATCGCTAATTGCTATGCGTCGAGCGAGGTCGACATAACTTGCTCGATCTCCTCCAAAACATCAATGGCGCAACCATCCTTCAAATCAACATTGGGGAATTTCATGGCATCAAACACATTAAACTTGATCACCTCACCATCAAACTCCATAGTTAGGTTGCCCTCGGCCACATCTATCTTCGTGCGTGCCGTCCTCATAAATGGTCGACCAAGTAGCAATTGAGTGCTATTGACCGGTGAATTCTCCATCTCAACCACATAAAAATCGGCGGGGAATATCAATTGGTTAACTTGCACAAGCACATCCTCCACATACCCCTCCGGATACTTACTTGAGCGATCCGCAAGTTGAATGATGACATTGTCCTTCTTGAGAGGCCCTATACTCAACTTTTGGTACACATTGAGTGGCATGACATTGATCGATGCTCCCAAGTCTAACATCACATCCTCGAAACGAGTGTTTCCTATCACACAAGGCACATTGAAGCTTCCCGGATTCTTCATCTTTGGTGGCAGCTTCCTTTGAATAACGGCCGATATCGTCTCGCTCATAGTCACCACACGAGTCTCCCTCGTATGCCTTCTAGCCGTGCATAGCTCCTTTAGAAACTTAGCATACTTCGGTACTTGCTTAATGCATTCCAACAAAGGGATGTTGACTTGCACTTTCCGGAAAATCTCCAACATCTCCTCATCGGACTTATCCTTCTTCGACTTAGCAAAGCGAGAAGGGAATGGAATGCTTGAGTTTGGCACCCCTCCCTTGCTTACTTGGCTCGGTACTAACTCACTCTTCGATGTTACGGGATCACGCTCAAGCTCATTGCGCAGCCCCTTGCCTTTCATCTCATTGCTGCCGGCCTTCTCTCTCTCGGCAGCATCCTCGCCGGTTGTTTGGTCTCTCTCTGCTGTAGCATTGCCGGCTGCAGCCCTTCCCTTTCCATCATCATGGCTGCCGGTAATTGCAGGTTCGACAACCCTCTAGGCATCCTCAACTACATCAAAAGTCACTCGCTTCTTCTTTGGACTTGTTGGAGGCAATAACTCTCTTCCACTTCGAGTTTGAATCACCTTGGCATGCTCGTTCCTCGAATTAGGAATCGTATTGCTTGGCAACTTCCCTTGTTCATTAAATCTTCCCATAAAGTCTACCACTTGGCCCATTTGAGTCTTGAGCTCACCAATGTCCTTTTGTTGATTTTGTTGCCCCGCGAGCAATGCTTGAGTCGCACTTGACAAAGATTGGAGCAAAGCATCATAGTTCGGATTGCTTGGTGTGGTTTGGCCTTGGCTCGGCCCTCCTTGGTGTGGCACGGTTTGGTGATTGCTCGGCATGGCATTGTAGTTGCCGTGGTTTGGTTAAAACGGCTGCCGAGGCACAAAGGGTGCCCTCGGCGCATATGGCGCTCCTCCTTCTCTCGGTTGCATAGGTGCCCTAAGCACATTGTCATTGTTTGCCCATCGAAAGTTAGGGTGATCACTGAACCTCGGATTGAAGTTCCCAAACCGTTGACCTCCTTGAAAACCAATAGCATTGCACTCCTCTACTCTCTCATTAACTCCAAATTGAGGGCATTGTTCGGTTTCATGCCCCTCGGTGCAAATACCACATACCATGGCACGTTTCTTCATCAAATTACTCACCAAGTCGGTAAGCTTATCAACTTTCTCCTCTAACTTTGAGCTCGAAGACGTCTCATGCACTTTCTCATTCCTTTGCACATTGCCTCGTGCCATACCAAATTGTTGGTTGTTCAAGACACGAACTTCCAACAAACTTCTTGCCGCTCCGGCATTCAGCTCCAAAAAGCTACCTCCCGCGGCCGAGTCAAGAAACTCTCTCTCCATGTCGCGCAATCCCTCATAGAAATATTGCAACAAGAGCCCATCGCTAATGCCATGCGATGGACACAAAGATACTAGGGACTTGAACCTCTTATAGTAGTCGAAGAAAGTCTCATCTCCGGCTTGCTTCACGCTAGTAATTTGCTTCCTCAGATCAGTGATACGTGAAGCGGGAAAGTACTTGAGAAAGAACTCATCCATCATAGAGTTTCACGAAATGATGCGACCATTAGGCACTTCAAACAACCACTCCTTCGCTTGATCTTCCAATGAGAACGGAAAAGCCTTCATTTTGAAGTGTTGCAAATCGGTCCCTCTCGGACACATAGACTCCGTGGTGAAGTTAAACCACTGTAGATGCTTGTTAGGGTCCTCACTTGGCATCCCATAAAACGATTTCAGCTTATGGAGGAATACACTCCTCAATTCAATCTCTTCTGTCTTGTCAGCTTCCAAGGAAGGATAAGTGATATTAGAGGGAGCAACACCAGCTCCAGCAACATGACCATTCTGTGATCGGATTGAAGTCATTCTCTCTTCCTCTTCTTCTTGCTCGGCAAAGGTCTCAAATTCTAGATTTCCAAGATCACACGACGACGAAACAACAGAGGGCGAGCTCGGCTCACTAGCAAAACCTGGCGACAACGATGGTAATCTGGACGGCGATGAAGGTGATGACGGCAAAGTAGGTGACGGCACTGATGAACTGGTTGGTGATGATGGCGGTAATGGCACAAACAGAGAAATGGCGAGTTCTTGATCTAAACGTTGCAATCGGCCTTGATGATTTCGTGTCCAAATATTAGATTCGGACATGCATTATTCTAAAATTTGCAACATTTAAACAAGTTAGAACATCGTAAAGAAAATAGAAATGCAAGAATATACATCATTACGGCATTGGCAATTACACAGCATCTTTCAAACAATGGCACACACATATACACAATTGGCAAAGCATCAATATATTCGGCAATAAAGAGCAAGAAATTGAAACGTTCATGTGATCATGTAATCGTTAAGTCTAATTTCTTTTAAAAATTTGTTCTAACTCTCGAAGTACGTGGAGCAGAGGAGATAACGGTGCAATGGACTGATACAGCCCCCGGTAGTATCATGCTTTACCCGATATACCTCAAGAGTTTGAACCACACAATTTGTTTTATCTTTTGAAGAAAATAGGTCACATATGTCAAGTTATGTTCTAGCGTCTAAAGTGAGGTGATGCTTCGGCACAAGCTGTCGACTAGGTCGTGCGGATTTTACGTTTCAAAGGTCATTAAAATCACGGAGGGCGAACCCCCTACAGGAACCAGGCAGGACTCGTTGTTGGACACCACGGAGGGCGAACCCCCTATCGACTCACTCACCGAGAATGAACATCAGTATGTGAGCCTTGAGATCCAGTTAGACAAACTTGAGAACCATATCTATGATAATAACTTCCCCATACTTTGTAAAACAAACAACGGATCCCTAGCGGTCTACAAGTGTTGATCAAAACCGCCATCAACTTCATAAAAATAATACCAAGTTAGCGTCTTTATGCGTGGGGGGGAAGTATCCCACGTTTCCCAGTCTACACAAAAACATACCTAACATGGCACCATTCGTATGAAGGGTTTAGGTTAAGATCAACAAAAGTGGCTTCACCTACATGTTACACTTTAGAAACTACAATAAACTCAAACATACACAACACTATTAACTTTCTAGAAATTAAACTAAGTAATTACAAACATACATCAATATACATCATGCAACTTTCAAAATTTAAACTCTACATGCCGAAGCATATTTCTACTTTACAAAATCCCAAAAGAAAACTAAAAATTACAACTTTACAACTTTACAACAAAAATTTCCAGCAACATATATACACAACAATAACACAAATCAAGCTTTTATAATCCCCGGTAACGGCGCCAAAAATTGACGAGTCGCCGAAGCGAGCATCAAGCAATAATAACCCTACAATCGTTAGTAGTATAGACATAAGTAGGGATCGTTCTAAGCCGGGGATTAAGGGTACCTGAAATATGAAATTGTTAGTCAAGATATTCACAAAGATATACATCGAAAATCATCAAAACATGGGGGAATTGGTATCGGCAGCTAGGCTGCCCTAAGGCTAGGTTCGGCACATAACATAAAACAAAGAAACACGAAACAAAATCTATCCTAGGATCGGCAGCCTATTGCTGCCTCTCACTAACACATGCAATAAAACACTGAAATTAAAAGTCCTAAATTACTATATACAAGTTTGGTCGACATTCTTCCACAAAGCACTAACACGAAAGCAATCAAAATACATAACAAACAAGCAAGCAAGATTCACAGCAAGATGTTAACATGTTCTAGACTCAACTTAACTCCAACCCAATTAGCTCCTAACCGGCACTACTAATTGATTAAGACTTCTCATGTATTTTAAGTGACTAACCGCCTGACCTTAAAATTATACTAGTCATCTTTGAATATTCTAACCGACGTAAACAAACATGACAATTAATTAAGCACAAAGTCTTTTTCTTTAGTTAGAAACAAGTTAAATAAGCAAGGCGTCACCACTTCTTATTAACAAGCATGTTCATTTAAATTACTCTAGCCCTCGTGAAAACAACACAAATTAAAATAACCCTAAAGATTACTTAACCCATATTATTTTCGGCTAATGAGATTAACAATCTACATATTGCAATTACATAGACTACCAATCTTTAAGCACACGAATTTAAAGAACAAGTCAAGAAAACCCTAAAACCAAGTTAACATGCATTCTTGCTGATTATCCTATTAACTAATTCGTTACATATTTCCCTTACTTTTTAGCATGCAATCCGTATTCTTTCATCCAAATACCACTTAAAGATAAAGAAAACAAATTGAACATACAAATCATAAAACCAAATTTCACTCCAAACAATACATAGACATAGAACTTGAAACCAAGAATTCATGCTAACTTCATAGACAAAGTTTAACATAGCTACAACAAAAATTACATAACCAAGAGTAGGGAGTGGATCACACATTAGAAACCTTGGAGAGCTTCGTCTTGGTGTGGATCCGGCGGTTGGTGGTGTCGGATGGGACTGCTGCTCGGCAGTGGTAGTGTCGGCAGCAAAAGAACCAAGGTTCGGCAAGAACTTTGGATGTGGTGGAGGTGGTTTTGGCTAAGGTTTTTGTGTAGGACTCTTGGGAAATTTAGGTAGAGCTTTGGCTAGATTTTTGCTTTGGAATGTGACACTTTTCTTCATGGTGCCGGCCTCTATTTATAGGAGAAAGGCTTATGAAGTTTGGGACTTTTCCTTGTTCAAAACAGGATAGAAATCTTCAATAAATAAGGTTTCCAAATCCGAGTTGGAATAGGCTTTTCTCTCCTTATTGAACAAAGAAACTCTAGCTTGGCCGGCTTATGATTTCTTCTTGGACACGCATAGGAAGCATCTTGGACATTCGCAAAGCTCTTTGGAATGATTTGGCACGCTCGCAACCGCTTGAAGACATTACCGGAAATTCCTCTCTGCTCGCGAGTACAGATTTTGCTAGTATCGGGTACTGGCGAGGCTTCTTGGTGGCGAGTCTGGTGCTGGCGAGTATAAGCTTCTGGGGGGCATAGTTGTTGGCTAACGAGGCTGATGGTGAATATAAGCTTCTGGCGAGCATAGATTGTTGGTGGATGGACATTCTCTCAGAATATTTTGACCTTTGTGTCTTCAATCGAGCATAACTTTTTGTTCAGTACTCCGATTGATCTGAATTTTTGACACAAGACTCATTAGCAAGCCAATAACATGCAAACCAAATATCAGCAAATTTGGAAAAGGATAAGTCACAAATCTATTCATCTTAGAATCACGAAAAAGACATATTTTTCGCTACTTTCCAGAATTTTATAAACTTAGTCATTTTTCGGACTCTAAAGCATATATTTCCAAAACTCTACCAAAATGACACTAAACTATATTATGACTCTATCTTAGACAAATAAGGGTTAAACAAAACATAAACGAGGGCGTAAACACATTAATATCGTCGCACATTGTGCTCCTATCATGTACCACAAACCCCAGGAAGTCTCCTGCACGAACCTCAAATACACATTTGGCTGGATTCATTCTAAGTTGGTGCCTTCTCATTCTGATGAAGACACCTCGAAGGTGAGTAATGTGGTCCTTCTTCTGCTTTGACTTCACCACCACATCATCAATATAAACCTCCAAAATACCCCCTAGGATATCATGGAATATTAGATTCATAGCACGTTGATAGGTTGCCCCTGCATTGGTGAGACCAAATGACATACTGAGATACTCAAAGGCTCCTGTAAAACCAGGACAGCGAAAAGCAGTCTTGGGGATGTCAGGCTCATAAATTGGAATTTCATGGTAACCAGCCATTCCATCCATGAACGACAACATCTCGTGTCCCGCCACTGCATCAACCAACATATCCCCAATAGGCATTGGGTAAATATCCTTTGGTGAAGCAGCATTGAGATCTCTATAATCCACGCAGATTCTGATTTTGCCATTCTTTTTCTTGACAGGAACAACGTTCGCCAGCCATTGTGAATATTGTGTTGGCCTCACAATGCCTGCATCAAGCATGCTCTGAACCTCCTTCTTAACCGCTAGGACAGTTTCAGCATTTATTCGCCTTTGCGCTTGCTTGACTGGTCTGAATCCTTCTTTGATAGGTATCCGATGGCAGACCAATTCCCTTGATAGTCCTGGCATATCTTGATACTTTTCGGCAAAGCAGTCTTTAAATTCTTGCAGCAACTCAATTAGTTGTTGTCTCAATTCTGGTTCTAAGTACTGACTAATCTCAACTTCCATAGGTTCGTCAGTGGTGCAGAGATTAACTTTTTCCACTGGATCGTGTACTTTAGGTGGAGTATCATCTAATGCTGCTGGGGCTGGTTGTATAGCCTCCACCTCTTCCATAGTTATTGTCTCGCCTTCATCGTTACACTCAACTAGAGCGACGTCCGCCTTCCAAGCCAATTGCTCCTCTTTAAAAACAGCACAACGCTGCATCATAGAAGCAAGGGCTTCTGTTTCCTCAACTGTGAGGTCGTCACTCATTGGCATTATTTGATAAGAAGTCGATGGAGGTGGGCCTAGAACCGTCAGATTTGGCTTGTGTCAAACCCCACCGAGCTAGATCATTCGCGGTCACCCCAATTGGATGTCCTTTGTCGTCCACACCCTCAATCCTGAGAGGTTTAATAGAACTATAATAGTAGTCTTCCTCAAGCGAACAAGCTGATATTGTGTAAGGGCGGTCATCCGCCTTGACTAGTACCGGAATATCGGTTACTGGGTCCCACATGATCATATCTTGATGTAATGATGATAGAACAGAAAGTGTCTTGTGGATCCAATCTCTCCCCAAGATCATGTTGTCTGGGGCATTGGCGAATTCCGTGACAATGAACCCTTGAAAAGCATCAGAAGACCCAAGTTTTACTTTGAGCATTAAGATACCACTGGTCGGTGTGACTGCACCAGCGAAGCCTCTAACCTTCATAGTGGTACCTATGATCTTCTCTTCAGGAATCTGGAGCTTCTACATAGTGCTAAGTGTGGTAATGCTCACCGCGGCTCCTGTGTCGATGAGAATTTTGTCTACTTTGAGGCCCGCCAGCTCTGCTGACACATAAAGCGGCTTGAGGTATTGAGACATGGTAAATGTAGGCTTTGGAAACGCCACATTTAGCTGCGAAGGCTCAACCAACTTCTCTGGAGGTTTGTTGGTGAATTGAGATTTTTCTCTTTCCGCGCTCGCCATTGGCTCATCTTAAGGCTCTTGTATAAGGTATACTAGCCTCTCCTTCCCCTCCTCTTGGATGAATTGAGAAGTAGGAATAGGTCTTGGTAAGGCGTAATCAGAAGACAAAATAAAAGTCATGTGATAATCCAACACCTGTGGATCCAATGAGACCATGTTGCAATCCACGATAGCATCATCCTCGTCCATCGGCTCTTCATCTTCCTCTAACATCTCATCATCCGCTTCTGGTAGATCTTCGTCCGTCTCGGGTAGATCTTCGTCCGCCTTGGGTAGATCTTCGTTCGCCATCAGGTTCTAATGCTGGGATCTAGACTCAACCTCCGCTTTTCTCGAAGGTGGGTCTGGACCTAGCTTTTGTGCTACGTATTGAGGCAAGGACATGCCGGGAGGAATACCCGATGATTTTGACTGATCCAGTATCATAATAGGCTTGGTCAGTTCTGTTTTCGCGAGCCTGGATTCCTTGGCAATTGCTTGCCCCTCAGGAACCCCTGTTACCCTAGTAGCTTGGGTGACACTCGCCTCCTTAGGTTTCACTTCAGGATATTGGCGTTTTTCTTTCCTCCAACCTCTAGGACATTCCCTCTAGATTGAGGATCTGCTTTGTTGGATGCCACGGACCTAATATGATGACTTTCTGGGGAGTAGTCCAGTCTCCTCCTCGGTGACTTCCTAGGTGCACCTACTGCCTGATCTGGCTCCGAAAGCCTCTCGTGAGAACTTCTTCTGCGAGGCGGCGAAACGTGACTGTTTCGTGCTCGGCGAGTATCAACGTATGTTTTGGTCCTGTACCGCCTAAAGGTCTCCCGTACTTGTCTAATCGGGACCGAAAGCTCTGCTGGGGTCAACTCCCCTGTGGCCAAAGCATCCAAGGTTCTCTTTGCTTTGCCATACTGCTTCTGCATATTCCTAGTCTGACTAGGAGGTACCTCCACAGCTTTACCATTTTGATGTTGATACCACCTATCAGTCTTAAGCTCTGAACTTGATGCTGGTGGAACGTAAGGCTTAGTTGGAACCTCAGGATCTGACCCTCTGGAAGGACCATACACCGGGACAGACTTGACCCCACTAGGTCCTGGATCTGGCCAAGACCTCAGCTTGCTGGCATAGGTTTCTCGTTCGTAGGGATGATACTTTGCTCGCTTGTAAGCATCAGGCCCAGATCGTTCAGGTACTGGGTGAGTGCGCTTGGCCTTCTCTAAGGCTTTCTGTTCTGCCTCTTTAAGTGCCATCTGCAGCTCTTCAGGTGTGATAGGTAGGTGACAGCCTACCTTACAGTTAAGACATAGCTTAGATCGTGGTACCAGTACCATCTCCTCCTTTTCTGGCGGATGGTCATTGTTATCAGTTGGCTGCTTCGCTTCTGACTTATTCTCTTCGATGAATTCAGGTACAGAAGCCACCGCCTCTCCAGCAAACCTCAAAGTTTCATCATTCAACCATTCTTGAATTTGGCCCATTAACACAACACACCCGAAGGTATGGTGACCGTTAGAATGATGAAAAGCGCAATAGGATTCGCCAGGCATTGTCTCCCTTTGTAGTAGGTGAGCGGTAGCAAGCTTGATCATCCCTTCTTGGACCAAGAACTCCCAAATCTCTGGGGCCTTATTTGCATTATATGTAGAATGAGCAAACTTGGAAATGCACTTGCCAGATCTCAATTGTTGACATGGACTGGAGACAAAACCTACCGTGTTCACCTGGTGGAATGGCTTAGATTCCGTCCAAGTAGGTTCCTTGGGAGCTTCTATCTTCATGACATTATCATTAATCCATGTTTGGATTTGATCCTTGAGCTTGACACAATCTTTGGTGTAGTGGTTATTCATGTTGTAGAAGCTGCAATACTTCTTACCCGCCATGTAATTTGGCTTGGGAATGAAACATCTGTCATGTTTAAGCCGGCCTGTGTTGAATAGCTCTTGCAAGATCTCTGGAGCCTTGTGTGCATTATAAGTATATGACTCAAAGGCAGACTTAGTCGGCACCGAAGTCACAATCTTGATTGGCTCATTGGCCATTCTCAAATTCTTCGATTGTAGTTGCTGGCGACCAACCACTTCTACAACCGCGACTCCCTCTTCTTCTTCCTCCTCAACCCAAGCTAGATTTGGAGATGACTCGGCATGTACAGTCGCAACCGTCTTTGAGCCAAAAGGGACACCTGTTTTAGGTTTCAGAGAGCCAGGAAAATAAGACATGGGGACGCCTTTCTTCCTTTCCCTCTTCTCCTTCATTCGATCAATCCAATGTTGCTGAGTGGCCAACCTATTGGTCAGATCAGCCAGATTGCTAACATAAACCTGCTGAAAGCCAGCATGGACTTCCTCCTCTAACCCTGCAATGGCTAAGTCCACTATAGTATCCTCTGGGAGCTTGTCTTTGCATTTGGTTATCTGCAGCTTGAAGCGTTTTAGAAAACCCATGGCTGACTCGCCGAGTTGTTGTTCTGTTTCAGCCAAGACCTTCACAGTGACCTTGGCCTCCACAACCCCAAACACGGTATTAAACAGGATTTCCATAGTCCTCCAGTCTGGAACCGAACCTGGCGCTAAACCATTATACCATGCTAATGTTGACCCTGTCAATGATGTACCAAATACTCGCAGCTTGAGTATGGAGTTGTTCGCATAGGGACCACACTCGTTGTTAAAGCGAGTAATATGAGTCCCAGCATCTTCTAAGGAATCCCCAGAGAATTGGGTGAATCGGACGTGCTTATAGTTCTGCGGCCATGGGAGGGCATTCAGCTCTGAGGGAAACGGATTAGCATAAGTTCGGTTTGTATCTGGAAAACCATGCATAACCCTCATCCTTTCTTCAAACAGCTTATTCACGGCATCTATAGTTATAAACGGGACTTCCTCCTTTTCTGGCTCGTCAGTTTCGTCATCATCAGATGGAAGTACAGTAAACTTTTCTCCTCCTCCTCTTCTCCTTTTTGTAGCTTCAGAAGGATCCAACCCATGAGTTGTGCGAGGTTGAATAGGAGGCCGTATCGTGCTGGAAGAACCCTTTCCTTGCCTTTTTCTGATCACTATAGGCTGAGTCGGTTCCTCCATTTCCGAAAACTCAGAATCCAACCTCTGTCTGAACAATAGTGATAACTGTTCAATAGCAGCCGAGGTTTTTATTGTCTGATCCTGCTGTATCTTCAATTTCTCATTGAATTCCTTAGTATGAGAAACCATATGTTTGGCGGTTTTGTCCTGCTGATTCGGCAACCACTTAATGTCGGTTGAATTCCTAATCTGTTCTGTCCTTAGCTCTTTCAAACTAGCTTCAATCATCTGAAGAACGTCATCGGCTCTTGCCGACTTTGCTAACACTAGGTTCAAAGATTCCATTACATCTTCGGGAGATGGAATGGTAAGGACCGCATTGTTATCCTTCTCAGAAACCTCTAAAGGTTCTGAGGCATCAGCCGTATTCTTATCCAGAATGCTGGCGGGTTCGCTCTGGCTATCAGCGGCGACTGAAATTTCAGAACCCCTCTTCCCAACATTGACGACCTCACTAAGGTCCTCAATGTTAGCCGCCATTCCTCCAAACTTGAAGCCTACTTATGCTTCAGTTAAACCTCTACACTGAGCTAAGTTATGCGAGGTAAACAACTTGTGTTCTGATTTACTGCAAGGAGGCATGATTCGTCGATATGGATTAGATCCCGCAATCTTGACACTTGTCCCACTGGGCGTACTAAAATGTTCGTGGCTGATTTAGTATCCGGCGAACGGTCAACACGTGGGGTGGCGGACGTCAATTTCAGTCCTGTGGTGATGTGTGCGAGCGTGCGAGTACCTTTGAGTTAGGTACAACTTTGATGCGGACGACCTCTGGCGAGCGTACTTCTGGCGAGCGTACTTCTCTGGCTAGCGTGTCTGTCTGCTCCCAATTCCTGACTTCCTGACCAAGCGACTGTTACGCGGGCGTTGACAAGGCCGGCGTAAGAGGCTCGAACAAGACCTAACACAAGTATATTAGGATTTTCTTTCAACCTACGACAGGTTTAGTAATCTTACTTCGATCCTGTGATGCAAAGCAGAGCAATAATTCAAGATCGCGGGGAATAGTTCTCCTCCAACCTACAGCAGATTGGTTTACGTTTTGTTACCAGAGTAACGACTCGATTTGCTACTGGCGTAGCGACTGACACTGGGTGCTTCAACGAACACGAACACGAGGCGAGCGAGCGACTCTGTACGTATGGCGGCGAGGTGCGGCTCTGTACGTATGGTGGCAGGTTGCGGCTACGATGTGCGGTATGCTGGAAGCGATAGGTCTCAGCGACTCTCGACACTAATGCAAGGCACACTTCGACAACCATGCAAGGATACAGCGACCGGTGGATGGCGTAAAGTTGCAGCGAGGTTGGATGGTGGTTGTTTGCAGTTTGTGGAGGCAGTGCGCGTAAGATGCTCCGGAGAGCCTTTGCAAGGTTTACGATGTGCAAAAGCTTGTGTGTTTGTTTGATGGTTGGGAACCTTTTCTACGTTGTATAAGAGCTCTTTATATAGAGGATGCCAAACCCTAATACCTGCTTATCAAGTAGCATAATAGATTTGGAAATCGATCAGGATTCAATTACCTTAAACCACCTCCTTTTCAGACTCCCAAAGGAACCCCAATTCCTTTCTAAGAAGGAAAAGATTAAATGATCGTCAGATTATTCTTTAATGAATAACCTCATGGGCCTCGATCCACTATCTCGGCCAAATGTCAATTTAGGCTCAAACAGGCAGTCTCTTCTTGTTTGTCTTTGAAGCACTACATGACCGGAAAAAAAAGTTCTTAACAGTGAATTGTGGTGCTAGCTATGACCGGGCTCCGGTTGCGCTGAAGGAATTCGATGGCCTCTCCCCTATGGTTGCAGTCCCTATGCAGCGCATCAATGTATATGTAGGTCAAAGTTACAGAAATCCCACATATCTATATATGAAGAAGAAGATAGATTTCCTTTAATAGAGGAAATTCTTTGGGAGGAGTTATAGATTATGATAAATCTTAATGGAGATAGAGGAAGGTACGCATTCTATTTTCTCATGACCTGAACAAACCGGTTCTTTTGGAACGCAAGGTTCTCTTTGAGGACAGTATCAAGCCCATGCTCTCATCCTATTATGATCATCTGAAAGACGTTATATTTGTTGATTGATTATAACGCAGTGAAAGCTGTAGGTTGAAAAGGTGCATACGGTAGACAAGCGTCAAACCGAATTAGAAGGACAATATAGAGATAAATATCAGAGTTTACTGAATTGTATTTAATTGTTGGATGGTTATTACAACATAGAGGGTGCCTTTATATAGGCTCTAATTATGACTAAATCTTATTTAGTTTAGAACTAGGAAATAACAAACCTATTGGAACTAGAAATCCTTACTGAATTATAAATCTTATTCTAGACATAAAAATAAATCTAATAGTAATAGGAAACCTATGTTTGCTTACGACGTTGCTTCCCGATGCGTTTCTCAAGTTGCTCCTCGGCAAGTCGTTCTACATCAGTCTCCCCCACTTGAAGAGAACTCGTCCTCAAGTGAATATTAGGATAAGAAGCATGATCATCAGCACGAAATTCATGGATATCACTTACATTGAAGGTTTTTGAAATTCCCATTGACTCTGGAAAATCAATGATGTAGGCATTATCGTTGATCCTTTGGAGAATCTTATAAGGTCCATACTTGCGAGGTTGAAGTTTTGTGATAAGTGCTAACAGAAACCTTTCTCTACGCAAGTAGATCATGACATAATCTCCTTCTGTGAACACTTTCTCTCTCCTATGAGAATCTGCATGGGCTTTGTAATTAGCATTACTTGATTCAAGCTTCTTCTTGACCTCATCTTGAACATCATGCACTTCTTTAGCCAAAGACTCGGCTGCCACACTAAAGCTTTTATCCTTAGGAATATTTGTCAAGTCAACAACATATTTTGGTGGAGAGACGTACACCACAGAGAATGGAGTCCTTCCAATTGATCGATGAACAGAATTGTTGTAGGCAAACTCAACGTGTGGCAATGCTTAGTCCCATTATTTTTGGCTTATCCCCACAAGTACTACGAATCATATTTCCTAATGTTTGATTCGTAACCTCAGTTTGGCCATCAGTTTATGGGTAAGCGGTGCTACTACGATTTAGAGAAGTCCCGATCATCTTCCATAAGGTAATCCAAAAATGGCTTAGAAATTTTGTATCTCGATCGGATGTGATACTATGAGGTACTCCATGCAAACGAACAACTTCTCAGAAAAATAACTTAGCAATGTGAGAAGCATCAGAGGTCTTCCGGCAAGGAACGAAGTGTGCCATTTTAGAGAACCTATCAACCACCACGAAGACGGAATCGACGCCACGTTATGTTCGAGGTAACCCAAGAATGAAGTCCATGCTAAGATCTTCCCAGATGCCGTCGGGAACCGGTAACGGCATATATAGTCTTGTGTTTTGTGATTGCCCCTTTGAAGCTTGGCAAGTATAACACTTCCGAATTATATTGCCAACATTTTTCTTTAATTGTGGCCAATAATACCTTTCTTCAAGACTTGCAATTGTTTTGTCTCTTCCAAGATGACCACTTAACCCACCACCATGCAAGTCACGTACCAACATCTCTCTCAATGAAGAACGCGGGATACAAAGTTGATTTCCATGAAAGAGGTAACAATCTTTGATAAAGAAGTCAATGCATGGCTCAAGTCTCTCACACTTGCTCCAAATGCCTTTAAAATCTTCATCCTCCTCATATAGCTCCTGTAAAAACTCAAACCCGATGACTTCTTGCTTTAATGTTATCAGTAACTGGCTTCTCCGACTTAATGCATCTGCCACACGATTTAGGGTCCCGGACTTGTGCTTAATTACGAATGGAAATTTTTGTAAGAATGTAGCCCAGCGTACATGCATCTTGCTCACACTCTTTTGGATATTAATGTACTTCAAGGCTTGCTGATCGGTGTAGAGAACAAACTCACGTTGCACCAAGTAATGCTCCCACTGTTTCAATGCGCGAACCACGGCATAAAATTCTTGATCATAGGTACTCCACTTTTGACGAGTTTCGCTTAACTTCTCACTAAAATATGCAACCGGCTTCCTTTCTTGATATAAAACTGCGCCAACTCCTACACCACAAGCATCACACTCTACCTCAAAAACTTTGTCAAAATTTGGTAAGGCTAATACCGAAGCTGTACACAATTTATGCTTGATCAATGCAAAACTTTTTTCTTGCTCATTTCCCCATTGAAATTTTCCTTTCTTCAAGCACTCGGTAATTGGCGCGGTGATTGCACTAAAATTTGGAACAAATCGCCGATAAAAAGTTGCCAAGCCATGGAAACTTCGCACATCGTTGACGGTCTTTGGAGTAGGCCAATCCTTAATTGCCTTCACCTTGCCTTCATCTACATGTATTCCTTCGGAGCTCACTACATATCCCAAGAATAACAACTTGTCTGTGAGGAAAGAACACTTCTTCAAGTTAATATTCAGTTGATGTTCTTGAAGAATTTCAAGGACTTGTTTAATATGATGTAGGTGCTCATCTTCTGACTTGCTGTAGATAAGAATATCGTCGAAGTAGACAACTACGCACTTGCCAATAAGTCGACGTAAGGCTTCTGTCATGCAGTGCATAAAAGTGCTCGGGGCATTAGAAAGTCCAAACAGCATCACCAACCACTCATAAAGACCATCCTTGCTTTTAAATGTTGTCTTCCATTCATCTCCGGGTCTAATTCGAATTTGGTGGTACCCGCTTCACAAGTCAATTTTAGTGAAAAATTTAGAACCTCCAAGAACATCGAGCATGTCTTCTAGATGCGGAATTGGAAACCTGTATCTGACGATGATCTTATTAATGGCTCGACTGTCGACACACATACGCCAGCTGCCGTCTTTCTTTGGAACCAATAAGACAGGAACGACACAAGGACTAATGCTCTCTCGGATGAATCCCTTCCATAGTAATTCTTCAATTTTCTCTCTCAAAATTTCACTATGTTTCGGACTCATGCGGTAGTGAGGTAGATTAGGCAAACTAGCTCCAGGCATCAAATCAATTCTATGTTGAATGTTTCTCATCGGTGGTAGCTCATCTGGTAAGTCATCTGATATCAACTTAGTGAAATGGTTGATTAAAGGCTGCACCTTTTCTGGAATTCTTGTCATATTTGTCTCTCGTTCGGTGGTGAAGATCCCTTTCATCACAATAGGACAGCAAAGTGATAGGAGCACAATGTGCGACGATATTATATGCTTATACCCTCGTTTATGCTTTGTTTAACCCTTATTTGTCTAAGATCGAGTCATAATATAGTTAGTGTCAATTTTGGTAGAGTTTTGTGAAAAATGGTTAAGAATCCGAAAAATGACTAAGTTTGAGAAATCTGGAAAATAGTGTAAAATATGTCTTTTTCGTGATTTTGAGATGAGCAAAAGTATGATCTATCCTTGTCCGAATTCTATGAAATTTTATGTGCTTAATATTCATATGCTGAAGAATGTTGTGTTAAAATTTCAGATCATTCGGAGTTCGGGAAGTCACCCAAAACTTGGCTGCAAAACGGCAGTCCGAACATTCCAGTCCAGGGGCTTCCAGGATTTTCCTGGGACTGTGTCCCAACTTCGAAAAATCATTCCCGACGACTTACTTGGAATTTGGCTTAGATATTTTATGGGGAGATGGCCCTATGTGTCTAGTTTACGTGAGACTTGGAATCGCATCAATCGGAGCTCCACGGAGGAAGATAAGCCGGAATTACTACAACAAGGTCAAATCTGCCGATTCCAGGAACCTACTGCCCCCTTTTTGTGTTTTCTGTTTTTAATGGACCAAATGGTGCACAAATGCATATGTGAAGATGGTCCAAGCTTTATGAAGGGAAGAGGAAGACACTAGGCCATGGCATTGAAGAAAAGCATGAAGAAACAAGTTCTCCTAGTCACACTAGGAGAAGCTGCCGATTCTGGCAGATTGCTTCCTCTGTGTGCTGCCGGCATTGTGGGGCATTTTCTATGGATCAAGACCTATCAATTGAAGTCCAAGATCATACAAGAAGTCCATGAAGATGTGCAGCCCAAAGCCTTGAAGAAAAATCAGAAAAAGAAAATCAAGAATGCAAATACTTATTCAACAAGGAAACATAAACCTAGTAGGAAAACCAAAACCTACCTTCTTGCATTCTTGTGGCCGGCAGCCTCTCACCCCTATTCCTCTATATATAGCCATCTCTTATTCAGAAAAAAATCATCTCATCTCTTGCAAAGCACTAGCCAAAACTCTACCAAATTTCCTACTCAAAGTTCTAAGCCGAAACCCTAGAAACACCAAGTCACCGATTCACCTATTCCACCACCATACACCACCGAATCCCATACCTTACCTCAGCCACTGCCGAATCTCTTCCACCACACCAAGACGAAGCTCTCCAAGGTTTCTAAAGTGTGATCCATCCCTATGACTTGTGTTTTTAATTTCGGTTTAGTCACATGTATTGTTATAAAAATACTTTGTTTTCGTTTGGTTTTGTATGATGAACATAAATTGCGATTTTTGTTGGAATTTATGTGATGACTTTGCAATCTTTAATTCATGGATTTTGTATGTTTAGATAACCAGGGCATTAGTATTAAAAGCATGTTTAGGATTTAATTTGGTTAGTAATCTATGAGTGAGCCTTATAAACCGAAACATTAGTTGTGTTTAAGCATTTGTTGTTTGCATGTAAATCTAGATGTTAGGTTTCATCTAATCGAGTAATACGGATAAGTCATACGTTGGAGTAGTTTGTTTTGTGTTGCTCACCAAGGGTAAAAACCTTAGATTACTCGCATGTTAAATAGGATGATTGACAACCTTGCTTGTTTACATGTCTTCGATTTAGACTCACATGCTTAAATGTTAAAATGCGTAAAACCAGATTAGCATCACCTTAGAAGTCATACGTTGGAGTAGTTTCTAAGAATTTAAGAAGTCTAACAATTGGAAAACCGTTGGAGGCCCTAGTTGTGTCGAAACTAATTTAATTCTTGAACATGCTAAATACTTGATCCTTACCTTCGTGCATGCAAATCTATGTGTTAAAGAGTCTTTTGTGTGAACTGTTTTGTATGAGAGATGATGATCACTTGTATATAGTAGTCTAGGATTTATTTTCTGTTTTTAATACCGTACCTAGTTATAGGGCAGCAGTGCTGCCGATCCTATTTCCCCCATTGTGTGACGTTTTTAATGTGTATATATGTTTATATTTGTCTAACAATTTCATAACTCAGGTACCCTTAATCCCCGGCCTAGAACGATCCCTACTTGCTCATACTACTAACGATATTTTTGTAGGGTTATTATTGCATGAGAGCTTTGGCTCCCGTTCACAAAGTAATGTGTCCTTAATTCCATCCTCAAGATCACGTTCACAATTTGATAAAGTGATAAAGTTGGTTGCCTTCATCTTCCCAGTAAGCTCACGTGGTGCACTAGGCCTCAATACAATCTTACTTTTGTCCCACAAAAAGCTATAAGTATTCTTGAATCCATCAAAGTGAACATGTACATCATATTGCCACGGCCTTCCAAGCAAAATATGAGAGGCATCCATGTCTACGATATCACACTCAACTTCGTCCTTATATGGTCCTATATTATAGGAACTCTGCAAGTTTCTGTCACAGGTTCTGCAGGTCCCTTCTTTATCCAACCAATAGAATAAGAAGTTGGGTGCTTTGTTGTTGGAAGCTTGAAACGGTCGACTACTCTCTTGCAAACAAAATTCTCGCAACTGCCGGCATCAATAATTAGATTGCATGCCATGCCGCCAATGATACACTTGGTGCGAAATAAGTTATGCCTTTGAGTGTCAAGTTCTTGTTTTGCAAGTAAAAGTCTTTGGCAAACCAGGAACTGTGGAACTTCATCAAAATCTTTGCCATCAATTTCGGTGGTAGTAACCCCGTCATGCTCTTCATCATCTTCATGTTCCTCCACATAATGCACTGACTTTCGTTGTTGTGTACATTTGTTGGAAGTATGACCAGGATTACCACATCGATAACAGTTTTCTCCCCTCGGTTTGGCATATTCTCCCAAACCACCTGGCTGTGCTTGTTTTCAAAATGGGACAACATCCTTTCCTCTATCTCCACTGCTACTGTCTGTTCTAATATGATACTCTTTTGTAGGCTCTTTAATTTGAATTCCTTTCGAGGTAGATGGCTCTGTCCAATTCTTTCGATAACCCGTAATAGACAACTGGTTAACTTTAGGTTTTGCTAGTATGGTTTCCGCCTTTAAAGCTAGGTTCATGGCTTCTGCTAGTGTCCATATTGCTTGAAGCCCTATTTTGTCTCTGATTTCCGGCTTCAATCCATGTGGATGCCTTGCCACTTTTTGCGTTTCCCTCTCTTCTAGTCTGTTTCGCTCGCTAAGTCGCATACACTCATGATTGTAGTCAAATACTGAACGATTTTGCTGAGCACAATCGTAGTATGTCTCAAACAAAGTCTTCTCATAATCTCGAGGCAAGAAACGCCCTCTTAGTAGAGACTTCATCTTGCGCCATGTCTTGATAGGTTCTTTTCCTTGTCGAACGCGTGACTCCTGCAAATCATCCCACCAACATGCGGCGGTACTTTTGAGCTTCCAAGCCACTGTCTTCACTTGCTTGTCTTCTGGAATATCCATTAAGCTGAAGAACCTATCCACTTCTGAAAGCCAGCCAAGAAACTCTTCAATTTGTAAGTTACCATAGAAGAAAGATATGTCGGCTTTCATTCTATAATTATCTTCATGGCGATTTTGTTGTTGATTGATTAGTGGGCCCCTTACTTCTTCTTCCTCAGAATCGTAGTTTCTTTCCTGTCGACGGTGTTGACCTCGGGCAAATCCTCCAGGTTGCACTGTCAACGAAAGCTGTTGCACTGTAGTCGCCACTTGCTCCACAAGATTTGCTAAATTTGCAAAACCCTTGTTGGTGTCTTGACGAAAACTGTCAATATCACGTTTCATAGCAGCAATCTCCCGACCAGCGTCGGCGAGTGATGTTATAGTAACCCTCGCTTCGTCATCTGACATTGACTCAGGCAACACCACGCTCTGATGCCAACTAACGCAGTGAAAGTTGTAGGTTAAAAAGGTGAATACGGTAGACAAGCGTCAAACCGAATTGGAAGGACAATATAGAGATAAATCTCAGAGTTTATTGAATTGTATTTAATTGTTGGATGGTTATTACAACATAGAGGGTGCCTTTATATTGGCTCTAATTATGACTAAATCTTATTTAGTTTAAAACTAGGAAATAACAAACCTATTGGAACTAGAAATCCTTACTGAATTATAAATCTTATTCTAGACATAAAAATAAACCTAATAGTAATAGGAAACCTATGTTTGCTTACGACGTTGCTTCCCGATGCGTTTCTCAAGTTGCTCCTCGAACTCCTCGGTAAGTCGTTCTACATTAGATTAATCATGCAGGTGTGATGTGAGCCTAAGCTCGCACACAATAATAAACCCTACAAAATATCGTTAGTAGTATGAGCAAGTAGGGATCGTTCTAAGCCAGGGATTAAGGGTACCTGAAATATGAGAATGTTAGATAAAAACACATGTACAAATATACAAAAACATCACGAATGGGGGGTAAGCATGGCATCGGCAGCAAGGCTGCCCTAGAACTAAATGACATGAAATTTAAACCCTAATCTACTATATATAAGTGATCATCATCTCTCACACCAAATAGTTCACACAAAAGACTCTTTAGCACATAGACTCGCATGCAAGAAAGTAAGAGACAAGTATTCATGCATCTTAGACTTAATCAATTTCGACTACAATTGGAGCGATTAGCCTTTTAACCAATTGTAAGACATCTAATGTTTTAAGATCATGCTATTCGCCTTCGATCCTAAAGTTTATGCTAATCCGGTTTTAAACGTTTTAACATTTAAGCACAAGAGTCTAAATCGAAAACAAGCAAACAAGTAAGGTCGTCAATCTTCTTATTTAACTTGCAAGTTCTAAGGTTCTTTAGATCTAGGTGAGCAACACAATCAAGAAAACTCAACTCATATAACTTAATCATATTACTCAATCATGTGAAACCTAGCACTTAGAATTACATGCAAACAACAAATGCTTAAACAAAACTAGTGTGTCGGTTTTTGTGCCCTAACCTTAGATTACTAATCGATTTTAAGTCTAAATCATGCATCAAATACCTACTGCCCTAATTATCATACATACGAAATCCATGAGTTAAAATTACAAAACTTGAACATAAAAATCAATCATGCAATAGTTTACATAAAAGTTCAATAAAAACCAAGAAACGAATTGTGTTAATACAATACAACCAAACTACAACAAATACAAAAGCCATAGGGGGAGTGGATCACACTTTTAGAACCTTTGAAGACTCCTCAAGACGTGACAAGATGGTACTTGCTGCTGCTCCTTAGTGCTCGGCCTAAGCAGGAATCGGCAGAAAACAAGGTGGGGGAATTCGGAAATTTGTAGTGGTGGTGATGGTGTTTTGGCTAAGTATTTGGGTATTTGATACTTAAGAAACTTGGTAGAGCTTTGGCTAGTATTTTGTGCTTGAGATGAGATGATTTTCTGTAGGAAAACATGGCTTTATATAGAAGCAAATTCGGCAGAAACCCTAGGTAGAAAACCTAGTCCAAATCAGCAAAGGTAATCCTTATGCAATAAGGTTTTGGTTCCTTCCTTTCTTGGTTCTTCTAGGAAACTTCTTTTGCTGATTTTCTTCCTTGGATTGGGTTGCAATGCTTCATGGACATCACTTGTGAACTCAGCAACTCTTCATGATGAACTTTGGTCAATGGTTACACCCCAATCGGCCTCAATGCTCAAACCGGCAGAATGCTTGGTTTTCTCGGCAGGGCAGTGACCTTACTCCAGTAATTCTGGCATAACTCCCTCCGTGGAGCTCCGATTGATGCGATTCCAAGTCTCAGAGAAACTAGACACACATATCCATCTTCCCATAAAAGGGGTTGATCAAATTCCTTGTGAGTCGTCGGGAATGATTTTTCGAAGTTGGGACAAAGTCCCAGGAAAATCCTGGAAGTCCATGGATTGGTTTGCTCGAACTGCTGTTTTGCAGCCATCTTTTGGGTGACTTCTCAAACTCCGATTGATCTGAAATTTTAACACAACATTCCTCAGTATATGAATATTAGGCACACCAAATTTCATAGAATTCGGACAAGGATAGATCGCTCTTTCACTCATCTCAAAATCACGAAAAAGACATATTTTACACTATTTTCCAGATTTCTCAAACTTAGTCATTTTTCGGATTCTTAACCATTTTTTTCACCAATCTCTACCAAATTAACACCAAATTACATTATGACTCTATCTTAGACTAATAAGGGTTAAACAAAGCATAAACGAGAGCATAAGCATATAATATCGTCGCACATTGTGCTCCTATCAAGGTGCTAGGTGTGAGATGACACCGTTAACAAAACCCTAGCTAGCTCCTCTGGGGTTTTCGGTTTTTTGGGATCGTCCTCCAACACATGACGCTTTGCTTTCTCGAAAAAGAATCCTACTGCATCGATCCCAAAGAAGAAGAGCCCTGTGATTTTGCATGAGCTAGGGAAATCTCAAACTGAGGACAATATTGTGGCACCTTATTGCGATACAACAGATGAGGGTGGAGCTGCTGATTCATCTTTGCCTGTGTATAATGTCATGCAGTTAATCTCACTCTAAAATGATTGGTGTCGGCAAAGAATAACCAGGACCGGGATCAAGGTTGTTTCGACGCTTTCAAAGAAGAGAAGTTGGGGTGGAGGATGCTCTCCATCTCCAAAGAAATTCAATATTCAATCCTAGGAGGTAAGATTCTCAAACTCCAGTCTGAATTGGGTAGTAGTTGTGGCAGGTGGCTCTGAGGGTATAGTGACATACATGAGGAAGGGTCGTCTATTGAAGTAAAAACAAGGAACCAAACCGAGGAAGAAAGTTACAAAACCAACATCGACTATTATTGTTTATGAAGTCAAGGACGCTGGAGTTAGCCCTAGTGACGACTTGTTGTTTGTCCTATTAATTGAGCATATTTCTATTAACAAACTACAAGAAAGTGCATAACAATAATTTATTTAAAAAATAGATCACATACATATTGAATTAAACAAATTAGGACAAAAATTTACAAATCAGTACTATGTGCATGACAAGTTGTCACATGTTATCAACCAATTTACTCTTTTACCCTTAATATTTACAAACATGCATGTAGTCCCAGTTGCTGCTACTGTCTATTGCAAAACTAGCTGCTACTGTCTATTGCAAATCTAACTGCTAATGTTGATCGTGAATGTAGCTGTTACTGCCAACTATATAGCTGCTACTATTGATTGGGAAGTCGTTACTACTGTTGACTGGGAAGTTTCGGCTCCTGCTGACTATATAGCTGCTACTGTTGATTAGGAAGTTGTTGCTACTGTTGACTGGGAAGCTTCTTCTAATGCTGATTGGGAAGACACTGCTACTATTGACTAGGAAGTTACTGCTACTGTCGTTTGGGAAGTGGCATGGCTGCTACTAGCGACTGTGACTGAGAAGTTGTTGATACTATTGTTTCCATCCCTGCTACCGGTACTATTTATATATGTGTTTAGTCACCTCCTTACAACCTTACCAATCATAAGGCTGCTACTGTGGATGGAGAAGCTAACTGCTACTGTGGATAGAGAAACTAGTTGTTACTGTCGATAGAGAAACTAAATGCTATTGTCGATAGAAAGCCTAGATGCTACTGTCGATCGTGAAGTTAGATGTTGTTGCCGACCTTAAAATTGCTGCTACTGTCAATCCTGAGGCAAGCTGCTACTGTCAACCCTACTAACCTGCTACTGTGGCTCGTGGTGGTTGAAATTCGAAATTTCAAAGTTTCTCAAAATATATGCAACACTGTACTCAAATGAAAGCCCATGAGATAAAGAACAATTTTGTAGTTTGAATCTTCTCCAAATTGTTAACGGTTTGGCCGGAAAAATTGAAATTGCCGGAAATAACTCAAAATGAGGAGAGAAAAACTTGTCAGTTAGTAGAGTGGCAGCATGATAATTTTGACGAAATCAGTTGCATTTTAGGCATTTCAGCCTCTATTATTCAATCAGTTTTTGGTCCACTTAATTTTGGGCCAGACTTATGTCATTTTTTGTTTAAAAATTATTGAAAGTGAGTTATTTGTGTTTGTAAATTTGGTCGGGGGTTCCTATTGAAGACCTGACTATTGTTACACTTCGTCTAAAACCATTGAAGACCTGATAAGTGGGTAAATAGAAATATAGTAAATTACACTTCGTCTAAAACCTTTTTTTTTGCAATGTCTTATATCATATCAATATATATTTTTGTATCTAAACCTTACACTACCAGAAAAGGGGTTATAGCCGACGATATGGGAAAAAACGGCCGACGAAATAGTACCTCGTCGGCTATAACCCCTTATAGCCGACGAACTACTATTTCGTCGGCCACATCGTCGGCTATAATATTATAGCCGACGACTGCCGACAACTCGTCGGCTATAACTATAGCCGACGAAACGTTTTTAGTTATAGCCGACGAGGATGGTATTCGTCGGCTATAAGAGTTATAGCCGACGAAAAGTTTTTGTTATAGCCGACGAGGGGGGTATTCGTCGGCTATAACTCTTATATCAGATCGACCTTCTGCATCAGGGAGCTCATTCGTCGATGAAATCGTCCAAAACGCTCTGAAATCGTCCAAAACCTCGGCCATAAGCTTGAAAGGTACGTATATTGCTGTGTGTGTTGATTTAGTTGGTTATATGCAGAGGTGTATTAATTTAGAGTTTAATTAGAATAAATGTGTGATTAATTTGATATATATATATATATGTGTTGAGATGAGATTATTAATGGGTTGATATATATGTTGTATTGGTTAGATAGAATTGAAGTTTTGTTGAAGATTAGTGATTGATTAATGTTGATTTATAGGTGATTTTAGATGAATTTGATGAAAAAATGTATATATATTAATTAATTTAATTGTAATTAAAAATATATTGTTGGTATATATAAAAAATACATTGTGTTTAATTAATTAGGGAGATTGACGATGTTTTAATTAATTTAGGGATGCATGTGTATATATATATATATATATGTGTGTGTGTGTAATGATGAATTTTTTAATTAATTAGTACGTACGTAGTACGTGCATATATACATATCTATATATAGCTATATTTATTTCTTGAATTTACAGGATGGACAAGAGTTGGATTACCCTTGGAAGATGGGATCAGGCGTATCATGATGGAGTTAGGAGTTTCCTGGATTTTGTGATGGCTAACTGTGGAGACACTACACTTCATTATTGTCCGTGTAAAAAGTGCAAGTGTGCCACCCCACGACACCGGTTTTCCATAGAGACAGTGGAGCAACACCTGGCTAGATATGGATTTTGGGTCCTATACACTAATTGGATTTATCACGGTGAACCAGAGTTTGCGGGTCGTCATGATCATGGACAATTTGCCGAGAGAGGGAGTTCCTCCAATGATCCGACAACGAACTGGATCAACGATATGTTTCCTCGTGAGAGCGGTGTCTTTGAGGAAGCACCAGATGTGCAACTCCCACCTCCGGAGATGGAGTGTTTCCCTGATATTGAGCCACTCGAGCCATTACCCCGATCTCCGGTCAACACAAGTGGTATGGAAAAGTACAACAACCTGATCGCATTGCAACAGACTCCGTTGTACCCCGGATGCAGTAAGACTGTCCTTGAATCTGTCATGGGAGTGATGAAGATCAAAACGGAGAACAAAGGCACTGTCAAATCGGTTGATGATTGGCTTCGGCTATGGGGTGGGGCGATGCCCCCCGGACATCGGCTTCCTACCAGTCATCATAAGGTGCGACATATCCTTAAAGATCTCGGCCTTTCCTACATCAAGATTCATGCATGCAGATACGATTGCGTTCTGTTTTACGGGGAAGGACTTGCAGATCTTGAATACTGCCCATTATGCAATACAGAGCGGTATAAGTTCACTCCTAAAGGGAACAAGAAAGCTGTGAAGATACTTCGGTACTTCCCGCTGATTGATAGGCTTGAGCGGTTGTTCATGTGTGCTTTCACGGCCGAAGCTATGAGATGGTGGGCTGAGAGGAATGTGCCTGACGATGACACCCTTAGACATCCCGCCGACGGAGAGGCTTGGAAGAAGAACGTGTTGGAGTTTCCTGAATTTGCATCAGAGGTTCGAAATGTTTGGCTAGGGCTATCATCCGACGGTTTCAACCCTTTTGGCAAGAAAGAGCTTCAGTACAGTGTGTGGCCAGTTATTTTGAGTCCGTACAACTTTCCACCGTGGATGTGCATGAAGAAGGAATATAACATGCTCACATTGTTGATTCCAGGCCCAGGTTATCCGGGAAAGTGTCTCGATGTGTATTTGAGACCCGTAATTGAGGAGCTTCGGTACTTGAGTCTGAACGGCCACCTGGTCTACGACCGGTTCAAAAATGAGATGTTCCGGATGCATGCCATGCTTGTTGGCACGATCAGTGACTTTCCTGGGAGGGGTATGTTGTCGGGCAGCGTCACCAGGGGTTACAGGGCTTGTTCAGAGTGCATGACTGTTGATTGCTCCAGTCCTCATTGCAGCAAGATTGTCCAGATGCGTCACCGTCGTTGGCTTCCGCATGACCATCCATTTAGGGACGATGCACAGGCTTTTGATGGGACTGAAGAAAGGGGCTGGGCACCGGAGCAATGGACAGGGGAGGAAATATTGGCAGTGTTGAATGAGTATGACTTTGGTCCGCTTAGCAATCATCCCGATGTGTTGCGCACGATTCCAGAGAGGCCGGATCGGTATAGGTTCTGGTCACACAAGAGCATCTTATGGGAACTTCCTTATTGGGCCAGGTTGGCTACCAGATACTACCTGGATGTCATGCATATAGAGAAGAACGTGGGTGAAGCCGTGGTTGGCACAGTTTTGAATTGGGAGAAGAAAACAAAAGACACCCCCAAGGCACGCGTTGATCTGAGAAATATGGGACTGCGGGACCATTTGTGGTTGAGAGAGGGCAGGAGCAAAATGCCCCAAGCTCCTTACACCGTCACCAGGGACCAGAAACATGAAATCTTTGGATGGCTGAGTAATGTCAGGTAACTTTTTATTAATTAGGCATGTATTCCCTAAAGAATCCATCTGTTGTTGGACGACTATATATGCATGAAATCTAACTGTTGTTAATGGCTATGCAGGTATCCTTATGGCTATGCGGGTAACATAAGCAAGTGTGTTAACTACCGAGACAACAAGATGTACGGATTGAAGAGTCACGACTGCCATGTACTGCTTCAACGCCTCTTCCCTATTTTCATTCGAGCGTACTTGGAGGATGAAGTGGTTGAGCCGTTAGTGGCGTTGTCAAGATTCTTCCAGAAGTTATGCGCTAGAGAAGTTAGAAAATCAGACCTCATGAGTACGCCAGCCGATCAGGACAGCCATAGCCACCGGAACTCGAACGATCCGGTCGACGACGCTACGCGTTTAGGGGGTGATGATGAGTAGATATAGTGGGTTAATTTGTACAGTATGTAGGATATTAGGGATGGATTGATGTGGATATTTGTTGGATATTTGGATGTTTGTTTGTGCATTTTCTGCAGCCCCCGAAGACGAAGAGAAATTGGGCCCGAGTAAAATTTTTTAATTTTTTTAAATATTTAGGGGTTATAGCCGACGATATTGGCATTATTTCGTCGGCTATAACAGTTATAGCCGACGATTTTTACCAAATTTCGTCGGCTATAAGGGCTATAGCCGACGATGTTTACCATATGTCGTCGGCTATACCCTCCCGGCTTCAGGCAAAAAAAAGCCGTTCCTGGTACCGGCGATTGTTATGGCCGACGATAGTGTCGTCGGCTAAAACGGACGTATAGCCGACGATAGTGTCGTCGGCTATACTTCGGTTAGGGGCAGTTACGTAATTGTTAAAGCCGACGATCTTCTCGTCGGCAATGTTCGAAGTATAGCCGACGACGCTTTTTTCGTCGGCTATACCTGGTGTTTCATAAGCCGACGACTTACCCCGTGTGTCGTCGGCTATACTATAGCCGACGGAGCAATCCCGACGAGATAATAGCCGACGATACTTCGTCGGCTATGACTATAGCCGACGAATTAATGGAAACGGCCGACGAGATGGCGTCGTCGGCTATGACGCCTTTTCTGGTAGTGTTAATAGCAATTTCACTTTGTTTTTTACTGTAATAACCCTTAGCTAAATGGATCTTGTTAGCTATAGCTCTAATTAAAAATCTGGTTATTTATGACTTAGGAGATGGAGACATGTTTGATGCTTCTGATGAATTTCTCCCACTAACAACCAAAGTTTATGAAAATCGAGAAGATCTTATTAGTGATGTTCGTAGGATTGGATTGGTGCAAGGGTTTGTTGTGGTAACTAAAAGGTCTAGGCCTAATAAAAAGAATGTTACTTTGGGTTGTGATAGAGGGGGTTCCTATAAAACTAGAGTTGCTGATGGGAACAAGAAAAAAAAAATCATCTTCGCGTCTGATTAATTTTCCTTTTGAAATAATGGGAAGGAAGAAAGCTGAAGGGGTGTGGAAGGTAGAGATAATTACGTTGTTACATAATCATGTGCATTCCACTAACATGTCTCGGCATCCATATTGTCGTCGATTTTCTAAAGAGGAAGCCCAGCAACTTAAGCAAATGGATAGGGCTGGCATAAAACCACGCCAAATTTTCTCCTCATTGCGGCAAAATAATCCTAATCTTCTAGCTATTTCTAGAAATGTATACAGCAAGACCGCTCAGTTTAGGAAGGAGAGCCTATGTGGACGTTCAGTAATTCGAGCATTATTGGATGAGGTTGGGGAAGCTGGTTTTACTCATAATGTCAAGCATGATCACTATGGTAATTTGACTCATTTATTTTTTGCTCATCCCACTTCCATTGAGCTGACTAAAAGATACCCTAATGTCTTTGTGATGGATTGTACTTATAAGACAAATAAGTACAAGATGCCATTACTTGAGATTATAGGAGTTTTGAGTTTCAACAAATCATTCTACTCTTGCTTTGTTTTCTTGCAAAAAGAAGAACAAGAGGATTATGAGTGGGCTATGGAGATGTTTAGCAAGTTGTTGGGTGTTGGTGATCATCCGTTGACCCTTGTTACTGATAGGGAATTAGCCCTAATGAATGCAACAGAAGTGGTGTTTCCGCGGAATTCTAATCTCTTGTGCATATGGCATATTAATAAAAATATTGTTGCACATTGTAAGGGTCATTTCAAGGATGATGCAGATTGGGTTGTTTTTATGTCTTCATGGGCTGCCTTAGTGAAATCATGGAATGTGTCATTGTTTACT
The DNA here is from genome assembly GCA_963682095.1 of Potentilla sterilis. Lineage (NCBI taxonomy): Eukaryota > Viridiplantae > Streptophyta > Magnoliopsida > Rosales > Rosaceae > Potentilla > Potentilla sterilis. The sequence continues at coordinate 61,135,162 of OY821754.1, forward strand.
GAAGCTTGGAATAATTTGCAAATTGAGTACAAAGATTATCCTAAAGTTCTTACTTATATTGAGAATACTTGGCTTCCATGGAAAGAGAAATTTGTATTTGCATGGACATGGACATGGCAGATTTCCCATTTCGGTAATAGTGTTACTTCTAGGACAGAAGGTGCACATGCAACCTTCAAGAGGTATTTTGAAGTTTCAAGGGGTGGACTTCGTGAAGTGAAGGAAAATGTTTGCCTTGCTATTGAAAACCAGTTTCAGGAATTTAAAACTCAACTTGAAAATGAGAAGATTCGTGTTCCTCGAAAGCTTTACATCCCTTTCTTTAAAGAGACGGTCAATAAGGTATCTTTTCATGCTTTGTTTGAGGTACATAAGCAGTATGTATTGGCAAACACCAAGGACTATTCAACACTATGCAAGGGGAAATTCTACAAAACCATGGGTCTTCCATGTGTGCACATGATCAAAGAGAATAATATTGAAGTGTTACCTCTAAATCAGATTCATAAGCAGTGGAGAATAGACACAAGATCTTTTGATAATGATCACCATGCAAGTTTAGTTCAAGAAGATCCACTTACTAGTCTCTTGTCTTATATTAAACAGAAGTATGAAAAACAACCGCTTGTGGAGAAAGAAAGTACCATAAGACAACTTTCTCAGATTTTCAGTGCATCTTCTCCTTTGATATTTGAACCTACTATTCAACCTCACAAAGGTCGTCCAATAGGTGCTGCAAACAAAAGAAAGGAAACTAGCTCTACATTGCGGGAACCTTCATTGTTTGAGATAGTGGAGAAGACACCTCGAAAGTGTAGTAGATGCGATAATATCGGCCATTACAAAAACAAATGTCAATCTATTAATAACTCTATTGATCTTGGAACACAATGAGGTAAAACGTCATTCTATTAGTGTAGCATGATATCTATTTTCAATGTTTCTCTTTATATTTGTTCCATTATATTTTTGCTTGTTCTTATTTTCTACTGTTTTTGCATGTTTTCAGACTTATTGGAAGGTGCATTGAGGTCTAAAATGGTTGTTTCCTTGTGGAATTTGGCTGCAATTGGGGGTTTATGAAGTGGAACTCTAGTTGGAATTGTCAGAAGAGTTCATCTTGCTGCATTTTATTGCATTTTTGCAGTTAGTATGTTTTTATATATATTTATAGTGAAGTTATTGTTTTCTTTGTGTTGAATGAGGGATTGTGGGATTTTATTAATTTCAGATGTTTATCTCTTTAAACATGAACTTGTACTGCTTAAAAACAGTATCTTTAGTGGATATTACTGTAAGAGGATGAACCTCAGCCATTTAAGAGAGCAAATCAGTGATAGGCTCTTTGGTTTTATAATTTTGATGATGAAAACTCAACATAGTATACTTATTTGTATTTATATTGAATGTATTGGTAATTATATGATTTTTGTAGGTGGGATCACACGTGGCTATTGAAACTAGTGACCATGGAGCTCGAATTGGCTAGATGATGGTGCATACCTCATGGTAGGTTTTTGATGCATCTGTGCATTCAGTTCTCCTTTATGTTTTTGAGGGACAAGCAACTTGCAAAGTGAGTAGATTTGGAAATGTATAGCACACTTGATGACATTCGATCTCTTTATGCGCTTAATGAAATTCGATTATTTCATGAAGACGCTCTATTAATGTTCACATGATGGATGGTATTTGTTGATTTGTATGATAAGATTTTGTTAAGAAGTTATATTCCATTGTCAAATTTTATATATGATTTTTTTTTCCGAGAGTTCTTTGAGCTCTGTATCATCTGATGTTTCTTTCTCTCTGCTGACATGGGTGAGAGACCTTCCTAGAGTATCACAAATGCATAGTCACATCTTCCTTTTCTATTCACATGAAGCTGGTCGGTTTTGGAGAACTGGAAACAGGACACTTCAGTGAAAATGTGGGAGATGAGTAATGTATCGCTTACTGCTTGATGTGAATTCCCTTACAAGACAGAAAAATAAATAAAAAAAAAAGAATATAGTCAACAGTGACAAAAAAAAAGTGAAAGGTAATTTCGGAAACTAAAAATTAGTAGGGAAAAATATTAATAAAAAAAAAAAAAAAAAAAAAAAAAAGAGGGAGCGGGGATTTCAGTTTTCAGTTTCCTTTTAGAATTGGGGCTGCTATCATAAAAAATGGATAGGCCCAATTGTAGGCCCAAGTACCACCCAGACCGTACCAAAGCCGATTCCAATTCTACACATCTCTCTCCGAAATCCAAAACCCCTAAACCCCATTGGCAGCTCGCCATCGACTTTGACAACGTGCGTGTCGTTGTCTATTACGGCTCGACTAAAGCCTTGGTCTACGCCGACGACGAGGATGATTACATTTTGGCCAAGAAGCAGTTGTCTTCTCCGTTCTCTCTACTCACTCCGAGCTGGCATTGGCGGTGGCAATCTCCAAGGAAAAGGGGCTGAGTGGGTCGGTGAAGTACAGGTATAGGACAGATGTGTGGGACAAGGGAAGTGCCAATGTGGTTAAACTCTACTGCGAGCCAGTTGAGGTGTGACTAATGTTACTAGATAATGGTGGTGCTTAGTGTGGTATGATTATGACTGTGCTTTATTGCTGTGTAGGATCATGACATTGTGTTGTACTGTGTTTTGTGTTTTCCAGTAATGTTGGTGAAGAAGTTAGATCAAGTTAACTGATCAGTCATCTGTAATTACTCTCAAAAATATAATGTACAGTTGTACCTTGTTGCTATATGAGGTGCAGGAGAATGACTATTATGTCATAGATTTGTTACTTGATTCCAAAATTTACTCCCTGAAATGTTTGCTTGATAGTGATTACCAAAACAGACGGAATGCATCAAAAGCTTGCAATATTTTTTACAGGATCATGTTTGTTTACAGGGTGCATATAAAGCTACGCCCTTTAACTCATTGATACATTGAATTTTATTCAGCTGGCAACTCTAGGTCCGTATGAATATATAACTTTTGGAGCATTCGCATCTAAAACAACTGCATTCTCATAATTTGATGTGCACTTTACAAGAAAAAGTTCAGTGCTTAATGTTCTATGATTGCAGGATTGATTTATATATTCTAGTTGCATATCTTGACTGCAGTTTGTTGGCTTTTACGCGCAGGATTGATTTTATACTCCGGCTGCACACTTATCTTGATTGCTGTTTTGTTGGCTATTAGATTTTAAGAGTGATTGACTGATTGTTTTAAATCTTTCCAGCCAGTGTGGATAGGAATTAGTTAAAGTTTTGTGGCATCAAGAATCTGTACTGGAAAGTACAATAAAAATGAATGTAAATTTTGATTTATGCAGGTTGTAGATACTGATAGTAAAGATTCTTAACTAACAAGTAAAACAAGAGGCAAGAGGTGAAAACTAAATTCGAAGGGAGTGTTTGACTAAATGTGAATGTTGCATTGGTATGCTTGCATATAGAATTTTAGCTCTAAAAGTTCTTGGACCTTTGCAAATTAGAGAGGATAAGTGATGATCTTATAGGTAGCTCCTGCTTTGTGATCTATCTATTAGAAAGGGAGGATAGGTGATAAGCCTATAGGTAGATTATATTTTGTGATCTGTTTATAGGTGAGTAGCCAAGTGGTACAAAATGTAGTTTCCTTGCACAAGTTTGCCTCTTTGCTGATGACCTTCCTGAGTTACTCTGTGAACATATAGATCCTGCATAAGTACCTACAGATACAGCAGTTGCAGAATTCAATTTTTTCTATATTTTCCATATTCACAGAGAACGGTTGCCACTTGCCACAGCACTGGTTAGGTCAACCATGCCATTTGCTTTTAAGACTAATGATCTCTTTCCTTGAATTTCTGCGAAATAATTGTAATGAATTGTTTAGCAGCAGCTGTTATGGTTATTGTGAGAAATACATATTGCTATATTATTTACTTGTTCCATGGTAACCTCTGATAAGGAGGGGTAAGTATGAATTTTAATGGCAAGCGGGTCATGAACGCTTGCCATCAAAACTATGTATCAATAAGTTGGATCCATTCATGACTGAAAACCATGACCGCTTTTGGTTTGGATGTCGATCACAATGACCCAATGTATTACTGTGACTAGAAAATAATTAAATTGTGCCTTGAACCATAAACTGTGCCTTGAACCATATTGCTATATTATTTACTTCTTCCGTCAGGTTAATTACTCCCTTGAACCATAAACTGTGCCTCAAGTTTATGCCGACTCTTTGAGCTCACATTGTATTCATGAATACATGTCACACAAAAATTTGATGGTAGAATGCAGAGAAATTACTGTGACTAGAAAATAATTAAATTGTTGAAAGAAAAACACATTACGTGCCTTCGTCAATGTAACTGACGACAGATAATTATGTAGTCATTATTGTTATTAATGTATTTACTATTATCGTTGTAATATCCACCCTATATAAAGGGGATTATCAATGAAATGAGTAGACCAATTCATTATTTCCTACAACATGTTATCAGCACTTTGTTTTAGTCAGAGAAAAAAAAATTCTTGGTTTTGTCTCTGAAAAGAAAAACAAAACCCTAATATTCTTTTCTGCTGGCAACAGCTTGTCGGAAAATCCCCAGAAATTCACTCTACCGACAACAGTTCGTCGGAAAAAGAAGGTTCCCCTCTGCATTCCTTACTCTGCCCACGACAGATTTGTCGGAAAAAGCTTGAAAATCTCAGCTCACCCAGAAAGTTACTCTGGGCACCCAGCCGATCGAGATTTGCAGATCGGACCCGCGCAGCCGACCACGTCACGTCCCGGCACCACTGCTCGATCGGCGCCTCGATCCTGCACTCCAGCGCCTCGACCCAGTCGCTCCAACCGGCCTCCGATCGATCCCCCCCTGATCTAGTCGTCCTCGACGACAAACGACGCAGTCGTCCCCGATCGTCGTCATGACACCCTAGCCCAACGACGCAGGCGACCCTTTCATCCCCGTCGACGACCTGCATCAATCCCTGCCATTCACGTCGACGATCCAACCTCGACGCCGCGCCCAAGACCTAGCAACAAGAAAATCTGCTTTGGGCATCCATCGTCGATCCCGATCCAGCCCCGCACCCAGCTCCGCGCCGCCGATGCAGCAGCCTTGCGCGTCGGAACAGCCACCCGATCCAGTGTGTAGAGGGACACTGCTCAGTGCTTCGTCCCTGATCCAGCCGTCCTCGCCTCCGCGCCGACGAATCTGGCGCTGCCCTCCCCGCGACGCCCTCCGCTGCGATCTGCAGAAGGAAAAAATTTCGACCCGTATTTTTGGGCCTGACCCGGATCTGCGTGACCCGACCCACGACGAAAAATATATTTGGGGTAAAAAATTAAAGGTAATATTTGAAATTACCGCATAGTAATTCATATTTACTGTATGACTATTTACTGTTTTACGAATTTAATGGTAAATATGAAATTATTTAATTTATATAGTAAATGTGAAATATATATAATTAAAGTGACTAATCATATGAATATTGTTTGTTTTTATGTGACATATCAATTACGATGCCGCGATCAATATGTGACGACAATTTGGGGTCGGAGATCGAGCAATCGCTTCATATGCAGTTTATTTGGCAAACTTACAAGTAATATTTACATTGAAGTTATGCTTTTATTATATTTTGTTTCAGTTATTATATAATATAATGCTCAAATTGATTTTATCATATTATAACATATACTTATGAAATTTGAGCATCATTATATGTCTATTTTATTACTGTTAAATAATTGTTTTATTTAACATGTTATTTAGTTTGAGCATTGCCATGATAATGCAAATTTCATGAGCATTGTAATATAAAGAAAAAGGGACAAACCTACTACTATGAAAAAGTATTTTCACGAAGCAAGAAAAATATGACCATTACAAATTTCAGTCTTGAGATCCAATTTTTATTTCTTGAAAATTTTTCAAGATGGATATCTTATTAATTGTGTAAAAAGCAACAATAATGGAATTTCATTAGCTTCACATGCAATGAAAACGGATAAATTAACCAAAAGTTTACTGTGATAACGTAATTTCACAAAGCATCGGATTTACCATAATGTATCTTGGTTTATATTAGTTGTCGTGAATGTCATTTAGACCGCCAAGCTAATACATTTTTCTTCCTATATTTTACAGATGGTTTAACCATCACAGTTTGACTTTGACACATTGGACTCTGAAGAACTTGAGTACCAAATTCCCCTATTGAACCAACTAAGGCTTGAACATGGTATATTTATGCAAACTGCTTTATGTAAATAGCTAAGAAATAATTATAATATCTTGAATGACAATGTAAGGTCTGAGAAAAAGAAATTTTCTGAAACAAATTATGCAAATTAATGCAACAACCCTAAAACAAAGGGTAATGACGATGTAAGGTCTGAGAAAACAAAGGGTAATGACGATGTAAGGTCTGAGAAAACAAAGGGTAATGACGATGTAAAGTCTGAGAAAAAGATATTTCTTGGAACAAATTGTGCAAAGTAATGCAACAACCCTAAAACAAAGGGCAATTACCATGGACGTAAAAATTTCTATAATCATCTAAAAGCAAGTGGAGACAATGTACCATTTGAAAAGATGACATATGGGACTTGTCATGTGCAGTGAAGCACTCTGCCATTGTTGTAAATCAATGAAGTATTGATACGTATATTACAAGCTAGCAAAGAATTAGCTGTGACTTATAATAAGTATAAAGAATCATACGAGTACGCGGATTTTAGAAAAGTATCTTCAATATCCAACAAGAACATTGAAAATGAATTTACAACTAAATGCATACCATATGGGAAGAAGATGTCAATGACACATCTCATCATTGTAGCTATTAAAAGAGCCAAAAAGGATTTGGCTCCATCCAAGAAAGACTTTGATTAGTCTATTTTTAAATTTCTAAGATATCCTTATAAAGGTTATTACACCTAAATTAGACTTTTAGTCTTAAAGATTCTATCTCTAAATTGGATAAGACTAAATGTAATCGTTGGCATGTTAATTTTTAAATTTTCTCTAAAGGAATTGAGATTATTCAAATTTTATTCATGATATACATGATTCAATTTTCTGCATCTAACTTTGCAAAGTATTGCATAAAGTAAAGCAACATATCATAATATATGCATGACATAAAGAACTGTGTGCAAAGAACCACACCATGTAATTCTTAGAATAATAGTACTGAAGGACAATGGTACTAGTATATCACAAAATAGCATAATAGTACTGAAGAACAGTAGTACTATATGAATAGATATAATAAAAGTGATCAGGATTGGTACATCTGTTCCTTTGAGATTCATAATGCACTTGCCTTCCTAAGATTACCATACCTTTTATTGTAATCTTCATCGAATTAATCTAAAGAACTTGAGTTACGTTTCGATGTATATATATTGAGCATATGTCAAATTGACAAATTATGCCAAGAGAAAATTGAATTTTTTCCACATTATAAAGAAATTTATGTCACGATTTTCATGTGAAAAAGACACAAGTGAGAATTCATTTGAACTCATTTGCATTACCTCTAATGACTACGGATGTAAACGAGTATTAGGGAAATTTATATGTCAACTTAGTGGGTTATATGTAACCGCTAATTGAATCCAAAATCATAAGAAAATGATCTTTTTGAAATTCTGACATAGATTGGTTTTGATATGGTGATCCGTACATTAAAGAAATTACTATGGACACCCATATTTTGGATGAATAGAAGCAAATACCAGAAGAATATGGTTCATACACAAAACCGAGGATGACCAAAGAACATTTTATCCTCAAATATTGTTTCGACATAATCCATGTAGGATTGAAGACGTGTGTTCAATCCCTAAATTACACCGCTCCCCTAAGGTGGCATTATAATATATTTGATGCACAAGTATATGCACTTATACACTATTATGCTTCTGACATCCATCGTGATTTTATGAATAAAAGTACATCATCCAAAGCCTACTAGTAAAATTATGATTGACATCATCATATGCAAAGGAAACATGTGTTCTCATTATGTTCTTATATTGAATCAAAAGATGATTCAGTGGACTGATTCAACCAACTTGGGGACACCTTAGATATTTTATGGTGTTGGTTGTTGTGTCGACACGCTGGTCACGTGTCATGACACCATCCACAATTAAAATTTATGTTGCTTATGCTAGAAAGTCAAAGCACCTAGGCCGGGTTAATTTCCGTAGACGTAATGATATTATAGCTTATTATATGGGATCTGTAATGGGCATCATATTCCTATATAAAAACTCAATTGGTCTCACGAAAAACGACTACAGTAATAGTCTTGATATTGGTAAAGCACACCAATACTTCTGTTTTGGGTTATGCAATTTTGCATGCAGCGATACTTATTCATCTATGGTCATCATCATTGAACCAATTGACACCATAGCTAGTGACTATGTGTGAGGATTTTAAAGGATTTCAAACGAACTTGTAATCCTTAAGCTCTTTTGGATTAACACGGATCTACAATCCTTGAGCTCGGTTAAAGGTTTTTATGTGCCAAAATTACGCCGCCACAGCGTACAATGATGGATTACTTGAGATGAATTAATATTTATGCTGGATATGAACTTCCAGCTATAGTCCGCTATGTCGAAACCTTGACAGGCGATCTCCTCACCGCTAGATTTGCGATGTGTCACTTTGATGAGACAGTCTTCCCGTCGTTAGGGGGAGATAAGAACAAGCATGTTCAAGTTGAACGACATGAATTGTCGTGGTTTGTCCCCACTGTGTCTCATCTTGATCCCCAAAATAATACAAAGTAAAGTGTGCAGATGTCTTATACATTAAAGTGACGAGATCATATAAACCTGCTGCAAATATACCTGCAATAATTGTGTTTTATCAAAAGAACACGGTACCACCTAAGAGGAATTGGGTATTGCACTGCCACCATGGATGGTGGTATGGTGACGCCATAAGTGGCATAAATGGTGTCACAGGTCGTGGCTCTCTAAGGAAGAGGGGGAGGCCACCTTAGGTTCGATACATACTTGTGTAAAGGAAGAAAATAAGTTTGGCACAACATGATCTATTGATCAGTGATACTCAAATCTGTCTCATGAGAATATTTATGGATTGTGGTTATCATTGGGGGACGCCTCAAATGTTAGAACCAATCCTTAAAGTATAGAGATCTCTACAAACACATTACACTAGTGTACATGAGGACGTGGAATAATGAGTCTAATATTGAACCATACTTCGTTGAAAAATGTCAACCTAGTAAACTGGCCTAATGGAAAGAAGTGATCCAGTATAAACAAAGAGATAGGTATTTGGGCAGGTGACGCCGACACCACAAATATAAACCCTATCAAATATATGTTTAGCTCTGCGCCCACGCAACGCAAATGGTTCTTTCAAATACTTAAAGATATGAAAGATTTGGGCTTATTCAATCTCTGCATAGAATGTGGCATGATAAAGAAACTATCCACGTCATAGCTAACTATGCGTAAAGAAAAACGCATTAAAAGTGAAATAAGAAAATCTGTTGTTACAGATCAATTTCAAATATCTTAATGGTTCATCCATACTCTAGAAGAAGTTATGAATGTTTTGTTATATGAAGGTTATACCACGAGTGAACCTCATGTTCAATATGAACCTATGTGTTCGGTTCATGAACAACCTTATCCTCAAGATCAAAGTAAATCAAGTTGGATATGAGGACGATGTGGCAAGATTTAGTTACTAAATCATTGCTCAAAGTCATATTTGGAAAAACATGTGAAAATGCATAACTATACTAATGTTACTGAAGCTGCCTTGATCAAATGAAATAATTAGGAAGAATCCCATGATTAATGTAAAAATCAGGGGGAGGTGCAGATATCAGGGGGAGTCTAGCACATACATGTTGTTTTCAAATGTAATAGGTGCGTTGTGCTCTTTTTGTCCTTAGACCAAAGTTTTATTTTCTCCCATTGAGTTTTTGTTACTTGGCAAAGTTTTTAATGAGACAACACCACATGCATCATTTTATCTCTGACTCGGCACAAGGGGGAGTGTTGAAGGAAAAACACATTATGTGCCTTCGTCAATGTAACTAACGAGAGATAATTATGTAGTCATTATTGTCATTAATGTATTTACTATTACCGTTGTAATACTCACTCTATATAAAGAGGATTATCAATGAAATGAGTAGACCAATTCATTATTTCCTACAACATAAATATGGTTCTAACTCAATATGCAGGTATTGTAAGATATTGGAGAAAACTTAAATCTGTGAATACTACAACTTTACTTTTATTAATACAAGTCATTTTTAGTAGGGAAATATAACACTTTGATTTATCAATACGAAAGCAGCTTTACTTTTACTTTTATTAATTGCTTTATCATTCTAAGTTTCAACCCCACAATGAGAAAACACGCTGGTATAGAACCTGTTGACAGTATATATGGTGCACCGCCAAGCATATTCGGCAACCTCGTGGACCGTGCAACCGGTGTCATAGGTCCTACTTTCGGCATCCATCAGGTAGACCAGCACCCCGGCTACATCTCCATTGTTCCACATCACCGGTGCCGCACTCGGAAGCCGTGCCACCGGGCGCCTGAAGTAGCTTCGTGAGTAGGGAATTATGTAATAGTGTAATGAGCATCCCACATTGGAAACATTGTAAAGGAGGGAGCCTTCCTTCCCTATAAATAGAAGGCTTCCCCCTTAGAGTTGGGCATCTTGGATCCAAGGCATTCCACCCTTGTAACCCGATGGCCTATTGGCCGGTCGTAGTAGATTCCAAGTGGACGTAGCCGTGCCCTCCGATGGCACGGTGAACCACTATACTTGCTTGTGTTCACGTTCCATCTTTATTATTGTGCTTCTGCCAGGCCTATGGGTTTGTGCAGAAACAGAACCAACCTGCACTAATAAACAGTGTAAAATCCTCTATGCCGAAAAGGGTTTCACGCCAAAACTCCATTACGATTGAACTAAGCCTCGAAGCACATGTCAATTGACTTTTATTTATTTACTTTAATTTTAAAATGTTATCAGTAGTTTTTGTTCTCCTAATTCTGGGGAAAAATAGGATATTGCATCAACTTTTATTAATAGTGTATACTTTGTACATATGTGAGATGCTACTCTGCACTCTACATATTGTTAGCATCACGGTTGTCAATACTTTTAACCCTCATCGGTAAATTGTAATATGGTGTTCATATAAACTGGCCTTTTTTGGTTGATCGACATCTTTTCCAATTCCATGTCCAAGGTACAAAATTAGGTTTTTGGAAAATGAAAAATTCAGAATCAAGGGTACATTGATGGGCTAGTGGTCAAGAACCCTGTGTGAGGAGTTGGTTTTCTGTACTCTCTCTCAAAGACGTAGAGATACGAAGACGATGAGGATAAGTATGTAAATTTCATGAATAAAAGTAAAAAAGGGAGGTGAAATATGCATTGCAATTCGCAAATCGCACTCCCCTTGCTAGCAAGCACAAGCAATTATAGATATGTGAAACGCCACCACTTTTTGCATTTAAACCACATAGTTAGTCCACTAATATTACAACTGTGATACAGATGATGAACAAACAAGAAAATTTCATACTTTTCCCTTGACCACATATTTCTCTTCAACTTTGAAGAGACAAAAGCATCAGGGTAGGGGAAGTAGATATGATACTTTTCAAATGAAAAAGAAAAAACTGCAAAACATAGCGAGTGTGATTCCCTTCCCTTTCTCAGGAATCTGTACCAGCTGGTCCTTATCAATGCATCAAAAGCTTGAAGATATTATCATTGGTTACTACTACATAGTCATACCCAAGAGAATCGGCACGAGAATGGAACTCATCAATCTCGCTCTCGGAAACTTGGATTCCAACCAAAACGTTTGCCCCAGTTTCTCCCTATGGGACAGGATCAACAGCAAAGATTAAATATTATTCATCATGAGAAATGAAGAGCAAATTCAAATTCCCCAAACATAATCCTACACATATATATACATATAGTACATAGAAACAAAGAAATGCTAAATTATAACCTGTCCTCGGTAGTGGAACAAACTAATATTCCAACGTGGACTAACTGTGTCTAAGAACTTCATCAAAGCACCAGGTCTTTCTGGGAAGACAAAGCGACAAAGAACCTCCTTTTCAACATTTGTTCTGCCCCCCATCTGAAATAAATCCACAACAACAAAACTTCAGGACTAAAGCAAGCTTGTATAAATGGAGGAGAGGATGCACCTCTTTTTCTCAACATATAACATTTATTGTTTACATCGTCATACAGTTTGTAATCAAGAAGATCAAAAGTGGAAAAAGAAAAATAGCAGACTTTCCCACATTATGCCCCCAACATAAAAGAAATAGCTTCTATTCACATTTTACAGGGAAGCAGGATGAATGGAGCCATCCTATGCCATTTCCCGAAATATAATTGACAATTCTGTGTGTATTTTATATATATATATATATAGAATTTTTTTCAAATGCGGACGTCCGCACGCACTGTTCATCGTGCGGATGTCGCGTTTCCGGCCACCGGCGAGGCGGCGACGGCGTATCCGGCCGGTGGGCCGTGCTCGCCACACGCCGGCGACCCCGTCTGTGCCGGCCCGAGCTCCGTCACCGCCTCGCCGGTGGCCGGAAACGCGACATCCGCACGATGAACAGTGCGTGCGGACGTCCGCACCTGAGAAGCACTGTATATATATATATATATATATATATATATATATATATATATATATATATAGATTGTATGTGGCAGAATTACCAAGTAACGAAGGTGATCTTTAGTCAAGTCACTTTTCGTGAGATTGAACGTTTTGAGTTCAGAAGACTCCAATCGCTCTTGCATTGCTTCTAATTCAGAAGCTTCGTGCACACCAACACTGCATATGGTTTAAAAGGTTGAAACATATTTCATGTATCCATGTATAACCAACTGCAAAGCAAATACATCTATAGGATTGATATTCCCCAAAACTTTGGGAAAAAGTGTTGATAAAACTAGATAATTACTTACCTGTACAGTACAACAGCCTCTTTATCAGAGTTATATCTGTATTTGAATTCACTAATATTCATCGGGCCGACCTGCAAATACACAGTTCACATTATCAAGGGCATGGTACCTATGACAAGAGGAAAAGAACAACCGCCTAAATCTCAATTGGCATACCAGCTCACAGTAACGTTTAAAGCTCCCAGGCACCTCTGGCATAACTGTTGCGAGAAGAGCCTCTTGTTGCAGACCAACATTCGCAAGTTCAGTCACCACTCTGAGTTTATCAAAGTTCATATTTGCCCCGCTGGCAATTGCAACAACATTTACTCCTTTAAGACCGTAATACTTGCAGTATGATTCAGCTCCAGCAAGAGCAAGAGCACCTGCTGGTTCTAAAATGCATCTATTCTCTTGAAACATATCCTACAAAACCAGCACTGTGCTTGTGAAGTCTAAGATGCCAAAACTTTGAAGTAATAAGCCAGTATTCCACCATTTCTCACTGAGATAACTAGTACCAATATCATTTAATGTTTAAGTAATCAGTAACACAAATAGTCAAAAACCGAAACGAGGTTACATTTGAACAAAAATGAAATCTCATAATATCACATATCTTTAATCTTTAATACCATACTAGATCAAAAAGCAGACCACCATTGCTATGACAGATGACGTGAAAACATGATTATAGAGGGAAAGAAGGCAATCGTTATAACAAGCCAAACGACTAGACCATTGAGGAGACAAGGCTTTCTACAATGTCTGCCATATAGAGATTGTTTCAAGGAAGTCCAAGGTGGTTACATTTGACAAAGTAAAAGCTATATATGACACATAATGTCAGCTAAAAACCATTCACGCAGAAACAGTCTCCACTCCTCTACTTTTTTCTTTCTCTTCAACAGAATGACTATAACCTCAGGTATATTCCCAACTCCTTACCAAAGAACATTCTAACTGTTACGAATAAACTGACTGTAAATGGCACTTAATTTTTCACATTATTTTGTATCTAGAAAGACATTCTTGGAAATTAACTTTTACACCACAAAAAGACTACCATAAATCTATAAGATGCAAACTGCAATCAGACGTTTAATTTCTTAAAAGTTGTAACCTATCAAAGTATCAATGCATAATTAGCAAAGGATGTTCACTCATGCAAGACTGATGACAGGAAAGAACTTTACCTTTATTGAACCACAGATGGCGTCACGACTCACGAGAACTACACCATCTATCAATTCCTTGCAGATTCGAAAGGTTTCCTCACCCACCTCCTTCACTGCTACACCATCTGCAAAACCTCCAACTTGGTCTAAGATTATTCTCTCGCCATGATGCAAGGATAATGCCATTGCATTCGCATCCGACGGCTCCACACCAATAATCTTTACCTGTTTAAAAGATATCATAATCAGTACTCTTTCAAAATTTAAGCATTAAAACAAGAATTTCCCAGAAATCATTATAGAATCGACTTGCACACTACGCCATTCAATCAAAACCAAAGAGATGCGAGTAGAAAGCCTGTAATACAAGAACCAACCTCAGGAGACAGCCTCTTAACATATGCAGCAATACCAGCTATTAGGCCACCGCCCCCGATGGGCACAAAAATTGCATGCAATGGCTCTTTCATTTGACGCATAACCTCCATTCCAACTGTTCCCTGACCCATAATAATGTCTGGGTGATCAAAAGGTGGTATGAAGGTTCGTCCCTCCTCCTTAGCCCGCTTCTTAGCATATGTTTGAGCTTCATCGTAGGAATCACCTATAAGTACAACTGTTGCTCCCAATCTCTCAACCGATTGCCACTGTACACGAGCAATAACCAATTTAAATACTCCACGCTTCAGTGCTAGAGCATGTGGAACTGTTAATTCTAGAAGTATCAGGTCTATATAGAAAAATTTGCCACACCAAAGGCATGTGCAATTTTCCTACTTTATAACCTACAATTGAAAGGTCAAAGAACAACTACCATATTCAAGTACTAGTGTAGTTCCAGATGAAGTACCTTAATTTCTGGCGTAGTTACAGGCATTGCAATGACTGCATCGCAACCCAATTTTTTGGCGGACATTGCAACTCCCTGTGCATGATTTCCAGCAGACGAGCATATAACCCCTTTGTCCAATTGTTCCCTTGGAATCTTAGCCATCATATTATAAGCTCCACGAATCTTGAACGAAAACACCTTCACATAACATGAAAAGCATAATCAAAACCCGAAACTTTTCAATTTAGATAACCAATTTGAACTTCATATATCCACACAAACTTACTGGCTGCAGATCTTCCCTTTTGAGCCAAAAATTCACTCCCAACCGCTCAGATAGCTTGGTTGCCAGCTCCAAAGGTGATTCAATTGCCACATCATACACTTTTGACGATAATATGTTCGTCAAAGATCCCAGGGCATCAACAATGTCGCTGTTTCCACTTGCAACTGTAGAGTCCGGTACTGCCCCAAGGAAACCTGGTTCATACTGTAACGAACTGGAAGATACCCGTTTGGGAGGATTTGACTGAGCCAGGAGGTGAGGCAGGCTAGACACAGAAGAGGAGGAGGGTTCAGCGGAAACCTCACTTGTTGGTCGGGACATTGTAGCAGTGATGAACACCAGATTTTTGGGACGGCATGTGCTAACCTTTTGAGTCTCTACAGGGAATGATTCAAATCGTTTTCGTGGGAGAATAGGGGACTGAACCGAGCTAAGGTGAAGGGCCTCCATGGCGCAACCGGGAACTGAAACCAAATGCACTAGTTTCTTTTCCTTAGTCCTAAAATAGAATTAAACTTCTCAAGTTATTATTTTTACATATGAATCCAACTAAGACTCGACATCACATCAGAAAACATATCAAATACATGGATTTCGTATAAATACATTCACTGTTTGAATCAGGAGTCCATATTAAACAACGAAAAGGAAACAGCATTACATCAAATTACTAAAACGAAGCAAAAGAAACAAAAGCCAAACAGAGCATTATGAACCCAACTGAACACACAAAAACGGAACACGGTCAAATTAGCACGAAACCAAGGAACAAGAGCGATGGAACACCGCTAAATGGCGACAGCTAATCTGAAAAAAAACAGTAGAACAACACAAATGACAATATGAATATATGATTGAATCAAACCCTCCGACCCAATCAAAGTAATGAAAAGAAAACAACAACAGTATTGAAACGTTAAGAAAGCCCTGAAATTTAAGTACGAATCCAAGAAAAGAAGCGAAATTGAAGAGACGTACTTGCAAGAAGCGAAGGCGGCTGGCGATGGAGGCGCCAAGGGGAATGAGAAAGGAAGAGTTTTGGGTTTGGTGACTAGTTATGTTTTGT
The DNA here is from genome assembly GCA_963682095.1 of Potentilla sterilis. Taxonomy (NCBI): domain Eukaryota; kingdom Viridiplantae; phylum Streptophyta; class Magnoliopsida; order Rosales; family Rosaceae; genus Potentilla; species Potentilla sterilis. The sequence goes on from OY821754.1 coordinate 61,151,542, forward strand.
TTCTTCTAGTCACTCACTCACCGCTCACCACTCACCACTCACCGTGCGGTTTAGGAAGGACCTATAAGAGAGTGACGCGTAAGAGATGAGGGGGATTCTATTGGTCTTTGAGTAACTCACGGGTGATATTATGACTGAAAGTTAAGAGGAGCAAAAGAGGAGAGAGAGAGAGAGAACTGTTAAAGTATCCACTGTGTGGGTCCCATCTATCATTTTCTGCGATGATCATGTGCGTCATATTGTCAATTTGTCCGTACGTGCTCTGCTGACACTCGTACACATAGTCTCTGTCAAATTGTCTATATGATGAATTTAACACAAAAAGTTTTTTCTTAAGTCGGAATTTCCCCCTTAAATAACAACAAAAAATTTTCATTTGAGAATTCCATGATCAATTTCTTAGAAATATCAGTAGAAACTTAACTAAAGCGAACTACGAAAGTGCATATGTTTTCATAATGCCTCCGTATTAAGAAATTGAGAAAGAGAGTCTGTATTTGTTTCACACAATTCATGACATATTTTGAACTCTTAACAAGTGTGTACAAGACCTCTCGAGTCAATATTTAGGAATCACATTGTTTTTTTGTAGGTAATAAGGGATTGAATGATGTATTAAAGAATGTTTCTTCTACTTTTTGAATCTTTGAATCCCCACTTTACTGTTTTATTTGATCAATAAGTGCCTGCATCCACGATTATGGCATGCCTCAATGCCTTTCGGAGGTGCTTCGATCACTGAAAGAGTATGCTCGACTACAATAATGTAGCTCTTGCAGCATTTCCATAAAAAAGAAAAGAGCTTTATTGGTCGTCAACATCCACTGTGTTCCTGGTTCACACAATCACAATCACACCACACCTCCCTTCTTATTAGACTGATCTTCATCTTCGTGTTTTGTTTTCAAATTAGTGAAATATTCAAGGACCTCTATATTGTCAGACCAAAAAACAGACAAAAAGGCATCGACGTTCAAGGTGGATCCATAGGGTTGAATGTATAAACCAGAAAGGAATCAGATTCCAAAGTGCACCAAGAAAGTTGAATGAAAAGAAATAAAATGATGTAGGATGGATGGCAGTCAACATTGAAGATCAGATTGACCGTTGCAAGTCAAAACCCGTTCGCCAGAAACGTCCGTCCGCCAAGGGTGGTTCATCCGTCAGACTACATCCGCCAGGGGTTCATTCGCCAGAAATCATCCGCCAGAGCAGATCCGCCAGACGACATTTGCCAGACGTCGTCCGCCAACATTGAAGGAGCCCGGTTTACTACAGTTTTGGCATTCGGCGTCCGAATGACGATTGTGATACCATTCCGGAAAGGGAACGACGCCAGGAATCAAACTCATAGCTTTGCCACGATGTGTGGGCCTTTTTGGGCTTTCGAGTTCGTTTAGGGCTTCAAAACGGCAGTTTAATATGTTTTCAAGTTTTAAGTTTTCTAATTTGTTTTGGACTTGTTTTGTTTTAATTCCTTGGGCTTTAGGTTTCCTTGTTAGTTGCCCTAGGGTTTCTTGTCAGTATTTAAGCATCCCTTTGGGGATTGCAGACAGCAGTTAATCATATTTTATCAAAACCCTAAGAGTTTGTCTCTCGTTTCTGGTGGATTCCAGACCTGTTCTATAGAGTACAACGTTGATTGTGCTCTCCATCTATTGAGGGTTCGATGTTGATCAACCCTTCCACTCTTCTACTGCGTCATAAAATGAGCCTCTGGTTGTGTGATTGAAAAGGAAAGCAACAATACCTCTAGACCTCTCCATAAGGAAAGCAAAATGAAAACACAAAAGTAAAGAATCTCCAGCGCCTTTATAATCAAACTTGCACATCATGATCAGCCTAAACCATTCAAGAAACTGAAATATTTCCTTGTAATTTCAAGTTCGGTCATCTAATTGAGAACTGTTTTCTTCTAATTAAGATGGAGAGCTCGACATCAAAGGCAGAGATATTTAAGCCAGTATTGCTTAAAGCTGGGATTCCCTTAGCTTTGTCTGTGGCTGGTTACGTCTATGCCAGGATTATGGCTCAAAGAAGTACTCATTCGAAAGAGTCTATATTTGAAAGTGATAAGGTGAGCTCATCGGAGACTAATTCTCAAAGGTCTAGAGATGAGAATAGCTTTCATAGTTTAAGCTGTGCATGCATACTTTCTACAGAAGAAAGTATGAAGATTAATGATTATAAACCCCAGCTGGAAGAAGAGATTTCGCGCCTAAGAAGCCGTCTCGAAGATCTTCAAAGGAGAGAATCTGAGTTGGAGGTGGAATTTATCAGATACTGTGACATGAAAGAGAAAGAATCAGCTCTCATGGAGCTAAGCAACATGTTGTTATTGGAGATGGCTCGTGTTGAGTTCATGGATAGAGAGCTTTCGAACATGGAGGGTGAGAGCCAGAGGCTTGAGAAGTTAGTAGGTGAATATTTGAAGGTTCTGGAGCAAATTGAAGATTGGAAATCAGAAAGTGAATTGCTTCAGAGGCAGGTTAAGATGCTTATGACACAAGCAAATGTGCAATCACGCATAATTCAAGAACAGGATTTGAAACTTGAAGCTAGAGAAGCAGAAGTTATGAAAATCAATGATGAACTAGAAACAAGTATAAAAGTTACCAAGGCATTGGAGGATGAAATTGGGGAGCTGAGAATGATTTTGGACCAGTTGAAGGATGAGAAAAATGGGCTTTTGATAAAGCTCGAGGTGAAAGACAACCCACCTTCCCCAATCTCCAAGGTAAAACCACTCTTATGCAAGTTTTAGCACTATATATCATATATACTAGTCTTTGTAATGCATTCAGAAAATCAACATATATTTGAGAATAATGACATTTTTTTTAGAAGGAAAATAAGGACATTTTAGGAACAGTATGATGAGATTTTACTAGTCATATAATTAGGTTCCATGATGGAAATGAAACTAGTATGTATATTGGTAGACTTAAGTATTAACCATCTTGAGGTATCCCTTACCACCTTGCAGACTGAAGGAGAATGGATCAAAACTGATGAGGACTACTCTAGACTTTCTGAGGAATTAGAGCAGCTGCAAAAGGATCGTGCAGCCGAACATAAGGAACTGATTTACCTGAGGTGGAGCAATGCGTGCTTAAGGCAAGCGTTGATGAAGAACAATGCACAACAAGAACATGGTAATGAGCAGAAGATTAGTCATTTGGAAACAGATTCTGAAGGAAGCATAGAGATTGGGAATTATGGGCTAGACCATGAATTAGCAGCTGGCATGGCTTTCGAGCAAAATGTCAATGAGCCTTGCTTTGGTAATGCAGGCACAGATCAATCTTGTTCGAAAAGGCGCAAGCTATTTCGAAGGCTCAGAAGATGGGTTGAAGGCAGTGATCAGAAGGGAAGAGGAAGATTGGAGGACAAAGAAAGGCATGAAGAAGCAGTCAAGTGTTTTGGGAGGCATTCTGTTTCAGATGATGCAGAGGAACATCAGCATACAAGGAGGTCTTGCTCTAGTGCATGATCTCATAGATTGTACACTCCTTGCTATTTAAACTTCAATTCATTGTTGCTAAATTAATAATAAAAGTTACAATCACTTAGATTTATAGCTAAAGCGTTACGGTGAAATTCAATAATAAATAATAACTGATACTTGAACCTTATTCTTTTCTTCTTCTTTTGTTTTCATTTCTTTCTTCACGATTTAGCAAGCATATGCAGTTGATCTAAGTCAAGAGGCCTGAGAAAGGTATCAAAGCCTATATATACTGTACCAAACAAAGCACACTCGGAAACAATACAGAAGGAAATAAATGCACAATGGATTCGTACGTAGAGTAAACTATAGTTTGAACTAGCTTTAGAGTTCAAGCTATTATGGTTATTTCATTTCTTAAATCATATACAACAACTAGTCGACGACTTGAAATTGTCTTGTGTCGTTTATGGTTTAAGATTGAAGAAAAAATTAAATAATCAAATCTAGCCACGTACAGTATATAAACAAAAACAAAAAAAAAAATCATGAAACTGGTTAGATCAATGTAGGTTAGAATAGTAGAATTCTACCCAAAAAATGGAAAAAAGAACTTGAGTCACTGAAATAGTTCTCATGACAAAAGAAACAGATAAACCATAAATGAATAACAGTGTTCCCATTGAGCATCACCTAGTGATTTGGGACCATAAGTTGTGGATGAAACAAAGTGCTATCTTCTCTTATAAAACACCAGACACGCTGAAAAGTTAAAACATACCCTGATTCTTTTAACGGTCTCCAAGTACACTATGGAGCTCTTCTTTCTCCCTTACCACCATCACAACCCTACTCTGCTGCACAAGCCTCTCTTCTCTGTACCCATTACAAGTAATCTCACTTTCTCTATCTCTTTTTAAATGAAAGCTTATGTCTTTTGGGTTCATTCAAACATGATATGGTTGCACAGGCAAGAGGCTCCCCAAGAGGAATTCAAAGGTCGTACCATGTCAATGCTCATCTTTTTCCTTATCAGATGATGATGCAACACCAACCAACCAATCATTACACTCTGAGGGAAGGAGGGCTTTGATTGGCTCTCTCTTAACATCAGGTTTGCGCTAACTTCTTCCTTTTCTTTGAGCTTACATAGTTGTAAAGATTATATTTTGTTTCTTTCTGTATATTCAATTTCTAGGGGCTAAGGTGAAAGAATTTCCTTTTGACATTGAACATGAATTGGGTTTGAGATATTGTGGATATTTGGGGTACCCAATTGGGATTTCTCTGTTTTTGTTCTCCTAATGTCTCTTGACTCTCCTCTTTTCATAGCTATAGGTTCTGTTCAACTCCCTCCATAGTTCCATGAATACTCATTTGTGTGCACACTTGATTATTGACTGAACTTTTTTTTTTTTTTCAATGAATCAGCTGCTGGCATTTATATGTGTGATGTGGCTGAGGCTGTCAGCACTAGTAGGAGAGCTGTGAGTTATTTTATCTTCTGCATTGGTGTTCAATTTTACTAGCAGGTTGAATTTTGGGGGGGGGGGGGCAAAATGAGATCATATTGAAAATCATCTATTACATTAGTGTTCATGACATTCATTTACTTTTGATGCAGCTAAGAGGATCAAAAATACCCGAGGAAGAATTCACAACCCTTCCCAATGGTCTAAAGTTAGTAAACTGATCGTAGCTTATATAATCCTCTTCTCACCTCTGTTAATCTTTCTCCTTTTATAGACCTTCATATTAAACTCAGTGTACATTTCATTGCTGGCTTGCAGCTTGCATGTCAATGGCATGCTACATGTAGATAAATGTACCTATAAAGAAATTATCTTCAATCGGAAATTTCTTATCAAACTTTCGGAATGACTCTTTCCAGAATTTGGATGCTGTCAATAATAAAACACACCTATTAGATTTTAACTCTTTAACTTTTATTTCATGCAGCCATGCCATACTTTGGCTATTGGTTTCATTCGTAGAAGGTTCATATCATAGTAATCTTACTGCAGGACATAAGATAGTATTATTCATATATTCTCTCTCCTTCTGATATTACTGGTATTATACCTCAGGTACTATGACTTGAAGGTTGGGAATGGAACTGAGGCAGTGACCGGATCCCGGGTTGCAGTACGGTTGTGATCAAGTTAAATTTCAATATTTGTAATATATATGATCAATACTGTCCAAAAATATGCCAATACAAAGTGTTAATTTATATCCACATTATTACAGTTGAAAGTACCAAATATCTATGAGTAATTCAAGTACGATGAATGTGCAATTTACTCGTGCATTTCTGGTTGCAGGTTCATTATGTCGCAAAGTGGAAGGGTATCACTTTCATGACAAGTAGACAAGGACTTGGTGTTGGTGGAGGAACGGTAAGAATAGATTGGTGCTGCTATTCACTTGTTTCTGACAGTAATGTCAATTGTTGTCACTCTCCTTTTAAACTACTATATAGGAACCGACCAATTTTTTGTCCATAGAATTTAGTGCCCAGAATAACTATCTAGACCATAAATTTAGACTTGGCAGGTCATTTTTGCAATTGCTATGACAGTTCTGATTAGTAAATTCAAGATTATTCTTTTTCATTTATTTCATTAAGCATTCCCATGCTTAGTATTAAATCTTTAATATGATGAATCATGGCTCGCTCACTGATTCTATTGGATCCTCAAGCGTTGTGATATCTGAGAAAATTGTATTGATTACTAGGAATGTTCAATTGTCTCCATAGATCATTTATTTGAGATTTTCGCATCTTAACTTTTATCTGGCAGTGTGTAATGTATATTATCCCTTGATTATATGATAGAAGAAGAATGATATAAATATCAACAAAGTCAATGCACCATCGGAAAAAATTAAAGGCCATGCAGTGCACACTAACCATCTGTTTTAGCGTAACCTGCATGTATGTTTGTGTGTGTTTCTAAATCTTTTAGTTAATTTACATATGCTTGTATGCTGCAGCCGTACGGATTTGATGTAGGCCAATCTGAGAGAGGATCGGTCCTCAAGGGGTTAGATATTGGTGTAAAAGGCATGCGAGTAGGAGGCCAGGTGAGATGTGTTTTTGGCATGCAAATTTCATGGCAATATTTTGAGGCAATCTTTAAGTTTACATATTGCAACATGAGTTGAGTTTATAAAGTGTTTAATTTAGATTCTTTTTTCTTTTCTTAGCGATTGCTTATAGTTCCTCCTGAATTAGCATATGGAAGCAAAGGAGTTCAAGAAATCCCTCCAAATGCAACAATAGAGGTAACATAAATTCATCAATGTCTTACTCTATTCCTCTTCCAGGTTTTTTATGTGATCTTAAGTGTATTCAAACTTAATTAGAATGCTTAAATCTCTTAACTCACACATCCATGATTAGCAAAAGCTTAGGGTGGGTTTGGTGCAGCTGAGCTTTTAAGTAAAAGCTGACTTATACTTATAAGTATAAGGGTGCGTTTGGGAGAGCTTATAAGCTCCTCTGCTTATAAGTATAAGTCAGTTTTGTGTTTGGTAACACAACATGTCAGTAGCTTTTTGAAAAAGTAAGGGTCATTTTCAATAGAAAAGGAGAAGCTGCTCTCACCCACCTTATACTTATAAGTATAAGTCAGCTTTTACTTAAAAGCTCAGCTGCACCAAACCCACCCTAAGGTGGGTGAGAGCAGCTTCTCCTTTTCTATTGAAAATGACCCTTACTTTTTTAAAAAGCTACTTGCATGTTGTGTTACCAAACACAAAACTGACTTATACTTATAAGCAGAGGAGCTTATAAGCTCCCCCAAACGCACCCTTAGTCTCCTAATTTTATTACAAAGTAACATTCTCATTATTAGCAAGTGTATTATTTATGCTTGGAGAAATAACGAGAAAATAATGAACAGAAAATTATATATTCGAGAAAAATTATGATCTTTAGTAGTACCCTCTTGGAGACTTGGACTAATCTGTCTCCCTCACAATTCTCTTTTCGACATGTCATTATATATTCTTATAATCTTTTTATTACCTTTTATCATGGACCCTTCTCTATATTCCTCTTTACTGTTCTGTATCTTCTTATAATCTGCAGTTGGACGTTGAATTACTGGCCATCAAACAAAGCCCATTTGGGTAAGAAAAGATGTTATGTGAAGTGATAATCACTTTCAAATATATTGTATTGAATTACTAGTTAATTTATGTTTTTGCTCTCTCTGGTGCAGGTCTCCTGTAAAAATTGTTGAAGGTTAATTTTATGCTCTTGGTCCTGTTTGTCAGTTAGTCTTATTACTGTAAATGAAGAGAGTGAAGCTCCAAGTCATGACAAGAAGAAAGGTCATATGTTTATTATTCATTGTAAATCATAACAATTTAGACCATAAAGCTGTTTTTTTTTTTTTTTGTTCTGAGACTACAGAAAGAGCACCTGCATAAATTGATGCTCATTTCTATTGTTGCAACTTCTATGCAGAACCTCAGAACTTTCTTGGACTCATTGTATTGGATATTTCCTCTTTTTAATATGTACAATATGGTAAGAAATAAATGAAAGAAGTCTGAGAGTTCCGTGAGATGGGATTTGCAATTTCCATTCTGTTATGACACCCTAATTTTCAGACTTGAACTGTTGAGTCCTTTGGTTTCTCTTGCTTCTTATAAATGTGGTGAAGCACATAATTATTTGTCACGTTTTCTACACATTGGAACTTGAAAATACCAAGTGGCACAGAAGACTTAGTTTGCATGATGATTGAATATTTGGTTTGTGGACTTCTTTATGATCCTTTTTTAGCTAAACTCCAATTACTCTTTGCAATTGATCGGACTGCATAGCGTCCCTTAACTTACCTCATTGGCGATCCACTTTTATGTTTAATGGAGAACAGAACATTGAGAAATATCATTGGTGTGATAGCCATTATGCTGCGGAATTGCTTTTTTTATTTTTCTAATGGATTCTTGTAAGATATTAGATTTTCCATCAGTTTTATAATGAAGCCTTTTTCTGGTAAAAGCTTAATTTCCTTGTTAAGGAGAGAATCCAAAGGTCCTATGAACTCCCAAAGTTTCATGTTTTTTTCAACATAGAATCTTGCATCCACTTACCATTTTATTCTATTGCTGTGTCCTTTTATTTACCCCATCTTCCTTCCCATATGTAGCATAAGCTTTTCATTACTTCCCTTTGCTCCATGCACAATGGCAACCATGAAAGACACAATAATAAGCTTACTCTGCAGTTGTCTCTTCATCCTTATTTGCCTAAATCATCCCTGCTCCTCTCAAAAAACATGCCCGGACTGTGGCTCCCTTAAAGTCCCATATCCATTAAGCACAAACCCCAGTTGTGGTGATCCCGACTACTCTCTCATATGTGACCCCTCCTCTAAGAAACTCTATGTCCACGCCCTGAATGGAAGTTACTATCTTGTGATGCAAATTATGCCCTCATACCAGCGTATGGTGGTACAACCATCCCCATGGCTGCCAGGAAATGATTGTGTTACTCGAGACATGGTGGTGAGTGAAGGCCTCTGGTTAAACCAGTCACTTCCTTTCAACATCACTTCATCAAACACTATCTTCCTCTTGAACTGCTCTCCGCGGCTCTTGGTTTCTCCACTGAATTGTACTTCCTCTAGTCTTTGTCACCGCTACTTGGAAAGCTCGAGGCATGTTGACTCACAACGAGCACTCAAGTGTGGTAGAAGCCTCAACCTTTGCTGCACATTTGTCGCTGGTGGAACACCTTCAGCATACAAGATTCGGCTTCACAATTCAGGTTGCAAAGCCTTTAGAAGCATTCTTCAATTGGATATAAACAAGCCTGTTGATCAATGGGAGGAGGGTTTGGAAATTCAATGGACTCCTCCGCTTGAACCAGTTTGTAGAGCGCAGCTGGATTGTTCTAGCACTTCTAAATGTTCACTTACTGCTAGAAATGGCCGCTTCCGCTGCCTTTGCAACAAGGGCTACTACTGGGATCAAGTTCTAGCAACTTGTGTGAAGAACAAGAGAAACACCAAAGCTTGCCTGAGTTTAAAGGTCTCAATTGGGGTAATCTCCTTTTTCGTTCTAGCTGTAGTTATCTCCATAATTACAGTAAAAAGGTCCTGCAGATTGTCTGAGCAGGAAAAGCTTACAAAATCAAGAGAAGACATGTTGAAGAGCAATGATAAGAAATCAGCTAGAATGTTTCACTTCAAAGAAGTTAAGAAAGCCACTAATGGATTCTCTAAAGACAGAATTTTAGGGAGTGGCGGTTTTGGAGAAGTGTACAAAGGAGAGCTTGAAGATGGGACTATAGTGGCTGTGAAGTCAGCTAAAGTGGGAAACATAAAGAGTACCGAACAAGTACTGAATGAAGTAGGGATACTTTCCCAAGTCAATCACAAGAACCTGGTGAGACTCTTAGGTTACTGTGTGGAAGCCGAGCAGCCACTGATGCTCTATGAGTACATTTCAAATGGAACACTAAGTGAGCATTTACATGGTAAGTTTTCGACATTTCTTGATTGGAAAGCTAGGCTGAGAATTGCATTACAAACTGCTGAAGCATTGGGATACTTGCATTCTGCTGCTCACACTCCTATCTATCATAGAGATGTCAAGTCAACCAATATATTACTTGATGATGAATTCAATGCAAAAGTAGCAGATTTCGGGCTCTCCAGGTTGGCTCGTCCAGGGTTGAGTCATGTCTCAACTTGTGCTCAGGGTACATTGGGTTACTTAGACCCTGAGTATTATAGAAACTACCAATTGACTGATAAAAGTGATGTTTATAGTTATGGGGTGGTGTTGCTTGAGATTTTGACATCACAGAAAGCCATTGATTTCTCGCGCGGAGAAGATGATGTGAATCTAGCCATTTATGTGAGTGTAAGAGCCAGCAATGGTGCAATCATGGAAGTTGTAGATCAGAGGCTGCTTGGAGATAGAGTGCCTCCAGGGAATGTTGTGGAAAGTGTAAAGCTCTTCTTAGATCTTGCTCTTGCTTGTCTGAGGGAAAAGAAGGCAGATAGACCAACCATGAAGGATGTTGTTCAAGAACTCCAGTGCATAATCCAAATTTCAGACCAAGAAGTACTTCAAATTTGATTGAGCTGGTACTGTTAGAAACTTAAAAATATATCGATCAGTGTACAATATTACTACTAAATAATGAAAATGTTCTTTATCGAGTCAATTAATCTGCATTTCACGTTGTTAATTACTAGATATATATTAAAGTTATATTTGAATATAATAAATGTTATATCGACAACCTAATAACATAACATCACAACATATTCAAGAAATCATCAACCACGTCGAAGTTTAAAGTTGTGGTGGTCCTTATGGTCTTGTGGATATAATCATATGTATGTTAGAAAATCTTGGAATATACATGTTCCAAAGAAGAAGGGGTATGTAGCATCATGAATGGCTCTGGCTCTGACAAGCCCACAGAAGCTAAAGTGATTCTTTGCTATGGATGAGTTGAGTGGAGAGAAAAAATAAAAAACGACTAGCTAGGATCAGATTCTTTGTACAGAAAAGCTTAAAATGATGGAGAACAAGATATGGGGTTATTGGAATCTGCTGGGATGTAACTAGGGCTGGGCATCCGGATTTCGGATCGGATTTGAAGCAAATCCATATCCAATCCGAATTATTCGGTTTGAGATTTTCTTCATCCGTATCCGAATTTTAAAATAGCGATCCGAATATTAAATCAATCTGGATTTCCGGATCGGTTCGGATCGGATTCGGTTTTTATCCGAATTCAAAAAGCCTACTTTCTTAGGAATTAAAATTTCAAAATGCATCAAACAATCCATAATCATAATTCCATAAAATGATTAAAATCAATTACCATAATCATAAAATCCATCACCATAACTATAATTCCATACTTAGTACAAAACCAAATTTGAATTTATCATAAAGGGTTGACATGAGAGAATGAATTGGGGTGTTAGGAATTTTATATGGATAGATCATTAGATTAAGTGTTGGAGAGTACATGGTAAAGACATTGAACCAACGAATAATAATGCGATACGTCTGTAAAAAGTATATAAATGTAAATTAAAAAAATTCGGATCGGATCGGTTTTTTTCATATGGTTTATGAGGTTGATCCAAATCCAACCCGGTTTAAAACAGATCGGATCGGTTCATTATTTTTCTCACTCCAAATATTTCGGATCGGTTATCCGACCCGGAAATTTCGGATGGATCGGTTCGGATTCGGGCCAAATTCGGATTTATGCCCAGCCCTAGATGTAACCTTTCACTGGTGGCTATGGAGAAAAAAAGAAGGGAACTTTTGAAAATGAGGACCGCAATGGAATTGAAAATTGACAATCATCTAATCCAAGCATATTGCTTGAAGAGTTGAAGTCGAGTATTATCATATTTTGCTAACCATTTTGAAGTGATTAGAGTTTGGAGTTGAGACTGACGCAGGTCCCCATACACTTCAGAAAATACTCTTAATTGGTATATCAAAATAGTATCGATCACTCCACAAACTTGAGTGGAAATGTGAAACTCTGTAAACAATATTAGGGTATTTATAGTGGGCAAATAGAGATTAAAACCTGCTTTTGAAATGGGATTAGTCTAAGAACAAAGATTACATTGACTTATCATTTTATTTTATTTTCCTTTTAGTATAGCTTCCATTGATCGGCAGTGCTTCCGGAGGGTAATGATGATTAACATACTACTTTCATACTAGCCCGAGGAAAAGTAATTATTATTATTATTATTATCTATATTATTATTTAAAATAACTTACTTTGTCAACCAAATTTAAAAAATTTGACAAAAATAATCTTAAAATATTAAAATATTTTGATATAGAAATAATATGTAAGGATAAAATAATAATTTTAAAAAATATATAATTTAAAATAAAATAGTAAAAAAATTGTGGTTATCTGAAAATTCTTCCCTTTACTCTTAATTTCTTTCAACATCCTTCACACACACGTAGGGTTCCACACACATGTAGGGTGTGAGTTAAGCTAGTTATTATTATAAGAAAACTAAACATAAATTAGAAGTAACCTAAAAGAAATTCACTAAAATTCCACTGTAGTAGTGGACATTAAATCATTACCTCAGTAAACTTGAGAATTTTACACCTCTGCTTAAGAGTTAACGTTATTTATCATCAAGTTTCAGAATTTAACATTCAATCAAAAGCGTTGTATATCAGACCAAGCATCCAATAACTGTAACGACCCGAACCTTAAAATACCCCCTAAAAGTTTTAATTTTATTTTTGTCGTTTCAGAATTTTTTTTTTTTTACGATTCGAAGGGTTCAAAGGTTGACTTTTTATAAATTGATCCGATCGAGAATTTTTTTTGTCTCTACTAGATAGTGGACGGTAAAACGAGTTCATAGGCACGTAACGAGTTTAAATTGGAATTCGTATGAAAAAGTTATGACGTAAAATCGGAGGGGAGGAAATTTTAAGAAACGAACGGAAATTTCCAGAAGGGGAATATTCTTAAAATAGAGGGGAATATTCCTTTCCCTTTTTTTTTTTTTTTTTTTTTTTCTCTCTCTCTTCCCCTCTCTCTCTCCCCCCGATCGGCCCCGACCCGAGCCTCCTCCCCTCCGCCCATCTCCGCCGTCCGGCAGAACTGGACCGCCGTGCCGGTCACGTTCAGACCGGCTCGGCCTCCTCTTCTCTTCTGTGTCGGCGGTATGGCTCCAATCGCCGTCGTTCGGCCGGGTTTTAGGGGAGAGGGATCGACTGTGTCGAGCCGGAACTCCCTCCTCCGGTCACCGATCGGCCCGATTCCAAGGGGGAAAGGAAGACCTCGACCTGCACGTCAATTCCATGGAAGGAATTGAACTGTTTCAGTCCAGGTAAGGAGAAATTAGAATTTGAAATTTTAGGGTTTTTTTTTTTGAATTTCGGTGGAGGTTGTGATTTTGTTGTTTTTGGTATAATTGGAGGTTAGAATTGAGTTCAGGACGATGTTTAGAGTAGTTTTAGTGTAATTTGAGGTTCGATTGGTGGAAATTAGAGAAATTGGAGATTGGAGGGGTGTTGCCGCCCTGTCGGCCGCCGTTCGAGGCGGTTGCAAGGGTGTTTTGGCGGGCGGGGGGGGGGGGGGGGGGGGGGGGGGACGACGGAGATGAGGCCATGAGGTGGTGGCAATGGTGTTGGGCTGATTTTGGAGTTGATAGGAGGCGTTTTGGCCTCTGTGGCGGAGCTGCCGTCGGTGGTGGCGGCGGCGCTGCTGCTGCCGGTTGCGAGAGGTTGAAGAAGGGTAAAAAGGTGAAAAGTAAATGGTAAAAAGTAAATAGTGAACGGTAAAACAGTAAAAGTAAATAGTAAGTAGTAAAAGTGATTAATAAATAGTAGTTTTGACTTTGACCGTTGACTGTTGATTTTGACTATTACTGTTGACCGTTGAAAAGTTACTGTTGACTTTCCGTAAAAGGTAAAAGTCGGTTAAAAACGGGGTTTTACGTCAAATTGGAAATAAAAGAATTGAGCGATCTTTGTTCCCAGTGGGTGGGTGGTTGCGGTATGGGAGCAAAGAGATTTTTAGTAGGTTTTGGGTTATCGTTCGGACCCGTTTCAGATTTTCCGAAGAAATTTCTAGGACGGGTCGTTACAATAACACCATATTTGAAATGCTTTGATCCTCATTGAACCAGATGGAAATTCACCTAGACAAACACATAGCAGTCCCAGTTAGGGCTGGGCATTTGGTCCCGAAATCCCAATTTTGTCCCGATCCAGTCCCTAAATGGGACAAGATGGGACGGGATTGAAGTTTGAAAAATGCATATCTCGTCTCGTCCCGATCCCGTTTTAAAACGACGGGACTGGACCGGGATCAGCTAAATAAATCTTGTCCCGTCCCGTATTAAATATAAAATTAAAATAATTATATTATATATATATATATATATATATATATATTGAGTTCATCTCAGCTATTGATATCATAATTCATAAAAACAAAAAAAAACATCAACCGTTAGATTCAACCTTATCTCAATAGCTCTCAAATCCTCTCAGCCTCACTCCTCGAGTCCTCTCAGCCTCTCATCCCCTCTCCCTCCTCACCTCTCCTTCAAATGCTCAGCCTCTCCCTCAGACGCTCTCCCTCACCTCTCCCTCATCTCGCCCTCACAAAGTCACAGTCACCCAGCACTGGCAGCCTCAGCTTCGTCTCTTGGAGCTCATCCGACGAGGAGCCCGTCAAGTCCTCCATCCCGTTAAATACCAACCCTCGTTTGACTTTGCCTTTTACTTTTTGCTGTTTTGGTTTCTTTGACACCCTGAAACCCCAATGTAATCGGAGCCACGTCAGCGAGCCTCTGCCTCTGGAGATGGGCCAACGCTGGTTAGAAGTTACAAGGACTGGAAAGGCAACAATGTAAGCTTTACTCGTACTTTGGTTGTTGTGTGTTTGAGTTTGTGTTGTACTTGAACCCAGAATTGGTTTGGTTTGATTTCTTTTGACTTTGAATTTGGAAGATAGTGGAATATGTAGACTTGAGATTGTGATTGCTTAATCAGTTTGATGATTGAATTGAATTTGATTAGGAATGAAATATTGCTTAGAACAGTTCTGTGTTCAGTTTGAATTTTGATCACTTGAGCTGAATCTGTAAAAATTGGAGTCACTTTCTGTTTCTGTCTGGTATTCGTTCATTATTTTGTGCTTTGTTGCTTTCTAACCAGTGCCTGTTAAACTGTAGTTGTTGTACCACTTGTATCAGTCGGATGCAAGTGAAGACCTGCCAGAGCTAAAGAAGCAGGTGGCGGCTTTGACAAGCGCCTGTGACCTCTTGGAGTTGGAGAAATCCAAGCTCCAACGGGAGAAGGCCCGCTTGGAGGAGAGAAGCAGGAAGCAGGTGGCCAAGCTGGAGCCCTAGGTCAAGGTTCTTGAAGAGGAGAAGAAGGGCCTGGAGGAGGAGAGGACCGAGCTGGAGACGAAGGTCGAGGAGCTTCAGCGGGAGATGGCAACGGTATCCGCATCTACCAGCGGGGCGGTCGATGAGAATGACCCGGAGCTGTACCAGCGGGCAGTGAAGAAGTATCAGGAAAGCGACGAGCTTCTTAATCTGATGGAACGGGCCCGGGAGGCGGGGATAGCCGATGCTTACGACGACTGGAAGAGTAAGGGCTACCTTGACGTCTCAAAGTTGCCGCCGTCGCAAGCGGATGAGGAAGAGGTTCAGGAGGGTGACACTGAGCAGGCCGGTGAAGACGCCGCTGGTGAAACCGCTGCTGAAGGAGCTCCTGCTGAAGAGGGGGAGCAGGCGGAAGTGCACTAGCAGGCTCCAGACTTTGTACACTCCCGCCCTCCTTTTTTGCTTTAAGCTCTTTATTTTTATTTATTTATTTATTTATTATTTTATTTTTTTTGTACCCGCTGCCCTAAGTTACAATGAATGGACATTTTGTCTGCGCTTGTGTTGTGCCTTTTTCAATTTGCCTGACTTGGCTACCCATGGCTTGCCCTTTGTACTTAGTTGAACACAAAGTTGGAATAGAAAACTGCTGAAATTACACCTGCCGAACTGGTTGGAATGCTTAGCTAGTTATGTCTAGGAAAAAAACTAGCATCTTACTCAGGATGACAAGTTGTTGGACCGCTGAGCCTCTATACGGGTTTAAGATTTCGACCGGTCGTATGAGCGTTGGTGTCGCGGGATAGACGTCCTGATTCCGCGCGGTCCCCACTGTCCGGGTTACCCTTGATACCGCTGCAAGTCGTCGCGGCGGACTAGACCCTCAATCGTTGTTTTCAAGGCAAGGCAATCATTCGTGTGGTGTATGGCTTCATCGTGGTAGGAGCAGTATTTACCGGTCTGTGCCCTGGTCAGGTTCCTCTTTGGGTGCTTTCTTTTTTGTGGAGGGGGGATGTTGTTCTCGTTCTCATACATGATGTCCTCATAGAAGAAGGTCAAAGTAGAGAATACCTCTTGTCGTCCTACTGACATGATTGTGAGGGGGCGGGTTTGTTGGTAGGGCGGGGGCTTTCCACCTCGCTGGGGGGTGTCAAAAGTGTCCCTCCGGCGCTGTTGGTTCGGCCAGCTCCTCGGTCCTGGCCCTGCTGCCAGTTTCTTGCCTCCTGCCGGGCGGAGTCAGGTTCCTCCTGCCTTCTCTTGTACTGGCTAGACCCATAAGTTTCGTGGTCCTCCTGGGCGTGCCTAATGGCCATTGCCATTAGTTCATCGTAACCCTGCGGGATCTCCACCCGCACAGCATACGAGAATTTTTCAGGCCGGAGACCTTGCTTGAAGGCGGACTCGGCAATCCCCTTGTCCAAGTCGCTGACCCCGGCCGTGGCCGTTTTCCAACGGTTAACGAAATCTCGCAGCTCTTCGTCGTCCGCCTACCTGCAGTTGAAGAGAACCGTCGAGGTCCGGGCCCCCTCGACCCGTAATATGAACCGGCCCACGAACCTGTCGGCCAGTTGTTCGAATGCCTCTATAGAATTCGCTGGCAATTCGTAGAACCAGCTAAGTGCCTCCCCGGACAGGGTCTCCTGGAATATGTTGCAGCAGGTGGCGTCGGAGTAGCCTTTAGCACACGTTTGGGACCGGAAGCTGTCCAGGTGTTGGTATGGGCAGCCAGCTTTGGAGTATGTAAGCTTTAACGACTTTTGAGTGCCCGCTCTTCCGGATTCCAGAACCCGGAGTGAGAAGTCCGGCCCGCTAGTTGAATCGTACGCTCTCTGGCGGTCTCGCAGCCTTTCTCTCGTTGGCCTCCATCTGGGCCTTCATTTCTGACACTGAGTCAGATAGTATCTGTAGTGCCCATGCGGTCGAGGTGATGGTATCTTCCTCGAACGAGCAGTTATTCCTCCGAGGAGCTGGGACGATCTTTGGTAGTACCGCGTCCGCCGGGAACACGTCTCCCGCCACGCCGGTGTCCCTTTCTCTTCCCGATGACTGGCCCACCTCCTGGTGGGGAGGCTCTTTTGTGGGCGGCGCGAATGATTTCGCCAGAGCGGCATTGCGCTGCTGGCCTCTTTCCAAGGCAGCCACCAGTGCGGCATTTACCGCTTCCATGTCTTGATACCTGGTGGTGGCTTCTGCCCTGTCCCGATCGCTATCTGCCCGCAAGCGGTTTACTTCCGCTCGCATCTCTTCTATTTCTCCCGCCATGTCATACTGGCCTGGACTGGAGACATCGTCCGGGCTATCGCTGCTGGGCAGCCGATCTTCCCCTCTGTTTGGGGCCTCGGGGGGCGCCGGTATGGGTTCCAGGCTCAAGACTTGGTGGGCTTCTTCCGGGTCCTTCCCGCGTGCAGCCCTGTCGTATTCGCCCATGGTTCCGTCCTGATCTCGGCTAGCGGCAGCAGTCTGACTGCAACCTCCAGCTGGCTGCCCCTGTCCTGCCTCCGGGATTTGGACTAGCACCGGCTCCAGAACCCATCGGTCCTCTTGATTTCCTTCCCTCTTTTCTCCTGTGCTTCGAGACATATGTTTTTTTTTTTGTGACCCGTAGATTGGTCGATTCTGTTCCCGCTCGTGTGACAACACAAACTTTTTGTACTCTTCCCACAAATGGCGCCAATTGTTTCTGTATGAATCTGTAGACTCACAGATACTTGTGGATCTTGGTGTGATTCCTGCCTGCAAACCCTGCTAACTAAGGTAATACCGGGCGGGCGGGGCCGGTCTATTCCGCTCTGATGCCTAAGTCAGTATAGTTGGAATAAACTGATAACTTAAGCGGGTAGTTGGGACTCATATATAGGCTGCCGGGTGTGAGGACTGGCCTCACCCTTCGATGTGGGACTGCCCCCCTTCTGCAGATATTACTATACTGTTTCGGCCCCTGTTTAGGGAGCTGCCATCCCCGGTTCCCAAGCCGAGGTCACAGGTAAGACCTGCCCGGGCGTGGGTGCAGGTGTTCATGCTTTGGCCCAGGGCCTTGGGCCGGGTCCAGAAGTCCTAGCTGCGGGTCTGGGGGCCTGGGTAGCCTCGCTATGGCTACTGTCAACACTTTCATTGCCATTGGAAAGCTATTTGGCTTGGTTCTTTTGTGTTATAAGTGTTAGCTTATACATCATTTTCGTTTTGCGCTTATGTTTTGGTTACGGGATCCCGTTTTGGTCTCGGTCCCGTCCCGATCCCGTATGGGACCCGGGCCTGCGGGATCATTTTTCAAAAAGCCTAATCCCGTCCCGTCCTGTTTAAAATCTCACGGGACATGACCGAGATCAGGTGAATCCTGGCCCGTCCCGTCCCGGCCCATGCCCAACCCTAATCCCTGTGTCCGATGGCCTTTCTTTTCTACCTTTTACCTTTCTTTCAGATAAATAATGTCATACACCCGTATAAGTAGGAAGAGACTTGAATTCCCAGATTTCCCGTCAAAATTTCAATTTCTCCCTACAACAATTACGATTAATTCCAAACAGTTTTGTTATACTGTTGAATAGTTTTCCTATAAGTTGAATTGCATGATAACCGAACACTTTCACATCGGTCCAACATGTGGCATGAATTAAAAAGAGTACAACCATTTCAGCAAGGATGTAATGAGAAACAAAGATCCCAAGAAGCGCAAACAAAACATATGGTTTACCTTAACAGATATCAGATTCCTGTAAATCTCTGGATCAAGTGTTGAAAGCTCACCAAGGAAGCTATATCGACCCATGAATTTGTGCACAAAAACATGAAAAAATGAGTAATCTAGTAATATTTCTTGATACTTTCATAGAGAGCTTTCCCAACAACTCTTCCAAGGAACTCAATCATCTGGATACCATTCTCTAGATATTTTGCAGATGGATTAGGAATCAGAAGTCTGGCTGAGGTTGAGGTGAATAGCCCATACCTATGAACAGAAAAACTGTGGTTAAGAAACTCACTTAAAAACAAATAACCATGTAAGAAAGTCGAATAATAGTTACGTCTGTCTGTAATAACGGACTTACTCGGGAGCGAATGCAGCTTTTGATATATCAGTCGAGAACTCTTTAGATAATCCACCATAGTCAAGCCCAGGCTCTGGAAGGCCACATTCACTGACAAATGAAACATGAATGGATGACTTTAATTTTGATCCCATGGAATTTAACTGCCCAAATCCATCTTCAACAATATGACCGCGACAAACTACAATCTCAACTGATCGTGAGCTAGGGCCAGCAACCTCACCAGCCATTTTTCGGGAGGCTTTGTCCATCTTGATAAACTCTGTAAACATTTCAACTCTGAGAACAAATTTACACAGAATTACATCAAGCGTAAATGAAGAATAACACATCTTAAACAGACCCGGAGGCCTCAAACATATCGAGTCCGTATTTAATATTTTTATAAAAGAAACAACTTTTTATTAAGAAAAAGAGCAATGTACAAGAAGGCGGACAAGGAATCCGCTTTAGAAAACTAAAGAGGCAGCAGAGAACAGAGTCCGTATTTAACATCAGAATGTCAAATGTAAGAAGCATGTAGTAAGAAATTCATGAATTATAACTTAAGGATGCAGGAGAACTAAGAGAATCGTGATATTGTGTCCAAGCACTTCTACACTCACTTGCAAACACATACAATAAAAGCTATTAATTTACTTAACTATTTTCTTACCTTTCCTCAAATGGAAATACATGTGGATCGGAGTTGTAGTTATGACAGAGCCATTCTTTGCACAGCTAGAGATGTTATATTCATAACAAACATCATGCTCATAACCAAAACATAAAGCTTGAACATAAACCAATTCAGTAAAACCAAACACAGAACAAGAACATTAGTATTGCTTCAAGAACAGCTTCATACCATCAGCACCTCTAACTGGATCCATGTATGAGTTTGAACCTGAAACAATAAACAACTAGGCTTTGCCTTCTGTTAGTTCACCACAAATAGCTTCTGATATGGACAGAACAAAATGCTAGAATGCGATGGGAACAATAGGGACAGAACCATCTATTTATATAGGATCAAAGGATCAAAGAGTCCTTCCATAAAAGGTTACTTCAAGTCCAAGAATCCTAATTAAACACTAAAAGGATTACTGCAGTATTCTTCTCATAGAATCCGAATAGGTTTCTTAGCTTAAGGATCAACACACAGATTCCTAAAGCAACTAGGAGTGAACACAAGTCATTGTCTATGTTGAACTAGTTTTCTAGTTTTCATACTTTGCTTATAATTCATGTATTCTGAATATCACTGTAGTCCAACTATTTTCTAACAAGAGAATCATCTGATCTTTGATTAGCTGACAAAACTTGATGAATTCTCGCAGCTATTGCAATTGGTGGGCGGTTCTTTCGAGCAATTGGTAACATATATTGCTATACGCAGATCCTATCCAGACGTTATTGCAATTGGTGTGACAATATCAAACAATTGATAGACTTAAACCACCCACTTCCTGGTAAGATATAACTCTCTGACCTAGCATATACGGAGCAAAAGACAGCAACAAAAGACAGCAACAAGCCGCATATAACTCCTTCACTGCCAATCTGACAATTGAGAGCAATGATTCTTCTTCGAGTCTAGACATTAAGTACAATGTCAGATTCATCACACTTGCTAAAACCAATCGAGAATACTATCCATCCGAAAACAAACAAACCAATCGAATTCAAGCTGTGAAAGCAACTCTTGATAGAATTAACTTCTGCAGCTTCAATTATCCTCTTCCGAATCGATAAACATGCGTCTCTCGTAATTTCCTTGGCCACCACCGAGTGAGATCGATCGGAGATTGATCGTCGGAGCAAATAGAAGTTGAAATCGGAGGTGTATACCTGATGCTTGCGAGGGTCGTCCATGGAAGACGGAACACGGCGGCGCTCACCATCACCGTTTTGCTCTAATTTTTGTGAAATGATACCCGTGTCGTGTGTCTGCTCTAAAGAGCGCGTAAGCTGCTCATCTATTTTTGTTTTGTGTTTTTCTTTAAACAAATGACGTGGAGAAAGAAAGATGATGATAAAAGAGGGCCATCTCAAACTGGGAGCAGATCAGCTGTCCCGATTTTCCCTGTGCCAATTTGTCACAGGTCTTAAATCTCGACACATGTCCTATTAACTAAAAGCAAGTTATGATCCATTATGATTCTATTCATCCATCCATTCTCCACATACGAGTATTCATCTTCAAAAACTCAAATCAAAGACCACCCATAAAATATTGGTTTTCTTGTAAAAAATTCAAAGATTATGTCGTGTTCGCTTGCATGCGTTGATTTGAGTAACCGGTTTGCTCAACGGATTGGGTTGTGGTAGCCGGGGACTTGTGCGTGGTTGGTGGCAGTCTGGTTTTGGATTAAATGTGTTAGGGAAGCACCCTAACAGGTTGAATTTGCAAGAATTGAAAGAAAAACAAAAGGGAAAATAAAGATAGATTTCATATATATCTCGCAGTCTTACATCGATGACATATATATAGCCTGAATTGGATAACAGCTTAGGGGACACGCGTCGCCTTTGTGCTGGACACCAACTAATCAAACACTAAGCTTGTATTAAGACTAAACAGAGGTTAATTAGCCCTACCAGTCAAAAGAATACTCCTATCAAAGCAGGAAAATTATGATTTAGACTAAAATCATGACAATCCATCCCCCCTACTCTTCAAGCTTGTCCTCAAGCTTCAAAATCTGGGAACCGTTTCTTCACATCTTTTGAGTCCTCCCATGTAGCTTCTTCAATTGAAGATCCTAGCCATTTGATTAGCCACTTAGTGCCAGCTGCGTTTTCCTTTTTATAAATCTTCCTGCCAAGAATTTCAACTGGATACCAGCGAGTGTTGTGAGGATCAAGATTAGGTGGTAAGTGAGTGAAGACAACTGCTGCCTCTCCAATCTTCTTCTTAAGGAGTGAAACATGGAAGACTGGATGGACCTGTGCTGTTTCAGAAAGTTTGAGCTTATAAGCTACTTTGCCTATCTCTGCTCTACCAAGTATGGTCCATAATACCTTGGTGACAACTTGTGAGTAGCCCAAGTAGACCTAATCTCCTACCTCAAATGATCGTTCACTGTGGTGCTTGTCATAGAAGTTTTCCATTATGCATTGAGCAATTTGCAAGTTCCTCTTCAACAATACTAACAACTCATCTCGAGACTGGAGTTGGGCATCCACTGCTTCCACTAAGCTTGTTCCTGGTTCGTGAACTCTGATTGTTGGAGCTTCGTACCCATATAGAGCCTGGAATGGTGTCATGCCAATTGCAGAGTGAAAGGCTGTGTTATACCAAAATTCTGCCCAAGGTAATGCATCTACCCAACTCTGGCTTTTCACCAATTACACACCTCAAATACTGCTCCAGTGTTCTATTTAGATTCTCAGTTTGTCCATCTGTTTGGGGATCATGAGCTGAGCTCTTGTTCAATTTAGTTCCCTGTAGTTTGAAGAATTCTTGCCAGAAATCACTCAGAAAAACAGGGTCTCTATCAGATATTATTGATTCAGGCATTCCATGTAACTTGAAAACATTCTGAACATATACTTGTACCACTGATGAAGCTGTGTACGGTGAGCTAAAGGCATAAAGTGGCCATACTTTGTCAATCTATCAATCACCACTAGCACAACTGACTTGCCTGTTGATTTTGGTAGTCCCTCTATAGAGTCAGGAGCAATATCCCTCCAGGCTCCTTTAGGGATCTGATTTGGTTGCAACAAACCGGGAGGGTTGATTGTTTCATAATGGTTTTGCTGACAATTGTGGCAAGTGGTTACATATTCTCTCACATCCTTCAACATCCCAGGCCAAGCAAATGTCCTTTTGACCCTCTTCAAAGTTCTGGCTATTCCTGCATGACCACCATTGAACCCATCATGAGACTCACTTATGACTTCTTTTCTTCATTCTCCCTGCAGTGGAACATATATCATGCCCTTGTATATCAGCTGGGAGTTGACAATGGTAAAGTAGGGATTTGAAGTATTGTCCTGCTCACATTGGTTCCAAATTTGGCTTGCCTCTGCATCCATTGCACATGCCTGCTGTATTTCTTTCAAAAACTCATGGACCAGATATGACATTCCAGTGATTGTAAATAGATTTTCATATTTGCTGATAGGTTGAGAACAGTGAATCAATTCTTCTCTCCTTGACAATGCATCAGAGGCATCATTATTCTTGCATGGCTTGTAATAGATGGTGTAATCATAACCAATGAGCTCAAGAAGCCACTTTTGTTGAGCGGGAGTGGTTATTTTTTAGTCCAAAAAGTATTGGATGGTCCTGTGATCTGTATAAATTTTGAAATGCCTTCCTACGAGATATGGTCTCCAATGCTGCACAACAAAAACTACTGCCAACATTTCTTTGTCATACACTGACAGAGCCACATGTCTTGGAGCTAAAGCTTTACTAATAAATGCAATAAGGTGCCTCTCTTGAGAGAGAACAGCTCCAATTCCCACATTAGAGGCATCGCATTCTACTGCAAATTCTTTAGAAAAGTCAGGCATTGCCAAAACTGGTGTAGTCATCAAAGCTTTCTTCAAGTCCTCAAAAACCTTTTCTGATTCCTCAGTCCACTTGAAGCCTCCTTTCTTTAGCATGTTGGTCAATGGCTTTGCTTTCTCAC
Organism: Potentilla sterilis; assembly: GCA_963682095.1. Classification (NCBI taxonomy): domain Eukaryota; kingdom Viridiplantae; phylum Streptophyta; class Magnoliopsida; order Rosales; family Rosaceae; genus Potentilla; species Potentilla sterilis. The sequence continues at coordinate 61,175,549 of OY821754.1, forward strand.
CATAGTTCTTAACAAATTTTCTGTAGTAACTTGTCAAACCAAGGTAACCCCTCAATGTCTTCACTGTTTTAGGTTTCTCCCAATTTTTGATGCATTCAATCTTCTCTAGATCTAGGTTGCATGGAATCGGGTGCGGGTACGTGGAAGCGAAGCGTTTGGAAACGCGGAAGCGTTTTTTTAGGAAAATATTTGGAAGCGGGTACGTTTCGGAAGCACCGAATAAAATAATATATATATTAAATATAAAAATACCATTGCAAATTCAAATTCATAGCAATGTAAATAATTTAGAGTTAAGTTGAAATTAGCTCGAAGGCGCACTTCAGATTCAGTGAGATCTGAAACAGATGTTTCCGGAACTTTACATGCATTTGAAATTGATTGTAACCACATTGATAGAAAGGTTGCATAAGAAACAAAATTAACATATGAGTTTACACAAGTTACATTTGCAAGTAAACAAAAAGTGAAAATTATAGGATCGCTCCTACTATATAATTTGTTTCATTAATAAGGTCTAGAGAGTAATTTCAATAATAACATAATTTTAATTTACTTGTTCCGTGGAGCACTTTGGTCCCTAAACTACCAAACCTCATTCTCAAATTATACTATTCGTGTACACCTATTAGTTGAGAGGCCAACAAATTTTATAAAGTGTCAGAAGGTCATGTGGGAGTAAAAGAAGTTTACCTCGTCTTCTCCGCCCTCCCTCCCTGTCTATCTCTCCAACTGCACCCTCACTCTCAATACTCAAAACCCCCCAACCCCTCCTCCCTTGCATTCTCCGCACCCCAAAAAATGGCCTCCCCATTCCTCTCCACCAAGCCCACCATCTCCTTCTCCTCCGCCGTCTCAACCTCCCTCCCATGGCGCCCTTCCTCATCCTCCGCCGCATTCCGCTCCAAGCCAATGATGTGGCTCATTTTTTGGATCCTCGAGGCCGAAATACCGCTCGCCAGAGTAGTTGCCCAGCCCCCCCTCCCCGGCCCTTCTTTCTTCTCCATCGAAATACTGCTGACGCCGAGTCGGCTCCTAGGCCGAAATACCCACTGCTCCCGAGGACACTTCCACAGAAAGTTTATCGTCCTCCTGGTTGCTGTAACTTTTTCTCTATCTCTACAAAAGACGACTGGAGAAGTGGGGAGGTCGAGGCCGTCGAGCAGTTAGGTTTATTTTGGGTGTTTGAAAATGACAAATTTTCCCACGTTTCTTACGCGCTTCCCATCCGGAAGCTCGCGCTTCTACAGCGCTGCCAAAACCTCATTTTCTCGGAAGCGCGCTTCTGCTTCCGAAGCGTGAAACGTGAGTGAAGACGCGCTTCCGTGCTTCCTAGTTCTAGATCCACAGCAACTCCTCATTCACTAATGACATGTCCTAGGTACTCTACCCTTTTAACTCCAAAGTTGCACTTGCTCTTTTTGACCTTCAAGGAGCTTTCTTGTAGCTTCTGGAACACAGCTTCCAAATGCTTGATATGTTCCTCCATTGATGGACTATAGATTAAAATGTCATCAAAGAAAACCAAAACTGACTTCCTAAGCCACTTCCTCAACAATTCATTTAGAACTGATTGGAAAGTTGATGGTGCATTAGTTAATCCAAAAGGCATAACCAAAAATTCATAGTGGCCATTGTGGGTTCTGAAGGCTGTCTTGCTAATATCAGCTATATTCATTCTGATCTGGTGAAATCCAGACCTCAAATCAAGTTTGGTGAGTACCACTGCACCATACAATTCATCTAGCAATTCATCTACCACTGGAATAGGGTATTTATCTTTTACAGTGGCTGCATTTAGGGCTCTATAATCAACACACATCCTCCATGTTCCATCCTTCTTCTTGACCAACAATATTGGAGATGAAAATGGACTCACACTAGGCCTGATATCTCCACTATCCAATAATTATTGCATAATTTTCTCAATTTCTACTTTCTGAAAATGAGGGTATCTATAGAGTCTGACACTAATTGGTGCTGTGTTTGGAAATAACTCTATCTTGTGATCTTGTTCTCTTTGGGGAGGCAGACCAGTAGGAGCACTAAAAAAGTCAGCATATTTATCGATCAATGCTTGCAATGCAGGGGCTGTCTCTTCTTCCATAGTGACCTTTTGACTCATTAGGACTGGCTGAACTTGTATCAGAATAGCTTCTCTTTCTTTTCTTAACAATCTTTTCATTGCTTTGCAGCTGATAGTTGTGCCTTTGGATCTGTCTCTCCCTGTAATCTGTACCTTTTTCCCTTCCTCCCAAATTTCATCCTCATTGATCTAAAGTTCCATGTAATGTCTCCAAGAGTTTTAAGCCAGCTTGTCCCAAGAACCACTTCACAACCTGTTACAGGAAGAATATAGTAATCAGCTTGAAACTCATAATCTTGTAACTGTAATTGTATATTGGTTTCCCCACTAGTCTTCATCTTAGCTCTAGAGGCAAGTAACACATTCAAGGGAGAAAACTTGTAGACTTGAGTCTTTGACCCTCTAAGCACATTTGGATGTATACAGTTATGTGTTGCCCTTGAATCAATGAGAACATGCACCATTCTGCCATTAAACATTCCCTTCAACTGCATTGTTTCAGATTTGCTACCTCTCAAAACTTGTAGGCAGATTAAGGGTTCCTCCAGATCAATCATTGGGGTTGTCGGCTCCTTCAACATTTTATCTTCATCACACTCACTTTGCTCACTGCCCTCATCATCATCTGGGACAATTTCCATCACCATTAACTGCCCCTTCTTCCTACAGTTGTGTCCCTTGACAAAAGGAGCATCACAAAACTAACACTGATTCCTAGCTTTCCTGGCTGCAAATTCTGAGTTAGTGAGTCTTCTATTGCTAGAATTGTTGTGACCACTGACTGGTGCTTTGTTTAAACTGCTCATAGGTTGAGGTTTCTGAGTGTTGATGCTTCTTGACATGTTTCTTTTCCCATCATTCCTAGCTTCAAAAGCCCTGGCCAAATCACAAGCTTCATATAATGACTTAGGTTTGAGGACATGCACATCACCTCTAATGTCCTCCTTCAATCCCTGTATGAAAATTGACACCAAAGTCTCATTAGAAAATCCAAGAGCTCTTCTAGAAAGTTTGGTGAACTCTTGCATGTATTGCTCTACTCTCCCTGTCTGATTCATTCCAGCCAATACCACTTGGTAATCACATCTATTGTAACACCCAAATTCTCTCATTAGCAAGTCAGATAAACCTCTCCATGTCGATGGAAACTCATGTTTAAATGTAGACCATCTATCTAAAGCCTTCCCAATTAGATACATTGTAGCCAAAGACAGTTTCCTATCTTCAGGTATTTGATAGAATTTGAAGTATCTTTCCGCTGTGTCTAGCCAATCTACTGGGTCACCACCTCCAAACATGCTAAGCTCCAGTCTCATCTGTCTCATGGTAGGCAAGGAATGGTCCACTGCAAGTTGATTTTGATAGACAGGTAGGTGGTGTGGGAATGCATGGTTGTAATGATTGAAGAATGGATAAGGTGCTTGTTGATGATGCATTTGGAACTATGGCATGGGGTTTGGCTGATGTAGGTGTTGTTTATGAGTATAAGTTTGTGGTTTGAGCTGTGGCGAGGCTGGTTGGGTTGTAGTGGTCGTAGCAGTGGTGACACTAGATGTGCCATTTGAATGTAATGAGCTAGGACCTGCTTGGTTATTGTTGGTAAGAAATAATAAGGGTTTTTGCCCTCCATTACTCGCTTCCATAAGGCCAGTGGTTGCCGGATGAGGTACACCATACTTCATGACAAATGGGTCTAGATTTGGTGGTGGATGATAGGGTGGAGGATAATACATATATGGATTATACGCAAACACATTTGGACCTTGAATTTCAGCTCCCACATTCAGATATTGGTGTGTTGGGACCTCACTAAATCCAAGCAAACTGCTCATGAATTGAGGATGAGCTCCATTCTGACTCACATCCATTGTATCCTTAAGACTACCTTTCACTAAGCTCATAGTACGAACCTTAGCAGTGGTGTTAAGTGGTAATAATGACTCATCCTCAGTAGAGAGGTTAATACTTGATAATTCATATATGAGTTGGTGATTAGTCTTACCATCCGAGTGGACTAGAGATGATGATAACCCCTCAGATTTGGCCTTAGTGGACGAGGATGCATCATGAGGAACCATGATCTGTTGAATCACTGGAGACGATCTAGGAGTCAGACGGAAAGATCCATCTGGTTGAGGGATAACTGTACTCGTCGATTTTCTTAGCATCGGTGGGGTTTTGCTAGGCTGGTCCAGATTCGTTGCAATAAGTTGCTGCTTGAGCTCATCAATCAACACAGATCTAAATGAAGAGAAAGAGGCCGCCATATTAGCACGAATCGCAGCTTGCATCTCCTCGAGTCTAGCGTTGGTAGCTTCACGATGAGCCTGAAGCTTTCCTTCCGATGAGTTAGGTCACTGGCATTCTGAGCATCATCCAATTCAGGAAGGGGTGATGTCCCAGCTCGCTGAACCTTCTTTCCCATGAACGTTTGGCTCTGGATATTAAGTTGTTAGGGAACCTAACAGGTTGAATTTGCAAGAATTGAAAAAAAAAAAAAAAAAAAGAAGGGCAAATAAAGATAGATTTCATATATATCTCTCAGTCTTACATCGATGGCATATATATAGCCTGAATTGAATAACAGCTTAGGGGACACGCGTCGCCTTTGTGCTGGACACCAACTAATCAAACACTAAGCTTGTATTAAGACTAAACAGATGTTAATTAGCCCTAACAGTGACGTGCACTACTCATGCTGATTAAAGAAAGAATACTCCTATCAAAGCAGGAAAATTATGATTTAGACTGAAATCATGACAAAATGCGGATAGAGATGGTCCTAGAGTGACATGTTTGAATGACAGGGATTATCAAATAATTCAAATTGTGGTTGATGAGATTGAGATGAGAATAAGATTGGAGTAGAAGAGAAGGGCGGGTCCTGAGTCCTGATCCCAAAACCCAGCTGAAAAATTTCTTCCCCTCTTCCTCTTCTTCTTTTTGTTAATAAAATATTAGTTTTCAAATAAAAGTGAAAAATGAAACACTTAACGGAGTTAACTTGCTGTTAGCTATAGGACAGGTGTCGAAAAATTAAGACCTGTGACAGAATTGGCACAGAGAAACTCGGGACAGCTGATCTCATCCCACTCAAACTGTGTACTTCCCAAGTACAAACTGTGTACAAGTGAAAGTAAAAATACAAAGTACAAATATATCTGCACCGGCAAAGCCCCAAATCCCCCGAACGATGCCGAACAAGTATGGCCGAATCACGGCCGCCGACTGGGAGTGGGACCCAGAGGATCTTCCGCCGGCGACCGAATCAGAGCGCTTAACCGGCGCTGGGATTATGATGGGCTTGGGCATGGCGGGCTTGTCAATCTGGTTAGTGTGCGCCAACATGTCGGATCGAGCCTGGCGTCCCGAATATCCTCAGCTCCAAATTCACTCGGCTACGGTGTCCGGCCTATCTCAGCATATCACCTGGTGGAACATCACCCTCCTCACTACAAATCCTAACCGCAACCTCGGCGTCGAGTATGTCAGCATACAGCCATCCGTCTACTACGGAGACAAGGCTGATTGGGTCAAAACCCCATGGTGGTTTGAGCACACACATGTTGTGGCAACCAAAAAGTTGTTGGCTCGCTTTGGCTTCTTCTTGGAAAAGGGAGGGAACCAGACGTCCCTTATCAATGTCAATCCAGTCGCAGTTATGAGTGAGGACATCAGTTATGAATTGGCTAGCCAAATCGCAGAGGAGCTGGCTCGTCGTGGCTCCGTCAAATTTGGGCTCTTGATCAGGCTTGAGTTTAATTTAAAAGCTGAGAATTATTTCGAGGGTCCCTGGAAAAAAATCTTCTTCTGTAATCAGGTCGAATTCATGTTTGCGCCGAATGACAATGGCACTGGAATTTTCACAGGTCACTCATGCGAGTGCCCAGTTCATGGTCCGCCAAATTTTTGATCAAGAACATTAATAATCGGTCTAGTTGTATGCACCTCTTTCTTGTATGATATTTGATGGCTGTTACTTTGCATTTTCAAATAGATATTGCTGATATGCAGGATGGTCATTGGTTGTTAGATTTTCAGAGTCATTTGAATTGCAGTTTACATAGCTTTCAAGAACTTAGATAATAAATGGTTAAATACTACTGCACTCATATTGTTGAATACATTTAGTGGTTTTGTTCTTCTGCCTTAAATAGTTGTATATATGGGGAACTTGTAACAATTTGGCTGCCATAAAGATTTAGTTTAATTTTATTCAGTCCCAAGCTTGAAATATGAAGTTTGAAGTTTAGAATAGGAAGGAAGATTGCTGACTAGTAAAATTGAGAAAGTGTGACTTCTTATTCATAAGAAGACACTGTAGTCTGTAGGTGAGTGATCACTATTAAGTTCTTGGAGATCTTAGACCTTCAAAGTTCAAACTACTCTCTGTATAGTCTTCAACTCAGAATTACATATTTGAGCTGATGGTTTTTTATGTACCTCATTTACTTCCTATATTGTGTGCTCTCTTGATTTTCTGACTGTTCATGGAGTTTGTTTTTCTTGCTAAACCCTTTCTTCCTCCCTTTCTTCATTTTATTTCTGTTAGTGGCCATTGTGTCTTGTATATTTAGTTATTTACTGCTGGAACACTGTTGCACATGCCCTTACATTTTTTTTTTCTTCTGAATTCGTGCTGAGTAGGTAACAACATTCATGTCATAAGAGTTCTGCTACTGATTAAATTGTCCCACAATTTGGATGGATTATATCTTATCTGCCTGGATCCTAGCTCAGGCGTTGAATCTCAACAAAATCAGGATTGATACATCCTAAAGCTGTGGAAACCTGAACAGCGAATTGGGGGTCACTCAAAACTGGTGTCTAGGCAACACCTAATCTAAGCACGCAGATGTTAAGGACTGTAATAAAGATGCAGGAGTGGCCTTGTAGGAAATGCAAGAGAAAATTAAGAAAAATTTGACTTGGCAGTGAGACTGATGCTGAGTCTTTATAACAGGCTGGTGCTGTATGGTGTGGGAAACACAAAGATGGTGCAGATTATGTGTATTTTCTGAAACTACATTGTAAAGCCTCTGTTAATTTATTTATATTTCCATGTCTACTCGATACATTTGGATTGAATGAATTCGGTGTAGTAATGATACATAAGCACTTGAGCAGTAAAATTTATACTCTGTGATATTAGCAGTACTGGGTTTATATTGATCCATTCAGTCCATTGTTATGTAGCTTGGAGTGCAGCCTGACTTAAACTTGACATTTGTTTTGAGAAAGGAATTGCTGAGTGACATGTTTTGAGAAAGAAATGGCACATGTAGATGATGAACTCTGTAGAATCAGACTTTATACAAAATTGCTGCCCAGCACCTTAATCAACCATCATAACACGCTGTTTATTACATGTTTCATATGCACCTCTTTTTATTTCAATCATGTACATGAATGTCTCATATTGCTGAAGATCTCAAATTCAAGGTTTGTACTAAGATTTTTTTTTTTTTAATAGGGTTTGTATCAAGTTTTTGTTAACCAAAATATGCAAATAATTTTACATTTTTAGTTTTAGACTTTTATTTTTATAAGTTTATGGTAAATTATTAAAGAGGCAGAATTATAGGGAGTTTTTTTTTTTGTGTTTTTTATCTAAACCGGAAGCACTCTTATTGATCAATCAAAAGTATTAATAATATGAACATGCAACGCCCTCACAGGCTACAGAAATCTAAATAGTAAATTACACAATAGCACCCGACCAAATTTATAAACACAAGTAACTCACTTCCAATAATTTTTAAATAAAAAATGACGTAAATCTCGCCCAAAATAGAATGGACCCAAAACTGATTAAATAATAGAGGCTGAAATACCTAAAATGCCACTAATTTCGCCAAAATTATCATGCTGCCACTCTACTAACTGACAAATTTCTCTCTCTTTTTTTTTGAGTTATTTCCGGCAATTTCAAGTTTTCCGGTCAAACCGTTAACAATTTGGAGAAGATTCAAACTACAAATTTGTTCTTTATCTCATGGGCTTTCATTTGAGTACAATGTTGCATATATTTTGAGAAATTTTGAAATTTTGAATTTCAACCACCACGAGCCACAGTAGCAGGTTAGTAGGGTTGACAGTAACAGCTTGCCTCAGGGTTGACAGTAGCAGCAATTTTTAAGGTCGGCAACGACATCTAACTTCACGGTCGAAAGTAGCATCTAGGTTCTCTATCGACAATAGCATTTAAGTTCTCTATCGACAGTAGCAACTAGTTTCTCTATCCACAGTAGCAGCCTTTTGATTGGTAAGGTTGTAAGGAGGTGACTAAACACATATATAAATAGTAGCAGTAGCAAGGATGTAAACAATAGTATCAACAACTTCTCAGTCGCAATCGCTAGTAGCAGCCATGACACTTCCCAAACGACAGTAGCAGTAACTTCCTAGTCAATAGTAGCAGCGTCTTCCCAATCAGCAGTAGCAGAAGCTTCCCAGTCAATAGTAACAACGACTTCCCAATCGATAGTAGCAGCTATATAGTCGGCAGTAGCAGCTACATTCACGATCAACAGTAGTAATTAGCTTTGCAATAGACAGTAGCAGCTAAGTTTGCAATAGAAGTTAGGTTTGCAATAGACAGTAGCAGCAACTGGGACTAAATGCATGCTTGTAAATATTAAGGGCAAAAGAGTAAATTGGTTGATAACATGTGGCAGTTTGTCATGCACATGGTATTGATTTGTAAATTTTTGTCCTAATTTGTTCAATTCAATATGTATGTGATCTATTTGTTAAACAAATTATTGTCATGCACTTTTTTTGTAGTTTGTTAAAAACTAAAACGTGCCAAACAACCAAAGAAAATCCTAAACTATCTCTATGTTGCAAACGCTAAGATGAGATCTTAGAGCAACTTTTACAATGCTAGCCATTTTTTTGTCAAATTTTAACCAAAATAACTAAAATGTCATTTTGGCTAGCTAGTTTAGAAATATGTATGTATCAGTTCTCTCTATTTTAACTATTTTGAACTTATATTACTAATTAAATTTTTAAAAAAATGCCTTAAATGCAGTTATATATTACATAGAATCATCTAAAAGGAATGTATTAAATTATAGAGAGCCTCATCTCGCTCTCTATATTTAGTAGCGAGATAGTTAAAAGTTAAAATAGATAGCCACTTAAGAGCAACTTTAGCAGACTCTCTATTTTGACTTTTTAGCTATTTTAGAGAGTCTGTTTAGTTTTTTATCAAAATTAAGAGCTCCAGCAGACTCCTAAGTGGGTAGCCATTTTAACTCTTAGCTATCTCGTTCCTAAATATAGAGAGCGAGATGAGGCTCTCTATAATTTAATACTTTCCTTTTAGATGATTCTATGTAATGTATAATTGTATTTAAGGTAATTTTTTTAAAATTTAATTAATATACAAGTTCAAAATAGTTAAAATAGAGAGAACTGATACAGACATATTTTTAAACTGGCTAGCCAAAATGACATTTTAGCTATTTTGGCAAAAATTTAACTAAAAAATGGCTAGCATTGCTAAAGTTGCTCTAAGAGTCTGCTAGAGCTCTTAATATTGATAAAAAACTAAACAAACTCTCTAAAATAGCTAAAGAGTCAAAATAGAGAGTCTGCTAAACATGCTCTTAGCGCTATGATCAACAAAATATTATGTTAGGGCAGAGGAGCGGATCCCTAACATATTCATGGAATACATAAGATGACCTACCAAAGAGCCCATAAAAACTCAAAACTAGGAAGACCCAAAACAAAAGCCCAAGGCCTAAGCCCATGAATGCGCTGATACATTTGCCCCACTACAAGCTTTTAACCTTTTTTTTGTTTCTCTCGGAAAATCTAACCCAATAGTTGACCAGGAAAAAAACAAACACGAGGGATAAAAGAGTGCAACTCCCCTCAAAAGTACAAGTCGTGTAGAAGTAGAAGTGCAAATAGACGTACGAGATTCAAAGGTCATCTGTGTTCCACAAATCTTAAACCGCAACCTCCGCCAAGTCTCTGATCTGCTCAGATGCTGTTCCAGATCTTCTTCTCAGAACAGCAACAACGGTCACTGATGCTGTTCTGCTGGACGTCGATGGTGACCTTCATCTGTGCTCCAAAGCCTTCCCCCACCCCCCACAAATCTTAAACCGCAACCTCCGCCAAGTCTCAGATCTGCTCTGATGCTGTTCTCAGATCTTCCGCAACAACGGTCACTGATGCTGTTCTGCTCGACTTCGATGGTGACCTTGCTGCTTCTTGTGTCAAGGTCGGGGACGCAGGAGACCCAGAGGGTTCGAGATTTGCTCCAGCTGGCTCTTCTTCTGAGATATTTCCTGGGTTGTCTCGCCGTAGCCTCCATCGTGTTGGAGATTGGATTTGGTCGGGCGGCGACTGCTGATCAGGAGGGTTTTGTTTTGATCTGGGCCTCATTCTGGGCTTCTTGTTACTGGATTGGGCCCTGTTGATGAAGATGGGTTGGGCTCAAACCGCGTGTTTCCCAAAACCCCTAAACCTCGCCTCCACTCTCACTCCACTACGCTGTGAATCCCATGGCTGAAGCACCACAATTCCAAACCCTGGAGTTCCTACAAAAGCTATTAGCTGCTACACAAGCAGAATTGGCTTCCTCAATAGCCGAAGCCACAGAAGCGAAACAAGAATCGGATGTGTTTAAAGCTTGTTTGGAGGATGCTCGGAAGCTGTTATGTACTGCACGAGGAGAGTTGAAGGAATTTGATGCCCAACTCAGAGAAGCATGGAAAGAAGCTGCCCATTTCAGAACCGAAGCTGAGAGCTATAGACGTGAAGTGAATCAGTACAGACAAGCAGCTGCTGAGTATAAAGGTGGTACTCCTACTGGACAAGATGGGTCGTCATTGCGGCTGCGCAATAGAGCCAGAGGAGGATCAAGTGATTCATTGGGAGAGGGCAATTGGCGCAATAGTGTCGGAGAAGAAATGAGATTGGGCACTTTGCGCAATAGAGCCAGAGGTGGATCAAGTGAATCATTGGGAGAGTGCAATTGGGGCAATATAGCCACAGGAGGATCAAGTGAAGCATTGGCTCAGGGCAGTTTAAAGCTTGAATTAGCTTTGGTAAATTCCACTCATACCTCATTGCAAAAGCAACTTGAGGATGCTCAAACCAAATTGATGCTAGTCGATGCTGAATTGGCCAGAGAGAAAAATATTGGTGTTATGATTCGTTCTGAGTTGCTGGATGCAAAGGCCGAATTAGAGGCATATTTATCTAGGCTTGAGGAGTCGCAGCTGGATAATCTGACTCACTTTCGTTATGCTGAGCTAGCTAGAACTGGTCGGAGGTTAGTTTTTGTCTCCTCATATATTTTAACTGATTTCCCACATTTCCTCATACATACCTGATGGTCTTGTTTAACTCATTTGCAGGAACATTGACACAGTCGCCATGAATCACGAATATCCTTGTTTCTGGGAGTCCCTCTTCTTTGTTCTTATATATTATTGGGTGGCTTGTGTAATGGTCCTTAAATATAAGGATGGCTTTGAGGCGCTGAGTGAGGGATCTGTGCATTGTAACGCTATATATTTTGTAGCGGTTATGTCGTCTTCTGTGGGCTATGGAGATATCTTTCCCCACACAGATGGCGCCATAAAACTGACATTGTGGCTTATATTTTTTTCTGGTCTCAATAATATTTTCACTCGCGTACTTTTCGGACACTTCTGGACTTTCATTAGGAGATCATTGCCATGTTCTATTAAGGAGGGTAATAGAAGAGTTTGTGTTGTTGTGTTTGCATTAGCCGCTATATTTTTAAGCTTTTGTTCGGGCACCATTGGTGCTAGGATTGATATGATGAATGACAACAAAATCCCTCGCTCCGATATAGACAGAGATGCGATGAATCTATCCTATATTACCTTGACAACCGTCGGATTTGGCAACACTTCTTTCAAGACCATGGGTGGACGTATATTTGCCACTGTGTGGATCTTGATCTCTGTTCCTATCTTCTCATGGGCTGCTTCGTACTTGAATGAGCTAATATTTCGTGCTTTGAGGTTCTCATGGCAGGGTAAACTGATCAATTTTCACGTTGTCTTTTTTTAGTTACTCTTATATCTGTTTCTCTCTTAAATCATATCTGGTGCACTTATTTGCAGAATGGGTGAAACCATATTTGCGGAATATTGTGTTTCCATATATACAAAATGGTCTCCAAACTTCTGCTGCTGCTTATGTGGGAAGCTTCTTCAGTCCTGCAATCTACTGAGGTAATTGTGGTTAAATCAAGTGCTCTTTTAAATTCTTTTTGTCTTATTATTTTGGATATGAATTCTGGTGCTTTTTCAGGTCGAATGTTTTGCTTTTCTTTTTGGCTATTTTTTCAGTCTGATTATGTGCTATTTGTTCATTCAGCTGTTTAGTGAACCATTTTTTGAATTAAATTCTGTCTTGAGGGATCTTGATTTTCTTTTGATCTTCAAGAATGAAACAGTAGCAAATTGTTAAATTCAATTTCCTTGTCAAATACTTGATTTTTTGCTAAGGTTGTGCCACTTAGAAATTGGATTGTGTGGGTATGATATAGTGAAGCAGGGTGAAGTTATATGTATTCTTATGGTGTGCACAGCTCATGTATTATCCTTGTCAATTTTGGTAATTACTGTTAGTTTTGGTTGTGCCAGAGATTGAATTATATGAATGTGACATAGTAGAGCAATGCTTAAACTCATAAATCCTAAATTAACTCCCACACCACCATCTTTCTTTCGACAGCAAACACCGAACACAGTCCCTTTCCCTAGATACATTTTAACTTGGTAGCATCCCATCTAGTTTTATGTATCATAAGGACTTCTGTATTGTCAACAAATGTCTAGTATTGTTCATTCTGGAATCAGGGAGCAGTTGTGACAACATGAATGAGATTAGCCAGACAACTTTTTTTCTCAAGGCTGCTTTGAACTTCCTGTGACATTAGTGGAGCAAAGTCATACACTTACACTTGTGTAAAGATATATATACTTTGAACTTCCTCCATGACATTAGTGAAGCAAAGTCACACACACACACACACACGCACACTCTTGTATAAAGGGAGTCAACTTATTCTTTTAAGTCTCTTCTTTTATATAGCTTGGTAAATGGAGTCCCACAAATCTTTCTGATCTCCATGGCTTTCCCGTTTATGCTGTAAAGCTGTCTAGTTAAAATAAGTTATATCTTTGTTACGAGGCTCTGAATTAATTGTTTGCAGAAGTTGTAAGCTTTTAATGAATCTGATTATGATTGATTATTGAGTATTATTGTCATGTCCTAATATTTATTGTTTAGCGCGGTCTTATTTTTTTATAAATGTTGGCTAGTTCTCCTGGTTCAGAGTGCAAGTGATTCCAATAGATTTTCATCCAGGTTGGCTGGAAAATTAACAGACCTCTATATAACAATTGCATGGTATCCAAATGTTTTGTCCAGCACGAGTATCATACAAATTGAGACCATGTCAAACAGTAGTTAGACTATGTCAGTCTCCTACCTTATAATAATGCTCAATACTCTTAACAGGACTGTAGCCATTTTCAGCCTGGTATAAATGCTTCGTCATTTAAGTTCAGATAGTTGGTAGTGCTTATACCTTCTGCAACACCGTATTTGATGTGCTGGTTACATAGCATTCTGATGCTTTGCCTTGGAAGGAATGATCGAGTCCTTTCTGAAATTAGCTTTACTAAACCAAAGAATGTAATCATCTGACAGCGCAAGTTCTCTCTTGTTCTTGCTTTTGTCATGATCTGATATGTTATGGCTTGTGAGTTTCCTTTGAGTTATCTCAAAAAAAAAATAAAAAAAATGATTGAAGGAATAAATAAATATCGTGTTCGGTATGGTTGGAAAGTTTCTTTGATGGAGTATTTATTATCATATCATGAAGCATTCCATTTTTTTTCTTCTTTTTGATGCTTCAAGATATTGACAGCAATTTATGTGTTTTCAGGCATTGTATCAATGCACTTGCTGGGAGAATGATGCTTAGTTTTTATAAGAGGTGATGCTGTATGCTGCGGGAAACCCGAGGATGGTGCAGATGATGTGTATTTTCGGAAACTATATGAAGTGTTTTATTTGCTTATATTTCCGTGTACTGGATACATTTGGGATTTGGGTTCGACTGATTTTGGTGTAGTAATGATGTACAAGTACTTGAGTAGTATATCTTAGTCTGCGACATTAGCAGTACCCGCAGTACCGGATTTATATTGTTATCTGTGTTCAGTTTTCCTTGATTTTTTTGTTTCTCGTCTTTCTTTGGAGTTGTGTGCTGTACTACTTTTCTCTGGGACAACACTTGGGACTTCTATTGCTCCTTTTCAGCTCCTATGAACTTGAGCATTCCATTTAAGGAGATTTTGGTTTGCTGTTGTTTGGTGATGATGCTGGTCCATCCATGGAGGTCTTTACAAATAAAGCAGAGACCTCCAGGCCAAGAATCGACCAATTAAGCAGGTGATCTTCACGAATATTTTTGACCCATTCAGTCCCTTGTTTTGGATCTCAATTTTGTTTTCGTTTTTTTTTTTTTTTGAGGTTCCAATTGTGTTGGTGTGAAAAAAAAAAAACAAAAAACAAAAAAACAAAAAACAAAAAACTAAAACAAAAGCAAAACGCTCTCTGGTGCTGCAAACTTGGTTCATAATCTTTGAAAAGAAAATATGTAGACAATCTCATTACAATCTCATTTAATCTCTATTTACCTGTCCATCAAAATATTCTAGGTATGATTTGTTTGGGTAAAACTTGAAACTGCTTTTGTACATGGCATGATATCGTTGTAAAAGCCAATCCATCGCGATGTTATCTAGCTAGCGTCATTGATTAAAGGGGTTTCGGTGCAGAAGAGCTTGGGGTTTTTGTGTTTAGGAAGATCTAAACAAACGTCAAGTCGGTTAATATGAACCTATTGGTGATCGAGATGAAATGTTGTCGGACGAATCTGATGTTGGTTCAAGAATGCAGATTACAGATCAATATCAAAGCATCACATTAAGGCAAGTTAAGTTTACACAAGTTCCATTCTGGAATGAAAATTTCCTTTTGAACTGGGGTGATGGTGCTGTTATCATTGTGCAGCATTCACTAGTCCGGCCAACAGTGACTTTCAATGATAAGAGTTACTTCTACAAGCTGACTAAATGTTCATTTTGTTTCCTCTTCTTTTTTCTTCAATACCACAGAACAAATGAAGTGAAACTCTGAACCAGTCGCAGACCAGACACATATCACCTACGGTACCGGTATCGTTTGAAGTTGAAGTATACATGCAAAATCCCCCGCTCGAATGTGCATTTAAACCCCTTCTTGTGGGAGTATTCCCATTCTTTGTTCACTATACGGAATGCCTGTGATAAATTAACAGTGTTAAGTTATTTACTCCTTAACAGAACTCATCAACAGCATTCAACTATCAGATCAAGAAAACTTACAATGTCTTCGTAAGGTGGCCCAGCGTGGAACCTTATAATGCAGGTCTCGCTGCTATTCCCATCCTTCTCAATAGTATAAGATGGAGCCTTTATTTTGTCAACAAGGTCTGGATAGAAGATGTTGAATTTATATCCTTGCACAATCTTTGGAGGTGGGTTATCGTGATCATAATGGGTCTGATTGTACTTGTTCCATTCGTATCCTGTGTGAACACGGTTGAAATATTTCGGCTTTCTAGGTCGGTACTTGTCATGCCACCAGTAAACCTTCATCATTAAATTATCAACTTCTATCCAAAAATTAATAAAAGAGCAAATAAGGTCATTGGGAACATGCGCAGTTTGAAGTACCTGCGAGTCGAGGTTCACTTCAGAATTAGAGCCAAATATTGCATCACCTTCCTCCATGGCACCCATGGCTTTCATGGCAGCCTTCATCTCAATATCTTCTGGTGGTGGAGCTGGCTTTGATGCCATAGCTTCTTTGATTCGTCTTTGCTGTTCTTCTACTACAGCTATACGCTTGCGTTCCTATTAACATAGCAAGAGTCAAATGGTTACACAAAGCACTTTGATAACTACCATACTTGCATATTATTAAGAGGCTTACCAGTATAGTCCTATCCTCTTCAGGGTCCATCACTTCTTCACTTTCATCTCCATGTAATAGTTCTGGTGAAAATGAACCGGCCTCTTCAGCCTCTTCTTCAGCCATGGGGATCTCCTCCTCTATGGGTTCTGGTGAATATGTTTCAGCACCTACTATGGCAACATGTTATAATAACTAACAAAATGAAGATAAAATAAAGCTAATTTGTTTACTACAGATGGAATGTGTGCATACCATTAGCATCAGGCTCACTCTCCTCTTCAGGTGGTAAATCATCGGGCTTATCCAAATTCTCTTCACCAACCTCTCGTCCCTCGAGGCGTAGCAGATGCTTGTGCAACATTTTAGCATGGATTTCTTTCAAACAGGCCTGTATTAGCAGCACTTAAGAAGTAAGACTCAACTATGTAGCAGTAAATAACATGAAAAGCTTTTCAAGAATCTAGTGATATGTACCTTAGCCTTATATATATGGAGGCGCGTAAGAACAGCCTCCCAATACTCAACAACCTTGGCTGTTCCAGAACGCATCTGTGACTCAATTTCACATTGTAATGCCTCCAACTGACTATAAGTCTTCCCTTCCAAGAGATTCTTGACGTCTGCTTCAATACTAGAATGCATGCCTCTTTGTTCAGCAAGTAATTCGGCAGGAGGTTCCTCCCCACGAACCCTAGCTCGATCCAGAGCATCCTTTTTCCGAGCTTCAGATAGCTCCCCATCACAAACCACCAAAAGTGCCTGCCAAATGGCACATATCAAGAAATGGTTCACCTCTAACCTAATATCTAAAATATTTCATTATCAGGCACCATTTGCAGCATTTACAGTTCATTCATTTCAGGTAATCAAATGAAGACCAAGCAATCAACTAGCCAAGCTACAATGTTTCAAATGCCTTTAGTTTCTAAACTCAAGGCAATGTTTCACAAGCCTTTAGTTTACTCATATGCCATGACTATAATTGAACTACTAACCACTCCAAGGACACCGAATTTTCTTTTTAATTAAAAAAGTTCTTTGGCCAAAAAAAAAAAAGGAGCACCAGCTATAGTGCTGTGTTTGAAGTTCACCACCACTCACATGAATTAAACCAAATGCATAACAGAAGACACTGATCTTTACTTCTTTAGTTATCATGATCAGCTTGAGTAATCTGAACTGCGTGTATTCTTCAGTTAAGTAGACCATGAAAAAGGAAAAGAGAAAATGAATAATACCTCCCAGTATTCTATATGTGTAGGAGTTGCCCTGTCCAAACCAAGATGCATTTTGATGTCATCTCGAAGCTCTTCCATTTCCTTTACTGTCAAGCCCTGAATCATACATGTAGAATGCCAATGTAAATTATATGCCTCCATTTAATTGTCTATAAAAATACAACGAAACATAGACAGACATAATAGTTATAGAAATTTGAGTTTCCCAATTATTGAGTACTTTTTTTCTTAAGGATTAAAATTCAATTGACATGAATTATACAAAAAAAGGTGTGTAAGTAGTCCACAAACAAAGATAGACAACCGGCAGAAACCAGAAACTACACCAAATACAATTAAAAAGCTGTAGGCAAGACTCACTACAGACCTTATTCTTAGACTACAGCTGTCCTCCAAGCAATAAAAATAAAAGAGATGCTATCATCTCTGATTTCTGTCATGCCGAATAAGCAGAAAGAGCTGTATAAACAGAAGCCCATCAAGCTGCCAGAGAAATTTATCTATTCCATAGCTCCAACCTCCCTCCCTGCACCTGTATAATCCTCAGATATTCTATTCATTTCCATCCAAAGCACCCAAATGACAGCTAGGTCACTACAACCCAGAGAACTTTAGCTTTCTTCCCTTAGCCATTGCCAAGATACCTTGCACTTACTAGACCATGACCTCCCTTCCGGGATCTCCCAACTCAAACCTGCCTCCAAAAACAACCTCCCCCCACAAACGAAAAGCGACTTCACACTTAACTAGAAAAGAAAGAGAAAAGAATCTACACTCTGCCCTCACATTAACTAGCCTTCTTCGCTGACTAGTTGGAAAAAGAGTTTCAAATACATGGAACCAAAATGGAGAACTGAAAGGACTATATCAGTTTTGCAAATATATATTAAAAAAAAAGTCAATGCTTAAAGTTCAGACTATTCTTCATTTCAGGAAAAAATAAGAAAAAGAAGAAAAAAAATTGATAATGTTCTTGCTACAAATCAAGAACAACTTCATAAGCAGTGATAAGGAGCAATGACCTAATAAAAATTACCCCTTCTCCACACATACATAGAGGGAGAAGCAAACACGCAAGTGCCCCTAGAAGGAAACATCTATATTGCCAGTTTATCTCACACAACGTGGAGTACAGGTGGTTGAAATTTTCCAGTTGTACTAAAGTTGAGCAGCCTAAACAATGCAACGAACAATCAAATAAAGGAGGTATTTATGTAGCAAGAATAAGTCCCACAAGAGTATTACCTTGAAAACCATGTATGGCTCATTTATCTCAATATCTAAATCATCTGAGCCATCAAGATGCTTTGAAAGTACATCAATGGGCTTAATACGCCCTTCTCGCAATCTGATCTCTGATCTCATTTTGCTTTGATCGAAGTGGAACTATCACCAGGCACAGGAAAAACGGTTTTAACATGGTAACTTATACAAGAGCATTCAAATTTAAAACCAAAAGGAAGGGTATTACTGATAGAAATACCTCTTCTTCTTTTTTCTCCCAGTCTTGGAACTCAGCCCGAGCGCGTTCTCTGGCAAGCAGCGCCTGCAGAAAGAATTAAAAGGTGCATAACAAAACTACAATTATATCAACCAATAAGGTAAATGGCAAAAGTAAAACTTCCAAATGGGAAAATGCACACCAATTTTTTATGCCAACAATGCATGCCAGTCAATAAACTTACCATTTCTTCCTCATGTTGTGCTTTTTCAAGTGCTCTTTCTTCTCTTCTCTTCTTGACCTTTTCTATCTCAGCCTGCATATTAGATCTTCAGTGAGAAAAACTAGAAAAAAAGTGGGAATTAATGAGGCAAAAGTCTGTGGCATGAGCTACTTAAAACACACTTTCCAGTAACCCGTTCAATGGGTATATCACACTCCGGTATCTGGAGTAAATATACCATATATGTAAAGACTCTGAAACAGCCTCCTAAGTCTAAACCCACCTAACTTATATAAGATTCACCCTACCTGGATAAAGACTAATCTCTAGAACAAGCTACACACAGACACACATGTGTATACAAGTAACCAACCCTAACAGATGGAAAATAACTTATACAACTCTAGATGGCATGGCATCGAAACAGGTATCAATAGTCACTAAAATAGATATGTAAAGCCACCGAAACCAAACCATCCAACCCACCTAACTTACATAGGGTTCACCCATCCTGGGAGGAAAGGGAGTAATATCTTCGAGACCACTTCAGCTACACACACACACGTCACCGAGAACCAACTTTCTAACAGACAGAAAATATCTAATTCAGGTTGACTATATTCTAGGTCTCACATGGTAACAAAACAAATGCAGTCACAATTTAAGACTTGCCATGCTGCTTATAAATTCTATCTGCCCTATCACATTCTAAATATGCAACTAGTTAGCGTGCATAAAAGGGTTACCAAAAGATAAGGTCAACCAATCACGAAAAAAGACAGTGCCCTTGGTTAAAGATTAACTGCATAGTTATAGTTCAAACACAGATCAGCTATCTTTTCATCATTTCGAAGTCTTTCTTGTTTTATTTCTTTGTTATGGCCATGCATCGGTAAATTCCTCTCTCTTCTCTGTTATAAATAAAAGCATGGAGCCCTAAGGCCACATTTCTAAGGTACCTCTCCCCAATCCTAGATACAATGACTCAATTTCATGCAAGTAAAATGCCTACAGACTTTAGTATCCAAGTTGATCAGTTCCTTAGACAGCCCAACTATAGTGCTGCAAAAACAGTATGCTGGTAGCCTTGGATCATGAATTACAATCAAATCCACAAAATCCTACAACTCAACTAAGATTATTTATACAAGAAATGATTGCTAACGTATGGATGAAATACTATACATAACTGGAAGTAAAAGTTAATATTAAGTAAGGCTTCAGACAAGACAGATAAAACCTTACAACACAAGGCAAGGAAATGCAACAATTAGGAAAGTGACGAGCAGAGAAGTACTGTTGGTTAGAAAAATGTACCATCCTTTCTCTCTGTCTTTGCTTCTCGGCTTTTACTGAATACACGTCGAGAGGCACGCCATGTGAGACATCACGCTCAATCTTCTTTCGCCACACAAATCTGTGACAGAATAGCTTAAACTCAAATGTATACATTACAGATAGTAAAGCAACTCTTAACTAACATACTGACATTCATCAATAGATTATACAGCAAAATGATATCTGTTAATGAAATTAAGAAACTCTAGATGTATCCATGGTTGACACATATATCTCTTTTTTGGTTCACTAAAACAGATACGCAGGGGGTTAAGGAAACTCCTCAATATTTGGACAGTATGGCCTGATATCCAAGAAATATCAGATATCCATGGAATTTGTGATTAAAGCTTAAGGGACATTAGGCTAGAATTGAGATGGCAACTCCCTACAAGTCACCTACCACTAAATTTCAAATCAACCACCTACCTATCTTATCACTAGGTCAGCAAGTATGCTTATATAACATGGGCTTACGGTTTCATACTTAAGTAGGGATGTATGTATTTCATAGAGGAATATTTTAGAAATATGGAGTCATGCACCTAACATATTTATGGAGTCATGCATAAATTGTTGTGTTTTGGCTCGTTGATGCAATCTGGAACGTAGGATTTAATAGTCAAATCCAGGTTTAGAAAGGAAAGATAGCGCGCAGCTTTTCTACAAGTTCTAGGAAAGTATATCTTTCAAGATTCTATTAAGATTTGTGCTAGGT
The DNA here is from genome assembly GCA_963682095.1 of Potentilla sterilis. Classification (NCBI taxonomy): domain Eukaryota; kingdom Viridiplantae; phylum Streptophyta; class Magnoliopsida; order Rosales; family Rosaceae; genus Potentilla; species Potentilla sterilis. Next base: position 61,196,627 of record OY821754.1, read on the forward strand.
TTAGGAATCCTAAACCATATTGTATCAGCAGCCCCTATTCAGTATAAATAGGAGCTGCTGGGGATTTTCTAGGGTTAAGACATACAGAAAACCTAGAGAGAGTCAAGTGTGATAGAGAGAATAAGAACTAGACAGAGAGAGTTTTAGGTTCTGCAATAAGTACTTGTAACACCTAAATTCTTCATAGTGCTGGTGAATCTCTCAAGAGGGATCACTAAGTGGACGTAGGTCAAAGTTTAGGCCGAACCACTATAAAACTACTGTGTGTTTTCTGTTTTCTGTTTTCTGCATTCATCTTATTTTGCTGTGCCTATATTGCTAAGTACTAAGTAAAGATCTTAAGGCGCTTACCACAATACAAATGTCATCCTTACCATGAAAACAGGCAAAGATACATCCTTCAATTTTACAGCCGATATATCTGTCGCAGCCCATACTTTCAACCTTACCAGGGCCATTCAGATAAAAACTTAATAACTTAACCCTCGACTATGATAAAGAACCAGACGATGAAGTACAACTACAGACTACAATGTGAATATAACGTCAAATGTCACATTGCACTACAACTAGTGTTTCTCATCCGGCAACATTTTTAAGTCTGGTGAATTAAACTGCTAAGACGTAATCGTCTCGCATCACTATCATAGTAGTAGCTAAAAAGTTCCCCATTTTAACCATAAGCTTACTTATAACCTATTACTTCCGAAAAACAGTTACGACAAATGCATATAGTTTGTACACCAAAACTGAATGTAACAAAGCCAACAGAAACTAAAATCCGCAGAAATGAAAATAGAAACTTACGATTCATTGAGATTAGAATCACCAAAGGGATTCGAATCATTCGAATACCCCGAAACCGTCTTGGATTTAAGCTTCTTAGCAACTCGAGCGGCCTAATTCAAAATTCAAAACCACACAATCAACGACATTTCACACTAGGAATTCAAAAACACAAAACCCTAGCAAAACCTAAAAAATCCAAACCTTCTTCTGTGCCTTCTTAGCCATGTACTCGGCGATTTGCTCCTCCGTCACGTTCCTCGAAGACCGCTTCTTCTTCCGGTCGCGCTCCTCCTCGCTCTCGTCGCTCTCATACGACTCGTCGTCGGAGTAGTGCTTCCGGCGGCTGCGGCTTCGCTCCCTGCGCTTGCGGGAACTCCTCGCCGGAGAGGAGTCGGAATCGTCGGAGTCGGTGTAGGAATCGGACTCGGAGTCGTCGGATTTTTGTCGGCGGCGACTCTTGGAAGACGAGGATGAGGCCTCCTTTTTACTTCTGCTGCTGCGTCCCATACTTCGCCGTAAATTAACAGACTTGAGTTCGTTACGAATCGATATTAGAAGCTTGGCGTTCGGGTCGGGTTCATAAACGGGCGTATGTCAAAAGCCCAGTCCATCACTTTAACCCGAGACTGGTGGGGTCGACTCGAGTTGATATTATAATTATTATTGATTTTCGACAAAGTTTCTTGCCGTGAAAATTTGAAGCTATAGAATTAGGTGAATGGTGGTCAAATTTATAAGATCTTGGTCGATTTATTAAAAATAGTGAAATCTTTCTTTAATTAAAAGAAAAATAGATTATTTGGTCTAAATTGATAAGATCTCTTCATACAACTCGTTATAAAACTTGTAATTGATTTATTCTTGGTTAAGTTTTTCTTTAATAAAAAAAAAAATTAGGTAAATGGTCTAAAAGATTTCGGACTTTATAATATAAATTTTCAATTGCTGGTATAAAAACTCAAAATTTTGAATTTTCTTTTTATTTTTGTTGGTGAATTGTGAAACTTCTTGTAGATGATGACTATGAATGTTTAAACTCCCACTGGCGGATCGGCTGATGGATCTAGTCCTTGTATGTGTGGGATACCTAGAGAAGGTAGCCATGAATACCCATCAATAAACTTAGCCACCGTAAATTTATAAGCATCAGATGCGCTCATTTTATGAAAACCAGGCCACTTCACCCGGCCTCCAAGCGCCGCACCTGGTCCATAATTCTTGTACTCACCGAAGTATGGTTTTTCTTCACCCCCATGCCACTGAAGCCAACCTCCGGACTTAGGACGTTGCTTATAAACGACTGCATGAACACTGTTTGGGCGTAAGTGCCCCAACCCCGACCAAGGTATTGAAACAAAAAGCCTGATGGGTCTGTTGAGGAGTTTCTGCCGTGGGAGGCGATAACTCTGGTGCCACCAATTTGGTTTTTCTTGATGTAAATGTTGCATTTTTGGAAGACCGCAGTGCCATAGCCAAAGATAAAGTCGATAGTGCCAATGATTTGGCATTCTCGAAAGAATTGGCGGCCGGCTTGCACAAGTAATGTGTCTTGATTCCCTGTTATCCTGCACCGGTAAAAGACTGACCGGTCGCTGTTGGAGTTAATTTCCTCCTCATGTTAGACATCTATTTTAATAGTTGTTTTAAACCAAGTTTGAGTCTGTCCTAGAGAAAAGAAAAGAAAAGAAGGGGTTGGTTCAGTTTTCTAAAAGGAAGGCGTGCAGCTTTGTGTATCTCTTTCTCTTCTCAAGAAGACTAGAAGGGTCTCAATACTTTATATTAATGCTAGACAGAAACTTGATTATAGAGGGTGTGAGTTCTGTAGAGGGAGAGAAAGAGAACTAAATCCTTTTTTTGCTAGACTCTTGTGAGTGTGTATCCAAGAGTGATTCTCTTGAGTGATTTCCTCTAGTGTTCTAGAGAGATTGGTGGCTGTAATCCCATTTTCATAGTGGAAGTTTATCGGAGTTTGTCCCGTAGTTTTTTCCCTTCACACCGGAGGGTTTCCACGTTAAAAACTTGGGTGTGTTTGTTGCTTTTATATTACTGCTGTGTTTCCACTTCCAGATTTTGGTGTTTCTATCTTGTTGCATAATCTGATATATCCCAACAAAGTGGTATTAGAGCCGCAGGTTAGCGGGCAATCATGGATGTCAATACGAGCCGGATGGTGAGCTTGAATGGCAGAAAGTACATGATCTGGAAAGCAAAGATGGAAGACATTTTGTACTGCAAAGATTTGTACTCTCCAATTGAAGGTGATAAGCTTGAGACCATGTCTGAAGATGATTGGAAGAAGCTGAATAGAAAAACAATTGGAGTTATTCGGCAGTGGCTCGATGACAACGTCTTTCACCATGTTTCGAAGGAAACCACATCACTTGCATTGTGGAGAAAGCTTGAAAGCTTATACGAAAGGAAGATAGCAGCCAACAAAGCCTTTCTTATTAGAAAGCTTGTGAATCTGAAATACAGGGAAGACACCTCAATCAATGAGCACTTGAATGAGATGCAGAGTATTGTCAATCAGCTATCCTCGATGAATATGGTGCTTGATGACGAATTGCAGGCATTGCTACTTCTCAGTTCACTTCCAGACAGTTGGGAAACGTTGGTGGTTTCAGTCAGCAACTCTGCTCCTGAAGGTGTTGTTTCATTGAGTCAAGTGACCAGTGATTTGCTAAATGAAGAGGTGAGAAGAAAATCTACAGAGTCTTCAAATTCAGAGGTTGTAGTTGTCGAAAGAAGGGGAAGAGCTAAGAGCCGGAGGCCACACCATTATTCTCATGCTCATGGGAGATCAAGGAGCAAGTCCAAGCCAAGGAAAGAAGTCACGTGTTTCCACTGTAATGAGAAGGGTCATTATAGAAGAGAATGCAGAAAATTGAAGAGAGAAAAGAAGAAGGAAGAGAAGGAAGATGATGCAGACACTGTTGCTATATCTTCAGATGGTGATATCATTATATTTATCGGAGTCTCTGGAATGTGAAGAGCTAATTTTTGAATGTGAAAAAGCATGTCTGAGCCTTTCAAGCGAAGGAGTTACATGGGTTGTTGATAGTGGAGCGTCCTTCCATGCTACTCCTCGTGAGGAATTCTTCTCAAACTATAGAGCTGGTGATCTTAGTTATGTGAGAATGGGAAATAAAGGCATCTCGAAAATTATGGGAATTGGTGATGTGATATTGCAAACAAATATAGGCTGCAAACTTGTTCTCAAGGACGTGAGACATGTACCAGATCTCCGGTTGAATTTAATCTCAGTTGGGAAGCTAGATGATGATGGGTATATGAACCTTCTTGGCCTTGGAAAGTGGAAACTAATAAAAGGCTCCATGGTGATAGCAAAGGGAAGCAAATGCTGCACACTTTACAAAATGCAAGCTCAAATTGACAGGACCCGAACCAGATTTCACCCTGAAACCCGGATAAGGCCCTGCGGGGACTATCTTAAGATTAACTTTATCAATAAATCGATAAGCCAATCTTAAGATAGACAACCCTAAAACCTGCAACAAATACAAACACTTCTAAATTCCAGTTCCAACCGTAACACTTGGAGCCACCTGCTCCCCAAATCACAACAACCGCCACAATAAACACAAAATCAAACTCAATTTATACTCAATTGACTCACAAGTAATCAGAGCAATCTAAAACAATGAACTGGAATTACAAATGGAAATAGAACAAGAAAATAGAATAATAAGGGATCACGGATCCCACCTAGCAGAAGCGACAATGATGATAGCTATGCCTCGACTCCGAGGACTCTTGACCTCTGACCATTACTCTGCACACTGGGCGATTTAAACCGAAGAGCCCAGGGGAAAGTAATTTAAAAACGTTAGAGTGAGTGGATAAAAATAATATCGTATAATACCTTATATAAAAAGTATAATATTACTTCCCCAATATTTTATAATTGAAAACCACTATGCATGCATTTTCGTAAAACGTCCCACGTTTAAGAAAATCATAATAATTAATCAGCCCAGCTGATATCTCAAATACACAAATAATATTTTGTTTATACTTTCAAAATAATTACTTTGAAAATCAAATAGTAACATACCACGACCAATCCCATTGGCCGAATCCCAAATCATTTTGTAGTAAAAACCCAGCCCCACTAGTATATCGAATAATCAAATAAAATATAACTAGACCAATCCCATTGGCCCATTCCCAAATATTCTTGTAATTAAAAAAATCCAGCCCCGCTGGTTCGGGAATTTATTAAATAAATGAAAGTCGAAAATATTCCCGAAACCCAATTAATATAATATCCTGACCAATCCCATTGGTCATATCATATAATAAAATAGGAGAACGTCACTATCACCATTTAATAGTAGCCTCCCAGGCTAAGGGTCAAGCCTCCAAGACTCTCTATAACGTCCCACGCTATACCCGTAAACGTCGACCACCGAGCGTGAATCTGACCTATGTGGTCAAGTCGTCACCTCGCATGGGATCAGGCGACTAAGCTAGCTAGCATCAATATACATCTGGACCCTGCTATGGTGAAAATCCGAAAACAAAACCGAAAATACGTATCCTCTTATACATCGTAAATCAGTACGGTCCCCGACCGCACTTTTTAGGCTTATAAATATACTTAAACACAATCATAGCCTCGTAGAAAATAATGAAATCATATAATCATCGGAAATCTCATTTCCAGCTAAATGTCCTTATACATATAGATTTTGATAATATCAAATTAATTGACTTAAAATGTAAACCGATTCAAATTCGATAAAAAGGAAATCAGCAATTAAAATAGATTATCGACCTTCGATAATCTATATCACTTTCAAAATAAATCCATGAATATATAAATCTCAACGATATTAAAAGATTTATGCATGCATCAGTTTAAAACAAAAATCCACTCACAGTACGGCCGAGTGCCCCGCTAATCCGATCTCTCGTCCCGTCAAATAACCTCTCAACCTGTAATAGGGACGTAATTATAATTATTACGAAACTCGGAATTTATTTATAAACGATAAATCTACGGACGTCCTCACTCGCCCGAAATTTCCAATTTTTCCTTCTTTTTCACTAATCGGTATAGGAATTTCACCTCAATACCAAATAATCTACGTCCAAAATTACTCAGGACACCCACTCCGTGTCCGATTAATTCTTTTCCTAGTTATTTCGTCGTAAAACACTTTTAATCAGCTTTTAACCTTTTTACGGTAAGTCAACAGTAATAATCCAAGATCAAACAGTAATTATTCTAGGTCAAACAGTAATTCTGAAAGTCAAACAGTAAATGGTTAAAATCCAATTACTATTTACCATTTACTGTTTACTGTTTACTATTTACTTTTACTGTTTGACCATTTACTTTTCACCTTTTACACTTGTCGAGTAAGGGCAAAACTGATATATTTGCTTGACACGTGTTTTGCGACTAACTAAATAGTCAACGTCAACATTCGCCATCAGTTAGATATATGCTCGACAACCAATAAGATATCGTTACGACAGTAGCAGATAAAATTCCGATTGAAGTCTCAAAAATCGCTAAAAACAACTCTGGAATTCAACAAATGCTTCTTGGGAATCACCTTTAGATCCCACTCTAACCACCATAATTAAACACCTGACTTCAATACGAATCAAAAGCCATTCACGGATCTTAAATTGAGATTACGGATCAAAACTTATGATCCGCTGAAGTCTCGTCGCAACTTTTTGAAAAAGAAAGGCACAAAGGAACAAAAGAAGTGGTTGATCAAATATAAATATAAATATTTATATAATGACCAGTTTGAAGAAAATCACTTGTCAAATCCTGGTGCAACTACCAGACTCTTCTCAACCGAATTACCGATTTGACCATAGAATGGTCAGATAGGTTCTCGATATCGGTATTTCAAATATCATCTCTAATTGCTCACGCGATAAAGCCACACCACTAAGCCCAAACCATGTTTCCTCGCAACATGGGGCTCCCGAAGCCACAACGGCTAAATCTCAAATTTTTCGCCGCTTGAAATCAGGAAGAATTGCCAATTTCAATTCTTCACTGACTTCCCAACGTTACATCCTTGCCATGCTCACAATTCTTCACCTCAAACTCCTTTCCTCTCAAATACCACGTATTTCGACACAAATATCTCCATTCTGAGTGGTTATTCCAATTCTTAATTCTTCATTTTCCCAATCTTACGACCAAAGTCGTTAAGGATTAGAATTATGTATAATTCTCACAATCACTACAAGGCTCTCCATTCATTCCCTCAAAAACGATGTGCTCAACTTCAAAATAAATTGATTACGAGATTCACAGGTACTACACCTGTACACTGCCACTTAAACATCCACGAACTCACTTTCTCCACATACGCCAAATCCATTGGTCAATCTACAAAATATAATTTAAGAGTGGCTCTAACACATACACGTAACAATTTGAAATAATATTCAGAAAGTTACATATTCAATTTTCCACTCATTACAGCAAGGTTGTAACAACGACAATCATCTCACCTTTACCTTGCCAACCATTGCAAAACTGATCACTTTTAACAGCTGCTCAAGAGCTAAGGCCACTGCCAGAACACGTCGGAAATAAGAGACCAAAATATCAACGTATTGCTCTATCGAGAATAACACATTGCATCTCGAAGGAGATAGGGCCAAAGCATCCGAGTTCCCAACTCGTAACCTGACGCTAGAACGACAGATAAGCGTCAAATGCCCAATTGAATAGGTGTAACCCATATACCTATCACGTACGCAAGGATAACGTCCTAAGAGGTCGATGTACTCGAGGCATAGTCTAAAAGATACAACTCGATACCTTGAATGTATTTTACATACTTAATAATAAAATTAGCACCAAAGAACATACGATGGATATCCGCTGCAGTCGGACCATCAGTCAAAGGTACTAAGCATTACCAAGGATATAAAATAACTTAATAGAATAGTACTCTACAGAGTACATGACAAGATACCAAGAATCTGGCTCGCACACTTAATGAGTACACTAGCATCAAAGAGTATGATGGAAATCCACCGCGGTCGGACCCTCACTCAAAGAATGCTAGGCGTCATCAAGTAGAAAAGACAACATGACAAAAGAAAACGATAGGACATAATGCTCTGATACCAAACAATAAAGTTCTTTAAATATCAATATCATTTTAATTATACGAATTCTCATGCTTTTCAAATCATTTATCCAAAATAAACTGCATTTCATTAAATAGTTATGCATGCATTTATTTAAAATAAAAATTGATGTTTCAAGGGTTACATTTATTTGATGTGAGTTAATGGTGGACGAGGTTCTGAGGTGGTGGCGATCGAATTTGGTGGATTTAGGATAAATTAGAGGCATTTTTGGCCTCCGTGGCGGAGCTGCCGGCGGCGGCGCGGCAGCGCCACTGTGCCGGCGACTGAGGAAGAAGATGAACAGTAAACCGGTAAAAAGTAAAAAAGTAAAATAGTATCAGAGCCTGTCCTCGGCCGAAAATGTGCCGACGCGGACGTCGGACCCAAAGGGGGGTGGATTGTGATGACCCAGCCTTAGGGTGGATTGTGTGGATCCAGACCTGACCTGGCTAGGAAGCTAGCAGGTAGGTAGGTCACAAATCTCACATCGTTCGAGGGAGTGTGGATGCGATGCTTATATGTGCAGGGTTAACACAATATGATGAGACGCGTTTTGGGGGCTCAGTGGCTTCGGAGGGGATGTGAACTCCGAAGTTAAGCTTGCTCGTCCCGTAGCAATCTCAGGATGGGTGACCTACGGGAAAGTTGCTCGTGAGCTCCCAGAAACAAAACCGTGAGGGGTGATTCCCAAAGCGGACAATATCTCAAAGTGTGCCGGGCTGTTACACAAATACTCAAGGGGGAGCTGAATGCCGTAGAGAACGAAACCTCCACAGAATTATGGCATAAGCGACTCGGTCATATGAGTGAGAAAAGACTGCAAATTCTCGCCAAGAAGGAGATTCTACCTGGAATTAAAGGTACACATTTAAACAAATATTCTCATTGTTTAATCGGCAAGCAACACAGAGTTTCCTTTCATAAAACTCATAGTAGGAAACAAAATATTTTGGACTTGGTTTACTCTGATGTTTGTTGTCCTTTGAAAGTTAAACTTTAGGTGGTGCTTCCTATTTTGTTACTTTCATAGATGATCACTCAAGAAAAGTGTGGGCATATGCCTTGAAGACAAAAGACCAAGTGCTGCCAGTATTCAAAAATTTCCATACAATGGTAGAAAGGGAGACTGGAAGGCAATTAAAGTGCATTCGTACAGATAATGGTGGAGAGTATTGTGGTCCATTCGATCAATATTGTAAAAGCCATGGCATTCGGCATGAGCAATCAGTGCCAAAAACTCCACAACATAATGGCGTTGCGGAGAGGATGAACCGCACCATTATAGAAAGAATTCAATGCATGTTGTCCCATTCTAATTTGTCACGAAGATTTTGGAGAGAAGCAATGAGAACAACATGTTACTTGATCAACTTGTCACCTTCTGCTCCATTAAATGGTGATATTCCAGAACATCTGTGGTCTTCAAAAAATGTCTCTTATGATCACTTGAGGACATTTGGCTGTAGAGCTTTTGTGCATGTGCCTAAGGAAGAGAGATCAAAGCTTGACGATAAGACCAAGCAATGTGTATTAGTGGGGTATGTAGATAAAAAATTTGGTTACCGATTGTGGGATCCTCTTAAAAGGAAGTTGATTCGTAGCCGAGATGTAGTGTTCATTGAAGATCAAACAATTAATGACATTGAGAAGAATGGGAATATGGAGGCAGCAGAGACGTATATCGATAATCTCATTGATCTTGATCAGATTACTCGTCGTTCAGCTGAAATTGTTGGTGGGGAAGTTGAGCAAGAAATTGAAGAAATTTCAAATGAAGATCAGAGAATTGAAGTTGAAAATGATCAAGAGGAGCAGCCACCTATAGTTGAACAACCTGCTGTAGAACAAGTAGCTGAAGTGAGAAGAAGCGCAAGAACACACAAGCCGTCTACGAAGTACTCATCCGACGAATATGTTCTTCTCTTAGATGAAGGTGAACCGGAGTGCTTCCAAGATGTTGAAAATGATGTTGACAAAGACAAATGGTTGAAAGCTATGCAAGAGGAAATGGATTCGTTACAAAAGAATCACACATATGATCTGGTGGAAAGATCAATGGGAACGCGAGTGCTTAAAAACAAGTGGATTTTCAAGTTAAAGACAACTGAAAATTCACAACCAAGGTACAAAGCGAGGCTGGTTGTTAAAGGCTTTGGTCAAGAGCAAGGTGTTGATTTTGACGAGATATTTTCTCCGGTAGTGACGATGAATTCCATCCGAGTTGTGTTGGGATTGGCAGCAAGTATGAACTTGGAGATAGAGCAATTGGACGTCAAGATAGCCTTTCTTCATGGTGACTTGGAGGAGGACATTTTCATGGAACAACCAGGGGTTTCGAAGTTAAAGGCAAAGAGCATATGGTCTGCAAGTTGAAAAAGAGTCTCTATGGACTCAAACAAGCACATCGCCAATGGTACAAGAAATTTGAGTCATTCATGATAGACAATGGATTCAAAAGGACTGTTTCTGATCATTATGTGTTTATACAAAAATCTTCAGCTGATGACTTTATCATTTTATTACTTTATGTCGATGACATGTTGGTTGTAGGTCCAAACTCAAGGAAAATTGAGGAGCTGAAGAAGAGACTGAATGAATCCTTTGACATGAAGAATTTGGGGCCTGCAAAGAAAATTCTTGGCATGCAGATTACTCGAGACAGAAAGAAGGGTCAGCTTTTGCTATCTCAAGAGAGTTACATTGAGAAAGTGCTCGAGAGATTCAACATGGACAAAGCAAGATCTGTAAGTGTTCCTCTTGCTGCTCATTTCAAGTTAAGTAAGAAACAATGTCCCTCAAATGCAAAAGAGAGGAAAGAGATGGAGAAAGTTCCATATGCTTCTGCTGTAGGATGTCTAATGCATGCAATGGTCTGTACTAGACCAGATATTGGTTATGCAGTAGGTATAGTTAGCCGATTCCTTGCAAATCCTGGTAAAGAACATTGGAGTGCAGTTAAATGGATTCTAAAGTACTTTAGAGGTACATCCAAATTGTGTATATGTTTTGGGCATGAAAGGCCTATCCTTCAAGGCTTTACTGATGCAGATTTAGCTGGAGACATAGACACAATGAGGTCCACATCTGGATATTTATTCACTTTTGCAGGGGGAGCTGTTTCGTGGTAGTCTAAATTGCAAAAGTGTGTGGCTCTATCTACCACCGAATCAGAGTATATTGCTATCGTTGAGTGTTGCAAGGAAATGTTGTGGTTGAAGAGATATTTTCAAGAGCTTGGTTTGCACCAAAGTAAGTTTGTTATCTACTGCGATAATCAAAGTGTTATCTATCTCAGCAAGAACCCCAGCTCTCATTCGAAGACCAAACATATTGATATGCGGTATTATTGGATTCGGGAGAAGTTTGAATCAAAATTGTTGATGATTGAAAAAGTTCATACAAGTGAGAACAAGGCTGATATGTTGACAAAGTCTCTGTCGAAGGGCAAGCATGAAAACTGCACATTCTTAGCAGGTCTGCGTTCTTGATCAGCATGAGTCAGAACTTAAGGGGGAGATTGTTGGAGTTAATTTCCTCCTCATGTTAGACATCTATTTTAATAGTTGTTTTAAACCAAGTTTGAGTCTGTCCTAGAGAAAAGAAAAGAAAAGAAGGGGTTGGTTCAGTTTTCTAAAAGGAAGGCGTGCAGCATAGTGTATCTCTTTCTCTTCTCAAGAAGACTAGAAGGGTCTCAATACTTTGTATTAATGCTAGACAGAAACTTGATTACAGAGGGTGTGAGTTCTGTAGAGGGAGAGAAAGAGAACTAAATCCTTTCTTTGCTAGCCTCTTGTGAGTGTGTATCCAAGAGTGATTCTCTTGAGTGATTTCCTCTAGTGTTCTAGAGAGATTGGTGGCTGTAATCCCATTTTCATAGTGGAAGTTTATCGGAGTTTGTCTCGTGGTTTTTTCCCTTCATACCGGTGGGTTTCCCTGTTAAAAACTTGGGTGTGTTTGTTGCTTTTATATTACTGCTGTGTTTCCACTTCCAGATTTTGGTGTTTCTATCTTGTTGCATAATCTGATATATCCCAACAGTCGCCACCGGATTGAAGTGCGACGGCTTGCCCCATTTTTTGACCCGCAGTGTTCCCAAACCATATGTCCATTGCAACAAATCCCTGAGCATTGACAGCTATTAGAGAAGAGAAGAACATTATTAGGTGAAACTATGTATGAATGGCATGGTGAAATCATGTTTAAAATGGAAAAGAAATTGAAGATTTAGTGTCTAACCAAATGTAGCTGTATCTAATGTTGCCAGACCTCCGCTTGCGCTCCTACTCCCGGAGATGATAGTAGAATCCCTACCCTCTCCGATCATGACAATATTCGATTTTGTGTTGTCAATATTCACATACTCCTTGTAAACCCCCTTCTTAACTAGTATCACAAAATACTTAGTTGAGTAGCTTGGTGCAGCCGCGATCGCGTCAGTTTATTCGCTTGAAATCTCCCTTCCCATCTTGTGAAACAATTACGTTTGGTTTTTGCGTAATCCTGAAGCCGGCAAATCCAGCCGAACTGTTTAGTAAAGGAGCACCAATGGCCTCGGAAAAATCATCAGGACCCCCTTGCGGTACTTGCAGCATATCATGGATCTCGTCGATAGACGCGATCACTTGTTTGAGGCTCCCTTCAACCATGGAGTATTTGGTAGCATTGAGGACTTCCAGACATGTTTCTTGGCTGCCATGACTAGCATTCAACATCAACCTCGCATGGGAAATGACATCATCTGTGGTATAACCTGCAAATGAATCTCTATTGTATTCCTGATTAATGAAAGAAAGGGTCCTATTCAGGTTTCCAGCAGTTTCGCCAATAAAATTTGCACAATGTTGAATATTAACATTGAGATTTGGATCATCAACGGCGCCATGGATTTGGAACATGGTAGAGGTCACATTTTGTGCAAGCTCCATGGTGGACACCAATGAGTCTTTGAATAAAGGCAATGGAAATTTTGTGATGGGAGAGGAGCCAATAGAATAACTAGGGCTAATGAATAGAGCAAAGGCAAAAATGAAGAAAATAATGGAATCACAGGAGAACGTCATCTTCTGCAATGGCCTGGGTACTCCTGAGTGTTGCACTGAAAGATGAGATGGGAGAGGAAGTTCGGTACTTCAATGGATTCATTCCTTTGTCGCAAATATGTAAACAGAAAATGAGAGAGGACCACCGGTCAAATTTTGGGGGTAATACCATGCAGTTAATTTTTTAAATTTCTTACTAAAACCTTAAGCATGTACAGGTAACTTAACATATATGGAGAAACTGAATTGACAAGGGTGATCAAGATTCAAGACCCAAGTTCAAGTGATTGAATATCATATAAACGGAAGTATTATAATATTTACAACGTTTATTGAAGCATATATAATGCAATGAACGATAACTCTACCAACATTAATGTATTACATACATGCATGAAAGTGAATTTATAATTTAATTTACTCTAATTAAACTTTCTAGTGGTTACATTCTCAGAAAATATATATAGATATATACATAGTCACTATCCAGAGCGAACCTTCGCTCTGTAATTAACGTGCAAAGTTTCTTTTTTGACACACTTTTCGGTCATATTTTCACATCTCTACCGTTCAAATGTTAGAACCTAATGTATAGATCATCTTTGCAAAATTTCATCCAACTTGATAATCGTTTGACTTTTCGTTATTACGATTTACACGAACAGTTCAGGTTGAACATATTTTGTTTGTTCATTAATTTAATATAGTTTCGATACATTAACGGTAACCAAATTAGATAAAATTTTTCATGAATGATCTATATATCAGGTTCAAACATCTGAACGGTGGAGATGTGAAAATATGACCGAAAAGTGTGTCAAAAAATGAACTTCGCAAGTTAATTTCTGAGCGAATGTTAGCTATGGATAGGAACAGTATATATATATATATATATATATATATATATATATATATATATATACAACCCCCTTCCAATGAGGGATTCCTCATTTTGGTCATTTTGAGGGATCAATCATTTGACCTTCTTTTTAATCACATATTAACATCTCCACCGTTCAACTTTCATTTTTATATGAGTAGATCATATCTGGAAATTTTCATCCCATTTGATAATCGTTAGAGCATTCAAAATTGTAATTTACAAGTAAAAACATGAACGGTTCATGTTTGACAGATTTGATACGTCCATTGATTTAATCTAGTTGGATACCTTAACGATCACCATTTTGGCTAAAAATTTACATGAATGATCTACACATACAAACATAATAATTGAACAGTGGAGATGTAAAAATGTGATCAACAAATCGGCCTAATAATCGATCCCTTAAAATGAACTGAATAAGGAATCCCTTAATGGAAGGGCTATATATATATATATATATATATATATATATATATATATATTACACACCCAAAATCTCTATTCACACACCTTATCAAATATTCTACTTTATAAATTGGGTGTGTGGATAGAGAAAAAGGTGTGTGAAAATATATGAGTTGTGTAAATAGCAATTTTTGGTGTGTTAATATCACCACCCTCTATATATATGTGTGTGTCTAGTGAGTGATCTTTGAGACTTTGACTAGAGAATATGGTCTTATGCGCATAGCTCTAGGCCTAGGCAAATTAGATCGAGCCTATTTGTCACGCCCCGAATTTGAATCGATAAAAATTCAAATTCGAAAAACGTGATAATTCAATAATCATAACAACTAGAAAATAAATTACAAATTGCTATGCATTAAGGAGTCTGTTTCTGTCTGAATCCGTAGACTCACAGATACTGGTGGATCTTGATGTGATTCATGCCTGCAAACCCTGCTAACCCTGCTAACTAAGGGAATACCGGGCGGGGCCGGTCTATTCCGCCCCGATGTCTAAGTCAGTATAGTTGGAATAAACTGATAACTTAAGCGGGAATGAGTAGTTGAAGTATTGATTACCCATTAATGAGGGCAGTTGAGACCCATATATAGGCTACCGGGTGTGGGGACTGGCCTTATCCTTCGATGTGGGACTGACCCCCTTCTGCACATATTACTGTACTATTTCGGCCCCTGTTTGGGGAGCTACCATCCCCGGTTCCCCGGCCCAGGTCACAGGTAAGACTTGTCCGGGCGCTGGTGCAGATGTTCATGCTTTGGCCCCTGGCCCTGGGCCGGGTATAGGAGTCCTGGCTGCGGGTATGGGGGCCTGTGTAGCCTCTCTATGGCTACTGTCAACAAGTCCCCCAAGTTCCCGATCAAGTGTCATGGACTTAAATATGTCTTCATTTATAGGCCCGCAGACCCGCTGGGGCACTTACCCACTAGTACCCTATCCCCCCAAGTCCGCGTTTAAGATTGGGCTTGGCCGGGCGTTCGAATAAACCTGTTATGATGATGAATAATATGGTGAGTGCATAGTTATGATGTTTGATGCTGACAGTTGCATATGAGTACAAGACGTAGTACGTGAGATGATAATGTGGCGTTGAAATCCGCCATGCTAGGTTCCGGGAAAACCCGGTGAAGATAGAGAATGGGATGACGTGACGTTGAAATCCGCCGTGCTATGTTCCGGGAAAACCCGGTGAAGATAGCAAATGAGATGATGTGACGTTGAAATCCGCCGTGCTATGTTCCGGAAAAACCCGGTGAAGATAGCGAATGGGATGATGTGACGTTGAAATCCGCCGTGCTATGTTCAGGGAAAACCCAGTGAAGATAGCGAATGAGATGAACGAGTCTCCCACGTTTTAGTACCGTAGCCGCAGAGGTCACCGGTTGACTAAAGCGGTGGATGACGAGGTGAAAGTGTACCACTGGGAAACATGCCATTTGTTAGAGGAGTTGCCGGTGATGGTGGCCTGGCGAGGAGAGTCTCGGCCGGCGTCCCCACGTTTTCTGCTACATTTTTTTCTGCAGGCATATAGGATGTGCAGGGTTTCTAGCCTGCGGGAAGAGATGTCTTGTATGAGAAGATCAAGTCTCCCGAGGTGAAGCGGTCCCGTGTTAGCACCGGTCAACATTCCCGATGATATCCCAACCTTTGTTCTTACAGGCCTGAGGTATTGTGCAGGGTTTTTAGCCTGCGAGAAAAGTTGTCCTGTATGAGAGGATCAAGTCTCCCGGTGGGGTGGCATGGCTAGGAGTAGTCCTTGGTTGCCGTCCCCAACATCGCTGCATTTGTTCCTGCAGGTGGGATGTATGTGCAGGGTTTTTAGCCTGCGGGAAGAGTTGTCCTGTTTTAGAGGATCGAGTCTCCCGGGTTTATAAAGCCCGGTGGTACATTGGATCCGTTAGGTCGTACACGGCTGTCCGTAGGAATTTTTTAGCTTGCGGGAAGATGTTTTCTGTTTTAAAGGAAGACTTCTCCCAGTGGGATATCGAGTCGTTGGTGTGTTGGTTGTAAACGTGGAATAAATTCAACTGGTAGAATGGCCCGTACCGTTGAAATATATGTTAGAATGCCCCGTACTTGTTGGAATATTTCGGGGGTAATAATAATAATCCTGCAAGGTTTCTAGCCTGCGGGAAGAAGTCTCATGTGTTAGAGGAAGAGTTCTTCCGGTGGGATACCTCGATTTGTTGGAGTATTTCAGCGTAGAGTAGGCTATAGGCGGGATGGTCCGAGTATGTCCCCTGCTCTTTCAACTACCCTCCGCATGCGAGGCAAGTGGCTGACATGCATTGAAGGGGGTATTCCATTAGTCTCATCAGTTATGATGGCCTGGGAAGTTACCAATGCTGGGACACGTGCCGGTAGGAGACGGTCAGAGATGGATGGCCCGGATCCGCGGGCGCTTTACTTGCCCTACTGAGTAGTTTGGGGGGGAAATTCAAGGGCGTTGGGCTTGCTTATAAACCCTTGCCTCTTCGTGTGTTCTTCGTTTGGATGAGAACTGCTCCCTTGTTTAGCCTCGCTCAACACAATTGCTCGGTGCTTTCCAACTGTTGCGTTTCCATCGTCGTGCAGACTAATCGGTGAGTCCAAGTCATTTGCGATTCTGAAATTGTTTCTCCTCCCTTTTTTTTGTTCGTGGGTGGATCCGATAGGCAGTTGGTGGTATCTAGATTAGCCCTTTGGATAGGACCCTTGTAGTACCGGATCTCCGCGAGAACCGGGAACTTTTGGCTGAGATGCCTAGCGGCCGGTGTGGGCTGTGCTGAGGCACTATATGCTTATGACTGCCCTGCAGTGGTAGTTTTTTAGATTGTGTTTCTGATCGGGCAAGGGGTTTTTTTTTTTCTAGGTTACATGGATTCTGAGAGCTCTAGTGAGATTTCCGGATCGGCCGCCAGTCGACCGGTGAGGGACGACCAAGAGAGGATGGAGGACTGGCTTGCCTCCTCTTCCTCAGGGCCGAACGCCAGCGCTCGCTCGACTGGTGAAGCGTCGATGTCTGGGTCTCTAGGACAAGAGGATGCTCTCTATGGAGTGTCCTTGGGCACTGCCCACCCAGGAGGGGCCTCGCGCCACATACTTGTGGACGGGGATAAAACCATAAACTGTGATGAGCCGGAGAGCTCATTATCTCCCTGGGAGATTGCCGCTTTTCGGGCGAGGTGGAATATTCCCGGAGAAGTAGATCTACGGCCTCTACATGCCTGAGAATCGGCTTGCAATCCGGAGGATGGTTGGGTTGCCATTCATGAGGACCAATTCCGGCATGGGCTATAGCTCCCGCTGCCGGACTTTGTGCATACCTGCTGAGTGCCATCAGGATATCACCGGCATAGCTTTCCGGGAACCAGTGGAGGCAACTACTGAGCCTGGGCTGTCTCTACTGGCTGAGTGATATGAGTTGCCCAACGGTGAATGAGTTTCAGGCCTTGTACCGGGTGACATACTCGAAAAAGAGTAAGGCCCAGGGGTCTGTAAGTTTTTCTGCTCGGGACTTTAAGCCGGTGATAACCCGCTTGCCCTCCTGGCTCAACAATAATTGGAGGAAGAAGGTGGTAATGGCAGGGGGGCTGACAGAAGAGGAGTAGGACTTACCGGGTGCCTGGTGCCTTTCAGCCAATCGGCGATCAGTCGTATCGGTTATCTGAGCTGGAGAGAAATAGGATCACCCGGGTATTTGGGTGCTGGTCGGACCTGGAGCGGAGTTCCTACAACTTTATCCGGTGGGAGGTGCTGGAACTATGTCATCTGGGGGGGAATCCTGGTGGGTGGTGGAATGTAAGATGTATCCTTGATATCGTTGAGCATATTGGTGTTGACTAATATGTTTGCCTTGAGTTCTGCAGGTGTATCATCCCGGTCGATAATTAAAGTTCCCGAGACGCTGTCAATGGACAATCAGGATCTAGTCTCGAAGCTAAAGGAAAAGGGTGAAACCGTGGCAAGGTCAACGGTTGACCGGTGAACCGGGGGTGTTGACCGTACATGATAAACTGGTTTCGCTGGATGTTACTGACGAGGATTAAGGCTTAATACGCGTAAAGACTCATGCTTCGGGACCCCAAGCGGCTTCTAGACCGGGGAAGACTTTTGGTGGGCCGTTAAAGCCCCTGGGCGGTGCTTCAAGGATTCCACAGCGGTTGGGTTCGGTGCCAATTGTTACCCGGTCCCCACTATCTGCCGCCCAATATTCTCCTTTACAGGTTGACCTGAGTGAGAGGAGGAAGAGGTCCCGAGAGATGCCGGCCTCCGCGGTTGTTACCTACACCAACCAGTCTGTTTGTGAGAGCTTGGCCAAGCGGCTGAAGCTGATGCGTGGTGGCCCCACTACAGCCCAAGGCGATGTTCCTGCGGCCTCTAGCTCTGCTGCTGCCGGCACAGAAGCATCAGGGGTGGAGAAGGCTCTTGTCACTGGTATTCGATCATTATTTCGTGCTCTGTTGCTTTCTAACAGGTGTCTGTTAAACTGTAGCTCTTGTACCACTTATATCAGTCAAATGCAAGTAAAGACCTGCCAGAGCTGAAGAAGCAGGTGGCGGCGTTGACAAGCTCCCAGGACCTCTTAGAGTTGGAGAAATCCAAGCTCCAATGGGAGAAGGCCCGCTTGGAGGAGAGGGCCAGGAAGCAGGTGGCCAAACTGGAGGCCCATGTCAAGGCTCTTAAAGAGGAGAAGAAGGGCCTGGAGGAGGAGAGGGCCGAGCTGGAGACCAACGGTATCCGCATCTGCCGACAGGGCGGTCGATGAGAATGACCCGGAGCTGTACCAGCGGGCAGTGAAGAAGTATCAGGAAAGTGATGAGCTTCTTGATCTGTTGGAAAGGGCCCGGGAGGCTGGGATAGCCGATGCTTATGACGACTGGAAGAGTAAGGGCTACCTTGACGTCTCAAAGCTGCCTCCGCTGCAGGCGGATGAGGAAGAGGTTCTGGAGGGTGACGCGGAGCCGGCCGGTGAAGATGTCGCTGGTGGAATCGTTGCTGAAGGAGTTCCTGCTGAAGAAGGGGAGCAGGCGGAAGTGCCCTAGCAGGCTCCAGTCTTTGTACACTCCCGCCCTCCCTTTTTGCTTTAGGTTTTTTTTTTGCCCTGAGTTGTAATGAATGGATATTTTGCCTGAGCATGTGTTGTGCCTTTTTCAATTTGCCTGACTTAGCTACCCACGGATTGCCCTTTGTACTTAGTTGAAAATAAAGTTGGAATAGACAACTGCTGAAATTACACCTGCCGAACTGGTTGGAATGTCTAGCTAGTTGTGTTTAGGAAAGAAAAAAAACTAGCACCTTACTTAGGCTGATAAGTTGTTGGGCCGCTCAGCTTCTATATGGGTTTAAGGTTTCGACCGATCGTACGACCGTTGTTGCCGCGGGATAGACGTCAGGATGCCGCGCGGTCCCAACTGTCTGGGTTACCCTTGATACCGCTGCAAGTCACTGCGGCGGACTAGGCCCTCAATCGTCATTTTCAAGGCAAGGCAGTCGTTTGTGTGGAGTGTGGCTTCATCGTGGTAGGAGCAGTATTTACCGGTCTGTTCCCTGGTTAGGTTCCCCTTTAGGTGCTTTCTTTTTGGTGGAGGGGCGATGTTGTTCCCGTTCTCATATAGCATGCCCTCGTAGGAAGCGGTTAAGGTGGAGAATACATCTTGTCGTCCCGTTGGCATTATTGTGAGGGGGCGGGTTTGTTGGTAGGGCGGGGGATTTCCACCTCGCTGGGGGTGTCAAAAGTGTCCCTCTGGCGCTGCTGGTTCGGCCAGCTCCTTGGCTTCCTGTCAGATACGGCTCCTCGGTCATGGCCCTACTGCTAGTTTCTTGCCTCCTGCCGGGCGGAGTCAGGTTCCTCCTGCCTTCTCTTGTGCTGGCGAGACCCATAAGTTTCGTGGTCCGCCTGGGCGTGCCTAATGGCCATTGCCAATGGTTAACGAAAGCTCGCAACTCTTCGCCGTCCGCCTGCTGCAGTTGAAGAGAACCGTCGAGGTCCGGGCCCCCTCGACCCGTAATATGAACCGGCCCACGAACCTGTCGGCTAGATGTTCGAATGCCTCTATAGAATTCACCGGCAATTCATAAAACCAGCTAAGTGCCTCCCCAGACAGGGTCTCCTGGAATATGTTGCAGCAAACAGCGTCGGAGTAGCCTTTAGTACACGTTTGGGACTGGAAGCTGTCCAGGTGTTGGTATGGGCAGCCGGCCCCGGAGTATGTCAGCTTTAGCGACTTTTGGGTGCCCGCTCTTCCGGATTCCAGAACCCGGAGTGAGAAGGGTTCGGTCCGCTCGTTGAATCGTGCGCTCTCCGGCGGTCTCGCAGCCTTTCTCTCGTTGGCCTCCATCTGGGCCTTCATCTCTGACACCGAGTCAGATAATATCTGTAGTGCCCGTGCGGTCGAGGTGATGGTATCTTCCTCAAACGAGCCGCTATTCCTCCGAGGAGCTGGGACGATCTTTAGTGGTACCGCGTCCGCCGGGAACACGTCTCCCGCCACACCAGTGTCCCTCTCTCCTCCTGATGACTGGCCCACCTCTTGGTAGGGAGGCTCTTTTGTGGGCGGTGCGAATGACTTTGCCAGAGCGGCATTGTGCTGCTGGCCTCTTTCCAAGGCAGCCACCAGTGCGACATTGACCGCTTCCATGTCTTGATACCTGGTGGTGGCCTCCGCCCTGTCCCGATCGCTCTCTGCCCTCAAGCGGTTTACTTCTGCTCGCAACTCTTCTATTTCTCCCGCCATATCATACTGGCCTGGACTGGAGACATCGTCTGGGCTGTCGCTGCTGGGCAGCCGATCTACCCCTCTGTTTAGGGCCTCGGGGGGCGCCGCTGCGGGTTCCAGGCTCAAGACTTGGTGGGCTTCTTCCGGGTCCTTCCCGTGTGCAGCCCTGTCGTATTCACCCATGGTTCCGTCCTGATCTCGGCTAGCGGCAGCGGTCTGACTGCAACCTCCAGCGGGCTGCCCCTGTCCCGCCCCCGGGATTTGGACTAGCACTGGCTCCAAAACCCACCGGTCCTCTGGATTTCCTTCCCTCTTTTCTCCTGTGCTTCCAGACATATATGTTTTTTTTTGCGACCCGTAGACTGATCGATTCCGTTCCCGCTCGTGCGACATCATAAACTTTTTGTACTCTTCCCACAGACGGCGCCAATTGTTTCTGTCTGAATCCGTAGACTCACAGATACTGGTGGATCTTGGTGTGATTCCTGCTTCCAAACCCTGCTAACTAAGGGAATACCGGGCGGGGCCGGTCTATTCCGCTCCGAGGCCTAAGTCAGTATAGTTGGAATAAACTGATAACTTAAGCGGGAATGAGTGGTTGAAGTATTGATTAGTTGAGACCCATATATAGGCAGTCGGGTGTGAGGACTGGCTTTACCCTTCGATGTGGGACTGGCCCCCTTCTGCACATATTACTGTACTGTTTCGGCCCCTGTTTGGGGAGCTGCCATCCCCGGTTCCCGGGCTCAGGTCACAGGTAAGACTTGCCCGGGCGCTGGTGTAGATGTTCATGCTTTGGCCCCGGGCCCTGGGCCGGGTCCAAGAGTCCTGGCTGCGGGTCTGGGGGCCTGGGTAGCCTCTCTATGGCTACTATCAACAGAGTCCAAACAAATGCGACTCCGGTGAACACAAATATTACATCACTAATCTTACACAAGTTGTAAAACATTGGACAATGTAATTATTCAACTCATGCTTCACTACACATTAACAAAGCAAGATTAAAAATAAAATCACTTCAACTCGCCACAGCTATCAACCGTCGCCTCAACTCTGCTAATCCTCACCTGCACGATTAACCCATACACCATGGATTTGTGCACCGGGTTGTAAACAACAAACCCGGTAAGATTTTAAAGCTCGTATGAGTAAACTCATTAGGAAATACTCAGTCAACACATGCTATATTTTTCCAAATATGCGCAACAACACTTAAACAATAATACTACCTGCACACAAAATACAAGGTAGGATTCAGACTTTCCTGCTTAGAAATATAGTTCAGGAATGTACAAATCTTACACAATTAAAATCGTGACTCCTGCATATAGCTTAGTTCAGGAAGTCACGCACAAACAATTAACATAATTATATAACAAATGAAAGTATATAAGAAATCCGTTAACCCCAAAATGAAGCCAAGTTGTTGTTATCTTAAACTCAAGAAAAAACAACACACACATTGTTTTCTTTTAAAACCCAACTCCCTTTTCGACAACAAAGGAAGAACACCATAAAACTCACTTTTTAAAGTCACACACGAGACTCCGGTGACCCACATGGTTACCCACCAAACATGCACATAATCATGAGATGCAAGTACCCTGCATGGTACTCCCTAATTAACAACAAATGGGAATCACATTCCCAAAACAACCACAACTCGAGAATTATAAATTCACAACGCACAATCAAATGAGAAAGACATAAGCTTTCCTCAACTAAACGGTATTCATGGGTTCTCCAACACTAAATCATCCCCCATGGAATACCAAACGACAACATGTACTCATGGGATCTCCAACACTAAGTTATCACCCATGAAATACCTCACAGACAGACTAGAACTCTAACTGGTCGTAACTAATCACCCGACCAGAGGTTTGGTTTCCGATATAACTGCCATAAGGATCCCTTTCACCACCAGGCAAGATCATATCCGTCACACATGTAAGATCCCCATCATCACATAGGAAAGATCTTACATTTGGCCGTTGGTTTCCAAACCAACCCATTAACCCGTCACACGACCCACATATGCTCAATTATGACAATTTTATAATAAAATAATACACCCATTGCACAACCTCCATATATATATTTCACGTAAATAAAAAATATATATATATATATATATTGTTAAAGGAAAAACACATTATGTGCCTTCGTCAATGTAATTGACGAGAGGTAATTAGGTAGTCATTATTGTCATTAATGTATTTACTATTACCGTTGTAATACTCAACCTATATAAAGGGGATTATCAATGAAATGAGGAGACCAATTCCCATTTTCCTACAACATGTTATCAGCACTTTGCTTTAGCCAAAAGAAAAAAAAAATCTGCCCAAGCTCAGCCTCGCTAGCAGCAGCTCCGCAACGGCGTCTGCTCCTCCGCACAGCAGCAGAGCTGCTCAACCAAGCCGAACCCAGCACCCGGCTCCCGCGTCGACCCTCCGATCCGATCTGACCTCCAGATTCCGGCCTCGATCGACGATCCGATCACATCACTCGATCTCGATCTCAGATCCCAGCATCTGCTCTTCCCGATCACATCGACGACGACGATGACAGACGCTGCTGCTGTTCCTCCGACGCCCGCCCAGCCCACCTCCGACGACGATCGGATTTGCTGCTCGACCCGGCTCCCAGAAACTGATTTGGGCACCCATCCTTCTCCCTCGCCGGCGTTCTTCCTCGACGTTGATTGAGCTTTCCTCGCCGCTGGATGAACCTCCCCGAAGCCCAGGCCGATGCTTCTAAGCGACCTGGCTCCCTCCGCCTGCAGCGCCGCCCCCAAACAGGCGAACCCAGATCGATTCCCCCCTGATCCGACCCGCGTCAAACAAATCTGATCCAGCTTCTACCGACGACAGCTCGTCGGGAAAAAAAAGTTGCTCCAAAAGTTCTCCCGACGAAAATCTCGTCGGCAGATTTTGCAATCGACCCGACCCGGCCCAACCCCTTGGGCCTGACCCAACCCGAAAAAAAAGGAATTTTTTTAGGGTAAAATACAAAGGTAATTTTTGAAATTACCACACAGTAATTTATATCTATTGTGTGACTATTTACTGTTTTCAAATTTCATCGTCAATATGAAATTATTTAATTTATATGATAAATGTGAAATATATATGATTAAAGTGACTAATCATATGAATATTATTTGTTTTTATGTGACATAACAATTACGATACGGCGATCAATATGTGACGACAATTTGGAGTCGGAGATCGAGCAATTGTATCATATGCAGTTTATTTGACAAACTAACAAGTAAGATCTAATTAAAGTTATCATTTTCCTTAAATCGTTAATGATATAATGCTCAAACTTATCTTATTAGACCATGACATATACTTATGAAATTTAAGCATCATTATATGTCTATTTTATTATGTTAAATAATTATTTTTATTTAACATGTTATTTAGTTTGAGCATTGCCATGATAATGTAATTTCATGAGCATTGTAATATAAAGAAAAATGGACAAACCTATACTGTGAAAAAGTATTTTCACGAAGTAAGAAAAATATGACCATTACAAGTTTCGGTCTTGAAATCCAATTTTTTATTTCTTGAAAATTTTTCAAGATGGATATCTTATTAATTGTGTAAAAAGTAACGATAATGGAATTTCATTAACTTCACATGCAATGAAAATGGAGAAACTAAAATTTTACTGTGATAACGTAATTTCACAAAGCATCGGATTTACCATAATGTATATTGGTTTATTTTAGTTGTCGTGAATGTTATTTAGACTGCGAAACTAATACACTTTCTTCTTCCTATATTTTACAGATGGTTTAACCATCACAGTTTGGTTTTGACACATTGGACTCTGAAGAACTTGAGTACCATATTCCCCTATTGAGCCAATAAAGGCTTGAGCATGGTATAGTTATACGAACTGCTTTATGTAAATAGCTAAATAAATAATTTCAATATCTTGAATGACAATGTAAGGTCTGAGAAAAAAATCCCTGAAACGAATTATGCAAAGTAATGCAATCACCCTAAAACAAAGGGAAATGACGATGAAAGATCTGAGAAAACAAAGGGTAATGACGATGTAAGGTCTGAGAAAATGATATTTTTTGGAACAAAATGTGCAAAGTAATGCAATAACCCTAAAACAAATAATAATTACCATGGACGTAAAATTCATATAATCATCCAAAAGTAAGTGGAAATAATGTACCATTTGAAAGATGATCTAGGGGACATGTTATGTGCAATGAAGCACTGCCATTGTTGTAAATCAATGAACTATTCATACGTACATT
Organism: Potentilla sterilis; assembly: GCA_963682095.1. Taxonomy (NCBI): domain Eukaryota; kingdom Viridiplantae; phylum Streptophyta; class Magnoliopsida; order Rosales; family Rosaceae; genus Potentilla; species Potentilla sterilis. The sequence continues at coordinate 61,221,935 of OY821754.1, forward strand.
ACAAGCTAGCAAAGAATTAGCTACGACTTACAATAAGTATGAAGAATCATACGAGTACGTGAATTTTTTTGGAAAAGTATCTTCAATATCCAACAAGAACATCGAAAATGATTTTACAACTAAAGACATATCATATGGGAAAAATATGTCAAATGACACATCTCATCATTGCAGCCATTAAAAGAGCCAAAAAAGATTTGACTCCATCCAAGATAGACTTTGATTAGTCTACTTTTAAATTTACAAGATATCCTTATAAAGGCTATTTACGCCTAAATTAGACTTTTAGTCTTAAAGTTTTTATCTCTAATTGGACAAGACTGAATGTCATCGTTGGCATGTTAACTTTTAAATTTTCTCTCAATGAATTGAGATTATTCAAATTTTATTCATAATATACATGATTCAATTTTCTGCATCTAACTTTGCAAAGTATTGCATAAAGTAAAGCAACATATCATAATATAGGCATGAAACAAAGAACCGTGTGCAAAGAAACGCACAATGTAATCCCTAAAATAATAGTACTGAAGAACAGTAGTACTATATCAATAGTATATGATAATGATTAGTATATCAAAGAAAGTGATAAGGATCAGTATATCTTTTCCTTTGGGATTCATAATGCACTTGCCTAACTTGGATTGCAATACCTTTTTATTATAATCCCCATCGATTTACTCTAAAGAACTTGAGTTACGTTTCGATGTATATGAGCATATGTCAAATTGACAATTTATGCGATAAAAGAAAATTGAATTTGTTCCACATTTTAAAGAAATTTATGCCACGATGTTCATGTATAAAGACATAGATGAGAATTTCATCTGAGCTCCTTTGCATTACCTCTAATGACTGCGGATGTAAACGAGTATTAGAAAAGTTTATATGTCAACTTAGTGGGTTATATGTAACCGCTAATTGAACCCAAAGTCAAAAGAAAATGATATTTTTGGAAATCTGACATACATTGGCTTTGATCTGGTGATCCGAACATTAAAGAAATTACTATGGACACCCATATTTTGGATGAATAGAAGCAAACACCAGAAGAATATGGTTCACACACGAAACTGAGGACGATCAAAGAACATTTTATCCTCAAATATTGTTTCGACATAATCCATGTAGGGTTGAAGACGTGTGTTCAATCCCTAAATTCCACCGCTCCCCTAAAGGTGGTATTATAATATATTTGATGCACACGTATATGCACTTATACCTTATTATGCTTCTGACATCCATCGTGATTTTATGAATAAAAGTACATCATTCAAAGCCTACTCGTAAAATTATGATTGACACCATCATATGCAAAGGAAACATGTATTCTCATTATATTCTTATATTGATTCAAAGAGGATTCAGTGGATTGATTCAACCAACTTGCGGACACCTTAGATATTTTATAGTGTTGGTTGTTGTGTCGACACGCTGGTCACGTTTCATGACACCATCCACAATTAAAATTTATGCTGCTTATGCTAGAAAGTCAAAGCACCTAGGCCGGGTTAATTTCCGTAGGTGTGATGATTTTATGGCTTATTATATGGGATTTGTAATGGATATCATATTCCTATATAAAAACTCAATTGGTCTCACGGAAAACGACTACAGTAATAGTCTTAATATTGGTAAAGCACACCAGTACTTCCGTTTTGGGTTATGCAATTTTTGCATGCAGCGTTACTTATTCATCTATGACCACATCATTGAACCAATTTACACCATAGCTAGTGACTATGTGTGAGGATTTTAAAGGATTTCAAACGAACTTGTAATCCTTGAGCTCTTTTGGATTAACACGGATCTACAATCCTTGAGCTCCATTCAATGTTTTATGTGCCAAAATTGCGCCGCCATAGCGCACAATGATGGGTTACTTGAGATGAATAAATATTTATGCTGGATATGAACTTCCAGCTATAGTCCGCTATGTCGAAACCTTGACAGGCGATCTCCTCACCGCTAGATTTGCGGTGTGTCACTTGGATGAGACAGTCTTCCCGTCGTTAGGGGGAGATAAGAACAAGCATGTTCAAGTGGAACGACATGAATTGTCGTGGTTTGTCCCCACTGTGTCTCATTTCGATCCCCAAAAATCACACAAAGTAAGGTGTGTAGATATCTTGTACATTAAAGTGACGAGATCACATAAACCTGCTGCACAATATACCTGTAAGGATTGTGTTTTATCAAAAGGACATGGTACCACCCAAGAGGAATTGGGTATTGAACTGCCACCATGGATGGTGGCATGGTGACGCCATAAGTGGCATAAATGGTGTCACAGGCCGTGGCTCTCCAAGGAAGAGGGGGAGGCCACCTTAGGTTCGATACATACTTGTGTAAAGGAAGAAAACAAGTTTGGCACAACCTGATCTATTGATTAGTGATACTCAAATCCGTCTCATGAGAATATTTATGGATTGTGGTTATCATTGGGGGACGCCTCAAATGTTAGAACCAATTCTTAAAGTATAGAGATCTCTACAAACACATTACACTAGTGTACATGAGGACGTGGAATAATGAGTCTACTATCGAACCATACTTCGTTGAAAAATGTCAACTTAGTAAACTGGCCTAATGGAAAGAAGCGATTCAGTATAAACAAAGAGATAGGTATTTGGGCAGGTGACTCCGACACCGCAAATATAAACCCTATCAAATATATCTTTGTTAGAATGCGTAATGAGAATAAGAGTATGCAGACTCACCTTATGGCGCAAGGTCTCTCAAAAACGCACTGGAATCGACTACGAGGAGATATTCTCTCGTAATGGACTACGATGAGACAATCTCTCGTAATGGATGTCATTGCACTCAACTACCTTGTCAGTTTGGTAGTTTTCGAAAAACTGAACATGCAGCTTACGAAAAGTGATCAAAACATATATCTCTATGGGGATCTAAATTAAGAGATATACATGAGGATCCTAAACGGACTTCATCCACCCAAATCAAGTGACTCTAGATCACATGAGTACGTTTGCAAAAGAAATTGAAACGTTCACTAAAGTGACTACTTGATTGGAAAGGGATTGATGAATTATGCCCTTGCGTTTTCATTATGGATATATATGAACTCTAAATGAAATAAGAGAAACCCAGTGTATTGTAAATCCTAAGTTGAGAATGAAAAAGATTTTGGGAATACACAGTCTTGAAATAGAACTCAAGGACTGTAATGATGGTGATCATCCATCAATCGGCTTAGGCACTCTAAAGAATAAAGTGAGGCCTACATATATTCCCATGATCAGTCGAAGTCTTTACTTTAATAATAGATCCATTTATCATCTAAAGGAAGATGATGAAGAAGTGTTGGGAAATGAAATTCCTATACAAGTGCAATCACGTATGATTGTACTTAAACATAATATGTAAGACTCGACCTCTCATTCGATGTAAATTTGTAAAGCTATGTTTAGCTCTGCGCCTACACAACGCAAATCGTTCTTTTATTAAAGATATGAAAGATTTGGGCTTATTCAATCTCTATATAGAATGTGACATGATAAAGAAACTATCCACGTCATAACTAACTATGCGTTAAGAAAAACGCATTAAAGGTGAAATAAGAAAATCTGTTGTCACAGATCAATTTCAAATCTCTTAACGGTTCATCCACACTCTAGACGAAGTTATAACTGTTTTGTTATATGAATGTCATACCATGAGTGAACCTGATGTTCAATATGAACCTAGGTGTTCGGTTCATGAAGAACCTTATCCTCAAGATCAAAGTAAATCAAGTTGGATCTGAGAACGATGTGACAAGATTTAGTTATTAAATCATTGTTCAAAGTCATATTTGGAAAAACATGTGAAAATGCATAAGTATGTTAATGTTACTGAAGCTTCCTTGATCAAATGAAAGAATCAAGATGAAACCCATGATTAATGTAAAAATCAGGGGGAGGTGCAGACATCAGGGGGAGTCTAGCACATACATGTTGTTTTCAAATGTAATAGGTGTGTTGCGCTCTTTTTGTCCTTCGACCAAAGTTTTATTTTCTCCCATTGAGTTTTTGTTACTTGGCAAGGTTTTTAATGAGGCAACACCACATGCACCATTTTACCTCTGACTCGGCACAAGGGGGAGTGTTAAAGGAAAAACACATTATGTGCCTTCGTCAATGTAACTGACGAGAGGTAATTAGGTAGTCATTATTGTCATTAATGTATTTACTATTACCGTTGTAATACTCACCCTATATAAAGGGGATTATCAATGAAATGAGGAGACCAATTCCCATTTTCCTACAACATATATATATATTGTTTCTGCCTAAACCCGGGGGTCTTGGTAGATACTTGATGAATCCAACTCGATCTCCTGCAATCCTGCTTACTAAGGGGAATACCGGGCGGGCCGGCCTTCACCTCTCCGATGCCTAAGTTAGTATAGTTGGAATATATATAACCTGGGCACGTATGTAAGCCGGGAGGGAGACAAGTTACCTATTTATGGTGGTAGTCGAGGCCCATATATAGGTGGTTGAGGGTGAGGGCTGGCCTTGCCCTTCGATGTGGGACTGGTTCCCTTCTGTTTGGATATTCTGGTGCCCTCTTTGGCAGGCAGGCGCCCCTGGTCCCAGGACCCTTGGAGGCAGGATAGACCGCTGGGCCCCGAGGCCTGGTGCTGGTGCTCCGATCCTGAGTCCTGGGCCGGGCCCTGGTGTACTTGCCGCGGGTCTGTGGGCTTGCTGTAGCCCCTCTGCGGCTACTGTCAACAAGTCCCCCAAGTTCCCGGTCAAGTGCAATCTTGAATGGGGACTTATCTGTCTTGCTCTTGTCCCGCAGACCCGCGGGGTTACCAACCTACAGGTCCCCAGTCCCCCAAGTCCGCGTTAAAGATTGGGCGTGACCGAGGTGAGTACCTGTTACTGATGGCAAGAAATAATTTATAAGCATGTTGGGTAATGTAAAATAGGATTGTGCTCGAGTGTTAGAGCATGGAACGGGGTGGAAACCCGAAGAGTGTATGAGATGATGCCATGCGATAGATGGTGCATGGAATGATGATGATGAGGCGTTGAAATCCGCCATGCGAGAGATTAATGCATGGAATGATGGTGATGAGGCGTTGAAATCCGCCATGCAAGAGATTAATGCACGGAATTCTGATTGGGTCTGCTGCCCTTCGAAGCTCACTGGTCCCGAACTGGGCATCCTGCCAAATCAGAACGGAGCGGTGCAAACTGGGCCAGAACCGGTTGTTCTGCCAAACCAGAACGGAGCGGTGCAAACTGGGCCAGAACCGGTTGTTCTGCCAAACCAGAACGGAGCGGTGCCAACTGGGCCAGAACCGGGCGTTCTGCCAAACTAGAACGGAGCGGTGCAAACTGGGCCAGAACCGGTTGTTCTGCCAAACTAGAACGGAGCGGTGCAAACATTTGCTAGTTCTTCTCAGCTTTGTGTTTAAATAAGCGATGAGGTAGATGTGCAGGTTTGTTAGCCTGCGGGGAGACTTGTTCTGTGTTAGAGATACAATCTGCCCGGTGGGATGGTGTAGAGATAACGAGTCTCCCCCATGTGTTCCCAAAGGTATCGCAGTTCAGTGCGATGCAGGGTTTTTATCCTGCTGGACAGTATCGCGGTTCAATGCGACGCAGGGTTTTTATCCTGCTGGACAAGGGTACATGTGTTAGATGTAGACTCGCCCGGTTTGTAAAGCCCATGCGTTTGCCATGGGGGCGGACTCGATGGGTGACATGCCTATCGAAACGAGTCCCCCTGTGAAAAAGCCATGGGTCCGGATGTTTATGTTCCCGGAAAGTACTCTCAACCTGGTGGGATATGACGGAATCGATGAGGTGGGCCTCGCCCGGGCGTTCTGCCATATCGAAACGAGGTCGTTGGTGTAAATGCGGGGGAAGATGCCATGGAGCCGGTTGAATAATCATAACCGCGGACTACCATGGTACCGGGCGGGACTCGCGCGGGTAACATGCCATATCGGTGCGAGGTCCTGCTCAAACCCGGATAGATGCTCTTGAAGCGGTTGGATCAGCATAACTGGTGAGAGGTCTTCCTAAGCGGTTTGAATTGCAATGATGATGGCGTGCAACCGTGGAATCTGGGGAAGCGTAGGGGAGCGTGACTCCCTGGCTCCTGCTCCTACCTTCCTGTCGCCAGCGTGTGGGACAGGTGGCTGACATGCATTTAAGGAGGGAGTCCATCAGTCTCGTCAGTTATGATGGCGTGGGCAGTTTTACCAATGCTGGGACACGTGCCGTCAGGGGACGGTTTTGTGATGGAGGGCCTGGATTCGCAGGCGTTTGATTTGTTCTGATTGTGTTTTTTGGAGGGATTCCTAAATGCCTAGGGCACCGGTCTCCTCTATAAATAGGTCTCTTCTGCTCTTCTTTCTACCTTTGCTTTTTGTACGTTTTTAAGAGACCGAGAGAAAAAAGGGGAGGTGGTCCGGCGAGAAGAAAACCCTAAGTTCCTTGCCCCAAGAGATCCGTTGTTTGAAGCGCTCCCAAGCCTCCTTTTACCATTGCTCGTTGCTTTCGCTGGGCGGATTGTCCTCGGCTGAGCATACTAATCGGTAAGTTGTGTTCTTTGCCCCGGTGTGTCTTGGTTTTTTGTTGATTTGTTGTTTTGCGGCGGGGGGGGGGGGGATCTGTGTCGCTGACTGGGTTGCTCAGCGGCAAACTTTTTTTGGGGGGGGGAGGCCGTTGAAGGTGGTGTTGTAGTCTGTTGCTGACGAGCGTTAGGGTTTTGCTTTTCTGCCCCTAGATTAAGATGTACACTTCGAGTTCGGAGGAGGCTTCTGAATCTGCCGCAAGAGGTCCTGTGGTGGATGATGTGGAGAGGATGCAGGACTGGCTCGATTCTGAAGCCCCGGAGCAAGAAGCCGCGGACCGCTCCGGGAGCGGTGCCTCGTCCACGTCCTCGGATTCCGGGTCAGATTCCTCGGAAGCTGAGATACCGCACGGGGTGCGAATGGCCGGTGCGCACGCTGAAAGCTACACGCTTGGCAGGGGAAGAACTGCCGTGGTGTGTGACGAACCGGAGGAGAGCCTGACTCCCGCGGAGATCGCTGTGTTTCGGGAAACGTGGGGTATTTCGGACGATATCTTTTTGCGTCCACTGAACCCTGGAGAGTCGGCCTGTAACCCGGAGGAGGGTTGGGTTGCCGTGCATCCGGACCAGTTCCGGCACGGGATGTCGCTACCGCTGCCTGACTTTGTGCAGTATATTCTGAGTGCCCTGCCAGCGTCGCCCGCGCAGCTGCCCGGTCTTCAATGGAGGCGGCTACTAAGCCTAGGCTGCCTATACGACTTGTCCGGAATGAGTATGCCTACGATCAATGAATTCCGGGCGCTGTATAGGTTGTCCTACTCGAGGAAAACGGGGTCCAAAGGCTGCTTATCCTTCAACTCCCGCAACAATCAAGCGGTTATCACCACTATGCCTTCATGGGTAGACAACAGCTGGAGAAAGAAGGTGGTGATGGCCGGCGGGGCTTGGCAGGTGAAGAGGAGGAGGTACCGGGTGCCTGGCGCCTTCCAGCCCATAGGCGACCAGTCGTTCCAGCTGTCCGAGTTGGAGCAGGAGAGGGTCTTGACTATTCTCGGCTGCTGGGACCACCTGGAGCGAAGTTCGTACAACTTCATCCGGCGAGAAGTGCTGGAACACTGTGGGCTTGGGCGGGATCCCGGTGGGTAACAAACCCTAGCGGTGGGACTTGTGCTAGGTTTTGCTCAACAATTTTAACGTTTCTCTTTGTCCTGCAGGTGCGTCAACCCGGGCGGTGATCAAGCCCGAAAACACTCTTTCGATGGACGGGGAAGATCTCCTGAAGCATCTTACGGAGAAAGGTGCGAGCGTGGCCCGGTCCTCGGTGGAAGCGGACGGGCGGGTTACGTTGCATGCGGAGCCCCAAGCCCGGGATCTGGACGAATCGTCCTACGTGCCGGAGCGAGTGAAGACCCATCACTCTGTGGCAGCAGCGGTGCCAGGGAAGGGCAAGAGCACCGGGGGACCGGTGCGGGTTCCTGGGGGAGAAAACAGGGTCCCCAACCGTGCGGCGAGCCTGGGTATCGCTGCTTTTGTTCCTCGTGCAAGCGCACGTGCCGCCGCTCCCGAAGGGCGGGGAGAGAAGCGGAAAGGGCCGGAGGGTCCGTCCCCTTTGCTGGTGACGCTAACTGGCGGATCATCCCGGGAGGTCCTGGCGAAGCGGGTCAGGACAACCAGCAGCGTAACATCCCATGCTGGGGAGGGAGCCGGAGCGGCCCGCCAGAGCAGTCCTGCGCCTGCGGAGGTGGGTATGGGAAGTCCGGACAATACTCTCGTTCGGCAGATGATGGCGGACCTGGCCAACTTCGGCCTGGACAGGCCCGGGGTTGAAGGCGTGCTGGCGGGTGGCAACCGGCCAAAATGCAAGGAATCCATCCTCCGGGTAAGTACCGCATGGTACCACCGTATTGCTTATATCCCGCCTTCTTTCTTTGCCACTTGACTGCCTTTACTGTCCTGCAGCTGCTCTACCACCTGTACCAGTCGGATGCAAGTGAGGAGCTCCCGGTGCTGAAGAGGCAGATAGCTGCGCTATCCAGGTCTCAGAAGCTTCTGGAGGTGGAGAAGTCCCGCTCGGATCGGGAGAAGGCCAGGGCGGAGGAGAGAGCCAAGAAGATGGAGGAAAAGGCCAGGAAGATGGAGGAGAGGGCCCGGGAGCTGGAGGAGCAGAACCGGAGCATGGAGAGGGAGCGGGAGCGGGCTGACGCTGAGAGGGCCGAGCTGGAGGCCAAGATAGACGAGCTCCAGGCGCGTGCCGCCGCTGCTGCTGCTGGCGGAGATGATCCGGGTCAGTTCGACCGGTTCGTTCTTCAATACGAGGAGAGCAATCGGTTCCTGGACTGCCTGGAGAAGGCCCGGGAGGAAGGCATCTCGGATGCCTACACGGAATGGGCGGCGAAGGGGTGGTTAAATACTTCCCTGATGCCTGGTACCTCTGCCGAAGGAAATGCTCCTGTGGAGCCGGTCATCCAGCAGCTGGCGGTGGAGAAGCAGTCAGGAGCAGAACATCGCTCGCACTTGGATTCTTTTACCAACAGTGCCGAACCTGCCGGAGCTGAGGTCGACGACGAAGCCACCGCTGGAGATGCGGCTCCATAGGATGTTTTTCTCGCTTTTGCTTGTAAAAGAAACTCTCCGGAGCGGTTTACTTTTTGGATACTTTAACTATGAATATATATATCTGAGCTTGCGGGGCCAGAGTTTTCAAAAGTAGTTTGCATATATTTGATCTTTACAATCGGTTGAACCGGCGATATGCCAAACTAGCCGCCTGGACCCAGCGGGTTTACCAGGCCGGGTTACCCTCCCGGTCGGGGCCTGCTCCTCTCTCCCCTACATATCTCTGGAGCTGGCCGCTGTCAATCAAGCCCTGCACTGCAGTCTTGAGGGCGAAGCACTGGTTCGTCCGATGAGTTGCCTCATCGTGGTACGAGCAGTACTTGCCTGTCTGCGCCGTCGTGAGCTTCCCCTTGGGGTACCTTCTCTGGGGCGGTGGGGCAATGACGTCCGCATTCTCCAACAGGATGTCCTCATATGATGCGGTGAGAGTGGAGAAGACTTCTTGATTAGCCGGGGGTGCTGGCATAATTGCCAGGGGGCGCTCTTGGTGGTACGGTGCAGGTTTGTTCTCGGTCCGAGGCTGGGGCCTGTCAGAGAAGGGTCTCTGCTGTCGCTGCGGCCAGGTCTTGCCGTTGTTGTTGTTGTTCCGGCCGGGTCGGCGACTCCCGTGCTCGGCTCGCTGGCCGGGTTTGCTCTCGTGACTGCGCGGGGGATCCTCTACCCGGGGATGGTCCAAAGACTGCTCATCCCGCTTCCTCTTCAGCAGGTGGTTCCCGTAGGTCTCATGATCAGCCTGGGCATGCCGGATGGCCATAGCCATCAACTCGTCGTAGCCCTGAGGGAGTTCTACCCTGACGGCGTAGGAAAACTTCCCTGCCCGAAGCCCCTGCTTGAATGCCATCTCGGCGATGCCTTTGTCCAAGTTCCGAACTCCGGCCGTGGCCGTCTGCCACCGGTTGACAAAGGTTCTCAATTCTTCCCCGGGGGCTTGGATGCAGTTGAAGAGGACGGTGGATGTCCGCGCTCCCTCGACTCGGAGGATGAAGCGGCCTACGAATCGGTCAGCCAGCTGTTCGAATGCCTCGATTGAATTCGCAGGAAGCTCGTAGAACCAACTGAGCGCTTCTCCGGACAGGGTCTCCTGGAAGATGTTGCAACAGATTGCATCGGAGTAACCCTTGGCGCAGGTCTGGGATCGGAAGCTGTCCAGATGCTGATACGGGCAACCGGACCCGGAATAGGTGAGCTTGAGGGACTTCTGGTTGCCAGATCTCCCCGACTCTATGACTCGGTGTGAAAAGGGGCCCATGCGCTCGTTGAACCGGGCGCCTTCCAATGGCCGGGCCGCTCTCCTCTCGTTTGCCTCCATCTGGGCCTTCAGATCCGACACGGTGCTGGCTAGCAGTTGCAGCGCCCGGGCGGTTGGAGTATCCACTTCACCCACGGACGAAGTGTGCGGCTGGTGGGAGGCGGGCGTGCTCTTCGGCAGGTCCTCGCCGGCTCGTGACTTCTCCCGCATAGGCTCGCTGGATCGGGCGCCCGAAGATTGTCCAGCCTCTAGCCGCCGGGGTTGGAATAGCAGGGGTGCGGCTTGTGCCTCGGCCATGGCAGCACTGCGCTGCTGCCCCCTCTCTAGGGCGGCTACCAGGGCGGTGTTTACTGCCTCTATCTCTTCGTATCGGGCCTGGGACTTGGCTCGGTCCCGGTCGTTCTCCTCTCTGAGACGACTAACTTCCGCGGCCATTGCCCGTACCTTTCCCGCCAAGCCGTCATGGTCGGGGCTGTACGTGGGGTCTTGATCCTGGCTCTCAGACTGATCACTCGGATCATCCGAGAACGTCAGGGATAGGCCACGAAGCACTGGGCTGCCTTCGTCCTCTATCGGGTCTTTCCCGTGCGAGTTCTCGTGGCGGGGCTCTGGATCACCAGAGGGCCCTCCACGGCTCCTTCCCAAATCGCTGCCCTGCTCGCCACGCATCTCCCGCGTGACGACAGGGGTGGAGGCGAGCGTTTACACAGCTGCAATACGCCCTTCCTCAGTAGTTCCTTTCTCTTGACTCATTCCCACAATCTCAGCCAGCGGTGTTGCTTGCACGGCTTCTTGTTCAGAGTTCCCACAGACGGCGCCAATTGTTTCTGCCTAAACCCGGGGGTCTTGGTAGATACTTGATGAATCCAACTCGATCTCCTGCAATCCTGCTTACTAAGGGGAATACCGGGCGGGCCGGCCTTCACCTCTCCGATGCCTAAGTTAGTATAGTTGGAATATATATAACCTGGGCACGTATGTAAGCCGGGAGGGAGACAAGTTACCTATTTATGGTGGTAGTCGAGGCCCATATATAGGTGGTTGAGGGTGAGGGCTGGCCTTGCCCTTCGATGTGGGACTGGTTCCCTTCTGTTTGGATATTCTGGTGCCCTCTTTGGCAGGCAGGCGCCCCTGGTCCCAGGACCCTTGGAGGCAGGATAGACCGCTGGGCCCCGAGGCCTGGTGCTGGTGCTCCGATCCTGAGTCCTGGGCCGGGCCCTGGTGTACTTGCCGCGGGTCTGTGGGCTTGCTGTAGCCCCTCTGCGGCTACTGTCAACATATATATATATATATATATATATATATATATATATATAAAGGGATCACTTATTTTGGTTTATATGAGGGATCGATCATTAGACTAACTTTTTAATCACATTTTTATATCTCCACCGTTCAATTAGTAGGTCTATATGTCTAAATCATTCATGTAAAATTTTAGCCAAAATGGTGATCGTTAAGGCTTCTAACTAGATTAAATCAATGGACGTATGAAATCTGTCAAAGCTGAACCGTTCAAACTTTTATTTGTAAATCATAATTTTGAATGCTCTAACGATTATCAAATGGAATAAAAATTTTCAGATATGATCTATCCATATAAACATGAATGTTGAACAGTGGAGATGTTAATATGTTATCAAAAAGTATGTTAAATGAGGGATCCCTCAAAATGAACAAAATGAGAGATCCCTCACTGGAAGGGGGCTGTATATATATATATACACGTAGACATTCGCTCAGGAATAGTCCACTAATACCAACTATAGTCACTGATCGTAAAACACTTTTAAAATCATTTTTATATTAAACTCATTTTACTTACCAATGAACCGTAGTCGATCAAGTTCATTCAGTTTAAAACAAATATTTATTTTCATAATACAATTTCCCATTTAACGATCCATTTACTATAAATTAAATCGTTTATTTGAATACTGTGAGGTTTACTCACCTTAATCACTCCCGCTGCATCTTCAACCTCATAAAGGTGAGATACTCACGCACGGTCAATCACCTAAGTGACATTATCGAAAACTTAGCATTCAATTCGAATAAAATATATTATAATTCGCTCCGATCACATAACCCTTAACCCCGAGGCTTGTCAACACGCGACAGACCTCCTTCGAAGCCTCTCAAGGCTCCTAAAATGCCTAGTCGACCATAGGATCGAACACAAAGCACCAAATTCTAGGTCGATATGCTCGTAAATAAATATTCGCCTAACATTGAATTCAAAAATTCATAATTTGGTCTTACGACGACCAAATCATGCAAATAATATATCCCACGCTCGTATTGATGAGCACGATACAGCAGAACACCCTACTGCCCCAAAAACCCCCAAACGCTCCTTCACACGCCGCCCAAAGTGGCTGCACGTGGGCCCCATGTGCCGCCACCAAAACCTGCAACCAACACCACCAACATGAAGATCATGGTTCAAGGAGTAGAAGCATACCTGCCACGCCCAAGGATACGGCCGGAAAGTGGCCGAATACGCCGCCGCTAGGCTGCTCCTCAAGTCGGCCGCTGCCGCCCTGATTGTAGCTTCCAACGCGCTCCAAGACCGGCGTAACCTTGCTCAGAGGAAGGAGGACAGCCGAAAGGAGGGAGCCTTGAGCTCTGGTCTCGCCGGTGGAGCTCATAACCTCGACGTCGACTGCAGTCGTCGCTTGTGGGCATCGCTGCTCCATGCACGGCGGTCGGCGCGAGTCCTAGCTTGAAAGAAAGAGGAGGCCGAGCTGATCATTTTGGCGGGTGGCACGACGAGAGGCGTGGCCGGACGACGGAGAACGAAGGAGGAGAAGCTCCATTGTCGAAAAAGGAAAGTGAACAGTGGCAAGGCGGCTGCTGTGCTATTTTTGGAAATTTAGGGTTTTTCTGTTTTTTTTTTTCTATTTATAGAATTTCTGATTTTGGAAATAACTTCAACATGTCGTAACTTCTTCATACGACGTCCGTTTCACGCATGCCGCATGTCTACGAACTCGTATCGTGGAGCTCTACGACTTTCATGAAAGAAACTTTTCAAAATTCACAACGGATTGAAAAGTCAACTTTTAACCCATCGGAACTTAAAAGTTTTTCGGATTTTAACTCTCGGAATCACTTCCGACGTCGCGCAACAACTAATTAAAAGCGTACGAAATACAAATTTTCATAAATCATCCTCCCATTAATTACAATAAATTTACAAGAAATTAAATAATTAAAATCGGGTTATCACACAATAGTCCTCTCAACCCTTTAAAGTCTAAAATTTAAGACGGGATGTACATATATATTTCTGGACTAAACATTTAGCTGTACGTCAAAATGAGTATTTAATAGATAAAATAAAATAAAATAAAAAGGGATGTTGAATTTGAGTGAACAAAATATCATGGATTAATTTCAAAGAAAAAAAAAACAAAATATCTCATTCGTGAAAGATTTGTAACTGTGGGTGAGTGTATGGCACGAAATGACTATTGTGGTATATTATCTCACATACAATGGCAAACGTGAGTATCTCATTTTTATATTATTTTTTTATGCTTACTTGTGTCAGAAAGCTGAAATTGGCACTATTCTTTAACCCTTTTTTTTTTAATACTTTGTTAGCAAAAGATAATAAGACCAATGTTGTAGGACAAAAAATATAGATGCAAAGCGTTACTTTATTGATAGATAAGGAGGCCTTTATATAGACATTACATCAAGTATCCAAAGTAATCAGGGATTCCCTATCTACTAAGGTAACTACTATTCTAGTCTAATTAGGTCAAGACACACAACGGAAGTTACAGAATTAACCTTCCTTGAACACTCCCCCTTGTGTCGCGTACCTAATGTGACACGGTGCATAACATGTTGCCTCGCTAAAACCTTGCCAAGCAAAACAAAACCTCTTGGGTAAAAATAAAAAGCTTGGTCGAAGGGAAAAGAGCACAACGCACCAACTACAATTGAAGATTACATGTGAGGTAGACTCCCCCTGATGTCTACAAGACAACTCCCCCTGATTGGTAACTCAATCTTGGAGTTTAGATTAATGGCGTATACAAACGCTCCTCACAAGCTTCAAAAGTAGGTGTGGCCAATGATCGAGTCATTGAATACAGCCACATTATCCTTGTATTAGACCAGCTATACTTAGCTTTACTTGGTCTTAAGGAAGAAGGTTGCTTTAACAACTCAAAACTAGAGTTCGCGTTGAAAATCAGATTCACGCGCAGCATGACCTTCGTGTACTTAAACAGTCATAACTCTTTCGATACAGTAGATATGAACGAACTGTATAATGTTCTGGAAACTAGACACCCATATCTTTCCAGTGGTATAAAGTACACAACGTGGTTCGTTCGGAGCTGATCACAAAGCTCTGTCGAAGGTGACTGATCTGCAAATTACCAGACAGATTCGTCCTACTTTGCTAAAACAGCGATAACTCACTCAATATGATAGCTATGATCAAATGGTTAGTGTCCCTGGAAAGTAGACACATAGAGCTTTCCAACGGTACTAAGTTTACCATTTTCCGATGAGTGAGCTGTCATGTTGGTCACGGGGAAGTTGACGTACAGAACTAGGCAGAATCTGAAATTGCATATTGAGGTGTCTTTCATGATGGGATCGAATGAGCCTAAACCTTTCTCTCTTAAAAGAAAGTACCACCATATACCATGGCATTGCGTGGGCGCGTCTAGCCATCACTTTAGCTTTATAAGTTTATAGCGAATGAGATGTCGAGTCGAGCATATTATGACAAGTACATGATTGCGCACATGATACTTAGATAGAGAGTTTCATCTCCCAAGACTTCTCGTCACATAGATGAAACGAGTCTTCTCAAGACATCGACTAATCATGGGATACATATAGGCTTTGGTTTAACGTCCATTAGTTTGCCATAAGCCGATAGATGAATAAGTTCATCACTAATGGTTCTCACATTTGAGACCAAGTATTCCCAAGATCCATTCATTCTTAACGTTGGATTAGTGATACTTCAATCACAATTCATCCAAAGTTTACACGCAAATAGGCATGATTTCTTTCATCCCATCTCCAATCAAGTAGTCACTCAATCATGATTTTTGCTTACTTGACTTGGGTGAAAACTAATCCGTTTAGGATGTTTATGTATATCTCTTCACTTAGTCCCAATAGAGATGATACAAGCTGCATGATCAGTTTTTCGGAACTACCTAACTGACAAGGTAGTGGAGTGTGATATGACTCCATTACGAGAGCATATGTCATCGTAGTCGATTCCAGGGCGTTTGTGAGAGACCTTGCGCCACAAGGTGAGTCTAGGCTCTTTTTCTCACTACGCTTTCCATCAAAGATTATCGACAGGGTTTACACTTGCGGTGTCGGCATCACCTGACCAAGGACCTATCTCTTTGTATAAACTGGATCACATATCTTTCCGTGTAGGCCAATTCACAACGTTGGTATTTGCTTCAACGAAGTGAGTGTATTCGATATCTAACTCATAGACCACGTACTCATGTACACTAGTGTAATTCGCATTTGTAGAGATCTCTATATGGATTGACTTCTCATTGAGGCGTCCCCCAATGATGACCTTAATCCAGAAAATCCATGAGACGAATGAGTTGTCATTGATCCAAGGATCAAGTTGTGCCATACTCGCATTCGGCGAGTGTGTATCGAACAAAGTGCCCTCTCTACACTTCTTGTGAGAGTCACGGCCTAGTGACGCCATCTACCACTTTTGTGGAGTCACCATGTCATCATTTATGAATGACAATATGTCCATTGATTTGGACATCAATCCTTACAGGCATGTTGATACAAGAGTATTATTCCGATCTTTTCCTTGAAAGACCAATAGTTTGCTCTTTGCAGCATGTATATCAAATCTCGTCACTTTGATTTATGGGACTTTGGGAACATGATGAGGCACAGTGGGGACAAACCACGACAATGCCAAGTCGTTCAACTTGAACAAACTTGTTCTTCTCTCCCCCTAACGACGGGGAGACTGGGTCATCAAAAAGTGACATAAACGAGATCGCCTGTTAAGGTTTTTATATAGCGGACTATAGGTGGAAGCTGACGTCTTATTCAAAGACGTTATTCATAATCAAATAACCCATCATTGAGCGCTTGTGGTAGCGCAATATGACACATAAATTATGTGGACGGTAAAGGGTATTGATCGTTAACACTTATACGTTAACAAGATGCATTCCGTTATAAAATGTAACATGCATGTATGCTTCCTGAAACGTTTCACTATGTTCCGGAACACCAAATGCCACCAAATTTTAATAAGAGGTAGGCACGTGTGTTAGGATTCCAACGCCGCCGGCCTCATTGCCGGAACCGGTCGGAAACATATCGAACCGGTCGGAATAGTCACCGGAGGTCAGTGAACGTTTGTGTCGAGTGGTTCAGCACCTTCCAGGTGTCCAATGGCTCTGAAATTTTATGAGCAGGTAGCCATGGATGTTAGGAATCGGTGGACCAAATTTCACCTCAAGAACCGGCCTAAAAGTAGGTAAACCGGTCCTCACAATGACGAGTCCGCGAGCTGACAAACCAGAAATTTTAGGTTTTTGCTACTTTTCAATCATTGTGAAGATGCTTCCTAACATCTAAGTGTTATGGCTTGAGTTTAACCATGAGGTATATCACCATAGTATCATTGTGTCTCAAGTTGGACTATGAGAAGGCATCAAAGCCATCATCTTATGTATCATTGCCTTTAGTGTAGGAGGGCGTTACTCCAAAACTTTGCTAAAGATTAAGTTTCCATATGTTGAGCATAGCTAATGAAGGATCATAAGGGGGATCATATGCATGTTTAAATGCATAGATGGTGCTTCCATTGACTTGGAGGAAGACTTGGGTGACGTTATTGTCATCCTTGAGCCTTGAGCATTGCTCATGACGCTACCAAATTCTTTTGGTAATCTTTGATCCCAATAGCTTCTTTGCTCAAAAGAAACGATGTCCATAGTTTTCTTGCATATATAGATCATCAAAACATGTCCAAAATTCCAGACTATGTATGGAAGAGTCTACATGAGTCGCCGATTCAAAGAATCTGAATCATAGTATACGTGAAATACATTCACAATATTGACTCATAAGTTGTGCGCATTCATTAGAAGCGATACATAAGAAATCAATTCAATTTTCACAATGAGTTTCAAAGTGATAAACGTTGGCACCAATATCTTTAAGTGATGATCAAGGTTCGATGAAGATTAGCTACACACTTAATGTCTCTATGATACATTCACTAGAGTGTAGAGACAAGGGTTTTATGCCAAGACATATAAACCGGAATATATACTCAATTCCTATAGAGTGTGCAACATGGCGTGTAGTATCACAAGATAAAACATAGGCATGCTTAAACGCGTACTAGACACATCCGTTAACGCTAAAAAAATAGAGCCGGAAAACAACCAGAATGAGCCAACATCGATACTATAGAGACATAAATGTCTAAACCAAGTATCCAAAACCGAGGCCATGAGCTAGCTATCCGAGGCCGAAGCCAAGCTAGAATGGGAGCCAAGCCGAAACAAGGCAAGGAAGGGCCAGGGTCAAGCATAGGCGCGTGCTAGGCTAGCCAAGGCCGAAGCCGAGGTGGTGCACGGGCGGGCCGAGGCCGAGCAAATGTCAAGGCATGCCAAGGCCGAAACCAAGGCGTGTCGAGGCAAAAGCAAAGGCTTATGGGGCCGAGGCTTGATGTTGGAGTCGAGGTCATGCGAGTTGCCGATGGATAGCCTAGGCCGAAGCTAAGGCTTACCGAGGCATAAAACAAGGACCTGACGAGGCCGATGCCATGCTAAAGAGCCAAAGGCATGCCGAGGCCGAAGCCAAGACGTGCCGGGGTGAGTGCATGGGCTTATAAGGCCGAGATGGCTGCGGGCCGGCCGTGTTCAGGCCAAAGCCGAGGCCGAGGCCAGGGCCCGGCTAGGCGAGCCGTGTGCGTGCCAAGGTCCGGAGACCGAGGGGGCGGCAGCATGTGGTTGTGGCGGAGCTGTAGTCCAAGCAGCGCGCAAGCCAAGCCAAGGCCGAAACCGAGGCTAGGCAAGGCGGGCTTTGGTGGGCGCAAGAGTGCCGAGGCCGAGGCCGGGCAATGCGCATGCATCCGCTTATGTACGCAAGCATGTCTATTTGTTTCTTGACGAGCGAGGCCTGGCGAATCGCAGCTAAGCTGGCGAGTGACCATGGCGAGCGAGGCCTGGCGAATCGCAGCCAAGCTGGCGAGTGGCCATGGCGAGCGAGGCCTGGCGAATTGCAGCCAAGCTGGCGAGTGGCCATGGCGAGCGAGGCCTAGCAGATTGCGGCCAAGCTTGCGAGTCGCGAAGTTGGCGGATCGCGAAGTTGGCGGATCGCGGCCAAGTTGGCGAATCACAGTTTCTCGCGAGTCACTCATTTTGTCTTTTGTGATTTTTCGAGTTAACATCCCCAATTAGATTGGTGAACTCAAATCAATAGGCCATGTAAATGTGTAATGCGATTCATTGCATTCACATATAGCTTTTTAGCGAATCGAACCATATATGCATCAAAATGCCAACGGTTATATCGAGATCTTGACCATAAAGAGTGTATCGACTAAGTAGCATTAGTCACACATGTGAGGTCTATGTCTGCACAAAATCAACGGATTTGTAGTCACTTTGACTATGAAATTGAAGTCATATGCTTCATATTTATCGCAAATTATCTTTTGCTTTTGAAATCCGTAATCATGAGGATATACTCTCATCTTCTTCCATGTATCTCTTGTATACATTGACCATATGATTGCATTATTTGCAATTATTGAACTGATAGAACCATATCAATGACATGATTCTCTCTTTTTTTCAATGGCCATTTTCTAGGCGCATTTTATGGTCAATTGTTTCTTTGTATCAAAAGAACAAGAGGGAAGGAATTGAATGGTCGAGACCAAGATTATGGTTACTCAATTCAATTTGTTGTGACAATTTCCGTCACATCTCGATGTTACAGTGACAATTTCCGTCACACATCATGAGTTTGTCCCCTTTGTGACTCCCTTAGGATCGTCACAAGCATCGACAATATTATGTCGGAATCGTGATAAAATAGTCACGAAGAGTTGTGGTTCACAGTGACATCATAGCCACAAGCACAAATTTGGACGGTAACATCACAGTTACCCCATAAATACTGTGATACGTAGGGGTGGGTGGGGCCCCTTTGTATCGTCCTGAAAAACACACAAGTTCCAACACATATACACAAGTTCAAATAATTGAAATTGCGAAAAAACGGGAACTTTTATTAAATCATACATGCTAGTTCGCCAAATGAACTGCGTTTAAAAATTGCGCTTAAGGACTCGGTTCTGATCCTTGTGCAAATTTGAGATGCTCTTCCATGTACGTGCAACGAAATAATCCTCGCAATTACATCGCGATGCGTCGTGCAATAAGTTTCATGGAAAAGAAAAACATATTAGTCATATTTACCATATATGGAGCAGTAAAACTAATAAAAGAATTACTGCAGTAACTGTTTTTAACCCGTAGGGCAAAAACGTTTTATCTTTGGTAAGTACAATTACCGTTTTACCCTTGGGTCGGATCAGAAGATCCGGGTGAGCCCAACCGGGTCGGGTTGGCAAACCAGGTCGGACCTGGGCTGCACCTCTGGCAGACGGGTCGTGTCGGCGCCGTCTGGTTGCAGGCGCAGGCGAACCGAGGTGTGCGTCATAGATGGCACTACGCGACCTTGAGCTGCTTAATCGTCGGAGCGGCGCTGGGCTACAGGGCGGCGGCGTCGAGTGTCAAGCAGCAGTTGAGGACGGCGTCGAGGGAGAGCACCAGCCGAGGGACAGCAGAGGACGCGCGACGGAGGGCTGTACGAGGTCGTCAGCGTCATGGAAGCGCTGAGGATCGGCTCAAGGCAGCGGCGGCGGTGCTGGTTCGAGCTGCGCGGGTCCGATCTGGAAATCGGAGAAGAAGATGGGTGCCCAGATCGAATTTCTGGGTACTCTGAGATTCTTTGGTCTCTGCCGACAAGGCTGTCGTCGGCAGAGTTCAATAGTATACGTTTTACTGACGAATTGGTTGTCGGAAAAAAGTGTCTGGGGCTTCTTAGCTTTGCTGACAAGGAGTTGTCGGTAGAACCTGGTGGCCTGGGAATCTTCCTTTATTCCGACGAAGCAGTTGCCGGCAGAAGGTGATTTTTGGGGAGGGCCTTCTTTGCCGACAAGCAGTTGCCGGCAGAAAGGCTAGGGTTGCTGATTTTTTTTTCTTTCGGCAAAAATACTAGGGTTAGGGTTAGAAACTACGTGCTGATAACGTGTTGTAGGAGAAACAATATAGATGCAAAGCGTTACTTTATTGATAGATAAGGAGGCCTTTATATAGGCATTACATCAAGTATCCCAAGTAATCAGGGATTCCCTATCTACTAAGGTAACTACTATTCTAGTCTAATTAGGTCAAGACACACAACGGAAGTTACAAAATTAACCTTCCTTGAACAACCAATTATTTTTGGCCTTTGAGCTGCTCCTGAGACCTGAGACTCTAGCTTTTCTATTCCTTACCATTTTTCTTCATTTCGCAGCAGGTCTTATTTCAATCTCAGAGGCTGCTTCAAATTCTTAAGTCGCCAGTATCACTACAGTCAAGGTAACCACCTTGGTTATCCCCCTCACTATTTTCAGTCAGCTTTTCTCTCAATTCGGTTGTGGGTTTGATTTGAATTTGGGTCTAGTAATCTAGGATAGGCTGTTCGAAGGCGAGGTTATACTCTCCTTAATGATGATTACCTCTCTTGTAGGATCCATCTCAAAGTATCAACCATTTTCAATTTTGGTAATTTTGCCTTCTGATCTAAGACGTTAGAGATATATTACATTTTGATTTTTTTAACGATGTTAATATATTCAAAGCTTTTATTAATCGTTATTTTCTGATTACTGGGTTGGCACTCTACTCTGCACAGGGATTTCCATTATCTGGAATTTGGAAATGGGTTTGCAACATAGATGCAATCGAATGAGCAAACGATTTTGTTTTATTCCGAATTTTTGCATAGATGATCTTTATTGATTAATTCAACTTTTGAACAGTTAAAATTGTTGATAACATTGCCCAAAATATGTAAATTAGAGAGAATATGGACGCACACATACATACTGGTATGGACACAAGTATTTTCCCTCATCTAATCACACTCCTACCATGTTCTGGTCATGCATCTAGTCATCTAATACTCATTTATACATCTGCTCTGCATCATTTTGCTTAGCATATGCGTCCTCCATTATCATACTTTTTACAACGATTGCACAGAATCAGTTTTCAAAAGATACATCTGTCTATTCAATCAACAACTACTCATTCATTCTATTCAATTCCCAACGATTTCTACTTTCTTTTAAATAACCTACTAGACATGTCACTCTATTTTCAACATGCATACAATCTTTCTTTCAAATAGCCTACTGTATGTTTCACTCTATATTTATAGAAGTTTTGTTTTCAATACCCCTCATCAATCTTAAATTCCCGGCAATGACACGACCTGCATCTATTTAATTCTATTATGTCTTTCTCTATTTTGACTACAACAAAACTCATCATACCATTTATTATTCATCATTAGATGTATTTCCAAGCCATGCTGAAATCCTCTAAAACATAACCAAGGTAGCCAAGCCAAATAAACATTGAAAATAGTCACGGCAGCAAAGGGTTTTGCGCCGAATAATAAATACGGTAAATTCAAGCTACCTCCAAACTAGAAAACCGACGCCAAACAATGATGCCAAGCAATACTGTCAGGCCAAGCAGTTATGACATGCTACTCCAAGCTAGAAAATCGATGACATGCAATCAAGCCAAGCTATTGCTCAAGCTAAGCGGATCCACGACCAAGAGAAACAAGCTAATACTTATACAAGCTTATGCCAAGCAGAAATATTTTTAAGCATGCAAGCGTACAAAAGACAATCATGCAAAGTCACTCCTTAAGGTCGTGCATCCAACAAAGAGCTAACAAGGATCATAAAATAGCAAATCACTTCAAGCTTATCTAACAAGATTTTATATGCATCGAAAACCAAGTGAGAGTCATGCCAAGCCAATGCATTTAAACACATGCCTTCCGAGGCTAAGATACTCTAGGCAGTTAGAGACATTTGTAAAAGTCATGAGCTCGTGCCAACGAAGCACAGGCCTAATTGAGCCAATTTAAATCAATAACAAGCTAAACACACTACCAAGCGGATTCATGACCAAAGAGGCACGCCAAGCCCTATATGACCTCATGTCAATCACTTACTATCCAACAATGCCAAGCTCCTCATTGACACGGTCGTGCATCTATCCGAGACTAAATGGGGTCATGCCGTGCTTAAATTAAAAGTTCACTCAAATTCCACGCACTTCCCCATTTGCTTTGTTAAAAAATTAAAGGCAACCTCAGAAATGCACATGCTTAATACATGCCCAAGCGTAGTTGCCATAAGCGAATTTAAGTCTAGCATTAGTAGCATATGCATGCTCTCACATGCCAATAAATAATTAAGCAACAAGCATATGTAAAGCCAAGCAAAGGAAGTCTACATGCATGTTCTCCATTATCATATATCCTACAAGCTAATCGCGCCAATACTCCAAGTGCTCATGCGGCTATCATACCTCATGCTTCTATACACTTAGCCTTCATCATGTTCTCTTGAGCTACTCTCTTATTGATTATGTAGCATATTGCATGGTCATTGCATAGCCTACATAATCAAGGGGGCTAATGTTGGTACACAAAAAAGCATGAGTATGTCGTACACATACTCTAAGCACAAATAAGAAAAATACACATGCAAGCTACATTATATATTCAAACAGTCATGCCACGCATGTGGACCTAAGCCACAATCATGCACTTGGGGCTTGCAGATGTGGGTGTGGTGTGGTAGGTTATGGAAATGCACACGCTCAATCGTCAATTTAATATCGTCGGTGATTTCGGTCTATGGCCCGAAATCCAAGCCCAACGAGTTAGATTGATGAATGAAATGGTGAATATGCTTGAGAATTTGGGGTTGGGCCAGCCTTTCTCTTTCCTCTAAAACCCAAATCCCAAGATTACATTTAACAAAAGCCCAAACCATTCTTTTCTCTCTCCAGCTCCCTTCTTTGTTCCAGATCACGCCTTCTCCTCCCCAGCAGCTTTACTTCATCCCCGTAGCACCCAAAACACAAACTGAAGTAGAGTCCCTCACCATCACCATCTCATCTCACCAAGAAGAGCCTTCAAACCAGTTAGTAGGCTTCTCCTTCTCCCTCAAACCATGAGACCACAATTCCAAATCTCTTTCCAATATCTTTTTTCAGATTTTATGATATTTTGTTTGCTGCCATTGCAGCAATCAGAAGCCATCTCATCAATCCTCTCTTTCCCAAAATCTCACATCTCAAGCAAGTTTCTTTTCCCGGACTTTAGGGCATGAATCCTGGATGAATTTAAGAGGAATCATTTTACCCAAAGTAATAGAGTTTATGTGAATCACCCTGCCTTCAACCCTGCGCCTATAAAAAGGGGTTTCTGGGATCAGACACCATCCAACAATCACCCAGCAACACCCCAAAAGTCTTCCTTCAAACACTCAAGCCTCTCATGCCTTCCAAGCAGAAACACCAAAAGCCTCCTTCAACCTTCCACCTGTTCCAGAAACCAGAAACCCAGAAAACCCCCAATTCTCCTTTACCGCAGTGTGTTTCTAGCTCCCGCACCACGCTCATGCTGTCAAGCTTTTTTGATCTTCTTGCGGTTTGAATCACACATGAATTTCTCCCATTTTTGGGTGAAATTGCCTAGTCATGCTTAATCGAAAAGACCCCGCATCAGCACCCTCCTCCAATCATTTCCAGCATCGTTCACTGGCCTCGCTTGACGCTCGTCGAACCTCCTCGAAGCCCAGCTCGATGCTTCGAAGCGACCTGGCTCCCTCCGCCAGCAGCGCCGCCCCCAACCCGGCGAACCCAGATCGACCCCTCTCTTGATAGGAGCACAAAGTGCTACGTTCTTAATATGTTTATGCCTATATATATATATATATATATATATATATATATTGTTTAGCCCTTATTTGCTTCATATCGAGTCATAAGCTTTTGGTAAAGTTTTAATGAAATCGTGCTTAAAAGTCGGAAGTTAACAGAAATTTGACTAAGTGTTAAAAATCAGAGTCCTTAAATGTTTTGTTGAATCTGTAAAGCTTTCATGTTGCTTTTGATGGAATTTTCTTCTCTTATGAGTAGTATATACATTGATGATTGAGCAATGTAAAAAGTTAGAGTAATCGGAGCTAAAGAAGCTACCGAGAATTGCTATGCAAGTTCGGATCCAGTAAGTTCCAGGAATTTCCTGGACACATCACTCAACTTCCAGAATTTCCTCAGAATAGCTCACTTGGAACCAGATTTTGTGATATACATGCATGAAAAGATCTCTGAGTCTAGTCTTCATAGAATTTAGAATCACATTAATAGCTATTTTCTGGAGGAAGTTATGCTCGATTGAAGACACAAAGGTCAATCTGCCGAGAAGAAAATAAAGAATCAGCCTCAGCCCCTGCTGATAGGATGCAGTGCCAGCCTCGCCAACTTGCAGCCTATGTCGCAGTGTAGAGCTCGCAGCCTGACAATCGCACTGCCGCACAACCAGACATGCAGCTTGCCGAGACGCACACACACTAACACTCGCGCTGCCGAGCCGTGTCCAATTATGACATGCCCGTATCCGATACGTTCTCAGACGTATCTGACATGAAATCAGGCGTATCCAAGATGTATCCACGTATCCGTGTCAACGTCTGTCGAGGTCATGCCCGTATCGGATACGCTGTCGAGAAATGTCGGCGTTGACATTCACGCTATCGAGAAGCTGTTGCGCAGCTGAGCAGTAGCCATCTTGCATCTGTCGAAGCCCTGTCGAGCCAACCTGTCGACAGCCCTGCACCAGTCCTGTGCGTGTCCTGCCGATGATGCCGAGAGCCTATAAATCTGCCGAGGAAGCTTCCGAGAGGGCTGCAAGCACTACCAGAAAAAAAGGTTTTCCCGACGAAAAAAAAAAAACGGCCGACGAATTAAAATTTTCGTCGGTAATTGTAAGGAATAGCCGACGATTTTATTTTTCGTCGGTGAAAAAAAAAATCGTCGGCCATAGTTTAACCATAGCCGATGAAACCGTTTTTTCGTTGGTATTTTCAAAAAATCGTAGGCTATATTCATATTTCAGTCGACGATTTGTATTTTCGTCGGCCTTTCTCCGAAACATTAGCCGACGAAAATTTTTGGAAGTATGGCCGACGAAGTTGACATTTTCGTCGGCTATAAGTCTATATATTTTCAGATCTGGGCAGCAGCTGCTCATTTAAAAAAAAAACGAAAAAAAAGGGGAAAAACGGGAGAAGGAGTGAAAAATCTGTGGGTATTGTTGAAATCCGTCCTCTCTTACATTGTGAAGCTATATATAGGTACGTATATGTGTATATATGTTGATTTTGAGTTTTAGTTGAGTTGATTTTGAGTTTTAGTGATTTTGATTTAGTAAGTGATTTTTTGTTTTGTTGTTGTTTTAGTGTTAGAATGTATGTATATATGTTGATTTTGAGTTTTAATTGAGTTGATTTTGAGTTTTAGTTGAGTTGATTTTGAGTTTTAGTGATTTTGATTTATTAAGTGATTTTTTGTTTAATTTGTTGTTGTTTTAGTGTTTGAATGTATGTATATATGTTGATTTTGAGTTTTAGTTGAGTTGATTTTGAGTTTTAGTTTAATTATGTGTTTTAATTTGATGTTATTTTAATTAGTGTTAATATATATATATATATATATATATATGTGTGTGTTAATTAATAGTTGTTGATAGTGTAATTAACTTAAATAATGGTCGTTAATGGTATATATATATGAGTTGATGTTGATAATAATATATATTGTAATGTAATTAATTATTAAGGATTTATATATATATATATATATATATGTATGTGTTAATTAATTTCTTATGAATTAAAGTTATACATATATATTATTATCAGGCTATATATGGATATGGATAAGAGTTGGATTTCGCTTCTAAGGCATGACCGACGATACACTACAGGAGTTGTGAATTTTTTGCAGTTCGTCGAGGAAAATGCAAACGGGAATGATTACCATTATTGCCCGTGCAAGAAATATAAGTGTTGCAGTGATATGGGTCGATTTCCGATTAGGACAGTATGGGAGCACCTAAAGAGTAATGGGTTTTGGCCGAAGTACAAACATTGGATATATCACGGTGAGCCATCATTAGATGGATCGCATGATCATGGGCAGTTTTTTTAGGCGGGCAGTAGTAGTACATCCAACGATCCAACAATGGCATTCGTCAACGACGTGTTTCCTTTTGAAAGCGGTGTACGTGGGGAACAATATATGCATAACCCGGTGCTGCCCTTCCCACAAGTTGTCAACACTGCTGCCTTTGACAAGTACAACAAACTGATTGCATTGCAACAGACCCCTGTGTCTTCAAGTTCTGAGAAGACAGTTCTTCAAAGTGTGATGGAGGTAATGAGGATTAAAGTCGAGACAAAATCGACTACCAGGCAAGTGGATGAATATCTACAGTACACTTCTTCGTTGTTGGAGGAGGGTCATCGTAATCCTACCAATCACCGTAAGGTCCGAAGTATCCTCAAAGATCTAGGGCTTTCCTACATTAAGATCCATGCATGCGCATTTGACTGCGTTCTCTTCTGGGGTAAAGATGCAGAAGGGAATGACCTTGCTAGCCTTGACGCATGTCCGATATGTCAGTCTGACCGATATAAGTTGACGGGAGCAGGCAATAGGAAACCTGTGAAAGTGCTTCGGTATTTTCCGTTGAGAGATAGGCTTGAGCGGTTGTACATGTCAGAAACCACCGCAAAAGCTATGAGATGGCACGGTGAGCGGGACGCGGGAGACGCAGATATCATGACACACATCTCTGACGGAGCGGCTTGGAAGCATATAAATAATGAGTTTCCTCATTTTGCGTCAGATGTCAGAAACGTCAGGCTCGGGCTCTCAACCGGCGGGTTCAACCCTTTCGGCACCATGAGTCTTTCATACAGTATATGGCCGGTGGTTTTGGTACCTTACAACTTTCCTCCGTGGATGTACATGAAGAAGGAATATAATATGTTGACGTTGTTGATTCCGGGGCCTGGTTACCCAGGAAAATGTCTCGATGTGTATATGAGACCATTGATTGAAGAGCTTAAGGTATTGTGGGACGTTGGTCATCCCACTTTTGACAAGTACAAGGAGGAGACGTTCCAGATGCATGTCATGGTTATTGGTACCATCAGTGATTTTCCTGCTTATGGGATGTTGTCGAGCAGCGTTGTTAGGGGATACAAGGCTTGTCCAGAGTGCCTCAGCAATTATGAGAGCATCCCTCATTGCAACAAGATATGCAGAATGGGTCATCGTGTGTTCCTTCCGGTGGATCACCACTGACGTTACGAGTCCGCCGCATTTGATGGAACCGAAGAACACGGTGGTCCTCCCAGAAGCTGGACGGGAAGAGAAATTTTAGCAGTGCTTAATGAGTACGATTTTGGGCCCCTCAGCAATCATCCCGATATTGTAGCGGAAATACCTGAAAGACCTAAGGAGTACAAATTCTGGACACATAAGAGCATATTGTGGGAACTCCCGTACTGGTGTGAGTTGCTGATCCGTCACTTCCTAGACGTTATGCACATAGAAAAAAATGTTTCTGAAAGTGTGGTGGGCACAACGCTGAACTTGGAGGGGAAGACGAAAGACGGTCCTAAGGCTCGCACTGATCTGCAAAACATGAATATCAGAAAACAACTATAGTTGAAACAAGGGAAGAGAATAATGCCTCAAGCTCCTTACACCGTCAAGCCTGAGCATAAATCAGAAATTTTCCATTGGATAAGTCGGGCCAAGTATCCTTCAGGCTTTGCTGGAAATATAGCCAAGTGTGTGAACAGACAATTCAACAATCTTTACGGGTTGAAAAGTCATGACAATCATATCCTGCTACAACGTCACTTCCCTGTTTTCATTCGACCGTTCCTTTCCCGTCACGTTGTGGAGCCGTTAGTAGCGTTGACAAGATTTTTCCAGAAGGTATGCACACGGGAAGTGAGAAAATCTGACATCCGGGAAATGCAACAAGACATCGTTCATATCATGTGTAAATTTGAGATGATATTTCCTCCAAATTTTTTCGACATCATGCATCACCTCATGATCCATCTTCCCCGGCAGTTGTTGCTTACCGGTTCTGTGCACTTCACTTGGATGTATCCGATAGAAAGGTACGTATTTTACACCTTATGTTAATTTCCTCATCAATATATGTGATTTAGTATTAATGTATTATCATAACACTTTAAAAACTTGATTTATAGGCAACTTGGACAATACGGTGATTTTGTCCAAAACAGATCCGCACCTGAAGGATGTATAGCTGAAGCATATATTGCGCACGAGTGCGTCACCTACATGAAGCTGTATTTAGGAGCGTTACAAGAAAGCATACCGGAAGATGTACCTTCATAGTTCAATCTTTCCATACTCTCCGACGATGTTGTACTCGGTGGAAACATGCCAGTTTCCTACAAGTTGAAAGATTATGAGGTAGCCATTACACATTGGTGGGTACTAATTAACTGTTTAGAAGTTCAGTTTTGGAAGAACATGCATCTAAACTGTGAACAAGTAGGAGGTGATCTCGATTACCACAACCGGACATTCGCAGAGTATTTCGGCCGCTGGGTACGTAACTTTAACATTATTCTATACGTATTTATATATTATTGTGTATAATTATTCATATTTATAGTTGATTCTGATGGTTGCAGATGGACCTCATTAAAAATGATAATCACCCAAATTGGTCGCACGAACTCAGACTGCTAGCGATGAAGCCGGTCTATTCAAAAGTTTATGCGACTTGCAAGGTAAATGGTGTGTTATTTCGATGTGAAGAGAGAGACGTCAGACTGAAAACACAAAATTCAGGGGTTATGGCACATGGTGGGGATGATGGAGTTGACTATTACGGTGTTCTCCATTCAGTTGTGGAACTGCATTATGGGGAAGGCATGAAAGTGCACCTTTTCAAGTGTAGATGGTTTGACACATGGCCACAGAGTATGAAAACCGATCAATACGGCATAACTTCTGTGAACACTAGTACATCGTGGTATGAGGATGACCTGTTCGTTTTAGCCACATGGGTGAAACAAGTGTTTTATCTTGATGATCTCGCCAAGGGTGACCCGTGGAAAGTAGTCAACACTATCCACCATCGCAACATTTACCGGGCGTCTACACTTGGAGTGGCTGAAGAGAACGAGGAAGGTGGCACCGCGTATCAAGAGCCCAACTCAAACGGTATCCCTGACTCCTCTTTTATTCGCCTAGACACGCCGGTGCGAATTCGACGTGAAGAGTCACTGCTTATTGATGTTGATCCAAATGAAGAAACTAACGAGTACTCTAGTGGTGAGGAAAGACATAGATTACCCCTATCGAGCAATTCAGAAACCGAAGAAGACTCATCCGATGATTCCGATTACAATCCGACGGATTAAGTAATTTAGATGATGTAATCCTTTCATTTGTAATCCACTCATTTCTAATGAACGGGCGTGGGGATGAGCCTCCCAGCTAGGCTGGGTTCCAAACCCCTTAAAAAAAAATTAAAATATGTTGACTGTTGGGTTTCTGTTTTTTTTATGTTCAATTTTGGTTATATATGAACAGGACATAGGAATACGAGAGGTGTAAAACCACTGATTTTTTTATTTTTTTTCATAGAATAGCCGACGAAATATGCATTATTTCGTCGGCTATTCTCATAATAGCCGACGAAAAATGCGTGATTTCGTCGGCCATTCATATATTGAAAAATACATATTTTATGTTAGACAGAAAACGACAAAATAATAGCCGACGAGTACTAGGTTTGATTTCTTCGGCTATGATAAAAAAATAAAATAAAAAAAAGACCAGCTTCCATTTTCTATCACTATCGACAAACCATTGCTTCATCCTTCAAATGCAAATATGTCGTCAAATAAGATATGACCGAAATAATGAAATACGTCTACGGTTGAAAAATGACAAGATTCCGACAAATTCTGTGTGCCGAATGTTACGGTTAACTATTTTTTACTTCCGTTTTCCTATGGGTAGCCTGACGTTCGGTAAAAATTTTGAGGAAAATTTTTATACGATTAGTTGCGTCTCATCGATTTGAAACTATTATCTGTTGAAGGTCAGGCAAAAAAATGTCATTTAGACAGGCCAATTACCATTTCTAAGCGTTTAAATGGTTGACTCACCCGGTTGACCGTCCCGATCGAGCTTTTAACGTTGTCAGATGTAGTTGGATTTTTTTTCATACATGTATTTAAGGTGAACGGTGATATCTGACGGTTGGAATAGATTTTCTAAACTTTTAGATTCAAAATCAGAACATATGCACTAATGTTCCTTAACTTGTTTACTAAGTGTTTAAGTGAATGTATAGTTTCAAATAGTTACTATACGTAGACTCTTCAAATGCAAATATGTCGTCAAATAAGATATGACAGAAATAATGATTAATGTATCCGATGGAAATATTTTATGATATTAATAATATTTCTAATGCATTTTTATTTTTTCCGTAGGTTCAAAGAGTGGAAGAACGAGCTCCGTACCCACTTTAACGAATACGACAACCGTGGTCGTATGGGTACTCCAAGAGAGTTCATGTTCAGAGAGTACGTGTGGCGTTGGTTGAAGACAGTAGACTTCAACAACCCACTTATGCAGGTAAATACTAAATTTAACTATAAATGTTTATTTCGTTAAAATTTTAATTATTAGTTTAATTATTTTATAATTATTACACTAATATTTTTTTATGCATTTTTCTAATATTTTATTATTTGTTTGAAGGAACGGTCTCGGATAAACTCTGCGAACCGGCGCCGTAACACAACCCCCCATCATGGTGGTTCTAGGCCATTTGCACAATATCAGGAGGAGGCGCTTAGAGATCATCCTGATAGCAACCCGTACGTGGGAGACGTTCAAGAAGGCTTATCCACAAGCGACAGAACAGCTCGTAAGTCGTTGATTACGATTTTAAAATTTTAATTATTAATTTTACTTAATTATATATTTGTTAGAATATTAATTATTTTTTTTTCCCGTTCAA
Source organism: Potentilla sterilis (assembly GCA_963682095.1). Lineage (NCBI taxonomy): Eukaryota > Viridiplantae > Streptophyta > Magnoliopsida > Rosales > Rosaceae > Potentilla > Potentilla sterilis. The sequence goes on from OY821754.1 coordinate 61,253,586, forward strand.
TTAGGAGAGAGTGAACTGGGCCGAAGAAGAAGTGTATGAGCAAGTAGTTCGGGAGACACAACCGAACATTTCAGAGGCAGATCTGCAAGAAGCCCTGCGCCAGGTCGACCGATCGAATGTCCAAACGGCAGCGAGGATGTTTGACGCAGCCTTCCCACACCGGTCAAACCAATACTACTGTCGAGGTTTGGGAAGTTCTGGAATAGGGCTCCTGAAGACCACTAAGGGAGGTCAAAAGAAGGGAGGCGGGGACAGCCAACAGATGAGGGGGGAAGTGCAGAGATTGGCCGCAAGATTGGCAGCCGAGTCCCAGAGATCACATGAGCAACACCGCAGAACACAGCAGTATCATTTGGATATGTCGAGTTGGTATGCTGAATGTGAGAGAATTCGGCGACACAACTACGCCGGCCAACAAAACTGGTGGTACGATATGTTCGCGGCACAACAACAAAGCCTTGAACCCCCGCCCCCGTTTCAGCCGTTAGTTGAACCTCCAATGCCTCAACTTCCCGAGTTCGTTCAGCAGGATGACGAGCATGATGGAGAGCAGGATGCTGGGGATGACGTGGTGGACTTTAGTGGTTTAGATGATGATTAGGGTTATATTTTATGTATATTGGAACAAATTAAATAATAAGTCATTTAGACGTGTTTCTTATTGGTGTAAATGCATGGATTGTCATTGTGAATTGCAGGTTGCTTGGAATGGGAATTTAGAAATTAATTTAATTTTTTTTCCCCAAAATGTAAGAATAGCCGACGATATTGGCATTATTTCGTCGGGTATAAAAGATATAGCCGACGAAATTTACCAAATTTCGTTGGCTATAACTAATTAATGCCTATTAAAATATTAATATATTCCGACGAAATAACCGACGAAATAGATGAAATCGTCGGCTATATTTCAGAACAAATAGCCGATGAATTTCGTCGGCTATAGTTTACCATATCGTCGGCCATACTCGAAAATAGCCGACGAATTTCGTCGGATATTTTGCCCAGGTTTGGTCGACAAAATGAATTTTCGTCGGTAAAATCGTTGGCCATACTCAAATATAGCCGACGATTTCGTTATTTTCGTCGGCTATTGGTTTTACCGACGCCGTTTTTCCGACGACTTATAGCCGACGAAAGTTTCGTCGGCAGAAGTAATAGCCGACGAAAATTTGGCATAGTCGACGAAATTTTTTTCGTCGTCTATTCTGTCCGATCTGGTAGTGAAGTGTCCAAGCCGTGTCCTAGGGCTTTAAGGAAGAAGAAAACGTGTGAAGCATGTGTGGAGAAACTCTAGGCCGGTCAAACAAGGAAACCCTAGTTCAAGAAGGGAAGAGAAAAGCCTAAACCATATCAGATTAGGAGTCCTTATTGCATGAAGATTTCCATCCCGTTTTGAACAAGGAAAAGTCCCAAACTACACAGCCCTTTCTCCTATATATAGAGGCCGGCATCATACATGAAAACTTGTCACATCTTAGCACAAAACAGAAAGCCATAAGCTCTACCAAATTCTCCAAAGATCCTACCTAGAAACGCAAGCAAAAACCACCACAACCTCAAAACTTCCATCACCCGAACCGAGTTCTAGCCACCATTCCATCATCAAGTGCACGATTTGAAGATCTTCTCAAGGCTCCAAAAAGTGTGATCCGATCCATATCTACCCCCTTCTCGACTTGTTTTATTTTTAGGTAGTTATGTTAGGTTTTGTCAATGAAACTTGCATGTATTTTTAGTTTCAAATATTATGTCTATGTATGTTTCGGATTGAGTTTTGGTTTTATGAATTACATGTTAAAATTATATTTGAATTGTTTCTTGAGTCTTTTAGGTTTAAGTTTCGGTTCAAAGAAGTCTTTGCATGTTAATTTGTAATATAAACGTGTAAGATAATCACATATAGATAATTAGGACAGCGGTATTAGATGCATGATTAAGACTTAAAACTGGTTAGTAAACTAAGGATTGGGCATGAAAGTCGGTACTTAGTGTTGTCTTGAACATAATCTAGGTGCTAGGTTTAATCGGCTAGAGTAATAACGAACTAAATGAACGTGACTGTCTCTGTGATTTGTGTTGCTCGACTAGAGTATAATACCTTAGAACTTGCATGTTAAATGAGATGATTGACAACCTTACTTGTTTACGTGTCTTCGATTTTAGACTCTTGTGCTTCAGTGTTATTTGTTGGAAAACGATAGCATAAATTTTAGGATCCATAACGGAAGTTCGGTCTTAAAAACATTAGAGGTCTAATGACTAGGTACATAGCGGAAGCTCTAGGCGTGGTCGAAACTAATTTAAGTCTAAATTGTGTCTACACTTGTTCCTTACCTTCTTATGTGCGAGTCTTACTCGTTAAAAAATTGTGTACTAAATGTTTCTTGTGTGAAAGATGTTGACCAAACATGTACATAGTAGATTTAAGATTTAATTTCGTGTCTTGATCTAGGGCATGTCTGCCGAACATCATCTAAATCCCCCTTGTTTTCGTTTCATTGTTTGTGTATAGTTGTGAATATGTGTTTCTAACCTTTTACATGTTTGGTACCCTTAATCCTCGGATAGAACGATCTTTACTTGCTTTATACTACTAACGTCTTTTGTAGGGTATTATTTGCGCGTGTTTCGTAACCCCGGTTATGACATCCTTCATCTCTCCCGAATCTAATCCCAGCACCGCCCCTGCTCCGATTGACTCGTCTCCTAGCAGCGCCGCAGCTCCGACATCCCAGTGCAACTTCGACGTCGTCCAGATCGGCGAAGATCGATGTGCATCGACGAACTCGAGGCCGTTTTCAGTCCGGATCCGGACCCTCGATTCCGACCCGACCCGTCTGCAAGTGATGCAGACCCGGCTCCTTGGGCCTGGCCCGACCCACGAAGAAAAAAATGATTTTTATCTGTTGGTAAAATTTAAAGGTAATATATGAAATTACCGCATAGTGATTCATATTTACTGTGTGACTATTTACTTTTTTACAAATTTAATGATAAATATGAAATTATTTAATTTATATGGTAAATGTGAAAATATATATGATTAAAGAGACTAATCATGTGAATCTTATTGTTTTTACATGTGACGTATCAATTACGATGCGACAATTAATATGCGACGATAAATGGAATCGGAGATCGAACAATCGCTTCATATGCAGTTTATTTGGAAAACTTACAATTAATATTAAATTGATGTTATGCTTTCATTATACTTTCTTTCAGTTAATATATGATACAATGCTCTATTCAATTTGATCGCAATAGTATTTTATATAAATGTGAAACTTGGAGCATTATATGTTAATTTTATTACTGTTAAATAGTTGTTTTATTTAGCACATTTAGTTTGAGCATTGCCATGATAATGCAATTTCATGAGCATTGCAATATAAAGAAAAATGGAAAAACATACTATTGTGATTAAACATTTTCACGAAGCATGAAAAATATGACCATTACAAATCTTGCACTAGTACAGAAATCGATTCAGATGACGGTTTTTAACCGTCATCTCATATGCTCCCAAACTGTCATCTATCGCAATGTCATCTATTAAAACGCATTCAGATGACGGTTAAAACCCAAAAAAAACTGTCATCTACCGATCATAAGGATGACAGTTTTGTATTCAGATGACGGTTGGCATTCATGGTGCCAACTGATGCCAACTTACGTGCGCATTTTTAGTGATGAATGGCATATATTGAGATGACAGTCGACTGTCATCTAATGCTACTTTTTATGTCAGTTAATATATCAAACCAAGCGTCGTGTGATATCTTCTCAGACGTCATCTTTCATTTTTAATGACTGTCATCTGAATTTTGAACAGATGTCATTTACACTATCATATAGTGTGTCATCTGAGCTCTCTTAGACGGCAGTCTTGCATAATATTGTTTGTGTCATACGATTTTGGTTCAGATGTCACTCGTTTGTGTCATATGAATGTGTTTCTAACGTCAGTTATTTTATGACTGAGTCTGTCATTTGAGTTCTGTCATTTGAGTTCATTTGATATGTTACCAAATGAACAGTACTGACCAAATCCACAGTACTGGTTCATCTCCACATATAAAACCTGAATTCATGCAAATAAACCAAAACTGTAGGATAGTACTCAATAAACCTGCCATATTTATATGTCTCTACCTAGATTTGTTTTAAACCATGAGTAATACAATCACTTCTAAAAACACATGCATTGGCAGCAAAACCAAAATCAACTTCTTCCATCACAATTGTAGCTGCCAGTAGCAAAAAAATGACCAATTCAAGTCCACATAACTGTAATAGGATTGGCCATATACTATAGGTACCACTAGAATTCTGAGCATTCCCAGTAGTGTCACAGTCATCAGACACACTAACAACAGTCCATGGGTCAGATGCATTCCAATGAAAATCAACAACTTTGTCCCTGCATAGATGTGAAATAAAGCCAAGGATGTGAGAAAAACTAGAGACTATGAGAACAAAGACTCATAGTTGATACACATAAAAGTTGGAAAAGATTAGTATAGTACAGTTCAAACTATTTAACTAGAAGAGCAAGTCCCAAACCTGTGCCCAGCATGCTGGAAAAACAAACCAGGAGGAGAAGTTGAGTTCTTGGAAGTTTGCTCCTTTTTACTGACCTGCAATGTATTACATTTACAAGAAATTATTACATTAGATGTCTGGTGAAGGGAGAGTGGGGAAGGCGAGAATCCACTCCATCAGAATGGCGGCCGTCTGTAGCAGAGACGGACTGTATATATATACATAAAAAAATAAAAAATACTTCTCATACCCTTACAACAACAAAAATCTCATACAGACTACCATTTATTATAATGATCAAGAAGTATTCATCAAAGAACAAAGTAGGCACATCAAAGATATAAAAGGCATTAGCAGGAAAATTTCTACAACACGTATGCCTGTCTATTCACACCCTTGGTGCATACAATACATTTTTAAGCCAAAAGAAAAACGAACGATGGAGAAACAAAACTTTGAGCACAGAACTTGAACCAAAACAAAAACAGAAACATACCTTGCTTATTTTGAGGACCCTCAGAAGTTGGGTTTGGTACTCCACAGCTTTACAAGGCTCAACAAGGTCTATGACCCTCATCATTGTAGCAGTAGCCAAAACAGAAGGGAGATAACCAATGCATCTTGAATCTGATCAAAACCCATCAACAAAAACAGTTCATTATACTAACTTAATAACCCAAAACTCAAAAGTCTATCTCTCATTGTCTTTGTTCTTATCGAAAGTTCTAAGCTTTGATTTGTAACCGATGTGGAGGTTATGCTTACCCAAGACCAAAGACAGAAGCAGACTCTCACAGCGCTTCAGAAACTCCCAGTGAATACTTGTCTTCAATCCAAGCCTTCTTATGATGAGGTCAAGGAAAGAGATTGGAGTCACTGGGTGCATCCTCCATTGAAGAGTTGAGAGCACCAAAAGCTCCATTCTTTGAACTGTTTTGGCCTCAAAGACATACTTGGTATCCTCCACCTGACCCAGAACAAAACCCACATTTAGATTTGGGAAACTCAATCAGAGAATGACAATAAAGATTGAATCTTGATGAACAAATAATGGGTCAAAGATTAAGACTTTACTTGAAGGTCTAGAAGAAGAGGCACTTCGGTCTCTTCCACTTTGGCCGCCAGAGAGATGCAAGCAACAGAGACGAGCTGAACCATCCAAGGCTTGTCTCTCTGGAAATGGACGCTGGAGATGAACCTGTCGAAGTAGTTGACGGCTAGGATTGCAGTGAGAGCTGTGAATCATGTGAAATAAGACTAGGCTGAATTCTACAACACAGGTGCACTGGTGTTACCATACGATTGCATTATGTGAAGCAGTGGTGTTACCATACGATTGCATTAAGACTAGGTTGGAATCGTATGGTAGCAGCCTTGGACAAGAAATGAAATAAGACTAGGCTGAGCTTCTATGAGCTCATATACACCCACCAGTGGCGGAGATGGAAGTGGCGGAGGAGCTAGAATTCTGAGGAAAAGAAGACGTCAACTGATGAGGAGGCGCACACGGCGAGTTTGAGATCGGCGACGGGACTCTTGATTTCGCATCACTGGTGGACTTGTTGGTTTCTCTTGATTCCAACTTGGTCGAATCGGTGGCTGTAGTAGTTTCTTGCTTTGTTGGACCCTGCGGTTGCCTCATCATCCCATACAACACCTCAGCGATCTCAATCTCTATCTCGTCTTGAGCCGACGGCGATGATTTCGTCATCGCTGACGACATCTTCGGCGGCTTCAATCTCGGGCCATTGGGTCTCTACACAAACAGAGAACAAACGTCAGTAAAGAAAAAGATGAAAAATCAAGGGAAGCACAAATTCGAGAACACCCACCGGCTTCTTCCTAATCGAAGCGTGAGAAGAAGAAGGTGAGGTCGGAGTTGGGGACGGTGCAGCCATCGACGATGTGCTGGGCCGGACCGGAGAAGTAGAAGCTTGACGGTGAAATTGGTCTCCAACGACGCCACAACTGGAAGGCCATTCATGAGACCTCTTCGTAAAGGCTGAAAATTACAGAAAAGGATAAAATCAAAATTAGAATTCCCCATATTCCAATAACTCCCTTCGAAGATGTCGTCAGAGAGAGTAAGAGAAATGCTCGGTGATTCTGGATTTGGTTGTGGGAGATGGTGAGGCTCTGGCTGAGACTCTGATGAGTAGACTCTAGTGTTGAATATCAGAGAGGGAAAAGAGAGAGGTCGAAGAAGAAGAAGGAGATGGATTTAGATCTGAGGAGAGAGTGAAAAACAGAAAACTAATAAGGGGGAATGGTCTGTGGGGTGTGTTATTTTTGGGGGTAGTGGACCGATGATTGCGTTAAGGGAAGAAGCAATGTGGGCCGTTGGATCTGGAGCTGGGGTAAGGGACTGTTTGGTGGAGCAGCTGGCAAGCACGGGGGGCTTTGATTTTGAGCAGGATGGAAAATAAACAAAATAAAAAAAGAATTGCGAAATAAACGTTGTCAGATGTAGTTGGATTTTTTTTCATACACGTATTTAATCTTAACGGTGATATCTGACGGTTGGAATAGATTTTCCAAACTTTTAGAATCAAAATCGGAACATATGCACTAATGTTCCTTAACTTGTTTACTAAGTGTTTAAGTGAATGTATAGTTTCAAATAGTTACTATACGTAGACTCTTCAAATGCAAATGTGTCGTGAAATAAGATATGACCGAAATATTGAAATACGTCCACGGTTGAAAAATGAGAAGATTCCGACAAAATCTGTGTGCCGAATGTTGCGGTTAACTGTTTTTTACTTCCGTTTTCCTATGGGTAGCATGACGATCGGTAAATATTTTGAGGAAAATTTTTATACGATTAGTTGCGTCTCATCGATCTGAAACTATTCTCTGTTGAAGATCAGGCCCAAAAACGTCATTTAGACGGGCCAATTTCCGTTTTAAAGCGTTTAGAGGTTTGACTCACCCGGTTGACCGTCCCGATCGAGCCTTTAACGTTGTCAGATGTAGTTGGATTTTTTTTCATACACGTATTTAATCTTAACGGTGATATCTGACGGTTGGAATAGATTTTCCAAACTTTTAGAATCAAAATCGGAACATATGCACTAATGTTCCTTAACTTGTTTACCAAGTGTTTAAGTGAATGTATAGTTTCAAATAGTTACTATACGTAGACTCTTCAAATGCAAATGTGTCGTGAAATAAGATATGACCGAAATATTGAAATACGTCTACGGTTGAAAAATGAGAAGATTCCGACAAAATATGTGTGCCGAATGTTGCAGTTAACTGTTTTTTACTTCCGTTTTCCTATGGGTAGCCTGACGGTCGGTAAATATTTTGAGGAAAATTTTTATACGATTAGTTGCGTCTCATCGATCTGAAACTATTCTCTGTTGAAGATCAGGCCCAAAAACGTCATTTAGACGGGCCAATTTCCGTTTTAAAGCGTTTAGAGGTTTGACTCACCCGGTTGACCGTCCCGATCGAGCCTTTAACGTTGTCAGATGTAGTTGGATTTTTTTTCATACACGTATTTAATCATAACGGTGATATCTGACGGTTGGAATAGATTTTCCAAACTTTTAGAATCAAAATCGGAACATATGCACTAATGTTCCTTAACTTGTTTACTAAGTGTTTAAGTGAATGTATAGTTTCAAATAGTTACTATACGTAGACTCTTCAAATGCAAATGTGTCGTGAAATAAGATATGACCGAAATATTGAAATACGTCCATGGTTGAAAAATGAGAAGATTCCGACAAAATCTGTGTGCCGAATGTTGCGGTTAACTGTTTTTTACTTCCGTTTTCCTATGGGTAGCCTGACGGTCGGTAAATATTTTGAGGAAAATTTTTATACGATTAGTTGCGTCTCATCGATCTGAAACTATTCTCTGTTGAAGATCAGGCCCAAAAACGTCATTTAGACGGGCCAATTTCCGTTTTAAAGCGTTTAGAGGTTTGACTCACCCGGTTGACCGTCCCGATCGAGCCTTTAACGTTGTCAGATGTAGTTGGATTTTTTTTCATACACGTATTTAATCATAACGGTGATATCTGACGGTTGGAATAGATTTTCCAAACTTTTAGAATCAAAATCGGAACATATGCACTAATGTTCCTTAACTTGTTTACTAAGTGTTTAAGTGAATGTATAGTTTCAAATAGTTACTATAGCATTGTCTGATGAATATTGTCTATTGAGGTTTTTGGCTTAGTGAATTGGTTGGTGTGGCGCGCTAGCTATAGGTTTCCCAAAATTGGTTGGTTTTCGGAGGTAAAAATGCCGCCATTTGTTAAAATTTCAGCCCTAAATACAGACGACAGTCGAACCGACATCTGATTGAGTGCATTATTCTAGTGAGCCTACTAGGAAAAATCCCAAAACCTGTGCCTTCAAGCAAAATTTTAACAAATTTCGCACCCAAACATTAGATGACGTGCAACCGTCGTCTGATGTTTCAACCTTTCAATTTTTGATGGCATACCTAGGCTGAGTTTGGGAGGGAATTTTCCCACTTAAGGGAATTTTCCCGCTTATAACTTGGTAGAAACCCTAAACCCTCAGATGACAGTCAACCGTCATCTGAATTAAGTATAATTTTTGAACGATGAGTTTTTGAGACGTCTACCATTGCCAATACTAAATTTTGGATGTTTTCCTCATAAACTGAGAAAATGTGATGGCATACCTAGGCTGAGTTTGGGAGGGAATTTTCCCGCTTATAACTTGGTAGAAACCCTAAACCCTCAGATGACAGTCAACCATCATCTGAATTAAGTATAATTTTTGAACGATGAGTTTTTGAGATGTCTACCATTGCCAATACTAAATTTTGGATGTTTTCCTCATAAACTGAGAAAATGTGATGGCATACCTAGGCTGAGTTTGGGAGGGAATTTTCCCGCTTATAACTTGGTAGGAACCCTAAACCCTCAGATGACAGTCAACCGTCATCTGAATTAAGTATAATTTTTTAACGATGAGTTTTTGAGATGTCTACCATTGCCAATACTAAATTTTGGATGTTTTCCTCATAAACTGAGAAAATGTGATGTCTAAAAGCGATTCAGATGACGGACAAACTAGAACCGACGTCTGATTATTTCAAAATCAATCAGATGACGGTTAATTTTTTTGCGTCATCTGAAAGGCGTCATCTGAAGGTGTTTTTGTAGTAGTGTTGGTCTTGAAATCCAATTTTTATCTCTTGAAAATTTTTCAACATGGATATCTTCTTGATTGTGTAAAAAGCAATGATTATGAAATTTCATTAGCTTCACATGCAATAAAAATGGAGAAACCAAAATTTTATTGTGATAACGTAATTTCACAAAGCGTCGGATTGACCATAATGTATCTTGATTTAGTTTTAGTTGTCGTGAATGTCATTTAGACGTCGGATTGACCATTATTTTTAGTAATGCAGCATCCCTAATACTACGGGCAATTACCATTGACGTAAAACATTTCTATAATCGTCCAAAAGCAAGTAGAAACAATGTACCATTTGAAAGTTGACCTAGGGGACATGTCATGTGCAGTGAAACACTCTGCTATTATTGTAAATCAACGAAGTATTGATACGCACATTACAAGCTAGCAAAGAATTAGCTGCGACTTATAGGAAGTATAAAGAATCATACGAGCACAAGGATTTGGAAAAGTATCTTCAATATCCAACAATAACTTTACAAATGAATTTACAACTAAAAGCTTACCATATGGGAGAAGATGACAATGACACATCTCGTCATTGCAGCTATTAAAAGAGCAAAAAGGATCTAGCTCAATCTAAGATAGACTTTGATTAAGTCTACTTTTAAATTTCCAAGATATCCTTGTAAAAGCAATTTGGCCTTATATCTAATTAATTAGACATTTGGTCTTAAAGTTTCTATTTCTAAATTGGACAAAACTAAATGTAATCGTTGGCATTTCCTCTCAATGAATTAAGATTATTATAATTTTATGATATACATGATTCAATCTTCTGCATCTAATTTTGCAAAGCCTTGCATAAAACAAAGCAACATAACATAATATAGGCACGACATAAAGAACTTTGTGTAAAGAAACGCACCATGTAATCCCTAGAATAATAGTATTAAAGGACAATGGAACTAATATATCACAAAATAGCATAATAGTACTCAAGAACAGTAGTACTATATCAATAGATATAATAAAAGTAACAAAGATCAGTATATCTATTCTTTTGGGATTCATAATGCACCTGCCTTCCTGGGATTACCATACCTTTTATTGCAATCCCTATCGAGTTACTCTAAAGAACTTGGGTTACATTTCCATGTATATATATTGAGCATGTGTCAAATTGACAATTTATGCGACAAGAGAAAATTGAATTTTTTCCACATTTTAAAGAAATTTATGCTACGATGTTCATGTGAAAACACACAAGTGAGAATTCATTTGAGCTCTTTTTCAATACCTCCAACGACTGCGGATGTACACGAGTATTAGAGAAGTTTATATGTCAAACTTAGTAGGCTATATGTAACTGCTAATTGAATCCAACGTCATAAGAAAATGATTTTTTGGAATTTTGACATAGATTGGCTTTGACGCAACTACTCGTGATCTGGTCATCCGTACATTAAAGAAATTACCGTGGACACCCATATTTTGGATGAATAGAAGCAATCACCAGAAGAATAGGGTTCACACACGAAACCGAGGACGACTAAAGAATATTTTATCCTCAAATATTGTTTCGATACAATCTATGTAGGGTGGAAGATGTGTGTTTAATCCTTACATTCCACCGCTCCCGTAAGGTGTCATTATGATATATTTAATGCACTAATACCATAAAGTGCTTCTTACATCCGTTGTGATTTGATGGACAAAAGCACATCATTCAAAGCCTATTCGTTAATGCAATTATGATTGAGACCATCATATGCAAAGGACACATGTGTTCTCATTATGTTATCATTATGTTCTTATATTGAATCCAAAGAGGATTCAGTGGGCTGATTCAACCAACTTGCAGACACCTTAGATATTTTATGGTGTTGGTTGTTGTGTCAACACGTTGGTCAAGTGTCATGACATCATCCACTATTAATCTTATGCTGCTTATGCTAGAAAGTCAAAACACCTAGGTTGGGTTAATTTCCATAGGTGCGATGATTTTATAGCTTATTATATGGGATCTATAATGGGCATCATATTCCTATATATAAAAACTCAATTGGTCTCACGGAAAACGACTACAGTAATAGTCTTAATATTGGTAATGCACACCAATACTTCCGTTTAGGGTTATGCAATTCTGCATGCAGCGTTACTTATTCATCTATGCCCACCATGAATGAACAAATTTACACCACAGCTAATGACTGTGTGTGAGGATTTCAAACAAACTTATAATCCTTGAGCTCTTTTGGATTGACACGGATCTACAATTCTTGAGCTCGGTTAAATGTTTCTATGTGCCAAAATTGCGCTGTCACAGCGCACAATGATGGGTCACTTAAGATGAATAAGTATTTATGATGGATATGAACTTCCAGCTAGTCCGCTATGTGGAAACCTTGACAAACGATCTCTTAACCGCTAGATAAGCGGAGTGTCACTTTGATGAGACAGTCTTCCCGTCGTTAGGGGGAGATAAGAATAAGCATGTTCAAGTGGAACGACAGAAATTGTCATGGTTTGTCCCCACTGTGTCTCATCTTGACCCCTAAAATCACACAAAGTAAAGTGTGTAGATGTCTGATACATTAAAGTGACGAGATCACATAAACCTACTGCAAATATACCTGCAAGGATTGTGTTTTATCAAAAAGGCATGGTGACACCCAAGAGGAATTGGGTATTGCACTGCCACCATGGATGGTGGCATGGTGACACCATAAGTGGCATAAATGGTGTCACAGGCTGTGACTCTCTAAGGAAGAGGGGGAGGCTACCTTAGGTTCGATAAATACTTGCGTAAAGAAAGAAAGCAAGTTTGGCACAACCTGATCCATTGATTAGTGATACTCAAATCCGTCTCATGAGAATATTTATGGATTGTGGTTATCATTGGGGGACGCCTCAAATGTTAGAACCAATCCTTAAAATATAGAGATCTCTACAAACACATTACACTAGTGTACATGAGGACGTGGAATAATGAGTCTAATATCGAACCATACTTCGCTGAACCAACGCAGTAAATTGGCCTAATGGAAAGAAGCGATCAAGTATAAACAAAGAGATAGGTCTTTGGGCAGGTGACGCCGACACCGCAAATATAAACCCTATCAAATATATATTTGTTAGAATGCGTGATGAAAATAAGAGTATGTAGACTCACTTTATGGCGTAAGGTCTCTCAAAAACGCACTGGAATCGACTACGAGGAGATATTCTCTCATAATGGACTACGAGAAGACAATCTCTCGTAATGGATGTCATTGCACTCCACTACCTTGACAGTTTGGTAGTTTCTGAAAAACTGAACATGCAGCTTACGAAAGTGGTCACAACATATCTCTATGGGGATCTAAATTAAGAGATATACATGAAGATCCTAAACGGATTTCATTCACCCAAATCAAGTGGCTCTAGATCACATAAGTGCGTTTGCAAAAGAAATTGAAACGTTCACTAAAGTGACTACTTGATTGGGAAGGGATTGGTGAATTATGCCCTTGCGTTTTCATGATGGATATACACAGACTCTCAATAAACTAAGAGATACTCTATGTATTGTACATTCTAAGTTAAGAATGAAAAAGATTTTGGGAATACACACAACTTTGAAATGGAACTCAAGGACTGTAATGATGGTGACCATCTATCAATCGGCTTAGGCACTCTAATGAATAAAGTGAGGCCTACATATACTCCCATGATCAGTCGAAGTTTTTACTCTAACAATAGATCTATTTTTCATCTAAAGGAAAGATGACGAAGAAGTGTTGGGAAATGAAATTCCCTATACAAGTACAATGACACATGATTGTACTTAAACACAATATGTAAGACTCGACCTCTCATTCAATGAAAATCTGTAAAGCTATGTGTAGCTATGCGCCCACGCAATAAAAATGGTTCTTTCAAATACTCAAAGATATGAAAAATTTGAGTTTATTCAATCCCTACATAGAAGACGACGTGATGTAAAGAAAACTATCTACGTCATAGCTAACTATGCGTAAAGAAAAACGCATTAAATGTGAAAATCTGTTATTGCATATCAATTTCAAATCTCTTAATGGTTCTTCAATATCTATACTATTGATAGAGTTTATGACTGTTTTACTACGAGATGCTTAGCATAAACATGATGTTCATTTTGAACTTTTGTGTTCAGTTCATGGACAACCTTGTCCTCGATATCAAAGTAAATAAAGTTGGATCTGAGGACAATGTGGCAAGATTTAATTACTAAGTCATTGCTCAAAATCATATTTGAAAAACATGTGAAAATGCATAACTATGCTAAGGTTATTGAAACTCTCTTGATCAAATAAAAGAATCGGGAAGAATCCTATGATTAATGTAAAAATCAGGGGGAGGTGCAGACATCAGGGGGAGTCTAGCACATACATGTTGTTTTCAAATGTAATAGGTGCGTTGTGCTCTTTTTCTCCTTCAACCAAAGTTTTATTTTCTCCCATTTTGTTTTTGTTACTTGGCAAGGTTTTTAATGAGGCAACACCTCAGGCACCATTTTACCTTTGACTCGGCACAAGGGGGAGTGTTGAAGGAAAAACACATTATGTGTTTTCGTCAAAGTAACTGACGATAGAAAATTAGGATATTATTAATCAAATGACATAACGACCCATCAGTCATTATTGTCATTATCATGGGCGGACGCATGAAATTTTATGTATGGGGGCAAGTTTCATGTCACTCATTCATGGGCATATTTGCACTAAAGCCACAATAGTACATAAAAGTATGAAACAAATGAGAAACAAGAGAGTCTAAAAAAAAACATGCTTGGTGTCATGTAAATAAATAAAAAAGATGAACCTGGACAGAGAGGCAAAGAAGCAAAGTCCAAAATTATCAATTCATACAAGTTGTAAAAGATTACATACTAACATTCTCTGCCCTTCAACTTGTAAAAATAAAGTTCAATATATAGCACAAAAGATTCAGCTAAGCAAAACACTAGACTAGTAAGAAACAAAAGATAGTCATTTACTTAGAACCATCTACAATTGTCCTCTACGAGGTGCCATCTTTTGAAACCGCTGAATAATAAACTCATTATCAATGGAATTGAATATATCTTTCTCAAGATATACAACTAAACAATCATTCATCCATTGGTCTCCCATACGATTGCGGATTCGATTCTTCACGATATTCATGGCAGAAAAAGCTCTTTCTACAGAGGTTGTTGCAACATAAAGTACTAGTGCCAAAGTAATAAGCAAATAAACATAATGATATGTCCTATGTTTCCTTGTCTCTACTAGTTTCTTTGCAAGATCATCAATCCCTTGTAATTCCTGAAACTTGTCATTAGATCGCATGTCCTCAATGTAAGTCTCCAACTGACTTTCTAGTAATAACGACTCTGAGGCAGAAAAATCATGAGGATAAAACTGAGCAAGACGTATCAAACTTTGCTTGTCATAGGCTGTAAATGAATCATTAGGACTTAGACATGCCAAACAAAGAAGAAGTTAAGTACTAGCCTTATTAAAACGATTGTCTAACTCTTGAAGTTGGAAATCAATCACTGCACAAAAGAAGTCAAAACGATAGTAATGCATATTTGTCATTTCTGGAGCTCTACGCCTTGATTTTCCCCGACATACATATTGATCATCCATATTTGGAATACTAACATTCATTTTTTCACAAAAGATAACAACTTCCTCTAACAAAGAAAACCATCAACTCTCCCTCATAGTTTGCAATCTTCCCTTGCATACTTTCACTAATTCCATAGCATTCACTATGTCCTGATCAGCTCTTTGTAGAGTTTGAGACAACTCATGAGATGTGCCAAGTATGATTCTCATTAAATGCAAACTGAATATATAATCAAATGATTGCAGCAATTTCAAAGAAATATATGCTTCATGCTTCTGATAAGAACTAACTTTATCATATGTTATTTCATCCAACACATCAATTATGGAAGAAAACATGACAATAAAGTTTATAAGAGTACCATAATGTGAGCTCCAACGCTTGTCACTTGTACGCTTGAATTCAATTTCCTGATTAAGTCCTTTTCCACTTGTAAGTTCTCCAATTTTAAGTGCCTCAATAACTTTGAGAGCTTGCTTTTCTCGAAGAATATCCCGACGTTTAGAAGATGCCCCAATAATATTTACAACACTAGCAACTGATGTGAAGGAAGCACCTACAATTTCATGTTTCTTAGACACACCAACAAGAGCTAATTGAAGCTGATGCACGAAACAATTAACATAAAAAGCACTCGGGCTCTCTTTAAAAATAAGTGTCTTCAAACCATTGAGTTCTCCACTCATATGACTTTCTCCATCGTAACCTTGACCACGTAGTCTAGAGTTGCTTAGTCCATGTTTAGAAAGTAATGCATCTATAGCTTTTTTTAGTGACATAGCAGTGGTACTTGGAACAAGTTCAATGCCTATGAAAGATTCAATGGCACACCCATTTTTATCTATATAACGAAAAATAACAGCCATCTGCTCCTTTACGGATACATCCCTAGATTCATCAACAGGAATAGAGAAAAAAACATCACCCATATTCTAAATAATAGAGTTTGTAGTTTCCACAGAAGCAACGTTTACTATACCCTTTTGAATCCTAGGTGATGTCAATTTAAGATTCTCAGGAGCATTCTTTAATGCAACTGCTCTCACTTCCTCACTGTGATCAACAAGAAATTATAAAAGCTGAAGAAAGTTACCTTGATTGCTTGAGTTCTCCGACTCGTCATGACCACGAAAGGCAAGCCCTTGTCTTAGGAGAAATCGAATGCAATCAACTGATGCTCCTAATCGTACTCGATAATCTGCTCGAGATTGATGTACAAATGGACTGATAATATTCTGAATCTACTGCTTTTCATTCATCAGAGCTTCACATTTTTGCAATGCTTGATTGTGGACACTGTTGTGATTCCCTACATGAGTATACAATCTCTCTTTTTTCTTAAAATTTTGAAAACCAATTTCAGTAAAAGTATCACCTCAACCTTGCTCACCAATATTTTGTTTGAATAGATAACAACACAAACAAAATGTTGCATTTTTAGAGACATTATACTCTAACCAATTTGAGAATTCATCAAACTAAGCACAAATAAACCTCCGTTTGCTTTCTCCTTTCTGTGTTTGGACAAATACATGATCTTTAGGCTGACATGGGACTCTTAGTGGATATTCCCTTCATATTTGATCCCTGAGATCAGGATGATACTCTGAAATTTTAATCCTTAGTCCAGGATCAGAAGGAAGATCACCCAAGTTAATTTCAATACAACTCTGTTTTGATCTTTCAGTTTGTATTAGTGGTGAAGACAAATATGATGATTTTCGTTTGAAGAATCTCTCCATCTTCTATAAACTTTCATATCTATAATTTTAATAAGGATTAAAGGGAATCATTTAATCTACTCACAAATCACAATTCACAATTCACAAATTCACCAATACGGCCATACGAGAAGAAAACAAAGGAGATGAAGAAAAAGCAAACCTGTATCTCCAACTGTGCACGGTGCACCTATATCTCTCCCGCTCATCCAAGGAAACCTCGTCTTTAATTCTCCAACTGTGCCTTCCCCCTAGAGTTTTCCGATTGGAAACGATTTTGAGGTCTCCTGGAACACCAGCAATGGCGGGTCTCTCTCAATTTCTCATCGATCGCAGCCCAAGAGAGCCATATGGTCCACTGTTCCGGGTCAAGCCTTCGTCTCTGCAGCGGTTGCTCAAACTTGAGTGGTGATGAGTCGCCTAAGTGAGCATCAAGCAATAATAACCCTACAATCGTTAGTAGTATAGGCATAAGTAGGGATCGTTCTAAGTCGGGGATTAAGGGTACCTAAAACATGAGATTGTTAACACAAATATTCACAAATATATACATGAAATCGTCACATATGGGGGAGAGAATGGTTTGGCAGCCATAGGGCTGTCCTAAAATCCTAAGACACGAAAATAAAATGCAGAAAATTAAACTCTAAACTACTATGTACAAGTTTGGTCGACAGCTTTCACACAAAGCACTCCGCACTTAACTCTTTAACACATAAAACTCACACAAAAGAAAGTAAGGAACACGTATTTAGCATGCATTGGACTTAAACAAGTTTCGACCTACAACTAGAACATTTCTGATTTTACCTAGTTGAGAGACTCTCTAATGTTTTAAGATCAAGCTATTCGCAAAGTGACCCTAAAAGTTATGCTACCGTTATACAACTCGTAACATTGAAGCACAAAAGTCTATAATCGAAGACATGTAAACAAGCAAGGTTGTCAATCATCTCATTTAACATGCAAGTTTTAGCTAAGGTTATACCCTAAGTGAGTACAATGGAATCAAAGCAACATACATTTCATCTTTATTCATTCTACTCGGGTTAGATGAAACCTAACATCTAGATTTACTTGTTTGTCAAACAAAACTAATGTGTCGGTTTTTAAGTCGCGACCTTAGATTACTAACCAATTTAAATCCTCAACATGCATCAATACCACTGTCCTAATTATCTAAGTGTACAAATCTTACAAGTTTTATATTACAAATTAGCATGAAAATTCATTGTTGCCGAAACTTAAACCTAAATCTAAGAATCGATTAAAACAAATCTTTAACATACAAATTATAAAACCAAGCTCCAATTCGGTTCATACATAGACATATAATCCAAAACCAAAAATACATGCAAGTTTCATAGACAAAACTAAGCATAACTACATAAAATTTACTAAACCGAAAGAGGGGAGTGGATCACACTTTTGTAGACACCTTGATGACTTCGACTCGTGTTGATCCGGCAGAAGATGGAAGAGATGGGGAGGCTGCTCGGCAAAAGGGTGTGTCGGCAGAAAAATCCAAGTTTCGGCAGAAACTTGGGTGAAGGTGAGGGTGGTTTTCGGCTAGGGTTTATGTAGGATCTTTGGGAAAATTGGTAGAGTTTTAGCTTTGTGTTTTGGTTTGAGATGTGACAAGTTTTTCTATATAAAAGTTGGCTATATATAGAGGAACAAGGCTAGGGTTGCCGGCCTCAACAAGGAAGGGAGTTTTCCTTTTCCTAGTTGGCTTATGTTTCCTTGTTGGATAAATATTGCATTCTTTGACTTCTTTTTCTGAATTTTCTTCATATCATGGGCTGCATATCTTCATGGACTTCATATGTGGACTTGAAAACTCCATTTGGTGAACTTGATCCATGAAAAAATGCACAAACCCGCCAAGAACACAGATCGGCAACTTTGCTTGCCGATCGGCAACCATTCCTAACTCGACTAGGAAATCTTCTTTTCTTCATGTTTTCCTCCATTGCCTTGGCTCAATGTCTTCCTCTATCCTTCAATAAGCTTGAACAATCTTCAAATATGCAATTGTACACCAAAATGTCCATCGAAAACAGAAACAAAGGAAAAGAGGCAGAAACTTGGTGGAATCGGCTGGAATGACATTTCTTCAGTAAATCTGGCATAACTCCCTCCTCGGAGCTCTGATTGATGCGATTCCAAGTCTCAAAGAAACTAGACACTTAGAGCTTTCTCCATGTAAAAGGTCTTGATCAAATTCCTTGTGAAACGTTCGGAGTGAATTTTTGAAGTTGGGACACAGTCCCAGGAAAAATCCTGAAAGTTCCTGGATCGTTTTGCTCGAACTGCTAATTTGCAGCCATCTTTTGGTTGACTTCCCGAACTCCGATTGATCTGTATTTTTGACAAAAAAAAACCCTTTAGCAAGCCAATAACATACATACTAAATTTCAGGAAATTTGGAAAAGGATAGGTCACAATTATATGCATCTCAGAATCACGAAAAAGATACATTTTGCACTATTTTCCAGAATTCTTAAACTTAGTCATTTTTCGGATTCTAAAGCATATATTTTCAAAACTCTATCAATTCGACACTAAACTAAATTATGACTCAATCTTAGACAAATAAGGTTAAACAAAACATAAACGAGGGCAAATACATATTAATATCGTCGCACATTGTGCTCTTATCAACTACTCCACACTTATCCTTTGCTAGTCACTTAGCAAACTAAATTAAACTAAGACTCAAACTACTATTGCCCCTAACAATTTGTCTCAGGCTAGTATATACACATAGCTTTCAAGTTAATGCATGAGAATGCTAAGCACGAAAATTCCAAGTTTCATGAACATGTAACATCAATATAAACATGTAAGAACAACATATAAGCATGAAAACTTGTTAAGCTAATCCAATCAACCTCACTAGGCATACTCTCTTCTTTTCTCTCGAAGCATGGCTTATTCACTCAATAGTATATGCAAGAGAAAGATAATGAATTACGAAGAGTAACTTGCATATGTCAAACAAACGAAAGCACTTTGTGAATAAATATTGAAGGAAAAACCTCATATGATAACTATATGCACGAATGGACCAAAACCATATGCTCAACTCTTGAGAAAATCTCCACAAATCAAAGTATGTCATCTTAAGAATCATAAAAACGTTATGGGAATAAAAGTGGGGCTCGGCAAATAGGGAAGAAAATTTAGGATAAGTGGTGTTTAAAAACGTCACGAAGACTTGGCAATTTTTAATCCTCCTTATGGCTTCACTCCAAGGGTCGAATATTTTCTTGTTGGACCCTTCCTTCATTCTTTTCTTTCCAAAACATCATAAACATGGACAAAGGTCGAATTTAACAATGCTAGACCTTCAAATATAAACTAAACTCCAAGCTCACAACATTTATCCAATGAATAAGACTGAGCAAATTTTCAATCAAAACTGTGCCTTATACTTTCTTTTTCTTTTTCTCGGACTTGATATTTTTCTTTTATTTTTTCTCTTTTCTTTTTTTCCGATCACATAATTTCTTTTCTTTTTCTTTTTCTAAGGCACGTCTCACATACAATTTTTCATATAATTTTCAAGCTAAGTCTACCCCACACTTGTTTTTTTTTCATCACTCTACATCAAAACTCCAAATCAATTTCACACTTTTGCCAAGTCTCGCGAGGACAAGGGTTAAGATATAACTATTCTAAGCATATGAATTTTAATAAGGGTGATGAAAGAAAAGGCTCGATGTAGGTTCAAAGGGGTTTTCTAAGGAGTCCCACGACGGGCACAAATAGGGCACATGCTTTATTTGGCAATGGTTCTGATCCTAATATAACGTTTTCAATCCTTTTCAAAATCAAGGCAATTTTCATGACTATCAAGTTTCAAAAATCACAAGAGCGAGTTCTAGCAATTCTAGAGTCCATTAAGAGCTATTGCATATAGTCATCGAATAATCAAAGAATTATGAGGTTTCATGCTTCCTACGAATCTATCTAATTTTATCTTTTTATTACTCAAGAAGAAAGCAATTTGGCTCTAAAGCTCACATAGGTTATTATGGAAACAAAACTAGGTAAAAACATGCATGTTTCGTTAATCAACAAGTCCTACATGCTCCTACCAATGCACATAATCCATGAAACTCACAATTTTAATTGTATGCATAACCATCATCTATGTATGCAAAGAGGAGAAAAACATCATTGACATATTAGGGGCATCCTAAGACAACAATTTAAACACTCTATTTTTGTGTTACAATTTTCTGAATTTTCTTTTCTAAACTATGCACACGAAAACATAAACGGAATACGTTAAACAGAATACGTTATCCCACCCCACACTTAGAAAATAACATTGTCCTCAATGTAAGCACAAATCTATATCAACGAATTTCCTAAGCAAGCAATAGACTAACATATTCCAACATATCATCACAAACCAAAGAAAAAGAGAAGGGATAAGAAATTTCAAACTCTCGGTGATGGCTCCTTCACTTTTCTTTGATCGAATTGGGTTGCCTCACAAATAGCGCTTTGTGTTTATAGTCCATTGCTTAGACTTTTCACCATTGTTGATGAGTGTGTTCATCGTGCTCCAAAGTAGCTCAAATCGGCAGCTAGAAGCTTAAGAAGGTGATCTTGGCATGCTACCTCAGTCTCGGCAGTATTGGAGCTTGTATCGGCATAGCTGCAACTCTTGGCAGCGTGGAGCGTATCCGGATGCATCAGCGTGTCCGTATCGGTTGTAAGTCCCTTCCTTGTATCGGTGGTGGCGGCAGCAAGCGACAGCGCGGCAGGATACTGCCTCTCGGTCACACTGCCGGTAATGGCAGGTCCGGCATAGGGTGAGGCTGCTGCTGCGTTGGTGGGCTGCCTCTCGGCTAAGGCAAGGGTGGCTGGTGGTACTTGTGGCACATCATCTATTTGTAGGAAAACTACGGTGTGCTCTTGGAATGAATCATAGTAAAGCTTTAAGCGATGGCCATTGACTTTGAACACTTTGTTGGTGGTTGGGTTGAGAATCTCGATGGCTCCATGTGAAAATACTTGAGTGACTATGAAAGGGCCAACCCATCGAGAACGAAGCTTACCCGGAAAGAGTCGAAGTCGAGTGTTGAATAAGAGAACTTTTTGACCAACCTCGAATTTCTTTCCTCGTATCATCTTGTCATGGTAAGCTCGAGTCTTCTCCTTGTAAATCCAAGCGGCATCATAGGCTTCATTGCGTATTTCTTCAAGTTCGTTGAGTTGAAGCTTCCTATGAAGACCGGCGTTGTCAATGTCCATGTTGAAAGCTTTGATGGCCCACCATGCTTTGTGCTCTGGCTCAACCGGTAAGTGACATGGTTTGCCATAAATTAACCGAAAATGTGGCATACCTATCGGTGTCTTGTATGCAGTCCTATATACCCACAAAGCATCATCGAGACGATCACTCCAATCCTTCCTTGAAGGTCCAACCGATTTCTCTAATACTTGATTGGTCTCTCGATTGCTCACTTTGGCCATGCCACTTGTTTGAGGATGATAAGGTGTAGATACCTTGTGTGTGATGCTATACTTCTTCAATAGGGCTTCAATGGTGCGGTTGCAAAAGTGGGAGCCTCCATCACTAATCAAGACTCTTAGAACTCCAAAACGTGAGAATATGTTAGTCTTGAGGAAATCGCGGGCTCCTATATTGCCGGTTCTTTGGCACCGGTCACATGTCACACACGCCATATATGAATCTTTAAACAAAGTTGGCCAAAAGAAACGACACTCAAGTACCTTCAATGCCGTCCTCTTTGGCCCAAAGTGACCACTACATGCTTTGGAGTGACAAAAAGAAAGAATGGATTGATGCTCTTCTTTCGGAACACATCTTCTTACCACTTGATCGCTACATTGCTTCCACAAATATGGCTCATCCCAAAAGAAGTGCCGAGCTTGCTTTTTGATCCTATTCTTGATGTGGGTCGGCATATCTCTTGGAAATTGGTGTGTTGCAAGATAATTTGCAATATCGGCGTACCAAGGTTCACTTGTTACATCGATCCGAAATAGTTGCTCATCCGGAAAGTTTTCCAATATGGGCAACCGATCCTCCTCCTTGAAAATTCTACTCGAGTGGTCGGCAACAACATTATCACTTCCCTTCTTGTCTTTTATTTCAATGTCGAATTCTTGTAGCAAAAGAATCCAACGTATGAGCCTCGGTTTTGCATCCTTCTTCGTCATAAGATATCTCAAGGCAGCATGATCACTATAAACAATTACTTTGAAATTCAAAAGATATGATCGAAACTTTTCCAAAGCAAAAATTACCGCCAAGAGTTCTTTCTCCGTTGTGGTGTAATTGAGTTGAGCATCATTGAGGGTCCTCGAGGCATAATAAATGGCACACGGCTTCTTCTCTATTCGTTGGCCAAGCACCGCTCCAAACGCATAATCACTTGCATCACACATGAGCTCAAACGGCTCCTCCCAATTTGGAGAAACTAAAACCGGCGCCGTACACAATGCTCCCTTCAATCGGCAAAATGCCTCCTCGCATGCGTCACTCCAATCAAACGTCATCTCCTTTTGTAGCAATTGCTCAACGGCTTGGCTATTGATGAGAAGTCCTTGATAAATCGTCTATAAAATCCGGCATGGCCAAGGAAGCTTCTCACATCTCTAACATTCTTAGGGCTCGGCAAGTGTTGAATCAACTCTACTTTAGCTTTGTCAACTTGAATCCCCTCCTCGGATATAATATGGCCTAGTACAATGCATTGGTTCACCGTAAAGTGACACTTCTCCCAATTTAGCACAAGGTTGGTCTCTACACACCTCTCAAGTATCTCCTCCAAATTTTCCAAACATGTGTCGAAGTTGCGTCCATATACGCTAAAATCATCCATGAATACTTCAATCTTATTTTCAATAAAGTCAGAGAAGATGTTGTACATACATCGTTGAAACGTACCGGGTGCGTTGCATAGTCCGAATGGCATCCTCCTATAAGCAAAAGTATCAAATGGACAAGTGAAAGTAGTCTTCTCTTGGTCATTCAGGTGTATGGCAATTTGGTTGTATTCACTATAGCCATCAAGAAAACAATAAAACTTGTGACCGGCTAGCCTCTCTAACATTTGATCCATGAATGGCAAAGGCATATGATCCTTCCACGTGGTTGCATTGAGCTTCCTATAATCGATACACATGCGATGACCGGTCACTAGCCTTTGTGGTACAAGCTCATTCTTCTCATTCTTCACAACCGTTACACCACTCTTCTTGGGAACTACTTGCACCGGTGAGACCCACTTGCTAGGGTAAATCACTCCACAATCGAGCAACTTGATAATCTCATATTTCACTACCTTCATCATTGGGGGATGTAGCCGACGTTGGCCTTCTCTTGTAGGCTTCGCTCCTTCTTCAAGCAATATCCGATGAACACATGTTGTAGGGCTTATTCCCTTGATATCCGCTAAGGTCCAACCTATAGCGGTCTTATGCTTCTTAAGCACACGAACTAACTCTTCTTCTTGCTTCTCATTAAGCGATGAAGACACAATAACCGGTAAAGTATCTTCCTCTCTAAGATAAACATATTTCAAAGTACTAGGGAGCTCTTTGAGTTCTAACTTTGGGGCCACTTCCATACTTGGACAAAACTTATTTGTGGCACTAGGAATAGACAAAAACGAGTTGAATTGCTTAGCATAAGGCCGAGACTCAAGCTCGGCATAAACCTCTTTAATGCTCGGTGCCAATGCTTCCTTTTCTTCCTCCGATACTCGCTCTCCCTTCTTGTCAAATCCCGCCCCTTTGCTAATTGCTATGCATCAAGGGTGACCGACATGATTTGCTCGGCCTCCTCAATGGTTTCCATAAATCGACATTCTTCCTCCTTAGCAATTGGGAACTTCATGGCTTTAAAAACATTAAACTTGATTACCTCACCATCAAATTCCATTGTTAAATTGCCCGCGGCAACATCTATCTTTGTCCTTGCCGTCCTCATGAATGGCCAGCCAAGCAATAGTTGCGTGCATTGCTCTGGCGAATCCTCCATCTCTATGACATAGAAATCGGCCGGAAAAATCAATTCGTTGACTTGCACAAGCACATCCTCCACATAGCCTTCCGGATACTTATTAGAACGATCCGCTAGTTGAATGATGACATTATCCTTCTTGAGAGGTCCAAGGTTCAATGTTTCATAAACATTGAGTGGCATGACATTAATCGATGCTCCTAAATCCAATATAACATCCTCAAACTTAGTGTTTCCGATCACACATGGGACATTGAAACTTCCGGGATCCTTCATCTTTGGTGGTAGCTTTCTTTGAATAACGGCTGACACCGTCTCACTCATTCTTACCACTTGTGTCTCCCTTATATGTCTTGGTGTAGTGCATAGCTCCTTGAGGAATTTTGCATATCGTGGCACTTGTCTAATGCACTCCAACAAAGGAATATTCACTTCAACCTTCCGAAATACCTCCAACACTTCTTCGTCAGATTTCTCCTTCTTAGACTTTGCAAAGCGTGAAGAGAAGGGCATGCATGAGTTAGGCACACCTCCCTTCGTTGGATTGCTCGGCACACTCTCTTTCTTTGAAGTCACGGGATCTCGCTCTAAATCATTCTTGCTTAAGGCTCAGTTCGGCTTCTCCACAGCAGCCCTTTGCTCGGCTGCTGCCCCTTGTAGCTCCGGTGTCGCTGTTGGTTGCAGCATCGGCTCGGCTGCAGCTTCTTCATGCTGCTCGGCAGCTCCTCCTCTCTTCTTTGCTTGTAGCTCGGTTAGAGTCTTACCACTTCGAGTAAACATGGCTTGAGCTTGCTCATTCCTCGGGTTCTTTACTACTCCTCTCGGTAAATTTTCTCATAAAGTCCACGACTTGCCCCATTTGGGTTTTAAGTTCCCCAATATCCTTCGAGTGAGTTTGTTGTCCCGCAAGTAATGCTTGAGTAGCACTCGAAAGAGATTGAATCAATGTATCGTAGTTGGGGTTGCTCGCTCCTCCTTGAGGTTGGCTCGGCATAAATTGGAAGTTGCCTTGGCTCGGCTGCCCTTGGTGTTGTTGAAAGTGAGGCCGAGCCACAAAGGGTGCCCTCGGTGCATAAGGTGCGGCAGCCCCTTGATTTGGCTGCATTGGTGCTCTAAGTACATTGTCATTGTTTGCCCACCGAAAGTTCGGATGATCATTGAACCTCGGATTAAAATTCCCGTACCGGTGGCCTCCTTGAAAACCAATAGCATTGCACTCCTCTACTCCCTCACTTGATCCAAATTGAGGACATTGTTCGGTTTCATGACCCTCGATGCAAATACCACACACAATGGCACGTTTCTTCATCAAATTACTCACCAAGTCGGTAAGCTTGTCGACCTTCTCCTCTAACTTCGAGCTTGAAGACGTCTCATGCACTTTCTCATTCCTCGGCACATTGCTTCGTGCCATACCAAATTGTTGGTTGTTCAAAGCACGAACTTCCAACAAACTTCTTGCTGTTCCGGCATTCAATTCCAAGAAACTACCTCCCGCAGCCGAATCAAGAAACTCCCTCTCCATAACGCGCAATCCGTCATAGAAATATTGCAACAAGAGTCCATCGCTAATGCCATGCGATGGACACAAAGAGACAAGGGACTTGAACCTCTTGTAGTAATTAAAGAAAGTTTCATCTCCGGCTTGCTTCACACTTGTAATTTGCTTCCTTAAGTCAGTGATCCGTGAAGCGGGAAAGTACTTGAGCAAAAACTCATCTACCATCGTGTTCCATGAAGTTATACGACCGGTAGGCACCTCAAACAACCACTCCTTCGCTTGATCTTCCAATGAGAACGGAAAAGCCTTCATCTTGAAGTGTTGCATATCGGTTCCTCTCGGACACATACTCTCCGTAGTAAAATTAAACCATTGTAGATGTTTGATGGGATCCTCACTTGGCATACCATAAAACGACTTCAACTTATGAAGGAACCCACTCTTCAATTTAATCTCACCAGTCTTGCCGGTCTCCAATGGGGGGTAAGTGATGTTGGAAGGTGCAGCCCCTCCTCCTCCGGCCACATGACCGTTTTGTACTCTTATCGAAGTCATTATAACTTGCTCAACAATCGGTTCGGTGAAGGCTTCAAATTCGGGTCCTTGAAGATCAATTGATGATGAAATGTCAGACGGAGAGCTCGGCAAAGTTGGTGCCGAGCTAGGTTGGGACGACGATGGAGTAGTGCACGGACTGCTTGGACTTGACGGTACGGATGGGGGCAGCGGAACAAACAATGCAATAGCGAGCTCTTGATTCAAGCATTGCAAACGGCCTCTATGATCTCGTGTCCAAAAATTCGATTCGGACATGCACTTTTCTGAAATTTGCAACGTTTAAACAAGTTAGAACATCGTAAAGAAATAAAAAGCAAGAATATACATTATTACAAGCCACGACATTGGCGATTACACATCAAATTTCAAACAATGGCAAAATTGTACAAGGGTCGGCAAAGAAGAGCAAGCATCGGCAAAGTAAAGAAGAAAAATTGAAACATTCATGATCATGTAATCTCTAAATCTAATTTCTTTTAAAAATTTGTCCTAACTGTCAAGATACGTGGAGCAGTGGAGTTAACGGTGCAATGGACTGATGCAGCCCCCGGTAGTATCATGCTTAATCCGATATACCTCAAGAGTTCGAACCACACAAATTGTTTTTATTTTGAAGAAAATAGATCACATATGTCAAGTTATTTTCTAGCGTCTAAAGTGAGGTGATGCTTCGGCCCAAGCTATCGACTAGTTCGAGCGTGTTTTACTTTTCAAAGGCGGTCTTGTTAAGATTTACGGAGGGTGAACCCCCTACAGGAACCAGGCAGGACTTGTTGTTGGTCACCATGGTGAGCGAACTCCCTATCGACTCACTCACCGAGAATAAACATCAGCCTGTGGGCCTTGAGACCCAGTTAAACAAACCTGATAACCATATCAATGAAACTAAATTGCCCCATACTTTGTAAAACAAACTCGGGTCACTAGCGGTCTACAAGTGTTGATCAAAGCCGCCCTCAACCTCATAAAAATGGGTCTGCCAAGTTATCGCTCGTATGCGTGGGGGGGGACGTATCCCACGTTTCCCAGTCTATATAAAAGACGGATCTAACATGGCATCATTTGTATGAAGGGTTAAGGCTAAGACCAACAAAAGCGGCTTCTCCCTACATGTTACACTTTAGAAACTACAATAAACTCAAGCATACACAATACTATCAACTTCCTAGAAATTAAACTAAGTTATTACACACATACATTCTTTATACATCATACAACTTGCGAAATTTAAACTCTACATGCCGAAGCATATTTCTACTTTACAAAATCCCAAAATAAAACCAAAAATTACAAACTTTACAACTTTAAAACAAAAATTTCCAGCAACATTATATACACAACAATATCATAAATCAAGCTATTATAATCCCCGACAACGGCGCCAAAAATTGATGTGAGCCGCGAGGCTCACACAAATAAAACCAAGCTCCAATTCGGTTCATACATAGACATATAATCCAAAACCAAAAATACATGCAAGTTTCATAGACAAAACTAAGCATAACTACATAAAATTTACTAAACCGAAAGAGGGGAGTGCATCACACTTTTGTAGACACCTTGATGACTTTTGGTGAGGGTGGTTTTCGGCTAGGGTTTATGTAGGATCTTTGGGAAAATTGGTAGAGTTTTAGCTTTGTGTTTTGGCTTGAGATATGACAAGTTTTTCTATATAAAAGTTGGCTACATATACAGGAACAAGGCTAGGGTTGCCGGCCTCAACAAGGAAAGGAGTTTTCCTTTTCCTAATTGGCTTATGTTTACTTGTTGGATAAATATTACATTCTTGAACTTCTTTTTCTGAATTTTCTTCATATCATGGGCTGCATATCTTCATGAACTTCATATGTGGACTTGAAAACTACATTTGGTGAACTTGATCCATGGAAAAATGCACAAACCCGCCAAGAACACAGATCGGCAGCTTTGCTTGCCGATCAGCAACCATTCCTAGCTCGACTAGGAAATCTTCTTTTCTTCATGTTTTCCTCCATTGCCTTAGCTCAATGTCTTCCTCTATCCTTCAATAAGCTTGGAAAATCTTTAAATATGCAATCGTACACCAAAATGTCCATCGAAAACAGAAACAAATGAAAAGAGGCGGAAACTTGGTGGAATCGGCTGGAATGACCTTGCTTCAGTAAATCCGGCATAACTCCCTCCTCGGAGCTCCGATTGATGCGATTCCAAGTCTCTGAGAAACTAGACACGTAGAGATTCCTCCATATAAAAGGGCTTGATCAAATTCCTTGTGAAACGTCCGAAGTGAATTTTTGAAGTTGGGACACAGTCCCAGGAAAAATCCTAGAAGTTCCTAGATCGTTTTGCTCGAACTGCTGATTTGCAGCCATCTTTTGGTTGACTTTCCGAACTCCGATTGATCTGTATTTTTGACAAAAAAAACCCTTTAGCAAGCCAATAACATACATACCAAATTTCAAAAAATTTGGAAAAGGATAGGTCACAATTCTATTCATCTCAGAATCACGAAAAAGATACATTTTGCACTATTTTCCAGAATTCTTAAACTTAGTCATTTTTCGGATTCTAAAGCATATATTTTCAAAACTCTATCAATTCGACACTAAACTAAATTATGACTCAATCTTAGACAAATAAGGTTAAACAAAGCACAAACGAGGGCAAATACATATTAATATCGTCATACATTGTGCTCCTATCAAGTGGAAGAAAGCAGGGGTTCTTTTGTGGTCCAAGACATAAGTGTTGATTTGGTGTGTCATCACCAAACCATTCAAGATATAAGGGTGGTCAATCAGTTTGATCAGGATACTCGTTCCCAATAGCCTTATATAGTTAATATGCTTATATATTATTTTAAAAAAAAATGCTAGTCAGTTGCCAAATGTCTAAACTTGAGTGGGGGCAGCTGCCCCCGCTGGCCCTTACATGTGTCTGCCACTGGTCATTATGTATGTTGTAATTACCATTGTAATATTCACCCTATATAAAGGGGATTATCAATAAAATGAGTAGACCAATTTCAATTTTACTTTAACAGTAATCGCATATTTAATAGTAATATTGTCTGATCAAATAATAGGGTATTTCGTGTTTTTTTAGTTTAAGGGTATTTTAGGTAGTTTGGGTTGTGTATTTTGTAAAATATTGGATTAAGAATTTAAATAGGTGGTGTATTAAGTATGGATGTGTATTAATTAATTTGAGGAGTGAATTTAAAACTTCTCCAAATTTTGAGGTTCCATTTGAGAAGGAAAAAAAAGTATCGTAAAATGTTTTCTCAATAACTCATGTACCATTTGTAGTATTTACCCAATGCTTGCCATGTAGACGACTTTAACGAAAAATTAACGGTAATGCAATTAGGTGATGGCGTGATACTTGATATGCCATTTGAGGATTTTGAGGTGGAAAGAGTTTGTAGGTACTAGAAAATTACTTTTCATAGTACGTAGCTTATGTACTATTTTAGGTTAATTTTACCCTTACATGTACGCGTGAAAGTTTCTAATTTATGTAATATTCTGATTTTTGAAGTTGGTTAAATTCTATTTTTCTTGTTAAAAATAGAAAGTAGAGGTCGTCACGAGTTCGTCAAATTTTTCGGGGAATTATTTGAGTTCCCGAACTATTTTTAACGATTTTCAGAAATTTATCGGAAGATAATTATGTGACGACGTGGCGAGCTCCGATTAGAGGAGAAGCTGACATGTGGCAGGTGTAGAGGGCAGCAGCTGACGCTGATGTTAGCCAGGTGGTGTTGATGACATCATCATCAGCCTTAGTCATTGTACACATGTCAACATTTGTAGAGAGTTTGGCGTGTTGTTGACACGTGTCACTAATAGCATAGTAACACGTGTCATTTTGGGTCTATAAATAGAGGGATTAGCCTTCATTTTTCTACCGTATGTCTCTCTCTCACATCTTTCTCTCTCTAGATATCATTATTTTATTAGATTTGCGACGAAACTTACGCGGATCATAACTTTTTATCCGTAACTCCGATTCTGAATCCGCGAGTGGCTACAGATTCATATCGACGCGATCTTTCTATCCATGGTGGTTGGAATTAGATCTAACAGTGATTTATAGAAGGCTCATTCTAGGTTGCTCGATTTACGATCTGGGTGTCGATTCGGTTCGTCGAGGTGAGTGGTTTATGTAATGTATTTCAAATATTCTTATATTCTTTCAAAATAGTTGAAAAGTATGATTTTGATCTATTTATGAAATATCTCTCTATTTTCAAGTGAAGCATGTCGATTTGTAAAATATTTGGAGATTATATATACTATGGTGTTGGATCCATTGTTTGACTAGTCATGGAACATGTGAACTTCTTGATTGGGTTATGCCGAAGTAAGGATGTGGCACACGGTTGTATAGGGCATGAACGCCATTAGGGGCCCATGTTAGATCACTAAATTGAAGGATGCCCAATGAGAAGGGATTGTGCAATGTGACCAATTGTATTGTGGTCAACGTGAAATATATGATATACGTATTTTGTAGCGTGCGTAAAATGACTTGGCTTTGCTGGCATATTATATAAGGCACTTACTGAGCGCGTGGTTTTGCTCACCCACCCATTTACTTGTTGTTTTGCAGAGAAGTGCTTATTATTTGTCGAGTCGAAGTGTCGGACGAGCCTAGAAAGAAGTGTTTTTATTTTCTATTTACATTCCGCTTTGTAACACTCGATCACACCTCGAGATCGGTGCCGGGTGCCTAAACTCCACCAATGCCTGGACCGGAGCGTGACAATTTAACTCTAAACTGTCTAGCCTAGATGAATTACGTTGAGGCTATAGTCCTCTCAACCCTATAAACTCTAAAATTTAATACTTGTACAAGACGGAATTTACATTTCTAGACTAAACTTTCATCATCAAAGATAACTAATAAGCAAAATAAAAAAGGATGCTGAACAAATGATAGAGAGCATCTGTAAAATTTGACAGAGGATGAAGGGATTTAAGTTTGTAAGCATATTGGGGGATATGGCTGACAAATTAGAAGAACATAAATTCATATGTAGTTGTAGACCTGTAGTATTACCTGCGTAGCACGGAAGCGCCACCTTCCTTGCGTTTCCCGCTTCAGAAGCGGAAGCGTCTTGGAAGCGGTTCTGGGAAAAAGACGATTTGGAAACGCTATGGAATCGCGAGTTTCTGATTTGGAAGCGCGGCGGAAGCTTTATTCAATTTAAAACTGATATTACCACCTCACGCACCGCCGATCTCAGTGGAAGAGGTGATACGATGAGGGGGTTGTCTGGCTCTGAGAGTAGCAGTCGTTCATGGATGATTGTCGGAGTTTTGGTAGCGGCGGCGGTGGGTTACGCAGTGGTATTGAGGCGGCGGTCGGCGAGGTTTCGGAGCCGGGTGGTCGGAATCATACCGGCTCGTTTCGCTTCTTCTAGGTTTCCGGGCAAACCTCTGGTTCCGATTCTCCGAAAGCCCATGATCCAAAGGACATGGGAAAGAGCAAGACCTGCAACCAAGCTGGATCAACCTGCTGTGGCTACTGATGATGAGAAAATAGCAGCATGCTGTTCAGATTTTGGAGCTAAGGTCATAATGACATCAGAACCTTGCAGAAATGGAACTGAACGCTACATTGAGGCACTCCAAAAGCTTACGGAGAAGTTTGATATCGTTGTTAACATTCAAGGGGATGAACCTCTAATAGAGCCCGAGATAATAGATGGTGTTGTCATGGCCCTGCGGGCTGCCCTCGATGATGTGTTTAGCACTGAAGATGCCTGTAATCCGAATCGAGTGAAGTGTGTGGTGGACAATCATGTTTATGCGATCTATTTCTCAAGGGGTTTGCTTCCCTTTAACAAGTCAGGGAAGGTCACCCCACATTTTCCATATTTATTTCATTTTGGGATTCAGAGTTATGATGCAAAGTTCTTGAGTATGTATCAAGAGCTTCCGCCTACTCCATTAAAACTAGAAGAAGATTTAGAACAGCTTAAGGTTCTCTCACCCAAAAATTGATTTTAATAAGAACAAAAGTTTTATATATATATATATTAAATTTATTAAAGTAAAAAATTAAATATATATATGTATTATTTTATCCCAACGCTTCCAAAACGTACCCGCTTCCAATTTTTTCTCGAAAAAAACGCTTCCGCGTTTGTAAACGCTTCGCTTCCGCATATCTACACCCGATTCCCTATGGATATATGCTTGCTTGCGGAATGATATTTGTCATATGTTTATCATTTTTAGCTTCTCTTCACTTACGATATAATTTGAGAATTGAAATTAATACTCTTTATTTTACAATCCACACTTCTTATTTTCTTTTTTAGTTACTTAAATTTTGTACGACGATGTTTTATTAAATGTGGATTTCACTTCCCTATAAGTTTTACATTCACATTTAATAAAGCATCGTCGTACAAAGAAAACAGCTGAAGGGGCAAGGTTTTTTCTTTCTTTTTTTCCTGAGAATGTAGAGCCAGGTGCCCAGGTCTTTAATTTACAAAATATTTGATGGAAAATTCGAATGATTTGACATATTAGAGCATAGGGGTGTTGTGTCTTTAATCAATGGGTGTGGAGAGTATATTTTTGAGGAAGGAGTTTTGATTGAGAAAATAAGGAGTTTGCTGGTAAATGTTGGTGCTTCTGGTCTAGATCACATTCCTCGAAGTGCCAATTATGTTACAGATGTTCTAGCTAAGCATGTAGCCTGGTTAGAGGGGCGAGTTTCGTGGTTAGGGGTTGGGCCCTAGTGGTTCATGGACGTTGTCACTGACGACAGACCCATAACTGTCTCTAGTAAGGAAGAGTGTGGAGTTGGAATGACTTCCACCGATATTTCCAAGATTATCTAATCTTTTCCGTTTCCATTTTAATAAAAATTCAAATTCTCAAAAACAAAAAGAAAAAAGAGCATAGGGGTATAAATGATGAAATTATATAATGCATGGTCACAACTATTTCAAGGTGTAAAGGTCACTTAATTAAACTAAAGAGGAAAATTCACTAATAGTGTCTCAACTCTTATGACACAATCAGTTTGATACCCGGTTTTTAAAATTGATCAGATTGATACCTAAATTTGTGTTTTGCCATCAATGAGGTGCCCCCGTCCAATTTCTGCAACAATTTATTGACGTGGCTCAGACGTGGGTAAAAAAAAAGGGCAAATGAAGTCATTTTACTGAAACTGAAACCTTAATTAGGGTTTGGTAAAATAAAATAAAATGTTTGGTCAGGTCTATCCAATTTTTGTTGAGTTTTTTCTGGAGAGAAAGATAGGGAGAAAGACGGTGAAGAAAAAAAGAAAAAAACAAAGGAGTAGGAAGGTTTCGGTTTTAGTAAAATGACTTCATTTTCCCTTTCTGTGGGACCCACGTTTAAGCCACGTCAGTAAATTAACGGTACTGGAACGGAGATTGGACGGGGACATCTCATTGATGGCAAAACAGAAGTTCAGGTATTAATTTGATCAATTTTAAAAGTCGGATATCAAAATGACCTGATCACAAGAGTTGAAACACCGTTAGTAAATTTTTCTCTAAACTAAAATTAGCCCTTTATTAAAATGACTTCTATTTTCTCACTACAAACTTTTAGCCACCTGTGTAAAACTCAAAAGTGTGGACTTCTTGTAAGTCATAACTATGGCTTTTCAAGCTCCCGCCGACAGATCCGCCGACAGATCCAATCCTAGTGAGTGTGGGATACCTAACGAAGGTAGCCATGAATTCCCATCAATAAACTTGGCTACCGTAAATTTATCTGCATCAGATGCGCTCATCTTATGAAACCCCGGCCACTTCACCCGGCCTCCAAGCGCAGCACCCGGGCCAGAATTTTGGTACTCCCCGAAATATAGTTTGTCTACAGGATCACCTTGCCACTGGAGCCAACCCTCCGGCGTTAAAACATTGCTTATAAACGATTGCATGAACACTGTTCGTGCATAAATTCCCCAACTACGACCGAGGTAC
This sequence comes from Potentilla sterilis, assembly GCA_963682095.1. Lineage (NCBI taxonomy): Eukaryota > Viridiplantae > Streptophyta > Magnoliopsida > Rosales > Rosaceae > Potentilla > Potentilla sterilis. The sequence goes on from OY821754.1 coordinate 61,288,655, forward strand.
GTGCCTACCGGCACCGGAGTTGAGTCTGCAGTGGGCTGGGGGTCTCCATTTATGATGCAATTTTGAAACGAAAAGCCTGATGGGTCTGTTGAGGAGTTACGGCCGTTGGCGGCGATGACTCTGGTGCCACCCATTTGGTTTTTCTTGATATAAATGTTGCATTTTTGGAAGACTGCAGTGCCATAGCCAAAGATGAAGTCAACAGTGCCGGTTATTTGGCATTCTCGGAAGAATTGGCGGCCGGCTTGCACAAGTAATGTGTCTTGGTTCCCTGTTATCTTGCACTGGTAGAACACAGAGTGATCGCCGCTAGATTGAACTGAGACGGCCTGCCCCATTTTTTGATCTGCTGTGTTCTCGAACCCTATGTTAATTGCAACAAATCCTTGAGCGCTAACAACTGTTAGAGAAGACAATTAAACGTTATGAGGTAGTAAATTGATATAGTACTTTCTAGGATTGTGAATGCACACTGTTATTAGTTGAATCGTATCTAACTAATATGTTGTTTAATAAGACAGTGTAAGTTATGACTCAAAGCACAGTTTCATTTTTAATCGGAGTTTGAGCAACGAATTAGAGATGTAGTGTCGTACCAAATGTGGCTGTATCAAAGGACGTTGCCTGACCGCCGCCTACGCTTCTACTCCCAGAAATGATAGTAGCATCCTTACCCTCTCCGATCAAGACTATATTCGATTTCGTGTTGTCGATGTTCACATATTCATTGTAAACCCCTTTCTTAACAAGTATCACAAAGTACTTGGTTGAGTGACTTGGTGCAGCTGCGATCGCATCCATTAATTTCTTGAAATTTCCCTTCCCATCTTGTGAAACAACGACGTTTGGTTTCTGCGGAATCTTTATGTCGTAAAGTTCCATGGTTGACACCAATGAATCTTCAAACGGAGGCGTTGATACTTCTGTGAAGCGAGAGGAGCCAATAGTATAACTAGGACTTGCATCTGGGTTAATGAATAGATAAGAGAAATAAATGAAGAAAAGAATGGAATAATAGGAGAACTTCATCTTCTCAAAATGTTGAGATCGTAAAGAGTTGCAGAGCAAGTTCGACACTTACAATGATCATTTCTGTGTATGCATGTGTATATATACTGAATTTATATGCAGAAATGGGGAGACCTATCATTTACGATTTATTATACTGCGCAGTTAATTTGTTTCTTATTAAAATTTGATGCGTGTAATTAAGGCCAGAGATAAAAAATGGATTTGTCTATGTATTTTGTACATTCATGATTCATGAACGGCTTCTAGTTAATAGACCAAATTAAGCACAGTGTGCATGAATCATGAATGTACAAAATACATAGACAAATCCATTTTTTATCTCTGGCCTTAATTACACGCATCAAATTTTAATAAGAAACAAATTACCAAATTAGGCACAGTGTGTGACGAAGAAGGAATTCTATGTTGCATGGGAAATAAATTGAAAACGAATAGCCAGACTTGTTAAGTTTCCTTACATGCCTAGGAGAGGGAGGTTGGTTTTGATTTTCAACCCTGAATCTTATTTTGCTTTCCTTCTTGGTTATGTTTGTGATGTGTTCAGTATATAGGGGATAATCCCTATCTGAAGCCCCGAGTAGATGGCTCGCCACAGACCAAAACTGAATAAGAAACAGCAAGAAATGTACGATAAATATGGTCACAAAACTAGTTAATATCCAATGTTGGAGCAAAACCCACATCCAGACTTTGAAGCAAAACAGCAGAGCTCAAACTAGAGTTGCACAAATTTCTAAGCAAACAATTACCATCCAAACAGAAAACTAATACGCAGCGTTAAATCAAATATTATGTCTGCCAATATTATCAAAAATTCATTTTCCCAGAGCTTGAGCTGCGACAAAACCTCTAACCACACACATCTGGAGTTGTCCTTTCAATTTACTGCAACCTCTGCAGAAAGGTAACTAGAATGAAGGGAATCTTTGCTAGATACTTTGGTCTTGGAGATCTTAAGGACCTGAACAGCTTCCCCCACTTTGGCAGCCAAAGACTCTGGAGACTCCAATAAAAGAAGCAGCTCTGAGTTGTCCATCTCCAGAAGCATCCCTGTAATTTTTGAAGCAAGATCCGGCTGCAAGTACATAGCGTAACTTTCAGATCTGTGCCAATAGCTTTTAGGGGAAAAAGAATACAGGAATAGATAACCTCCTTTAAAAAAATCAAGTAATACAAAATAAAAGAGTTAAAGTAAGCAGTCTATCACCTTGTGTTTATGAACAAGTGGGAAAAGACGCTCGCCAAGTATCTGTTTCTGCTGCTCAGGAGAAGCAGCAGCAAGCATACTACTCAGCATCTCTGGTCCCTGAGACCCACCTCCAACAGAATTGGAGATTCCTGATCCTTTATTCATGTCATGTTGACGCCCATTGGGAACATACTTAGGCTGCCCTGAACGCTGCAATAAATGGCTTGCATAAATCAGTACGTGTTGCATATAAATGGTTCACAAATAATCAAGCATGCAGCAAACTAGAGCAAGAAAATACCCATTTCAGCACTAATCCTTCAAAAGCTAAAATTTGTATAATATTTGTTGAAAAACAAAACGAAACCTACTTGGGAGGACAGAACCTCGAAATACATATATCATCATTTCGTCCTTCCCTTATTGAAATGGCATAGTCAAAAGCTTTCACAAAAAGTATTCAAAGTTCCAAACACAAACGGGCAGAAACCTTGCTAGTAAAGGAAAACTAACCTGTTGATTGTTAGAATCCTTCAAGTGTGTTAAGTGAGCTGACTGCTGCAAATGTGGAATAAACGGACCTCCTTGAGGAAGCATATGTCCATTTATTCTGCCCCTGTTTTGCCTATGCTGCCTTGGGTTATTGGACATCTGCAATAAAAATTATGTAATAGGCATCAGACAGCCAAAATAAATCTCTCTTTATGTTTATTCCAAAAAATTGTTCTGAGAAAAAAGAAAAAGATTCACGGAACGACATGCATGCAGATTAGTTCAGATAACTGAGAAAAGTTATAGGATTGTTGAGTTGATGCAGAGAATACTCACAACAGGGACAGGTGGTGGTTGAAAAGCTGGCCCAGAGGTAGGTCCAAAGCCATTAGGTCTCCATCCTGGCCTCAATCCCAAAGGCTGATACATCATCCCTGGTCGAGGAGGCACCGGTGGAACAACACCAGATGGAGCCTGATAGTAGATAGGAGGGTATCCACCAGGGATGACAGCTGCTGAAGGACCAGCAAATCCTGCCATACGCTGTGCATACTGAAGCTGCAACTTTGCTTGTCTTTCTTCTTTCCTTTGAGCTATAGCGACATACAATGGCTTCCGATGAAACATATATCCTGTCAGATATCATGAAAAGATGATTAAAAGATCACCAGAAACATGGAATACAAAGCCTGTAAGTAGCACAGCTTTTAAGCTCATACTTATACAACAAGAGGTAATTTCACGACTAATTTAGCAGGTAAAAGAATGACTTTGTAATAGTTTTTTGTGCAGAAAACCTAAATAAATGTTACCATACCGTGAAAAGTAATCACAGCTTTATTACCCTCCTCAGGGGTAGAGAAGCAAACAAAACCAAAACCCCTGCTTATTCCTTTCTCATCTCTCATAATTTTAGCAGAAGTAATTGTGCCACATTGACTGAAGTGGTCTAAGAGCTCTGAATCAGTGACATCATCATCAATGTTCTTCACATACACGTTTGATCCCTGTCAAAAAAAACCATGGAATACATGGATAAGATGCTATAATAAGAGACCTATAGGGAAGAACGGGGTGAATAAACTACCTTGAATTTTAACACTTGCTCCTTTCGTTTTTCCTCAAACTGGCGACGCAAAATTTGTTCACGCTCTGCCTTCTTCTGTGCTCTTGCTGCATACAGAACCTTGGAACCTAGTCAACATATAAACAAGAAAATCTCATAATCAAATGATTTCATTCATAATTCCAACGAAGGCCTTAAGAATATACATATAACCTACCAAGTTGAGATCCATTCAGAGTTTCCAGTGCTCTTCTAGCATCATCCGGGTTCTCATAGTTCACAAAACCAAAGCCTCTAGAAATCCCATTTTCATCCCTTGATATTGCAAAGCTTACAATTTTCCCGAACTCGGAGAACTTTTCTTCCAAAAGCTCTTCCCTGACATTTGTATCCAAATTCTTCACATACAAATTTGTATATTTCACATCAGGATTGGGCAAAACACGATCACTTTTTCTAACAAACTTTGCGACATACCTGTGCCAATTGTTATTGTCAAAACCAAATACACACCTATTAGTACACATGCACAATTGTTTCTTTAAATGATCACATTCCACAAAGTATAGAACGAGATAGAAATTCAACATACAACTGTTTGTCTCCAACTGTGGATCCATTTAGCTTGTCAATAGCAGCAATAGCTGATTCCTCAGTCTCGAACTGAACAAAGCCGTAGCCTTTACTCTTCCCATCCTCAAACATGGCAACTTTGCAAGACAAAACATTTCCAAATTTCTTAAACATATCTTGAAGCCCTATATTATCAATCCCTTCGCTCAAGTTCTGTGACAGATAAACAAGATAGTTATACAGTAAGTAATCACATCAAATAAAAAAAGAACTTAAGAATGAATGGTCTGAGTGGCATTGACTTATGTAAAGCAACAGGTCATACCTTGACAAACACATTCCCAATTCCACTTCTCCTAGCATCAGGATCACGATGAGACCACATGACCCTTATCCCTCTTCCATTCAGCTCAGAGTTATTCTTCAGCTCAATGGCTTGAATT